>OY776112.1:78719338-79919338 GCA_963675035.1 Allygus modestus | reverse complement strand
ACATTAAACTATGCTTTCTCTCTTTTTCTTTGAAGTAAGTGTACAGGCCTATTACATATCTTCTTACTTTTTCCAGAACTGTTTTGACTTTCCATCTGAACTTGGTTACGAAGTGACGGAAGAAGCCAAAGACTTAATGAAGAGACTAATCTGTACTGCTGAGTTTCGACTGGGCCAAAATGGTGTGGAGGATTTCAAGGTTAGTTTGTTTCAACTTTGTAGATATTAAAAACCAGATAGTTGGGACAAAGAGTATTTGTCAGATCAAAAACACATAATTGCTATTGAGTTTTTTAATATATGGAGCCTGCAGATCTTTTTATGAGGTGAGACATAAAATAGCTCGGATTTTCTTAAAAAAGATTATAAATGAAAAAATTTAAATAAAACCAAGTGCATGTAAAAAATTAATGTTGGAAGTTTTGTTATTGATCCCAAATGAAAGATTTTTAAGAGGATTAGCCATGTTACTACCTGAGCCGAGTACATTGTTGGTGTTATGCGGGTTGCATCAACTATCCCCGCTACCAGCATGAAGGCGCTCAAATGCTTCCAGGACGGCTAGTACAATTCTAATTGCTATTTGAAATACATTGCTGTTGGGCGCTCCCTGCTGGATGGTGAACGTGGAACAGAGTATGATGTACACAATTGCTGCAGTTCCTGACTTCACCCAGGCAATCCAACAGTCTAGAGTGCTTCATTCTATGGTTAACTAACTTACTGGTTAAAAATTCTGTAGTGTAAAATTGCAGCTGTACTTTCTGTAAGGTGATTATGATAAAGTACAGTGAAATTTGGATAGCTTAAATCTCAAGGGACCGATAACAAAATTTATAACCTTGAAATTTATAACCTAGCAGGGTTTGAGGTATGCGAAGGAGTTAGTTACTTTTGTGAAACAGCAGGAGCTACTTCCACAGAGCCTATGGAACTCTTCCAAAACCAATTGTGGCTGCAGCTAGTTTAACCTGTGGAGCGTTACAGCTATTTTTAGAACGATATGCTGAAGCTGTTTTGCAACAAATTGTTTCAGTGCTACCAGCAGCCAAGCTAGCTGAATTCTTTTTCACTTCGAGCGATTGGTACTTTTTTCACTTACGGAGCTTTGGAATTAAATAGTTCAAGTTTCAGCTGCGATACATATCTAATCAGGGTAATGATCCGAGACTTTGGCCTCAAAACACCTTTTTTCAGACATTCCTAGTTTTGATAACTCAGGGTTTCTAAGGACAGTGGAGGTCAGGGAATGGAAATTCAGTCAGGGAAAGTCAAGGAAGCTCAGGGAACCCAGAGATAAGCTTATTTTTTTACCTCTCGATCCCACGTACTAAAGATAAATTTGTAGCTTATAGACAACATTTAGGCTATTCCGTACTATATTTATTTTGTTTTACTAAAATTTATGACATATATGATATAAAAAATAATGTTGTACATATTAATTATATAACAATTGTGCGCACATGCTTGTTTACGAAACGAAAATGCTAAGATGTACTTCGAAAGTTAGTCAGGGGAGTTTTACAGAAGGGTCAGGAAAAGCCAGGTAAACGACAGGGAAATAGAAAATTGAAATCCTGCAGACACCCTGTAACTCTATTGTGGCCACATTTTTATCAAGCCAAAATAAAAAAGTTTTAACTACTATCCAAAATAAAATTTGAATCAACCAAGTTTTTTTTTTACATTGTATATATAGGAAATGCCAACTGAAAAATTTGAATTATAAAAGTTTGAATTATCCAAGTTCCACCGTACTCTGTTTTCTAGTCAACTGCAATATACAACTACTGTGTTATTCTTGTAACTCATGATGTTCACGGACACGTTTGTTGCTGGCAGAACCACCCGTGGTTCGCGGGGCTGGACTGGGTGACGCTGAGAGACTCGGTCGCACCGTACGTGCCAGAGGTGTCGTCGCCCACGGACACCAGCAACTTCGACGTGGACGACACGGTGATCCGCACGTCGGACACACTCCCCCCCACGGCCAACGCCGCCTTCTCCGCCCTCCACCTACCGTTCGTCGGCTTCACATTCACACAGGGGAGGTGGGTGCGGTCTTGCGGTCTAACCTTTTTCAGAAGTTTTAAAGTAAAATAAAATTAGCTAAACTCAGGGATAAATGAGATAATACTGTACAAGGTATTTTCAAAAATGTTCTAGAAGTTTGTACTATCAAAAAGGGCCTTTTTAGTATATTTTCTTTTTTTATTCTATCATGAATCATGAGAAGACATATTTGAAATAGGCCTACCATAGGCAATTTTCAAACCATGTGTGGAAGAACAACCAACTAGTTCCTTTCAAACTTAGACTCACGTTTATGAATTAAATAAAAAATTACACTTATAAATAAAAAAGTATTAGGTAGCCTACTGCTGTAACTATTACAAGACAATTTATTAGTGATGATACCATAATAATAGTAGGGGTCTGCGGTACCAGAAATTTAAGGTCGGTACAGTTTGTTACGGTAAATATTTTTGTACCTCGGTTCTCGGTACAAAATCGGTACGGTACGCGGTAGTAAAACAGCCGCAATTTATCATAGCCTAAGTGTATTCGGAAACCAAACAGAACAAATAAATCAAAAAAACATACTAGCAGACATAAAAATGTCTTTAGGTAAGCTTTTGATTATAATTTGTAATAGTTCACAAATATTTATATAGGCCTACTAACAATAATAATGTGTTAAATCACGTAAATAAAGAAATTGAGCCCAATATATAAATATTACCCCAACAGTACTAATTCCCTTTATGTTAAATAATTATGTTAATTTAGTTATGTAGGCTTATTTCATTTATAAGATTTTGTTGTTTGTATTAATTTGTAATAATTTCACATAGATACCATTTATTCAATTTTCCCCATGTTCACTAGTTATATTAGGTAATTTCCTAGTTAATTTAAATTGTAAAGCTATCTCAAATACATTTCATACATATAGATAATCAAAATTGATGTCATTCAAGATAATACAAATAACAGTCACATAAAACACAAATAAGAGAAATATATTTCTCTATAAACTTGTATTCACAAGTAAGACGATTAAATAATAATAAAAGAAAGGAAGGTATGTGTGTGTGTTTTCAAATTAAATACAGGTTGTATGAATTATAGATTATAGCCTCCAACAAATTTTAAATCCTATAACCAAGTAACGCAACAGAATAACAATTTGTATTGCAATCAGATGACACATACTCAGCAGACATCAAAGTTGTAGCCTACTCGTTGTAACATAAGTCAATGGCAATGGAGGTTCATCAAGAATCAATAATCCACCACAATCACTCATTGTTTGTTTTAAATAGTCTAACTATAAAGGCTATCACAAAACTTGTTATCAAGGCTTGTTCAAAACATTTTAACAACAAAGACGACACGCAATCTGTGGAAGTGATGATTACGTCCAAACTTCAACGTCACACAAAGAGTAAACCTAGAAAGTGAATATCAGAGAGAAAGAAATACGCAGTTTCCAAAATTCAGATATACACCGTAAAATTATGAATCAATATATGAACCTTTTTTATTTGTTACAACAGTAGTGTGTACAACTTTTTTGATTAAACAACGTTTTAGCAATGAAACTAATATTTAACCTAAACACTCTTCTAAACCGTTCACGGCATATTTAATATTGAATTCAAACAGTTTCTTTCGGTTGGTTTAATTTCTATCTATAAAACGTTAGGAAGTGTAATAATGCCTATTAGGAAAATGTTATGACAATCCCGATTTGTGTTTTTGAATTGATGTGCATGTTATTACGTTTGCATATCAATAAAAGTGTCAACCTTCTGCATGTTATTACTCTCTGTAACACACGATCGTAGATCAGAATGTGTTTGCCAAATGTTTGGCGATTTTAAGTAGTATCAAGTATTCATTTGAGTTTAGGGGGCTTATACAGTTGGCAATGTACAACACAAAACAGTGTTATAATTTCGTTGATATAAAAAACAAACAGATATTTATGTGTTTACCGTTCAGTTTGATTTTAAAATAATGAAATGTCATACAAATTCGGTTGTAGGTTTTTTTTACGTTTATACCGCCTCCATACACTGGCTAGGTCTAGGCGAGCAAAGATGAGCGTGACAGTGTAAATGCGTAGTAGTTTGTTATTAAACATACTCTCGATGTTTATGTACATTATTACATTACCAGCTGAGGCGTACGTAACTCGACGAAACATTCGGCCAGTCTGTGGAGGCGGCTTTATCAATGCTGTAAAGGTATCTCGTCATCATTCGTGATCCGATCTTGAACCTATAAACTCGCGAATGCCAGTCAAAGTTGAAAGTTGCTGTCGTGAGCAAAGGCGTGTCAATAGAATGTAAACGCACGAAAAGGATGTTATGAATAAAACTGAATGAAAAATGTGGTTGATAAACAGTGAATACTGATTTTTTGTAGTTCTAGGCTGTACCGTACCGACTTAGTACCGGCGCCGTTAGTGGTACCGAACCGAATTCGGTAATTCGTTTTGCACCGAACCGGTACCGATTTTTCAGTGCACCGTAGACCTCTAATTAATAGTGGATTACTTGCCAAGTGTTACAGTTTAACGAAAATGTAGCTCAAATGGTTCAATCAATAAATCAATAATTAAACTGGACTGGTTCTAGGGATTTTATGCTCAGTGTTGGTGGTAACACTGATTGTTAGGGAAACTGTAGTTGAAACTCTGTTGGGCAATATCCCGCTCAGGGAGGCTCAGTTGCTTTAGTAGCATGACCCTCCCCACAATGCGATTGTTTGTGACATTTGTTTCCTATCCAGCCTAAGACTTAGTTTAGTTTAGCCAGACCAGACTTTGACAGTGTTTTTTCATGCAAAGCATTAATCTCTAAAAGCATGGATATTGAGTCCCAAGTACGTTTATCAGTTCTTAAACTTAAGTAAGCCATTGTTATAATTACTAATAATAAAGCTTTTGGCAGTTTCATTCTTACTTCTATTTTTTATTCTCACCTAAACGTTTCGATGCCACTTTGGACATCTTCATCGGTAGCAAGGTTATATAAACAAAGCAAAAATTAAAACAAACAATGAATCATATGATAGCTTACTACTACATCCAATTTAAGTACATTAGTCAAACATTTAAATATATAAATATGGTTATCCGTGGGGTGCGCTTTTAATTTAATTCCTTTTTGAAAATTGGAAGCCAAGACTTAAAGAGCTTATATCATAAATAATTAAATACAAGGAAAATATAAATAGGGAAGATAAATATAAACTCTCTAAGTCTTGGCTTCCAATTTTCAAAAAAGAAATAAATTAAAAACACACCCCATGGATCACCATATTTATATATTTATGATTACTGTATGTTAGCAGCTTGATATGCGATGCTAGTAGTGAAGTGACAGAGCCGCGCGCCCAGACCAATTTGTGACTACTGTATGTTAGCAGCTTGATATGCGATGCTAGTAGTGAAGTGACAGAGCCGCGCGCCCAGACCAATTTGTGACTACTGTATGTTTAGCAGCTTGATATGCGATACACTATCAAACGCTGTGCTTAAATCCATAAATACCCCATCAGAATTTTCACCTTTGTCTACTGAGTTAATAACAGATTCTACAAATTCTACACAGGCAGTAATGACAGACTTTCCCGTACGAAATCCATGCACATCGTCATCTAAAAGTTTGTTATTCTCTAAGAAATGCACAAGCTACAGACTCATCGTTTGCGCTCAAATATTTTTGAAAATGATGGTAGCAGTGAAACCGGAAAATAATTTGACACGCCTAGATTGTCACAAATTGGTCTGGGCGCGCGGCTCTGTCACTTCACTACTAGCATCGCATATCAAGCTGCTAAACATACAGTAGTCACAAATTGGTCTGGGCGCGCAGCTCTGTCACTTCACTACTAGCATCGCATATCAAGCTGCTAACATACAGTAGTCACAAATTGGTCTAGGCGCGCGGCACTGTCACTTCACTACTAGCATCGCATATCAAGCTGCTAACATACAGTAGTCACAAATTGGTCTGGGCGCGCGGCTCTGTCACTTCACTACTAGCATCGCATATCAAGCTGCTAAACATACAGTAGACACAAATTGGTTTGGGCGCGCGGCTCTGTCACTTCACTACTAGCATCGCATATCAAGCTGCTAACATACAGTAGTCACAAATTGGTGGGCGCGCGGCTGTCACTTCACTACTAGCATCGCATATCAAGCTGCTAAACATACAGTAGTCACAAATTGGTCTGGGCGCGCGGCTCTGTCACTTCACTACTAGCATCGCATATCCAGCTGCTAAACATACAGTAGTCACAAATTGGTGGGCGCGCGGCTCTGTCACTTCACTACTAGCATCGCATATCAAGCTGCTAAACATACAGTAGTCACAAATTGGTCTGGGCGCGCGGCTCTGTCACTTCACCACTGGCATCGCATATCAAGCTGCTAAACATACAGTAGTCACAAATTGGTCTGGGCGCTCGGCTCTGTCACTTCACTACTAGCATCGCATATCAAGCTGCTAAACATACAGTAGTCACAAATTGGTCTGGGCGCGCGGCTCTGTCACTTCACTACTAGCATCGCATATCAAGCTGCTAAACTACAGTAGTCACAAATTGGTCTGGGCGCGCGGCTCTGCCACTTCACTACTAGCATCGCATATCAAGCTGCTAACATACAGTAGCCACAAATTGGTCTGGGCGCATGGCTCTGTCACTTCACTACTAGCATCGCATGTCAAGCTGCTAAACATACAGTAGTCACAAATTGGTCTGGGCGCGCGGCTCTGTCACTTCACTAGTAGCATCGCATATCAAGCTGCTAAACATACAGTATCACAAATTTGTCTGGGCGCGCCCCTCTGTCACTTCACTACTAGCCGACCTGTGAAGGGATAGCTCGCTCACTCCACTACTTTTTACCGCTACTTATAAATAATAAACACATACTTTATTTTTTTATTGTGGAGTGAGCGAGCCATCATTTAAAGGACAGCTAGTAGTGACAGAGCCGCGCGCCCAAAAAAATTGTTCCTACTGTACTTCATTCTCTAGGGATTCAAGGCAGGGCTTATTTATGGTTTAATTCATACTTAGATAATAGAAATCAATATGTTTACATTACCTACAGAGATAAGTTTAATAATAAAAGACATGTTCCATCCTCGCTGGAAAGAGTTAACTATGGTGATCCTCAAGATTCCATTTTAGGACCCTTGTTGTTTATTTGTTATTTGAAGGGAATGCCATATATAATTGATAAGTCTATATGCCGACGACATAAATTAAAAATTTCCTAGCAAAGCACGTGAGATAGTTGGGCAAATGGCATTTGAAGGACTTTCCTCGATAAGCTAGCATTTAAGTAACCTGAACCTTTTAGTGAACCCGGATAAAAGCAAATATATATCTTCCAACACAGCTCAATATAAGTCATCCATCCAACCAAATGTATTCATTGGAAACAAGCTTTTACGTGAGGCAGACGAGACAACATTTTTAGGCCAGAAAATAGATAACAATTTAAATTGGAATTATCATATTGACGATGTCTGCAATACAATTTCATCTGGTCTGTTCGCATTGAGAAAGATGTCAAAAATCTGCCAGAAGAGACTAAAAGCTAGAGATGTGCGAGTACAGGTTTTTTAAGTCGAGTCGAGTTCGAGTCGAGTAAATGACAAAAGATTCGAATCTCGAGTTCGAGTCGAGTATACACATTAAAAAAAAACACATAGGTCGAGTTGAATTGAATCAAAACAGTGTATAGGGTTCCATTTATAAATGTTGTTATTAAAATATACTTTTCTCGTCACTATGACCTGAAAATGACATAGTAAGTAAAATAAATGGATTCCTGATTCAGTGGAAAAAGGTAAGTACATTTATCTGAAAATAAATCATACCGAAGTAATTGCATAACATTTTGCCATGAAGATAAAATACTTTTAATCTTTTGGTATTAAGGTTGTTATAACCTATATGGTATTAATTAACAGTTTCATAAAAAGTAATCTCAGTTTTTATTTTATTTCCTCCTTTTTATTTATCCTATGTTTTGTATATTATGTTTAGGCCTAATCTACATCTTTCTACGAATGGAGAAAACAAAATTACATCCAGGCCTATAAGTTAAAATAAACTTTATTTTAGTATTTAAAAGACATATATTTACATGGTAAAACAATAGCCTACTTACTTACCACAAAAAATGTATTTACTAACATATCTTAGCATTAATTTTAACACTAATAGTCCTAATAAGAATAATCAGTTAGTAACAACATGAAGATATGTTTGAAAGTGCCTGGCAAATCAATTGATGAAATTGAAGCCATGTCTTAGATAGTTTTAAAATATTACAAATTATTTAAAATATCATGAATGAAAACAAGGCCAAAACAAATCACTTGTCTTTAAAAAAAAGCTCAATGCCAAAGGACAGTTGAGCCTAAAATTAATGGATTGACTCAATTTAAATTTTGATGGAACAAAAAACGTGCACAAATTTCTTACGCTTACCTATTAGATTTCATTACAGATATGTTTTTGATATTTTACTTTAAAAAATGATAAGGTTAGGTTAACCTAAAAGTGGACTATAGGTACAGACAGTGTTCATACAACTCAATCTGAAGGTCCTAGTAAATCCTCCATTTTGGTAAAAAGAAACACAAATGTATAAGCCACAACTTACTTATTTATTAATAAAACACTAAAATCCACATCACAACTCTTAACACCTCAAATGCGTTCACACTCAATTTGAATTTACAGACGACGCGCGGCCGCGGACGACCCTTGGTAGCGCGGGTAAACGGCGGGAGTAAACTCGCTCGAAACTTTCGAGTTTCAGTTAAACCTCGAGTTTCAGTGCCGAACTCAGCTCGATCTCGAAATTTCGAGTACTCGCACATCTCTACTAAAAACAATTTATTTTGCATTAATTCATTCCCATATTTCTTTTGAATTAGTTTTCTACAGCGGGATGTCTTTTACAAATTAAAAAAAAGTATTTATATTACAAAAACAAGATCAGATTCGGTTAAAGAGTATTTAAAAAAATTAGGGATACTAACTGTCTTTTCTCAATACATATTCAAAGTAAGTTTACATGTAAAGAAACATTTATTAAGTATACCAAATTTGGGTTCCTCACATAATTATTTAACAAGAAATAAATACAAAATAGCTTATCCAGTACGTAACCTTAAATTCGTTGAAAAAAGTCATACGTCGGAGTTAGATATTATAATGTCATGCCACTTGCCATTTCTCAAATTCAAGACATTTGAAAATTCAAAAAGGAGTTAAAACTTTATTTTCTCCAGAAACCTCACTATTCCTTCCAGGAGTTTTTATTGAATAAATATCTGTTGAATGTAATATATCGTTATAGGTAGGTAAAACTATGTTGGGTGTTAATAAATTATTTGTAAGCGTATTTTATATATTTTTCTTGCTTATAGGCTACATGAATTTGATGTTGTTTCTCAGTTGCCAATTTTAAGAGATTATAACAAAGCATGCTTTAGTTTTAGTTCATCATATACATTGACGCCATTCTTGTACATCCTCTCTATACTCATGAATAAAGAATTATTGACTAATTCAAAACTTGGAAGACACATTTTTGTACCCAAATATTGATCTTTTAAAAACTGTTTAAACATACACTATTCATTAATAAGGTCTTATATCAGTTTTTAATCTGGTAATGTAGCCATGGATTCAAAAAGTTCAAGACATTTATCAGCCATTAACCCATTGGCTCACAACCCCGAGTATACTCGTGGCCGCCGAAAGTAGCCTGGACGTGCAACCCCGAGTATACTCGGGATAGCACTTTTTATAAAAAAAAAATATATATATTTTTTTATTTTTAAATTTTTTCTTTTTTGTTTATTTGTTGTTTTAACTTGTTTTCATTTTTTGTTTGTATGTATTTTTTATGCATATGCCCATCCTTGGGAAAACTTAGTCAAATTTAGGAAAAATATGATTTTGGAAAATATGTTATATCTAGGTCAAATATAAATGTATCACTAACATTTTTATTTTCATGTAAAAAAATAAATAACCCACAAGTACATAATAGTTGTTGGGCTGAAACATTATTTTTTTGTTTTTTACATGTAACTCCTTTTAAAAATTAATGTTTTTTATAAACTATATATATATATCAATAATCAATAATCAACGTTTATTGTCAGACAGCACTACAATCATGCAAATGACATGGTCAAGCAATATACATGCAATTGTTCAGAAATTAGTTATAATATAAAACAAGAAATAACAAAAAGCAATAAAAACAAGCAGTAGGCCAAGGTAATAGAATAATAACCTAAATACATGCATAACAATCCATAAGTCCAAATGAGCAATTACAGTCAACAGTCAGCATTACAATTTCAAAAAAGAGTAGACAAGCACCCTACGATTAGAAACAAAATTGTGAAATTCAAACTTAGGTCAAACATACGTAATAAAAAAAATTTAAAATACAGGTACATTAACAATAACAATAAATGGTACATGCAAAATCCTTAAGCGTAAGTACTGAACAATGAAAACATCTGATTTGGCAAGGTTTCTAAAATTGGCCAAGCTCTAATACTTATTTTTCTTTATACTGTATCAGACTCAAAAAACTCTCTTATATCATAAAATGGATTCTGAGTTAGCCAATCATAGATCTTATTTTTAAAAGAACGAAAAGGTAGCAGCTTTGTGTCAACATGCAGCTTGTTAAAAAATTTAATAATATAATAGGGTAACTATTGGCACAAACACTTAATCTACTATATGGCACATCAATGAAAGACTGTTTTCTTGTATTATATGCATGAACATCCATTCTAAGGGGGAAGTCAGCAGAGTTTTTATTTACATGCAATAAACATACAAAGATATACAGATTGACAACCGTCAGAACCTTAGTTCTAGCAAAAAGTGGTTTACAGTGCTCAAAGAAAGAAGATTTAGTAACAATCCTGATTGCCTTTTTTTGCAGCAAGAGTACATTTTTAATGTGACAACTGTTTCCCCAGAGGATCAAGCCATAACTTAAGATTGAGTGAAAGAAAGCATAATATGCAGGCAGAACATATGTTTCAGGAACTAACTTAACAAGGTTACTTAATAAATAAATAACTCGAGCAAGTCTGTTACATACAAATTCAACATGCGGATACCAAGTCAAATTCCTATCAATAAACAAACCTAAAATTTTGATATCATGCAAATTGTTCTCTGACTCATTACCTGATATATATAACCTATATATATATATATGATATATATATATATATATATATAATATTTACCATACATAAATGCTGTGAAAATTATCTTCTTCTTGTAGATAATTTATTTCTTTAAAGATTAGTGCAAAAATTAAGTAAATTTGAGCAATAATTGTTGCTATAGTGACAGTTTTAGTAAAAGTCTACATTTATGTAATTTTTCTTAGGAAACTGAACAGTTTGTCAGGTGGCAAATTTCAGGTAAGCCAATGGGTTAAATAAACAAGTATACAAAATACATGGTCTGGTTTAGAATGTAAAATTTGAATATCGGTTTTACTATGAAATCATCTAAGTTTGGTTTCATATAAGAATGAAATTAAGAGTTGAATGTTAATGTTAATGAGAGTTAATGTAAGAATGTTGGTGGAGTGTGAATTACAACATGAGTTTTTTATAAGTTCTCGTTTTAAATGGGTGTTATATTTGTAGTAATTATAAGAACATGTAAGATTTAATTTGAATATGTTTTCCAGCCGAGTCAGTGACCTCAGTCATTTCCCCACCAGTCCAAGCTCCCCCACTGGGGTGCATTCCACCAACAAACGCATGCGGCTCCTAGAAGAAGAACCCGTTATAAAAAACACAGGTTAGTAGTTTTAAGGATGCAATAGTGTTGCTTGCTAATTTTAACATCAACAGTAGGCCTAATGTGGAATTGTTAAAAGGTCCCATTTGATAATATTTGGTCAAGAAAATGAGTTTTTTATAACTATGCTTAATCACATTGATAGTAACTAAGAAAAAACGATGAAAGGGATGCCAGAGAACTTCCCCCTTAAGAAGAAATGTAATTCAACAGCAAAGATAAATTACTGGCAAAAAGTCTCACAAATTTGCCAATCAGACAATTGTTTTTGTCAGTGATGCATCTTCCTGTTGATTCACATTTCTTAATGGGCAAGTTATCTGGCATCCCTTTCCTTTCATAGATTTTTCTGTATCTTGGCCTAGAGATACCCTAAATTAAACCATTGGTAGTAATTAATAATTATCTTTGCCTGTATTTGTTGATTAACTCTTGTAGTTAAAACGTCAGATTTGTTAAATTCCAAATTTGATAAAAGTTGGAGATATCAATTTGTCATATCAATTTGTCATTACCTTAAAAAATCCCTATTAATAAAAAAAATTACCTTAATTATTCTTTGGTTTATTAGAGTAATTAATGTTTTAGACCCATTGTAACATTGTAAAAGCATAAGAATTTTGCTGCAAGGAAATCATGTTTTTTTATTATTTTGTTATATAAACTTAATGTTTTCTAGATCCTAAGAGCAATTTCTCCAATGAGATGAAAACAAATGAGGAGGAGAGGAAGGTATCCCCCACGAGTGAGTCTGGCAACGGCCTGCGGAGGCTGCAAGATGAACTCAACAGGTTAACCAAGAGAAACTGTGGTAGGTGTAATGCTGATATTGTCTTTATTGTGATAAAAAAAGAATGTCGTAATGAAAAATTGAACAAATTACCCGATACTTGCATGAATTTCAATCACTGATTGATACCCTAACATGCTTATATAGTTTAGCATTTAGGTTAGGATCAGCCAAAGGCTATTAATTGATTGGGGAAGAAATATAAAATAGTCAACAAGCTAACCTTACAGTGGACAACTTTCTGTTAAAAAAAGTTACAATGCATGAGAAGTTTTAATATTTTGACACACTCATATCAATACTTAACAATCATTGTAACCAGAAACAATCCCAAAAATATACTCTTAGCCTAGTTTTTGGCTGTGATTTGTAAGGGTGATAGGAAAAGTCATGAAGTGGAGTGCTTGTTGTGTAATCAGTGAAATCACATTACTAAAAGAAGTTTTGCGAGTATACAATAGTTTTGTGCCAGTGTGGAAAGGAGAAATGTAGGTGTGGTTGCTGATACACCTGTGATTCATTGTCAACAAATATGGTTAGAAAAACGCAGCGAGACAATCACAATTGTTATCAAACCTTACCAGTGAACACTCGTATCTCTTATCTACTTGTAGCCAAGACTGTTGTTGGAATATCCAGTATTTTTCAGTGATGTGATTTTTCTGTAAAAACCATTAAAATTTTTGTGTATGTCAACCTTGTTATCTAAAATGTTGTCCCAAATCATTCCCATTCAAATTACAAAATAAGTTGTCTGATAGACAGATTTCCTTTCTTTTTGAAAGGATGCAATTTAGTTTTGCTGCAGCACATCCGGTATCAGAAAATGAACCATTAAAAGCTCAGTTCTCATTACAATATCTGTGTTGATATTTATTTGATCTTAGTGATAATAAGTTTAATTTATATATCAAACTAAAATGACTGAAATATTTTCTCTGAAATAATTTCAAAGGGGGTATGATAGACTGAAAATATACAAGAAGTCACGTAATGGATTACAACCCTAATCGTTTTTAGTCTTTTACCGTACTAATTTTTTTCGCTCATTTTTCAGAACTAGAAAATCAGCTGAGAAGCTTGGAACAGATGGCGGACTTAAAAGTTGCATCCCTCCAGCACATGGACGCCTTGCAAAGGACCCGGGAGCTGGAGAAGTGTCTGAGGCTGTTGAAGCAGGAGAAAGAGGAGGCCCAGAAGGTAACCACGGAAAACTGTGACAAGGGCTTGGAAGAATATAAAATAGTTCAGGGCCTGTTGTGGACACTGGATTTGAACCTGACACCGAGAACGAAGTCTGCCAACTATCAGACTACCAAGATTGCATGTACTATAGAATTGTAATAGTCCAAGATACGGGTCAATCAAGCTAGTCATCAGAAGATTAAACACAAAATTTGTGAATCTTGGCAATCACAGTGATAAGCGATCTTTATATCTGACTTGCCATGCAAGGTCGAGTCATCAATGCTTGTGTGGGCTGTTGCGAGTCGGCAAGTGAATATGGTGACAACCAATTCCATGAGTTATTTTACATTCATTCATTATATCAATCATTCTGAAATTCTCGGCTTTGCTCTTGTACCTCGCATTGCATCAGGTTTGCTTCTTCATCATAGCCTCATCGGATTCATAAGTGTCTCCACTTGTGCTAAACATGGTTTTGTAGTGCTTATGTCTTTTTTAACTGTGAGCTAATTTTGTTCATTTTTAATTTGTTATTTCATTATTTTAATCCCGATAGCTATTAACTCACGTTATTATCCAAGTTTTTCTCATTGTATTTATGTATTTACTTTTCAACTTTAATAAAAATTAGAGTATTAATTAGTGATGTGTCGGTACCGTTTTTTCAAAGTCGGTACCGGTACCGGTTCTTGGCAGGATCGGTTCTCGGTTCTTGGTACCGGTACGAAGTACTCGTTTTTTTTAAAATAAACCAATGCATTCATATCTTTAAGTAGAGTTCTCGGTGTAGATTGAGATTAGTTTAAAGGATCAAATAAACAATGTCAACCTTATATCTTCTTATAATACATACTTATATTACATCAATCTTATAATACGACCAAACATGTGAAGACATTTTATCACTGGCACTTAAACAAAGTAGTTTCATTGTTTCAATATTCATCCATTATATTTAACTGTTCGTCACAGGGCATTAAACTAGATCACAAAAGTCAAAAATCTATCAGATCGGCCAGAAAACACTTTTTCAATCTGAAACTAACCTACAGTCAAACTAACCTAAACAGCTACAACGCTACAGACAGTACGAAATGCACTATTCAAAACGTTTCGATTGTTTCAACCGTTCGAAATGTTATCGAATGCACGAGTTCACATTCGAATGGCGCATTCGAAATCATATAATCATTTCGTATTTCGAAACTAATAAAACACAGTTACATTAATGTTATTTTTCCAAAATAAACCAAGCAAATGAGTTTAAAGATATAAACTTATTTTATTTATATTTGTAACACTACGTTACTTATATTATTACAACTAAAATATACACAATCGCGATCAAAGAAGAACGATACGATATTTCACACAGAGAAAATATTTTTTTTTATCTGAAAGCCGGCTTCGGTTTTATATGCCAAATATGGTACGCGTATGATAAATATCGTGTTCCCAGCAACACTGCAGATTGGATTGGTGATCACGTAACCTTACAGCTGTTTTTACTATGTCTACCGGATAGCTAGAAAACCTTAAATATATCGACTGAGCAGACCTTGTAAAGAATCTATGGACCTTGATTTGATACAACATTCTCCTAAACGTTTGATTTACCCTCGGGAATTCATTGAGGATTAAAGTTTAGCTGAAGATTGATTAATTTGTCATTCGTTCCCTATTTATTACCATACCATAAGTAATTCAACCATCGTACTTTTATTTTTTATATAATAATTATTTGGCCTATACCTAATATCTTAACTCGTTTTGCACATGATATAAGAATTCATTAAAACTCAATATATGTGTGTTAGTCCGGGTCATTTTTGTAATATTGTAATCAATGTGTTTATGTTTATATTTTAACTCACCTTAACTTACCTTCTTTCTCCATGTCTACAACGTCTGCATTTCGTCGCCACAACAGACGACACTAATAAACAACTCAGCGGATTCCGAACAGAGATAAACTAATATAATCTGAACAATGAACAAAACAATATACAATAAATAATAAATCATGGTTAAGGAAAGGAAGTTGGTAAATAATAATGTTAGACTGATTTAAATATGTTTTATTCATAATGTAAGTCGTCATCTTGATCTTGATCCATTGAAGTTGTCTCGGTCTTTGTTCTGCATTCTCGTCTTGACGATGACGTCAGCTGACGAAACTGTCAACTTAGATAAAACTTATAATTCAATTAATTAACGTACTGGTACTAATAACATATTATTTTACTAACTATTTACTATTTATTAAAAAATTTGGTTACGGGTAAATGTATAGTTTTAATTACAAATTGTTATAGATTTTACCGTGTATTGTATTACAAAATTAACTTACGGGTATCGGAAAGTACCGGCATTTTTACATCGGTTCTCGGTACCGGTTCTTTTCCAAAGAACCGGTGGTACAGAGAACCGACTTTAGGTACCGACACATCCCTAGTATTAATTAAAATAAAATACAAGTATAATTTGACCTATGACTTATGAGATTTTATGTGTATGTTTTTTTTCAGGAAAAGCAGGATGCTCTGGAAAAATTGAAACTCCAGGATAAAGAATTAAAAGATGCACTTAGTCAACGAAAACTGGCGATGTCAGAATATACTGAAGTGACTGATAAGTGAGTACAAGTAGTAATTTAGTAAAATGAACTCAAATCATAACAAAAAAATATTCTGAAGCAACTGTTCTTAGAACCTGAATACCTTGATCATTTTTGCACTTAGATAAGCCTCCTTGTGCAAGGTTAACTTGACTTTTTGCAAGGCTAACTGAACTTTTTTTATACTTAAAATGTCACCTTTAGAAATTAATAGAAAGGAATATCTTACAGACACAAAATAAAATAGCTGCCAAATTGTTATTAAACTCATGCAATTTCTGTCTGACAAATTTAGGAAGAACTGTGAAAGGAAAGGGATGCCAGAGAACTTACCCATTGAAAAGAAGTTTGAAGAGTCGACAGGAAAGCTAATTCACTGGCAAAAACTCATACAGAAACTTGATAATTTTCGGGACAACTTGTAAAAACACCGGCTTTCCTGTAGACTCTTCAAACTTCTTTTTAGGGGTGTGCGAGTACTCGAAACTTCGAGTTTTCGGC
Source organism: Allygus modestus (assembly GCA_963675035.1). Lineage (NCBI taxonomy): Eukaryota > Metazoa > Arthropoda > Insecta > Hemiptera > Cicadellidae > Allygus > Allygus modestus. The sequence continues at coordinate 79,902,338 of OY776112.1, read as the reverse complement.
CGAGTATTTTAATACTCGAACTCGACTCGAAGTTTTGAAAACTACTCGAAAATTTGAGCGAGTATTTCCCGCCGATTACCGAACGATCGCTAACGATTGCGACCGGCCAAAATGCGTACTAACGGCCGTAAAAAGCGATCGCATCACGTAAAATCGGCTGAAAATGACGACTGCGAACGTCTGTGACCGACCAAAACGCCTCGTAACGGCCGCAAAAGGCGATCGCATCACGTAAAACAGGCCGAAACTGACGACCGCGAATGATTGCGACCGGCCAAAACGCGTAGTAACGGCCGCAAAAGGCAATCGTGTATCACGTAAAATTGGCCGAAATGACGACCGCGCACAATTGCGACCGGCCAAAACGCGTAGTAACGGCCGTAAAAGGCGAATCACATAAAATCGGCCAAAAATGACAATGGGATCGCGCAATTTCGGCCGTAACTAACGATTTCGTCATTTAATATTGATTATAAGCGATGGTGAAATTGGCCAAATGACAACAGGTTCCTGTTTCATCGGCTGGAAATGAATATCAAACCTTGTTTTGTTAGTCAATACGTAATCCAGTTTGATTGTACTGGCCAAAACTTTGTATTGCTACTCATGTATTAGTTATAAACCATGTTTAGATTATCAAATCTAGGGTGGTCTTCAAATCCCATTACACTATTTTAAACTACCAATTGATGGCAAATACTTGCTCGAAAATACTCGAAACTCGAAAATAATTGGCACTACTCTACTCGATTAAAAAAATCACTACTCGCCCACCCCTACTTCTTTTCAATGGGTAAGTTCTCTGGTATCCCTTTCCTTTCATAGTTTTTTCTGTATAATGGCCTAGAGCCACCCTAACCTAAAACTTTGTCTGACAATTTAAAAATTTGTAGTTCTTAAACTGGGTTTTAATGTGTTTCAAGTTTTTCAAACCACTTCCCAATGATGTCAGGTTTGAAGAAATGAGCCTCAGGTGAAACAGGAGGTATCATGATGAAAGAAAAGCTGGCCTTGTTAAAAGGACTTAGAATATTGTCACAATTTCTTTAAAACCTAATGTTTTATTTATTTATTGAAATACATGCACAAAATACGTGACAATAAACAATCATATTCTTTGATTTACATCCTACTGTACCAGTCTGAGAGCCATCTAGGAGCATTTCAGAAGTTTGTGTTTTTTTTCAGTACTTCATGTGATTTTCGTTGTAAACATGACCTGTATACACCAACAAACTGTAATGAGGAGCTAAGCATAGGATTAAATTTGTTAGAGAAGTAAAGTATTGAGAGTAAACTTGACATAGTGAACATTCCAGTTGCAGTGCTAAATATATTTACTTAGTGTATGTGTATCTGGTAGGCTGTCGGAACTGAGGCAGCAGAAGCAGAAGGTGTCGCGACTGGTGAGAGACAAGGAGGAGGAGCTGGAGGTGGCGATGGCCAAGGTGGACGCCCTGAGGCAGGACATGCGGCGGGCGGAGAAGCTGCGGAGGGAGCTGGAGGCGAGGGTGGAGGAGGCAATCGCGGAGGCGGGGAAGGAGCGAAAGCTGAGGGAGCGGAGCGAGGAGTACTGCAGGTAGAGCGGGGGATGGTGTCAAGGAACTGTATTGTAGCAGCCGAAATGAAGGGGCGATCAGATGATTTTACAATTACGGTTTCCAACCTCTGAGAACTTTTTTTGGAACTATTCACATTTTACAGTAAAAAAGTAAATTTTGCTAAATTTACTTTTTTGTGATAAGGGAGATAAAATAATGTATTAATGTCGGATTGGGCGCACAGTCTCAACTGAATGCATATAGTTATCATGTATGGTAGGTTACCTTTTTACACTTAGCTATAATATTTGTCATATGTAGTTTGAGAAAAATAGTAACAAAAGTTTTCTTCCAGTAATGTTGCAATGTTTCTTCCACAAGTTGAACCTCTATATTAAAAGGCCTTTGATATTAAAAATCAAAATCAAAATGTGTTTATTGCAGAAATAAATACATACAATGTATACAAAATCATGCAGTCATTTGGAACTTATGCTATAATAAATACATGCATATGTACAATACCTTAAAACGAAAAATTAATCCTGCAATTACTGCCCCTGCAGGCAAAGCCTAATTACAGGAACAGTATTTCAAAAATAAGTTCTCATCATTATGGCACTAAGATACATTATATAATTAAATTTAAAAAATTTTTATTCAGACAAAAAGGTAAATCTTGAAGAAAACTAAAAAAAGAACGTGTTGCAGTATTCAATATACAGTATATACAGAGTGCAATGAAACAGAAATGTCGCTGTAAAGTTTAGTTTAGCTACTAAGTTAAATTATATATTAATTTGGTATTATTCAAAACTATGGCAGATTAATACAGATATTAACCTTCACCTTAGGGACCGGGACTGTGACGGATAACTGAATAGACGGATGATAGACTTTTAGACCCGCCATACACCATACAGCAAACATCCCGACACTATTAAATCGTTAAATTCTCATAGACGGACGACGGATAACAGAGAGTGACGGTTGATCATGGTTTTACTGTTATTTGTGTTGTTGCTACATACAGTTTTTGTCAAAACATATTTTTAGTTTACCATTAATTTGCAAGAAACATGTTTCAAATAAAATATTTGCTTTTTCATTAGATAGAGAACATAGACACATTTGTATGAACATATATCACCAGGAAAACTTCATCATATCACTGTAAGAAGTTTACATCTTCATTATTTTGTTATTCAAGTTAAAAAAGTATTACTAAATAAACAGTACAGACATTTTAGGTCTAAACTTTCAAATCAAGGAAATGATACTCAAAATCAACTGGGTTCTTGTAGTTGGACTTCCAAGTAAGCTGTACCTGAGTCAAACTTTATAAAGTATATTGTAATTATTAAACTCATTTTTACAGACAAATGGAGCAGGAGACTGAGAGGTGGAGGCAGCAACGGAGGGATTTGCCCCTGGGCAGCTCTGACAGTCTGGCAGGGCTGTCCCCCAACACTCACTCCCAGGAGATAGTCAGGTACGAGTAATATAGGTCCCCTACAGCTTATCTCAACATATTTAAAATTTGTCCAGGTTTACTTGTCGTGAAGCAATCATGAAATTCAATAAATTAGAATCATTTTGATTTGCTTCCGGATCACTGATCAAAATTAATCAAGAGGTTAAATTGCCTTAACACGTTTGCTGCGTCATACAGGCATGCCTGTAGTTGCGGCTGTTCTCGCGTTGCGGGCTACAGGCTTGCCTGTACAGACGACGCCCAAATGTTATGGCATTAACTATAAATACTGAAGGAGACATCCCATCTATATGGCCCAGCTGTCCCACTTTTAGTGTATGCTAGAATTTAAAATTGATATAGTTTGATTAGGTCACCGACAGGTTGTGCTGCTGTCAACTATTTATTTTAGTTATTTATGTTAACTTTTAACTCATTGGCTCACAACTCTGAGTATACTCGTGGCCGTCGTAAGTAGCTCGGACGTGCAGCCCCTAGTATACTCGTGATTGTGTAAAAAAAGAAAAGAAAAATTATACTTTAGTAATTCTTTACAAATGTTTAGTCAAATAAGAATAGATTGTGTATAATTGATTTTCTGTGTCATGAACCATTTTGAGGAATTTTGTATGCATATGCCGATACATGGGGAAACTTAGTCAAATTTCGGAAAAATATGATTTTGGAAAATATGTTATATCTACAGGTGTGCAGATATCCAAAAAGCCGGTTCGGTTTCGGATCAGATCGAATATCTGAATCCGATCTGAAGGTTTTTTCGATATTCGATAAGGTCCAGTATAAATCCGACTTATTCGGATAGGCTGTATATCAGGGGAAAAAAGCCAGAAACAAAACAATAAATACGTTTGGACCATTACTCATTACTAAACGCTTTGACTCTGACGACGTCGTTCAAGATAACGTGACGCAATGCCTGTCGCCTTGTTTTTCTGTTCCGGTACGTATCAATGCTTCGATACAATATTTGTGTAGATTCGCGATGAGGCCGAATCCTACATCATTGTAGCAACAACGCGGTGTAAATATACCTCAAGAATGAATGCGGTCTATAAAGAGAAATGCGCGATAGCTAACGTTTTTGATGTAAAAAATTGCAAATTTAATAAACATTGAAACTTGATGACAAAACAAGATTCACGGGATAGACACAGACAAGAGACATCGGTTGTGGATTACTGGCGAATAAGTCGGTAACTTTCAGTCGATAGTCAATGTACGATTGTATCAACATCTCACGATTCAATAAGCAAGCTCCTATAGAAGTAAGTCAATGTATTCAATGTATGCATTGCTGTATCATAATGAATAAAGAATATTGAATCTGAATCTAAGTTGTAATTCCAAAGTTGCATTAGTGCAAAAATAAATGTAAGTGTATGACATTTAAAATTGCTGCTACTGATATTTGTTTGCCCCATTCAATACCTTTAAAACTGAATAAAATATTGCTCACTTGCACAAAACGAGTTGCATAGCTTTCTCTACGGGGAAGTTTCCCAGTATGATCTACAAGCTTTATCTATCTAGAGCTCTCATACTCCAAGAAAATACTTCACTTTTTTACCCCCAGACAGGACCTCTAGATATATTAACACTTTCGCTGCTGCAAACACGTGTTTGCATAGAAACTTATGCAAATTTCATGTTTACACGTTTAAACATGAAATTTACATAAGTTTCTATGTTGAGAAAAAAACCCGATCGGGGTCCGTAGCAGCCAATATGTTAAGCTCGTGTATTACGACGATGCGAAGCAGCGACGACAGATTCACGAAAGCATTGCTTAGTTATCTATTAGTTATTTACATAGGTTCTGAATCCGTTCGGCTATTATTTAATTTTGTTAAATTAATTTCTTTAAAATGGAACCGAAAAAGAATAGCATCAAATGGAAATTCTTTAAAAAGAACAAAGCCGATAGTTGAAGTCGCTGAACGTCTGAAATGCAAGCTTTAAGGTTATGTTGTATGTAGGGATGAGTCGATACCTCAATTTATGGATTCTCGATACCGATACCAATACCAGAAAAATCGTTTCCCTACACCGATACCATCGATACCTAAGATTTTTCAGTACCTATAGTTATTAAAACTATTGTTAAAACAGTTACAAATTTATGTTACCATTTAAAATTATTTTGTAGTATTTTGTAGTTAATTATCAAACAAAAGTTTTAATGCAATTTTTTACATAATTAATGTTAATTTCACTAGTAAGCTAAAACAAAAACTATTTATTATAAATTCATAATGGGGAAAAACTTTGTTGTCAGATAATGACTCAAAGAAATAATGTTGGTCAGCCGACTGCTTTATTGCTGTCAACCGGACCCCACTCCTCCCCTACCATCCCTCTTCCTTCCTTATCTCCAAGGTAAGATTTTTGTAGCGTGGATAATTGGCGGGAGTATCGATGGTATCGGTATCGATATTGAATGAATGAATCTCGATACCGATACCATGTCCAAGAATCGGTGGTATCGAGTATCAGTATCAAGAATCGACTCATCCCTAGTTATATGTTTACGTTCCAGTGACAAACTAAACAAAGTTTATATGTTTTAGTTAACAAAAAATTCAAACTGGTTGGTAAATTATTAAAACAAAGGCAATTCTTTGGTCATGGATGTTTTTGGAACTAATACAAAGGTCTACTGAGTCATTGTTTCATTGCCTAAGTCGTGCTAGGCCTAATATTATGTTGTAATGTCTGCTACTTTTTAACATCGGTGATTCCAGACTTTTAATAATTAGGCTGTCATCATATTAAAATGTTTCCTTAATTTTTCTCTTGTCTGACCATATGTATGTGTTTGGTTTTTTACTACATCCAGATGTTAATGAGTTATATCATAATGACAAGGATGATAGTCATGGTAACATTAAATGATTGAAGTTGAGTTGCTTAATCTAGGCCTACTTTTATTAAATTATATAACTTTACCAACATAATTTTTTGTAATTTTTTGTTCCCACTAAAATGAAGGAGTTTGTTATTTGACCTTTATTACCAAGTTTTACAATCACAGTTTGGAAGTAGTGATATTGGCAAAAACGTTATTAAATTTGGGTTATTCATAAATATTTGATTCTTTTATCATCCAGTCTCCAAAATAAATAATACAATATTTTATATAATTTTGTTGTTGTTTAAAACTAGATCAATTATTTATATTAGCCTACCAGTTTATTTGTTATAATACTATTTAAATTAGAACAATGGCTATTCAAATAAAACATCACAGCCAGTAGGTTTTAATCACTGATTTAATATCAAATGTAATGTTGCTAAATTACAAAGGTTTAGTTCATGCTCATCTAGTAAACATATTTCTTGTATTTTTCACTGCAGAGAAGATAGTATTCTTGAGTATGTACACAGGTTGGTATAAGTTATTGCTCCTCCATTTAGACATTCTGTTTTCTGGTGAGGTCATTTGTAGTCTTCAATTACTCAGAAAGATACAGTTGTAAAAATAATAACCACTTTTTGTGTACCTATTGAATAAAATTACCTAACTGAAATATAGTATATTCATATCTTGCAAGGGAAATTAAAATGTAAAGTTCCGACTTGAAAATATGGTAATTCTTCGATATCGATGTAATGTGCGGAACTGGAAGTAAATATCCGAATCTGAAAATTATCCGATCCGAAACCTTTACTATTCGATCCGTATCCGATCCGAACTTAAGATATCCAAACCGAAACCGATCCGAACTAAAAATTCACTATCCGCACACCTCTAGTTATCCAGGTCAAATGTAAATGTATCACTGAAATTTTTTATTTTCATGTAAAAAAATAAATAACCTACAAGTAAATAATAGTTTTTGGGCTGAAATATTATTTTTTTGTTTTTTTATATGTAAGCTCCTTTTAAAATTTAAATTTTTTTTATAAACTATATATGCTATATATATATATAATATTTACCATACATAAATGCAGTCAAAAGTATTTTCTTCTTGTAGATAATCTATTTCTCTAAAGATTAATGCAACAATTAAGTAAATTGAGCAATAATTGTTGCTATAGTGACAATCAGGTGGCATAAATCAGGTGATATCTTTGTCAGGTGGCAAATTTCAGGTAGGCCATAATGAAATAATGCATCCCAGAACGCAAGTTAACATCTCAGAAAGCAAGTGATAATCAACGTATGTTTGCTTCCTGACACACCAACTGTTGTATTAACCCCTCCTTGAGAGAATAAGTAATGGTTGACAGCAGTATACTCTGTTGGTGATTAGTGTTAACTATGATCTCTTTGAATCCTGGCAAACACAAAAATAGAGACAGATTTTACAATGGCAATGAGAAGTCTACTTCAGTATTTGTAGTCAATAGTTACGGGTTCCAATGTGCTACAGCTCTCCGAGCAATACGGTGGTTTTGTTGCCTGCGTGTAGCTCAGAATGCGAGCTTTACTTTGGTGTAGGTTCGTAGTAAATTTCACCCAATATCCAAATTATAATGCAAACTTGCCCTGTCTGTATAGTAAGGCGATTGAGTGAAACGTTTTTACTTTCCATAGAAAGAAAACAAATTAGCTGATCTAGCTCCTGAAAGCTGCTGAGATAGCAGTGAAAACTGATCTAAAACTTGTTAACAAGTTAGAGCAAAGCTAGGTCATCTTAATCCCTTTGGTAAGCTTATCAGTTAACCTTCAAACTGCCAAAGACAACGATCGCGATACAATTACACAACACGTACACTGCTAAATTCACAATCGCGACCCTTTTCTTCGCGGTGCGATGCATTGATAGTCGGATCAGCGTCTTATGATTCTACATGGAATTTGGGTTTTTAGAAAAAAGCACAAGGCTTCAACATTTCAGAAGATGATAAAGATGGCGCCAACAATGGAAGGACGCAAATTGTTGTAATCTGTCACATAAATTGCAAAAAACACTGAAATTCCACTTCCTATACATCATTTGATTACAAACTCCATGTAGATTTCAGTAGAAGGAAAAAGTTAGGGGATACAGGTAACTCACCTTAAATAAGCACTGATGAGTGAAAGAACACATAATTTACATATAATAAAAGGTAATATTTAAGCTATACTTTTTAGCCTTTATCAATCTTAAAGAGAATGGATTTAAGTATGATAAAGGCTACAAAGTATAGCCAAAATATTACCTTTTATTGTGTGAAAATTATGTGTTCTTTCACTCGTCAGTGCTTTTTCAAGGTGAGTTAGCTGTATCCTATCTTTTTCTTCCTACTGAAATCTATATGGAATTTGTAATCAAATGATGTGCCGGATCATATAATCAATAATCAATAATCAATAATGTGTAATCAAATAATCAAGGGGTATGCCGGAGACGATTCCTGGGAGTGATGGGTCCATGTGTCTGTATGCTGATGATTCTAATGTTTTATTTTCAGGAAAATCACAAATACATATTGAAGAGTCTTCATCTGAAAGTCTTTTGTCTACTAAAAAATTTCTGGATAAAAAAAAATCTGCTTATTAATGTATACAAATCAAATTTCATATCATTTTCAACTAAACAATCTAAAGCAAAATTTGAACCTAATATTTTAATAAAGACAGATAGAATAGATCAAGTGAGCCGAACAAAGTTTCTTGGTCTAATTATTGATGACAAACTTTCTTGGAATGATCACATCAATCATGTGGTCAAAAGATTATCTTCTGGTATTTATGCACTGCGACAGATGTCTAAGATTTGCAATTTGGAAACTCTAAAGACAATCTATTATTCATTAATCCACTGCCACATATCTTATGGTATTGCTATTTATAGAGCAACAACAACAAAAAACTTAGATAAAATACTTATCCAACAAAAAAGAGCTATCCGTGTAATGATGAAGCTAAAAAGAATGGATTCAGTTAAAAACTTATTTTGCGAACTGGGGATATTAACAGTTTACAATTTGTATATTTATGAAACAATTATTTATGCAAAACTGCTTCAGTTGTCATCCACTTCTGGCGAATATAACACACGTTTCAAAATTAATCTACCTAGACATAATTTAGAATTTTATACAAAAAAGACCTCTTATGCAGGACTTAAATTCCTTCTGCATCTACCAGTACCCTTAAGGCTAGAAAGCAATTTAAATAGATTTAAACGGCTACTAAAAGATTTATTAATAAATAACCCCTCCTATTCAATTCAAGAATTTATAAATACCAAACGCTGATCTTTTGAATTCCATCCTGCTGTAACCTTTTCATAAGCATCCCAACAAGTGACAGTTACAGATATGTCTGAGAATTGACCTTTGTACTAGAAGTTTATTTTCTTATTAATTAAATAATTTGCAATATGTTTAAGTTGCAATTTAAATGTTATTATTTTCTTAGTTGGAAATTTTTCAGACTTAAGATTTGCAAATTGAAAATTTACTATTTTGGACATTGTAAGAACTTGTTGACATTGTTTGATTTAATTTAATTTATAAGTTTATTTTATAATCATAATTTGTGACCCTATTCAAAACATGTAATGTGTTACTTATTGAATAAAGAAGATTTGATTGATTGATTGATTGATTGATGTATTGGAAGTGGTTTTTCAGTGTTTTTTGCAATTTTTATAACAGATTACAAAATTTTGCGTCTTTCCATTGTTGGCGCCATTTCTAGTGTCGTGGTCGTGGGTTATGCCGTTTTTTCATGAAAATAATTATTTTAATCCTAACAAAGCATATATTTTTGCTATCTGTGAATCGTTTTGGCCATCTTGAATTTGTAAATACTTGTTTATTTTGTAACCACTATATGGCACTTTAACAATGTTTTTTAATATGAGTTATTTTAGTTTTTGCATCTGTCGTGTAAGCGTGTCTTATGTATTCATTAACAAGTTATAGTTCCACAAGTTACAAGTACATGTACAAGTTACAGTAGCTATAGTTTTCAGATTATCATTTTCTCACCGAGCAAAATGAATATAAGGCTGATATAAGTAGAATCATTTTTGTATAGATTAAAAAAAAAAAACTCATGCAAGACAGTGAATTATACCTCAGCAGTACAGAGAAATGTAGTGAGCAGTTAGAGGGATGGTTACAGTGGTTTTGCAAGACCACTGTAGACCACTCTTCTTAAGAACAGGAATTTTAACCGTTTACATTTGCTACGTCCTCTCTTCAATCAGTTATGTTCACTCTAACTTGCATAAGTTCACCACAAGTGCATGCGCATAACAGTAGGCTCAAATACAAAATCGACATCCCCTTCTGCAGGGTTAGCAAGACCAGGGACTCTTTTCCGGTCATGACCCTGAAGCTCGATAAAGAAATCCTTTATAGTCTCAAGAAACTCGAATGCAGCAAGTTCTCGGCTGAAGTGAAGACCCTCTTGAGAGTGAGACCTTATTACTCATTGGGAGAGTTCCTAGAAGATAATGTGTGACATTTTTCCAATCGGCTGCCATTACGTCTTAAGTTAACATTCCATCCATGGAAGTCTTGTACATATGTAAATATTAGTTTAAGTTTTCAAGTAACACTCAAGAAGTATGTCATGACACAGCTAATCCAGCCTCAATCTGGACTCAAGCAAAGAAGGAGGTAATAAGGTAATGGGGTAATAATGGTTTGTCGGTGTTGCGGCAGGTTGAACGCGGAGGTGGAGAGGCTAGAGGTGCAGTACAAGGAGTCGCTGCAGCAACAGCAGGCGAGGTACGGCATGGAGATAGCCAGTCTGCGGGAACAGCTGGCCGAGGCGGAGGGCCACCGGGAGATGCTGGAACGCGAGGTGACTAAGAAATGGCACACTACGTTTTTATTTTGTTTGAACCTTTACCTATCGCTTCTAGTGTTTAAAACTACACTACGTTTCGGGAGGAAAAAACTCCTCCAGTTATCAAGTGAACCCTACTTGTTCAAACAATTACACCTAACTAACCCACAATTTTGTCATAAATTTGTTTATACAAATAAAAAACTAACACACGTACAATAACTAACAAATGCAAATAAAATTCACTACCCCAAAATCAATTATAAATAAAAACCGAAAATATATTACCTATTTTGCATCGTTGCCTCCAAGGTGATGTAACACGGTTACCGGTACTTATCATGACCACTCACCATGCACCACACACTAGAGTAGTGGCTAGCGGTAGTGGAGGGGGAAGAGGTAGTTATCTCCACCCAATGTCAGGAGCTGGACGACACAGCCGATACCGACCCATCCTATGACACTGGGAACCTAACACAGAAACCACAATTTGCACGATCCCTCCTAGAATACTTCATGGGTACTCGTACGATAACCTCATAGAGTTTACCACATGCCTCCAAGGTGAGCATTGGGAACTAGTCTCAAGTTTAGGTGTAAGTTGGGTTCACTTGATAACAGGAGGAGTCTCCTTACCTCTCAAAATGTAGTGTACTATTAAACACTAGAAGTGATAGGTAAAGTCCAATTACAAATGCAATTTTGGATCATGTAACATACAAAAATTCTCTTTCGTCCGTTTTGGCTGAACTCAAGAGATTGAGGTTATAAACCCTGTATCAGTTAGCTGTCGGCGAGCGAAAAAGTTAAGGCGCAGCTGTTGAAAAAGTTTTTTTTTCTATCACTTTTTTATTACTAAAATGAGCTAGAAAATACACACTTTTGAACTTCTGTTGAGAAGAATAAGGGTTCAAAACTACTATTTTCCTGATGGGAAAGGTGAAGAACTTAGGTCTGCGGTGAACTAAAAAATCAATTCCGTAACAGTACTAAACTAATTACCATTGGTTTGATTATTTTTAGCTATCCAACAATGAAAATAAGGTGAGTAAGGGGCGTGGGGAAGGTATTTATTTGCACCTGATACAAAACAAAACAAAGTGATATTAGGCCTGATAATATTACCACTTTACAATGGCTTCACTGTTAATTAAGTTATTACTGTCTCATTACCAGTTTGAGATTATTATGCTTAGTCTTTAACGTCCTTGTTTGAAAATGCTGGATGTCAACATACATTTTCAAAAATGTATCCCTGTCGGGATCAAGCATTGCCATAGTTTTTTGTATTTAGTAATACAATTTTTATCTCTTGTTACTGTAATGATCTTGTTAAATTCACTATTATTGGTTTGACTGTAAATAATCAGTGTCTAACGTCTGTTTTGATGTATTGCCCTCATTTTTGCCATGGGAAATGAAGCTAAAAGTAAGTAAACTCACAGCTAATATCCCTTAATATAATAAGCAAACATTTGTGAACAACATTTATCCTTTTTATCTTAGAGAACTATTTTAAACAATTTAAATTGTAAAAAGAAATCCCCCCAAAATAGTCACTCTTATTTCTAGTTGGTATACATGAGAATAGATGTCAGTATTTTAGATTGCAGTACTATTGATAAATAACTATTAACTGTTGTAGAAGAAAGTTTCCAGTGTTCTAGTGCCAATTTTCCTTTCCTTATATCTTTACAGAGTTTCCAACATTGTAATCAAGTCTCCCAGAGTCAGATGATGGACTTTTCGGTTGTTTTAAAAACATTGTCTTTTAGAGGCACCATGAGAGATTGAGGGAACTATATCTTGGAATGATTTGGAACAGCTAAATGCAGAAAAATTTTTGTTTCTCATATAGTTCTATATACAGCTTAGGAAAGGCTGGGAACTACACGGTTAGTCACATCATAGCTAATAGCTTTTAGTGGATTGGCGCTGGATTTGAACCTGTACCAGACTGTGTGTCTGTAAACTAGGTATTATTGTTGTGCAATATGATATGCAAGAAATGCTAATCTACATCTATATGGAAATTGCAACAAAATAACCTCATAAGTAATAGCAGACAGAAACTATGCAAGCGGTAATGTCACTTTCTGGTAGGGGTTAGTAGTGATATGAGTAGTGATTTTTTTTAATCGAGTCGAGTAGTGCCAATTATTTTTGAGTATCGAGTATTTTCGAGCGAGTATTTGCCATTAGTTGGTAGTTTAAAATAGTGTAATGGGATTTAGGTAACATTCTAGATTTGATAATCTAATCATGGTTTCTAACCAATACATAAGTAATACAACGTTTTGGCCAGTAAAATCAAACTGGATTAGGTTTTGACAAACAAAACACGGTTTGACATTCGTTTCCGGCTGATAAAACACGGTCTGGATGTCATTTGGCCAATATCACCTGGTCCAGACGTCATTTATAATCAATATTAGATGACGAAATCGTTAGGTAAGGTCGATATTAAGTGGCTCGGTCGCCACTTTTGCCGATGGTATGTATACCGTCGTCATTTTCGGCCTTTAGTACATGATCCAGTTGTAATTTTTGGCCGATATTATGTTTTCCTATACGGTCAATAGGAATATCTATAGATCGAACCCCATTATTTGTATGATCAGTTTTCCGTCATCATTTACGGCCAAAATTATGCGGCTGATCGTCATTTTCGGCCGATTTTACGTGATGCGATAACCTTTTGCGGCCGTTACTATGCGTTTTGGCCGGTTGCAATCGTTAGCGATCGTCATTTTCGGCTGATTTTACGTGATGCGATTGCCTTTTATGGCCGTTACTACGCGCTTTGGCCGGTCACAATCGTTAGCGATCGTCTGGAAATCGGCGGGAATACTTGCTCCAACTTTTGAGTATTTTTCAAAACGTCGAGTTCGAGTATTAAAATACTCGGCCGAAAACTCAAAGTTTCGAGTACTCGCATACTTTCTGGAATTGAATTGCTGAAACTCTGTTTCTGTTTCTTCCATTCCCTTCCATACATACAACACTGTGGAAGCTATTATATCTCAAGGGCTGGTTCTAAGTAACTAGCAAATAATGGGAGAATTATTTCCACAGGTGCAGATGGCCAAAGACAAACTGGACTCCTCACGACTGGAGAACCTCACTGACAGTGAAGAGACGATCGCGGAACTGTCACGGAGACACGACCGCGACAAGCTCATGCTGCTAGAGGAGAACAAGAACCTCATTCTGGAGGTGGAGAAGGTGAGATTACTCGTAGATCAGTTGATACATACAAGTAGATGGTTTCCATGTTGTATTGTTTATCATGGATGTATATTGTATGAAGACATCAATTTTTTATTCCTTTTGTTTGCTCATTTATTCTTTTCAGGAGTTAACGTTTCTTCACTATTCACATTTTCTTACAAAGCAAGCACAACTCGCTTTGCTTATACTCTTCTATGCATTTCTTTTTGCCTTTATTATACCATTGAAGGTTGCTCCATAAATATAACTTGACGGCCTCTCCAGGAAGTGGATTTACCATCGGTGTGCCACTCTGTTACTTGCGATAACTTATGCCCCCATATTGTTTCTTTAAAAGTTTATAGACTGTTGGTATATATTTTTGTATGGATCCTTGCAGGTTCGATGTTGAAAATTATCCCTCCTATTGGCATTTATTTTAGGGCCATAAGTCAATATTGATGCTACTAATCTTTATTTTATTATCATTTGATTCTAAGATAACAACAAACTGTTGTTACTGAGGTTTAACAGGTGTTTTTTGACACAGATGAACGACGAACTGAGCAGGTTACAGTCTGAGCGGAGGTTGAGGGATGAGGACTACGAAGAACTGCGGACCAAACAAGAGGCTATCGCGCAGTGGGAGGCCCAGATCACGGAGATCATACAATGGTATTGAGATAGCATTAGACAGTGATATAGGACTATTCTATACTCATATACTTTTAGTTTGGAATTAGTGTTTCGAATTTAAAAATAAGATGTTTGCATTAGTGAAAGGAAAAAGAAGAAAACAAAAGATCAAATAAGTTTTGAAGGAAAACGTAAAATCTTTTATTATTACCTCACCAATAAAAATTTTTCGCTATAACCTACCATATCTGTATAAATATTTTTCAAGTAAATAAAAGTTATTCTTGAAGTGTTTTATTTATGCATTATCGTACTTTTAAATGTTCTGATAATTTTTGATGCCATGTTGTTATCACCTAAATGTTCAGTCATCACACCAATCATTGGCCCAACCTTTTAATGTTTCGGGGGAACAGTGTGATAGATAACATTTTTGGGTATAACATTAAAGAATATCAATGTTGATACAAATATAACCTTGAAATGTTATTCAGGTAGTCTTTCTAATACTCATACAGAAACAAACTATGAAAGGAAAGGGATGCCAGAGAACTTACCCATTGAAAAGGAGTGTGAAGAGTCAACTAGAAAGCTAATTCACTGGCAAAAAGTCACACAAATACACACAGAAACTTGATAATTTTCGGGAAAACTTGTCCCTTTCTCAATCAGTTGAGGAAGTGTTTGTTACTCCTAAATGGAAGCAGGCTTGCCATAACTATTTACACTATTTCACTATATACACTATTACTATTTACAAGTCAAGTTCTTAAATGTTCTCTGGCTATGGAAAAAGGATGGGATGGTAGGTAACAGAAATGTGGATGACTGTTTATCTAATGTTTAAGTTGGGGGGGGTCTCTGGATTTTGTTATCCATTGGTGGGCTAGCTCCCATCTTCTGCTGGGAAGGATTGCACTTTTGTGGAAGGATTTTAACAATTATGAACACCGAAGACTACATCTCAGAGATCCTTCTGAATACCTTCTGACTTCCTGGACCATCTAGCATCTCTACCATCACCTTTGCCTGCTAACACTATTTTGGCCACTATCGACGTTACTTCATTATATACAAACATACCGCATGCCCATCAGCTACTGAACATTACCTCGAGAAACGCCCCAAAAATTCCAAACCCACAATTCACTTTCTGCTAACCTTAATAAAATTCATCCTTGAACAAATAATTTCCAATTCATGAACAGGAATTTCCTACAGCTGAAAGGTACTGCAATGGGAACCAAAATGGCCCCATCGTATGCCAATTTATACATGGGATGTATCGGAAGAGACCTTCCTAAAGAAAAATCCTTCAACCACTCTGTTGGTATAGATTCATCGATGACATTTTTCTTATCTGGACCCACGGCCAAGACCAGCTAGACACCTTCCTTAACAGCCTGCACAATCATTCCATCCTCAGCTTCACTTGGAATTCTTCCCACAAAAAAATCACTTTCCTGGATGTAAATGTCGGTCTAAACAGTGGAAACCTTAGTACCTTAATCCACGTAAAACCAACAAACAAAGAACAGTTCCTTCATTTCAGAAGCTGCCACCCCAACAATACAAACGATCCATCCTCTACAGTCAAGCCCTACGAGGTAAACGAATATTTTCAGAAGACCAGCAAAGAACAACTTCCAACAAACAGCTAGAAGCAGTATTCATATCAAGAGGGTATCCCCGCAAACTCTTTCAAGACCAAATTCAAAGAGCACAGTCTAACTCATCAACCACCAACTCCTCTAAACGCAAACCTGACAACATAAGCCTAATCACAACTTACCACCATGGCCTACAAAATCTTAACAAAATCCTCCAGGACAACTTCTGCATCCTACAAGCCAGTCCCCATACAAAAGATCTTCTTTCTAGACCATCAAATGTTCTGTTCAAACATTTACCAAACCTACGCAACAAGTTAGTCAAACCTAAACGCCTAGGAAAACTGCCTAAAACTACCAATGAACCCCAAGGATCATTCCCATGCAACCGGACAACCTGCAAGACCTGCTCCATTTACCAATCCACAACCAGTTACAAGTGCTCCATAACCAACAGAGAATACAATATTACAGACCACCACACATGCAGCTCCACCAGTGTAATTTATCAATTACAGTGCACACAATACCCAGCCCATTACATTGGCCTAACCACAGATGCTCTATGCAAACTTATGAATAGCCACAGACATGACTGTAAAATAAAAAATCCAGAATAATCCGTTCCAAAACACTCAATAGAGCATAATGCAACTTTTGATGACTGCTTCACCATAAAAATAGTTAAAAACCTTCCACAAAATTGCAATCCTTCCCAGCAGAAGATGGGAGCTAGCCCACCAATGGATAACAAAATCCAGAGATCCCCCCAACTTAAACATTAGATAAACAGTCATCCACATTTCTGTTACCTCCCATCCCATCCTTTTTCCATAGCCAGAGAACATTTAAGAACTTGACTTGTAAATAGTAATAGTGTATATAGTGAAATAGTGTAAATAGTTATGGCAAGCCTGCTTCCATTTGGGAGTAACAAACACTTCCTCAACTGATTGAGAAAGGAACAAGTTGTCCCGAAAATTATCAAGTGTATTTGTGTGACTTTTTGCCAGTGAATTAGCTTTCTAGTTGGCTCTTCACACTCCTTTTCAATGGATAAGTTCTCTGGCATCCTTTTCCTTTCATAGTTTTGTCTGTATCATTGCCTAGAGCCACCCTAACCTAAAACCTTTTCTAATACTCATGTAATATCTGTCTGCCTCAGGGTGAGTGATGAAAAAGACGCTAGAGGGTATCTGCAGGCCCTTGCGACCAAGATGACTGAGGAGTTAGAGTTCCTAAAACACGCCGGCATAGCCAACGTCCCCACCTCGGTGAGTTACTACTGCAACTGTAACCCTGTCATTGAATTTCAGCACAGTGAAACCTCTAACCGCAACTGTAGGGATCGGGACTGTGATGGTAAGCCGAATAGATGGATAATAGAATTTGCACAGTAAATAAATACATAAACCAAGATTTAAATACCGCTTTGGGTCAAGAAAAAACAAAATTTCATTAGTAAGATGCTACTGAATTATGACATACATCAGATGAAAGTGCTTACGTCTGACAATAAGGTTCATATGATAAAAAAAATTAGTCGTTTTCTTTTTTCAAGGTTCATGCTTTAAACCTTCCTCATTTAATCATTTTTTATTTTTTGTAAAATCCTAACCAATTTTTCCAAACATTTACACAAAATAATAACAGCATTACCAAAATATTACATAAAATAATAACAGCATTACCAAAATATTCCGTTCACAGCTTGATTGCCAGTCACTAATGAGCTAATAAAACCAGTTAGCTCCATTGGAAAGTTTTATAGTTACATCCCACTGACTTCCTTCTAATGATACCGGTGTTTCACAAAGCCAAAATATACGTTTTTACCATGACGGACTATGACAGATACGGTAACAGAGAGAGATGGTTAAAAGAGGTGACATTTGAACTAGGGGTCTGCGGTACCAACAATTTCAGATCGGTACGGTAAAAGATTTTGTACCTCGGTTCTCGGTATAAATTTGGTACGGTACAATGTACCGTCATATATACTAATTTAGTTTTTAATTATTTTTATCATAAACAAATTATTGAGTAATAATTAAGGTCACATACTATTTTTATTATTAATTTGATTAAAAAAATAACTATACTATGGATAAAAATGTTTTTAAAACCTGCATCTTTACGGTATTACATTTTAACATTGTCTTATTCTTAGATCTTAATAAAAGTTCTTGAAATAATCATGAGAAATAAATTTAAAAAATACTTGAAAATCAATCAATTGCATAAGTTGCTTAACCCTTTCAGTGCTATGGTCCGATATATCGTCTTTTGAATCTGTTATCAATAAACACTGTTACTGCTTCATAAGCGATTGTACCGTTAGGCGCTCAGTCTGCAGTCTGAGTCTGACATGTGGTGAAACTTGGTAGACACGAATTGAACTACCTCGTCCAGCGCCTAGTCTCTATAATACTAACTGATCCACTGCAGCTGCTAGCCTGACCAGTGGCTGTGCGGTCTAAGGCGTTACCTTCCCGGCCGGGGGTAACACTTGGATCGAGGGTTCGAATCCCGTCACAGTCGGTGGTTTTTATGTGCAACTCATGGAGAGTTCACCTGTCTGTGGCAGAGTTGAAGGGGAGGGCGGACCTTAAGCAAACGGTGGACGGCTCGGGTCCAAGCTGACGGGATGGGTGGATTCTTTGTGAGTTGCACATCTGATCAGGTGTTTTGCTACTTTTTACCTATCCTTTACTGTGTGTGTCCAGCGGAAGCACGTTTTTATTAATTTTAACTGTTCAGGCGTTCAATATATTAAAAAAATCAACAAAACATCACGGATTCAACTACTCCTTTCAGAAGCTTAGCACTCAAAGGGTTAACTGATTAATTATATTGAATTCAGTATAAATAAAAACTTGGTTTAAATCATACAAAAAACAACAACCAAAGTTTTTTAAATACTATTCTTTTTGCATTGGGAGATTATTGTATCATTAATACAAAGTAAAATCAGATAACTTAAATAAAACTATGTATGATGTAAAACTAAAATATATTAGAAATTAGAAAATTAGACCTTTAACCCTTTCAGTGCTATGGCCCGATATATCGTATTTTGAATCTGTTATCAATAAACACTGTTACTGCTTCATAAGCGATTGTACCGTTAGGCGCTCAGTCTGCAGTCTGAGTCTGACATGTGGTGAAACCTGGTAGACACGAATTGAACTACCTCGTCCAGCGCCTAGTCTCTATAATACCAACTGATCCACTGCAGCTGCTAGCCTGACCAGTGGCTGTGCGGTCTAAGGCGTTACCTTCCCGGCCGGGGGTAACACTTGGATCGAGGGTTCGAATCCCGTCACAGTCGGTGGTTTTTATGTGCAACTCATGGAGAGTTCACCTGTCTGTGGCAGAGTTGAAGGGGAGGGCGGACCTTAAGCAAACGGTGGACGGCTCGGGTCCAAGCTGACGGGATGGGTGGATTCTTTGTGAGTTGCACATCTGATCAGGTGTTTTGCTACTTTTTACCTATCCTTTACTGTGTGTGTCCAGCGGAAGCACGTTTTTATTAATTTTAACTGTTCAGGCGTTCAATATATTAAAAAAATCAACAAAACATCACGGATTCAACTACTCCTTTCAGAAGCTTAGCACTCAAAGGGTTAAATACTGAAGATTAAAATCAAAATAACTCTAAAATTACTTAATTACACTACTAAATTCAAAATTGAAGTCCATAACAAATATTACAGTACATTTATTTAAACATAAGTACCATGTAAAACTGGAAAATAAATAAATAAAGTAATAAAGTAGTACAGTGATATAATGATAATTTGGCTATATCACATTTAAAATAATTAGCTATTAACCTCATCAAAAAATAAGTTTAGGTTGTTGTTAATAATAATTTGTAGTTGAATTTTCCAAAACCACACAAGATAATCTAACATATAACAGATACATGTATGTAAAAATTTCACAGCACAATAAAACAATAACAAATGTATGCTACCATTTGAAATTTATCAAGTTAGTGGCTATTTTTTAATTAGTTTTCAACCATTTTTGAAACCTTTTTTAATATAATTTAAAATTTCACTAGTATACTTCAATAACAATAATAATAATACATAAATAAAAGCAGTTTAATTTGAAATCATAATGGAGAAAGACCGTGATTTAAAAGATAGTATTCCTTTTCTCACTCTAGGAATGATGTTGACAAACAACTGATTTATGGCTAATTACCGGATCCCTCCCTCCTCACCTCTCACGCTTTCCTAGTCTAAACCTTTCTTGTCTTCAAGGACATATTTTTTGCCGACCCTACCCAGCCCCTCCCCGCTCCCCTTGCCCAACTTTCTTATCTCCATTCTCGTTCACCTATAAATAACACCTGTCAACGTCTCTTTTCCTATGAGTTTTGGGGCTTGTTTTCCTTAAAGGAAATTAATAGTTATAAATAGGAGTCGGTCTTATTTAAACCACTTATTTTGTTAAACATTGTTTAGCTTATCTCTGTTTATTGTTTGAAGCAGTAAACTGTACCGTACCAAATCTGTACTGGGGTTATGTTTTGTACCGAACCGATGACGGTAATTAGTTGTGTACCGTACCGGTACCGTTTTTTTCGGTGCACCGCAGACCCCTAATTTGAACAAAATTCTATAGTAAGTGGGAACTAATGTATCATAACCATGCTATTGGCAAGACAGGTACACATTTGTGGGAGGAATTAGATGGTAAAATTTTAGAATTAAAAATGTTATCAATAAACTTATTAATATGTCAATAATTCACAGGACAAAAACTGGAGGAATCGAAGATCGCAGAAACTGGAGAAGATGGAGTTGCTGAACCTGCAGAGCAGTTTACAGTCGGAGATACAAGCCAAGACTGCCATCGGCGAGGAGCTCAGCAAGACGCGTTCAGACCTGGTGGCCTCGCAGAAGTGAGTAGATGCTCATACAGTCGGAGCCAACTAGTCAGAGCAGTGTTTGTTGTCGGGAGCAGGAAAGGTGACAGTTGGGCTCCAGCCTAATAAGGCTCCATTCTGTCACTGTTACCTTTTTGCCATAAACAAACATCACGCGAGTGTTATGCTGTCCAGCTGGTGTGCAGTTTGGCAATGCAGCACGTCTACTATTGGCTGGTCTTTGTTGGTAGTCCTGTAAATCACGAAAACTTGTCTTCTCACCTTCTTGCGGGAAGTCTGCCTAGACTTCACGGTCTTAATTTAGGGGTGGGAGTAGTGAAAGACTGATCTTGGATGAGCCTTTAAAGCTTAAAACTGTGAAATCAGGCCAAAAATATCCTAAATATACTAAAAAATTAAAATCATCAAAATTTATTTTTGTAATATATTTTTTTTTATATTGGAAATTTCTTAAAATCCTTTCGGTAAAATGGCGTATTCAGTCCTGTAAACATTAAGTTGCTTTCAAGTTCAGCTGAAAGGGGCCTACCAAATTTTTGCAGTTGTTTTGGAGTTAAAAGGAAAGTAGGTTTCACAAAAGCCACCACTGCAGAAGGTGACAATACCACAGATTGTACCAGTTTCAGTTTGCGGGGACTTTTTGTGTTTAGAAGAGCAATTTTTTGACTGTGGGGGGATTTTGAAAACCCATCTTGTAAATGAGAAAATTTAGGATTTGTACTAACTTAATTAATTGTGACTTACATTCAATAACAACTACATTCAATATATTCATTAGGCCTTCTAAGTTCAACAGTGGCCTGTAATCTTGTATCATATAATATTAGTTTTAACATTGGCTGCCTGGGTTTTTCCACAGTGAAAAGTCGTATTAGAATAACGAGTTCGCACTAAGCGTGGAAAGCGTGGAGTTTTGTGTGAGGAAAGCGAATTTCTGCATGAAAGACTTTTAAAAATAAAATAGCGGGTTTAAACAAACACTTAGCAATTTTTTAAGAACATTTGATTTGTTGGCTGTTCTGAAGCTCCTGATTCTAATTAAATTCAATATTGGGATGGCAGTGTTGTACACAATAAGGTTAGGAGAATGTCTCGTCAGGATAAAAAGTAGGTATGAGGTATTGGGAGTGATAAAACTACAACAAGATATGAAAAATACCCCCGTCGCAGCAAACCTGCGTACTCAGCGAATTTCCAATGCAAAATATATGTCTCAATACCACATAAAGCTGCATACCAAGATTCATAAAAATATATTCACAAATAAGCGATAAATCAAATTTTAATTATTCTCCATAAGAATAACATTGGGAATGAGTACGCAGGTTTGCTGCAACAAGGAACACAAAAAATATGGTTTTATGCTAATATCAATATAACTCAACTAGTTGAAGTCGTATACCAGTTTTTATTCATTGATGTTCATAATTAAGGGAGACAGAGCATTTAATTATTCTCCATAAGAATAACATGGGGGCTGAGTACGCAGGTTTGCTGCTACGGGAGCCTTTGGCAAAAAATTTTTTCGAGCAAATATTAATAGACCACAACGAGATGAAGCTGTATACCAAGTTTCGTCAGTATACGTTCACAATTAAGCGAGATATAAAAATGTTCTTTTCCTCCATAAGAATAACATTAGACAACGTACTGTGTTTAGCACTTTCAATATCTCGGTAACCAATTGACATAGAGAAATGATCAAAATACCAAATTGTGTGTTTTTCTAAGCTGAATCCAATGGTGAAAACTAAAATTTGACTATTTCAAAAATTATATGTAAAAATGTCAAAAAACCCATTTTTGGGGTACAAAACCCCCGAAAAATACCCCTTAAGGTAAAGCTATATGGCTGGTTTTCGAACTTAAAGTCATAAATGTTCCTTTACACGTTTATACCAAATTTCATCAAAATCGGACCTTTTTTACGAGAGTTATCGCACCCACGGACACATATATATATATAGATATATATATGTATATATATATATATATATACAGTTTCGAACGAATGGTGTTTTTGGGGTCTGGGGACCTCAAACGAAAAGTTATCATGGTCCCGGGCCTAGGTCTTACCATGCCGACTACGGTAATAGCTTCTTCCCTATAGGGGAAATTCGCTAATAGCCTTTCCATTATAAAACCCCCATTAGATAACGTACTGTGTTTAGTCAATTTACATTTTCTTTAATAACTCGGTAAATATTTGTACTACAATAATGAAAAAGGGCTTACAATTTTTGGCTTTGTACGTTCTATCGTATTACATGCGTTTATTTTTTATCCGGGACTTTTCTGACCCATTTTGGGCCCAAAAACTCAAAATTAAATCCTCTCCATGTGTAGGGAGCTGCGTGACTTCAGGCAGCGATACGACAGCATGTCGCACGAGCTGAAGCGCAAGGAGATGCAGATCAAGGAGCTTCAAAGCCGCTTGGACTCGGGGGAAGGATGTGAGTAACTCGCTTGCATGCTCTCGCCTCTCCATAGCCGTAGATTGTAGAATGCCTCGGGAAAAACGACAACCCGATCGGTTTATATGTCTTCTAGTCATTTTTCTTTCACTTTGCCTCAGCTTTACTTAGCTGTAAGGTTAGTATTTTCTTAGCATTTTTAGTAAGTTTGAAGATTATATAATTGTATTATTTGTTAAAGTATTGTTTTAATGGGAAACAAATGAAATTAATGTGCTTGAAAGAATAGTGAACAAATCAGCAGTTGGTTTGAACGGTTTTGGATCTGAGGAGCTGTCCATAAATTATGTTGTATTTTAAGGTTGATTGCCAACCCCGTTATTTCTCCATATTATTATTTCATTGTTTTTAATTTGCTCCCTACTCTCTCCTTAGAAAGTAAAAAATGATAATATATGTTTGAGAAAACTATTTGTGAGACGTTTTAATGTGAATTAATTTATAATTATACTATGGGAAGTCTTCATAATTTGAACCCTGCCCTCGTAACTAGGGGTGTGGGAGTAGTGATTTTTTTAATCAAGTTGAGTCGAGTAGTGCCAATTATTTTCGGGTTTCGAGTATTTTCGAACGAGTATTTGCCATAAGTTGGAAGTTTAAAATAGAGTAATGGGATTTGAATACCACCCTAGATTTGATAATCTAAACATGGTTTCTAACTAATACATGAGAAGCAATACAAGTTTTAGCCAGTACAATCAAACTGGATTACGTAGTGACAATCAAAATGCGGTTTGACATTCGTTTCCGGCCGATGAAACACGGTCCGGTTGTCATTTGGCCAATATCACCTGGTCCATACATCTCCTATAATCAATATTAGATGACGAAATCGTTAGATACGGCTGCTATTAAGTGGTCCGGTCGCCACTTTTGCCGATATTATGTTTTCCGTCGTCATTTACAGCCGAAATTATGTGGTCCGATCGTCATTTTCAGCCGATTTTACATGAATTTGATCGCTTTTGCGGCCGTTACTACGCTTTTTGGCCGGTCGCAATCGTTAGCGATCGTCCAGAAATTGGCGAGAAATACTCGTTCGAACTTTTGAGTATTTTTAAAAACTTCGAGTCGAGTTCGAGTATTAAAATACTTGGCCAAAAACTCGAAGTTTCGAGTACTCGCACACCCCTACTCGTAACATTAACTCACTTAAACATTCATATAAAATTAGTTACACCTTTTCCCACCCCCCACTCAAACGATTATGGATGGCTCCCATTTAGTTGCTCTTACATAAATGAATTATGGTTTTTGTATTTCAAGGTTTGTATTTGTAAAGAATTAAATTCTTCATTATTGTTATCTTTTCAAAATTATGTCAGTTTGCAGTTATATTGTATGTATTTCAAAAGAAAAAGACTACATTAAATGCATTAAAAAATTATTACTTGAATTCCTTTGTAATAATTGGACTTTGAGGTAAACATCAGTCTAAGGTTATTCAATTTATTTTGGAAGAAATTATAAGGGTATTCACTAAGTTTACCGTGAAGTGGAGATCACAGACAAATTTATCCCTCAAATATCACTTTTAAGAACTCACTTTTTTGCTTGCTTGATCACTGGTAGAGGGGCTGAAGATGGTCTTTATTAGTAGCATTGTATATTTGATCTTCTATATTTGATTAATCATATCAAAGTAGATACTCAACTTTTTTGTCTCCCTGTGACGCAGAACATTTGATTTTTCTCAGTGATGAGGCTTTTCTAAGTTAACTTCATGATAACTAAGCTTATTGGTTGTCCCTATAACTTATTTTCTTTTTAATTTGTTTATTCATTATTATTAGGACCAGTGTCCCTTGTTAAAATTAGAAGTTCAGTTTTAATTTTAACCCACAAACTGTTCTCAAAAAATACTTATTTATTGTATACTACCCTGTTTATTTATTCATCTATTTAGTTTTAAACTCATAGTTTACTTATTTGTTAAAGGTTAGAATTGCCACTTTATAGTAAAACATTTATTTGTTTTGCAGAATTGCTAAATCTGTAAGATTCCAACAAATTTTGGATTGTGATGTTAAAGAGTATTATTTTGATATTTCATAGGTGTAAACAGATTCTTGCAAAGATGAGCTCAGGGCAAGACAAATTTGTGATTTGACTGCCTTAAAAAACAGTCGTCTCATTCGTATTTAGCATATCGTATTTGTGCATGGTGCAACATCTGCTAAAACTGTTAATAAACTTAAGGTTACTGAACTAATCCTATAGGCTGATGCCTAATATGATAAGAGGTAATCATGTTAAAGAAAAATATAAAAAGCTAGGCGTCATGACAGTCTATAGTTTTTATATTTATGGAACAAAACTCTCTTCTGTAGGAACAACAAAATAATAAAACATTTAATCTGGCAATTTAACCCATAACACCACCATAATACTAGAAGCAATGGAATAATTAGTTTAAGTGAAAACCAATTGGCAGTGACAAAACCAATATTGGATCAACATTTTTTAATACATTTTCACTTTCATAGATATAGAAAAGAGAGAGCCCTTTACACATTGAGCAAATTCTTTAATGAATAATAGGGGTGTGCAAGCACAAGAAAATTTGAGTATTTCGGACGAGTATTTCAATAGTCTACTCGAAGTTTTGAAAAATGTGTATTGTTACTCATATATTACTTAGAAACCATATTAGACTATTAAGTTTTATCTGAAGTGGTATCTAATTCCCATTACACTATTTAAAACTGGTATCTAATTCCCATTACACTATCTAAAACTACCAACAAAAATATAATGCTGATAGCAAATACTCCAAACTCGAGAGTAGTTGGCACTGCTTGACTTGATAAAAAAAAAACACTAGTCTCACACCCCTTGATAAATAATAGTCTCTTAGGTGTACAGGGGATGGGAACATCACATAGTAATATATTTTAGGTCTTATTTTAGTCTTAAATATTAAAGCTGTTACCAGATGGTTTTCTGCATTTATTCGTGACCATTAAAATAAAATTGTATTAACATTAGATTAAAACAGTTTGTAAGGTGCTGTTGTTACTTTTTATTGCTGAAATTAGTTTTAATACCATAACCTCTAGTAGGTAGTGCTTCTTGCAGTTCCTTGTTAATTTAGGTTTATATGTGTGCCCTACTATTGCATGTTTATAAATAAACATTTATATATTTTTATAATTTGCTTTTTCTCTTTCCTTTATTACTTGTATCAGATAATTTATAATAAATGTATTTTCAATTAAATTTGTAAAAAATAAAATTTTGCATGAGGTGCGCGTTACAGAAATTTGAATTCAGACGAACCAGTTTTGTATTTTTAATTCTGAGTCTTAAGGCCAAGTATTTTCTTATGAAGCATGAAAATAACAAAAAGAGATGACTAACTCATTATTAACTAATGAAATTAACTAGAAATATCATTAAGTTGTTAACATAAGAAATAAATTACATAGAAGCAAAAATAACTACCTTGATTTGATTTACTCTCATCAGTCGACAAAAAGAAGGAAAATAAAAACCACTATTTTTAAAAATCTCCTTTTTCATATTTATACGATGCTTTTAGTTTAAAAAATCTTTGTAATGATTTATTTAAACTATTAATTTGGAATTTTTTACTGATATTAATATGTTGTAGTGAATTGTTTGATCTGGAAAGAGAGTTTCGTAATAACTGTAAGGTGTTGATGAAATAATTGTGCTATCATAATTCATAGCACATTATTGCATCCCTTTCATCCAGCCTGCAGTTTGTGATTAGCAGGGTTTAGTTGACCACTGTAGTCAAGTAAACTAAATACCTCACAGATGGTGTAGTGTGTTTTCTACAATCTAGTGAATTAAAATAATAATATGAAGTGTAATAAACCGGTCATCTGAGGAGCT
Source organism: Allygus modestus (assembly GCA_963675035.1). Classification (NCBI taxonomy): domain Eukaryota; kingdom Metazoa; phylum Arthropoda; class Insecta; order Hemiptera; family Cicadellidae; genus Allygus; species Allygus modestus. Next base: position 79,874,867 of record OY776112.1, on the reverse strand, counting down.
TTTAGACTTTGTTTCTCAAACACAATACGTTTTTCGGTTCAAATACATAATGGATATGTTGATATAAATAAATGGTATCAGGAAACTGACACATACGTTCTCCCTTTTATCCCAACTTTAATGAATTCATTTTTTCTTTATTTACTAACTATAGAATATAAAGTATGGTATGGTATGCCTTATGGTATAATGCACAGAAAATCTTAAAAGACCTTTTTTCAGAAATGTTCACCAAAATCCCATTTCTGGAGTCACTACAAAATCCTTTGCTACACACAATGGTTTTAAGAGGGAAATCACCCTCTTATCCCCCCCCCCAGGGTTAGGGGATTCATATTTTTGAATATCCTCTGTTGGTTAATGCTAACTTAACCTGCATATCAAATTTCAATTAAATTAATCATTAAATAAGAGAGAAATTGTAATTCTTGTATTCCCCATAATAATAACATTGTGAAATGTACTGTGTTTACCGCTAAATAAAAGTTTCAGTTTTCTCTGCAACCAGTAATCGTGGAATAATAATTCAAAATACTAAATTGTTTAGTTTTTTGAGCTTTCTTTAATGGTGATACGTATATTTTATTTAGCACTTAAAATTGTTTAAGTTATAAATAATTAAAAAACTTAATTTTGGAAATTTTAAGCCTTGTAATTTCTGAACCCGAATTTGTCCAGAAATGCGGGCGGTGTCGTTTTATTGAAAACCTAAAGCTCTACAAGCTACTAAAGTTTAATTAAAATCGTTAGTGCCGTTTTTGAGAAATTTGGATTTTTCATGTTTTTGGGGAATAATTACCCTTAAAAATCAAAAATTAAAAAACGCCAGGAGATATTGTGAATTAGTACCTACATACCAAATTTCATAAAAATCGTTCCATTGGTGTCGTCTCTAGCTCCGTACACATTTAGACAGACAGACAGACAGACAGGCACACAGACATCACTCAAAAATAACTTTTTTTTATTCAGTGAGCACTAAAACAAATATATTCACCAACAACTCAAATTCGAAAATTTTGACGAAAACAATACGTTCTCGGAGAAAGTAAAAATGCAATTTAACCCTTTGAGTGCCATAAATGCATTTTACCCCTTTGAGTGCCATAGTTTTTTTCAGTGGTCATACCCAAAAAGTGCCAAGAATGTCTGAAATGTAGAGAGAAGTGGGCGAGAACAAAAATTACAACCAAATATTCCTATCCTAAAAATACTTTACAACGATATATCGTCATTCGATTACATAAATTATGGAATGAAGTAATCAATACTTCAATAACAAAACCGAATCAAAATACTCTCAAAGTAACAGAATGGAAAGTCAATTCACAACGATATATCGTTGCAAGGTACTTTTTGATTTGAACCGACTACAACGAAATATCGTCATGGTGTGCTTTTCAGAAAGAACATTTGCAATGATATATTGTTGCATGGCACTCAAAGAGTTAAGCTATTTACTTTGTTTAAGTAACCAAATAGAGTAAGGAACAATATTTTAGTATAATCTGATAGGTATTAAAAAGAGTGCTGCAATATTTGTGTTAATAACCCAACTGTTTGATGTTCTAGGTACAGCTAATTTTAGCAAAGTGTGAATTTAAGATTAATTCGGTCTGAAATCAGCCAGCCAGAAACACTTGAGTGGTTTAAAATGTTTTATTATTGTAGACTGATGTGTCTTATCTTAGTCGCCGGCTATATTCCCCAAGATTTTGTGACGTTTGATCGCTGTATTCAGTTACTAGAGTGTGAGAGTGGTTGTAGGCCATGCTTGCTAGTGATTTTAGGGGGTTTGGTAGCAGTCGTCAGGTGTTTTTATGAGTTTTTTTGTCAACAGTCTCTTATGTATGCAGTATGGGTCACGCTTGACTAACCAATAGTGTTCTCCAGCTGTGATAAATTTGAAACTGATAGATTTGGTTTCTCGATTTAGAACAGTTACAGATCGTGCCATGTAGGTTGTAGCACAGAGATTGGTACAGGTAAGTCTCGGCTTTCCAACAGAACTGGCCGAGCATAACCAGGGAGTTAACCCTTTGAGCGATGCAACGATGTATTATTGCGCATTTTCATTCTAAAAAGTGTGTTGTGATGGTATTTTGTTATAGTTGTTTCAACCAAAAAGTCCTTTGCAGCGATATATCATTGTACATCGACTCTCGATTCTGTTACTTTTAAAGTATATTATAATTTGATACGGTTTTATTATTGGAGTATCAATTACTTCATTCGATAACTCAATCGAGCGATGATATATCATTAAATTCTTTAGTAGCATGACAGGATAAATTAAACTACGTCTCACAACACTATAAAATATATATATACTTTATATTGTATCTAAGTAGAACAATATATGTGTAAATATATTTCAAAGTGTCATGAGATGTAGTTTATTTTATCCCGTTAGATATATCATTGCAAAATATTTTTAGGATAGGAATTTAATATTTTGTTGAATTTTTTCTCTCCTGTTACACTCAGAGTTTTAGACATTCCCGGCAGTTTTGGGGATACAGCCTTGTAAAAACTCTTGACAGGGTTAGTTAAAAGAGTCCTGAACTGGTCCAAAACTGTGGAGGGGAAGTTTGGCGGGAAACAGGTCTCATACTCTCCGCACTTCAACCTAGGTTGCACGATCTGTTTCATGCATGTCAATTAGTAAAGTCTTTTATGACACAACAAATCTTGATCCCCCAGTGGAGCAAAATTACTAATTTAACATAATGTACGAGAATGTTATAAACGATATGCCGAGGACACTACGAGTTGCTGGTTAGCCACTCCGGTCGGAGTTGATGTGATTTTGTTATTTGTAGACAAAATGCCCCTGTTTATCGGAGTGACAAGCTGTCTGTGGGGGCTCCTCCTGCTGCTTATACGAATGTATTTCTGAGATAGGAGAATCCACCTGGCCACCGCCGATGGTAAAGTAAAGTGTGCATTGCGTTCCCTCCCCACCACTGACCTCGGCACGCTTCTAACGCGATAACATCTCGCCCTGAAGTGCAGGATGTCCTGCTACCACCAGTTATTTGGCAGGTCTAAAGCAAATCGTGGGAAATTATTGAGTTTTGGACGGTACTTGTAGTCTAATCATCCCAACTGTCTGTTGGCTTTATTGAGATTTAGACTCGTGTTATATGCTGACTGGAGAAGAAGATCTGTTATCCACGTCAAATAAGAAGAATATTACATTTGTTGTATAATTTTTCATCTCCTTCCTGTCTGAATAGTTATTTATGTATTAAGAGCGTAAAGTAAGTCTTTATCGCTTGAGAGAAAAATGTTACTGCGGTAATTTCCGAAAGAGATAAAGACACTTAACACTAGAATTACATGCACAATTTTCGCTACAACTGCAATTTTGAATATCACACCACATACACAAATTCACTTTCATCTATTTTAGTTAAATTCACAAGATTTAGTCGATGAACACCGAGTCAGTTAGCTGCTTGGTCTAAAGCAACAACCAATCAGCTGGTTTTACTTCAGCGAGCGGAAAAGTAAGACACAGTGAGCAAAAAAGACTTATGCTCGCTAAATTGGAAACAGCTGTTTTACGATGTGATTTTAGACTGTAAAGAAGCACTTTCGGCGCTGTTGTAGGATAATGATTTTTAACCTTAGACATCAAAACCTGTAGAAAAAAAACTGGAAATTTTCTATGAGTCAAGTTTCAAAAAATCAATTTCATGCAGTCTATCATTCTCTTAAATCTGGATCGTTGGCTTTTTCAACAGTTGATATCTTGTAAACTATAGATTTAAAAGCCATTTTTATATAAAATAACGTATGAAAGCAGTTTAAAATCTTTTATTGACCATTTAGAATACCAAATATTAAAACGGTATTGGTTTTGAATTTTCCTGCAATATTAGAGTTAAAACAAATACTTGATCAGACAGAAGGGGAGGGAGATTGAAGTCATGTTATATTGTGAAAATGCTTTATGAGACCTTCCAAATAAGGTATGAGATTGTGGCTAAGGGACACCCTGTTAACATATACTACAGATCACACTCTCGGCTAGACAAGATCGAGTGTGGTCCAGTAGTATATCTCAATGGTTGTCGCTTCAATCGATCCACTGCTGTTTTGTTTTTGTTGCAGTGATACAAATGGTCTAGTGTCACCGTTTAGATGAGTTTGTTTGTTTTACTAAACCGAGTTTTGTTATTTGGTTTTCTTGTTTTTTTTTTTCATCCCCCCATTTTTTTGTGGTGCTTAACTAACGATAGTGCCAAAAGCAAGAGCCGTGGTGATGCTTGTTTGATAAAAGAAGTTTTATGTTCTTTAAATCTTAACCAGTCATTTAAAAATTGTCAAAGAAAACAATTGATCAAAAATCTATCAAAATCTCATGTGCATATTTAGTTATAAGTTTGTTCTAATTTTTCATTTTTGTAAACATAAGAATAGTGGTTGCTATGGTGAACTGATAAGAGCAAATAATTTAATAGTAATTTTTTTAAGAAGTAGTAGCCCAGGAATCAAATTGCTTAAAGTATGTTTTCTGCACTAACTTTTAGTTTAATTAATCCTAAACAATTTGTTATGAAAGTGATTTTGAGTTTCTTTTATCAAGAAACTACTTAGTACACTGGGAAAATGCATGTCAAAAACTTTGTCTCCAGTTTCATAACAAAGTGTCTAAAATGTTAAATTTATCGTAGTTTGTTAAAATTTAATTTGTCTGGATTATATTAATTTGGAGGGAAAGTTGTTATATCACTTATTCCCATGTTGTTAAAATTCCAAACCCATGCTTACGCTTTTAATGCATGAAAAAATTGTCCATTTCAGGTGGCCAGGTTTGGCAAGATATTCTTGCAAAGTAAATTGAAAATTAAGTTTTAAAATTATAGATTACTTAGAGAACACTCATATAACAAATTTTGATCATCACATATGAAGCTTGAATAGTAAGAAATGTGTTAAAACGACAAAAAATATCGTTTCATACATAAATTAATTTTGATTTGCCTCCGGATCACTTATCGAATTATATAAAGAGGTTAATTACCTTAAAACTGTCATGTGATCCACGTCGCTGTATTTGGGTGACCGGTTTCGACCCGACTATGCGACCATTCTTAAGCTAAGAAGGCGTAGAATTTCACTCCGAGGAGGTCGTCAAAAAGTCTTGAAACAACTACACAAAAACACACAGACGGACGAACATACACAAAAACATTAACATGGCCATACAAAAACTTTTATCTCATGGCGCGGCAGGTACGGGATGCAGGACGCCACCGTCGTCGTGTCCACATACTTCCCCTCTCCCCCTCTCCCGGTCCTTATCGGGTCCTTTTCGCCTTGTTATCATTTCCTCAATGCCCACAGCTGTTTCATACAAAAGTTTTGATTTGAAGGATGGTTTTTCATTTGAAATATACTGGGGATGTTTCTTGCCGGCCTTGCAAATCTCTTACTCTTCTATTGCGTCTAAAATTGTCTACCTCTTGTTTTATGAAAATGTAAAATCTCTAAATTCTTACTAATACTTGAATAGGAATGATTATTATCTATTATATGTTTGGTGTATGTAGAGTTGTGTTTATGGAGGGATTCCTTTGGGAGGTGTTCTTTAAAACGTACTTTAAAGGAGCGAGCTTTTTGGCCTATATATGAGTTTGGCAGTAGTTTAAATAATAAATTAAAGAATGAGTTGTCCAGAAACAAAGTTAAACTATCGTTCAAGACCTCAAACAAGCTTTCATAATTTCTTAAAGACTGAAAAAAGCCCCAAACAGATCAAACTGAATCGACAGGAGTATATAATCTCAATTGCCTGAGTTTCTATATGGTCCAAACAGCTCGCTCCTTTAAAGTACGTTTTAAAGAACACCTCCCAAAGAAATCCGTCCATAAACACAACTCTCCATACGCCGAACATTTAATAGATAATAATCATTCCTACTCAAGTATAAGTAAAAATTTAGAGATTTTACATTTCCATAAAACAAGAGGTAGACAATTAGACACAATAGAAGAGTACGAGATTTACACGGCCGGCAAGAAACATCCCCAATATATTTTAAATGAAAAAGCATCCTTCGAATCGAACCTTTTGTATGAAACAGCTGTGGGCATTGAGGAAATGATAACAAGGTGAAAAGGTCTCGATAAGGACCTGGAGAGGGGAGGTATGTTGACACGACGACGACGGTGGTGTCAGTCTAGACCCGCATCCCGTACCTGCCGTGTCGTGAGATACAAGTTTTTGTATGGCCATGTTAATGTTTTTGTGTATGTTCGTCCGTCTGTGTGTTTTTGTGTAGTCGTTTCAAGACTTTTTGACGACCTCCTCGGAGTGAAATTTTATGCCTTCTTAGCTTGAGAATGGCCTCATAGTCAGGTCGAAACCGGTCGCCCAAATACAGCGATGTGGATCACATGACAGTTTGAAGGTAATTAACTTCTTTATATAATTCATACATAACAATTATAGAATAGCGAATGTCAGTTATTTTGTAAATCCTATTTAAACATTTAATGTTGGAATTACAATTCCTTGGTTAAAACAAACTTGGGACACAAAGCAGTTTTAGGGGTGTGTGAGTACCCGAAACTTCAAATTTTCGGCCAAGTATTTTAATACTCGAACTCGACTCAAAAGTTTTGAAAAATACTCTAAAGTTCGAGCGAGTATTTCCCGCCGATTTCCGGACGATAGCTAACGATTACGACCGGCCAAAACGCTTAGTAACGGCTGCAAAAAGCAGTCGCACCATGTGAATTGGCCGAAAATGACGATCGCTAACGATTGCGACCGGCCAAAATGCGTAGTAACAGCCGCAAAAGGCGATCGCATCACGTGAAATCGGCCGAAAATGACGATCGGAATGCGTCATTTCGGCCGTAAATGACATTGGAAAACATATTATCGGCAAAAGTGGCGATCGGGCCACTTAATATCGGCCTTAACTAACGATTTCGTCATTTAATGTTGATTATAGTAGATATGTGGACCAGGTGATATTGGCCAAATGACAACCGGATCGTGTTTTATCGGCCGAAAACGAATGTCAAACCGCTTTTTGTTTGTCAATACGAAATCCAGTTTGATTGTACTGGCTAAAACTTTGTATTGCTGTGACTCATGTATTAGTTAGCAACCATGTTTAGATTATCAAATATAGGGTGGTATTCAAATCCCATTACTCTATTTTAAACTACCAACTGATGGCAAATATTCGCTCGAAAATACTCGAAACTAAAAAATAATTGGCACTACTTGACTTGACTCGATTCAAAAAATGACTACTCGCACACCCCTAAGTAGTTTTATTAAAATTCATAACATCCTTTCATTGTAACAGTTCACGTTGTGCCGTTAAACACTAATTATTTTAAATCATGAGTTCTCAATTTTTAAGTTGTTAGTATTATGATGCTTTTCATTTTTTATCTATTTTAATCGTAATAAATCACATAATGTCTCAATAATAAGCAAGTAAGAAATCAAGTACCTAGCTTTTTTGATTCCCTCAATGTACAAATTAATACTCAACATAATAAATACCAGTATCTTATAACAATAAGTTTCATCAAGTTAAAAAAGTAGAATTTTCAGTAAAGTTTCACTCATATAATTTTTAAATTGCATTAAAACATATAGTATGTCATGCTATTTTAAATTTATTGGGACCTAAAATGTTTTGAATTTAGATACATGTGAAATATATAACGCATACACCTTGAATTAAAAATATTCAGGTTCTAAATTTTCAGATGTCAGTGTTCAGTAATTTATTGTAAACTCGATACTTTTTTAAATCATAAAATTTAAGAAGTAAGCAAATGGCTTATTCTTTATTCTAAAAAAAGCTTGTCAGATTTTTGGTCTCGTCACGTTGGGGTTAGAAAACCCCAGTTTTCTCATTTTCTGTTTATGATTACAATATGACATTATCTTACTCATTTTTAATGTGACTTATGACTAGAAGTTTTATGGTTTGAAGTTATGTATCTTTATTAAATGTGTTTGACTATGCTAGTTTTGGATGTATTTTACATTTATAATTGAAGTCATAAAATGTATTTTAGGACTTGGGGTTCTTTTACTTTGTATATTGCAAGACAAGGATGAAGTTAAAAGGTCTCTAACTAAACAGCAACAATGCTGGATTTATTCCCCATTCTGGATTAAAGATTAAACATGTGAAAAGTATTCTATTTGTGTTTTTTATTACAGTCTGTGATAAAAGATGAATTATTTTGAAATAATATGAATTTTGGCTTAAAAGCCTTGCCTTTTTGACAGGTTTTTGAGTTCCCGAGAATATTTCCCCATAGTTATATTCAAGTCGTCGAGTAGGGAAACTCAGAATCTAATAAGTTAATAAATTAAAATCATTGGTCACATACAGGCTGTGAATATTGAGCAATCCAAAATCATTGTTCAGGTTTTAAAACTTGTGTTATTTGATAGACACCCCGTACTTAATTTATTATAACTTTGATTTCAATGAACCGAAATATTGACGTTGAACTTATGTTTTTGTTATATTTATTTCTGTGTTAACCTAAACATCTTCTAGGCAAGCCATTTGTATCTATTATATTTCTATAAAAAATGTGCTTTTCTCTGTGAATGAACATCAAAATAATGACAGTAACTTTTAAGTTTTAAAGCATAATTTTGTTTAAATTATGTTATTTTTACAACTTTTTATCTACAAAAACATTTTTGTAATTTCGAGATTCACAAACAGTGTCGACTCTAATTATAGTTTCACGTCCCAGTTCAGGTATATCGATGTTTTAATCAGTGATAAAGTTGCTTCTGTCTGTCACTTATAATTCTCGTTTTTCTGTGCAGCGTTTGGGGATGTTGTGAACGGTAAGCAAGTGTTTTGTGTGGAGCGTGTTCTGTACACCGCTGTCGCTGTGTTGTGTGCTGTTGATACTCACGAGTAACATAGGTTCTAACTAACACTTTCAGTGACAATAGTATAGGACTAGTTGTTTTTAATAAGTTGAAAACCAAGCTTTCTAGGAGGATTTTATATTGAAACCACTCTAAAGATGTTGGCTTGGTAAATAAACAACTCTTCATTGTTTTAGCCAGCCTCTTAACAGGTTTAAAATATAAATTTATTGAAATTTTAAACATTTCAAAATATTCTCTGTTAAATGGTATTTCTTTAGAAATTATTTTGGTAGTTAAGTTGAATTTAAGTATTTAAATTGTGGCAAGATTAATTGGGAAGACGCATAATTGGTCATGAAGTTTATAAGTGGCTTATTTTAGATCCTTCAAAATTATGAAGGCGGGTGAGATTATTTAATTTGTTAAGTTGTGTAAAATTAGCCTCAGTTTTAAATTTGGATACTTTTGGCGATTTTAGTTGTTTTATTCTAAATAAACCTTTTTTATATACTTATGTGTCAAATTAGAGCATTTACTGTGGTCTCCCGTTTATAGGTTAGGATTGGTATAAAATAAAAGGAAAACTTTTTTTAATAATTGAGTAAATTTCAGGTTTGAAATAACGACATCAATGTTTTAAGAACATATGATTTTAATTCCTTAAAAATTGTCCACATACCTCAATCAGTGTTAATGCTACCCAATCATAGCATAATTGTGGGTTGAAATCAATCTTACTGACCATTTAAAATCTAAGAGCCTACAGTCGGTATTTTGTATGTTGTTTTTTTATTTGTCTAAGGTCTTAGACATCACTTTTTATAGTTTATTTTCATAGTTTTTCTTGATCCGAACCATTGACAAAATCAGAAAATTTTAAATTACAAAATAACTTTCAGTTCTTTTCTTACTTTTCAACTGAAGTTTTTTCTGAGCTTGACTAACAGTCTACTTCAATTAGAAGTACAGCCTTATCTGTTAAGAGAAATTTGTCCTTCAGAGGGCCTTTGTATCAATCTGGTCAAAGAGTATTTTGTTATTTAAAACAGAGCTGAACTCGGAACAGTTGTCGATCAGCAATCACAGATATTCCTATGGTCTAGTTTGTAATCCATGAGAATAACAGTTGGCCTAAATTGCAGGTGTTGAGATACGTTTAGCCTCCCAACATTTACGGAGTACGTGCAATCTTTTCTATGGCATGCAGCAGACATAATTGCTTATTTTTGAGATGTGCTATGAAGCATGTTTCTTTCATTTTTTTAGAATTAGTGTTTATGTAAAAGAGCTATGACATTTTAATGAATGTAATTTTGACAATCATGGTTTGTGTTATTTTTCAAATATTATTATTGGTTCGTTTTGTAATAATATATTATTCTTATACTAATTTATAGTCTTTCAAATACACATAATACAGTAATGTACTACTGTTTGTAGCCCAATTATGACACAAGTTATATTTTTATAGTTTTATGAGTATTGTCCAATAGACCAGTAAACCTGTTTCAGTTTTTTTTACCTTTGTGATTTCATGTTTTTACAACCCACTATAAATCTAAATATAACAGATTCATAAAAAATTAAGATATTACCTGGAGCCTGGGCTTGTATACTTACAATGCTGTTATCTTTACCCTAAGGCCAACTACCTAAACCACCTTGACACATTTAATTTTATAGGGCCTAGGTTTAATTTTTAAATTGAGAATGTATAGGGTGACAAAATAAGCAGTACATTTTAATTTGCCTCTTATTGGTGCATTAACATTCTGGCTAGTTTTGTTTGTTTTTGTTTTTTCAGACCATAACCCAACATCTAGTGTGTAACCTATTTCACTATTGGCCTGGTTTTTATTGAATTATTCTTATCAAGTCTTTTCAGACATTTTTTCAAATTTAAGAAACTCACGTGTTGAACAAAAGTTGTAAAATTCTCCTTATGAATATTTACTTTAGTCAGTTCACTTCTTTTCTATGGCTGAAGAATAACACATTAGAAGGTTACAATAAGCAGGAATAATATTCTTCATGTTTTTGAAAAAATACTATCACACTCGTGGTACAAAATAGTTGGTAGTATCTAAGAAGAATATTTTATTTTAGTTTTTTTTATAAAACCATTTAATTGCTCCCCCACAGTCAGCTTAGATGTGATTCAGAGGTAAAATCACGTAGTACATCACATTACATCAACATAAGGAATTTCTCTTAGGCTGGTAGATAGTCAAAATAACGTTAAAATCTAAATTGAAGCTACTACAAACACATTTAGTCATATTATCTCTAGCAAGTGTACAACTTTCCCTGATTGTTTAGCCTCAGTAAAATCTTTCCTACGAGTTTTTGTTTAATTAAGTGTCTAGTACAGCAATTGTGTTGTATTCAGGCGATTGATGTGTATTCGTGATTGGGAAATGAAGTTTACTTTCAAAGAGCAAAAGCAGTTAACATTGAAATCAGAAAACTGGCTGACATCGATTTTCATTCCAAATTTGTGGCTTGTATTTCTTAAGTAGTTTCCTTATAAAAAAATATATTTCAACAACTTGACCATGCCCTTTTTAATGATAATTAGAGGTTCTAAAAAGAAAATAAGTTATTAATACCTTATAACTTATACTATACTACACACTTATTTGCTCAGCTTAGTATTATTTCATGTTTTTGGTTTTATATCATTTTACAACTAAAGCAATAAGGAAGAAGATTTTCTGTCATTAGAACATCTAAAAGAAACGTTTGAATTTAAATGTTAATGTTATCTGTTTTGTAAATTTTTTGTAAGGGTTAAAACCTAGTTAGCTTCTTAGTCAAAACATATGTCGTAGAGGTATTTTTTACTTGTGTTTGGCACTCCAGATAAAATCATTTTACAAGGTCTAATTCAAGTTACTATCGTCAGATTACATAATGCAAGATGAAAATATACTAGACTTTTGATATACCGTTTTCTTGTGTGTTAGTATTTGTGGTCTTATTTTGATATCTGTTTATGTAAAACACAAGTCAAATGAATGGAAAACATTGTACATTTATATTTTTAAATTCAACTTGAACGCACCCTATGTTAATGACTGGTAACAATCAGTGACTAAAAGCTAGAGTTAGGAAAATGATCAATACCTCTGGTTAATCCAGGTAAAAATACCTAATTGAAGCATAGTTACAGTGTTATAGTGTTGCTTAGGTTAACTTGATTCTTACACACAATTATCCGGGAATTTAAAGCTATTTCATGTATATAACATTTGTCATTGGGTTACTTTTATGTGTACCTGGCATATGTGATTGTTAGACACAATTTTTAACTAACTTTATTTTTTATGACAGCAATTGCATTACAATTAAAAATTACTCAACGTATTTTGTATCGTTAAGCCTTAAACATATATTTTGTGCATGCTTATAATATAATGCAACTCAAGGATTTCATATGAAGTTTTTTCTTAAGCATGAGTATTATTTTTATCTGAAAAGGTTGTATTAATTCCATTTATTAAAGATTGTAGGTGATAGATTCTTCTGAGTTATGTATAAATATATTCAAAGAAAGAACCACATTTGATTAACGAATTGTGATATGGTTTGAATTTCTAGGTGTAAAGTGTACTTTATTTTAATGTAATTTGTGTGAAAATGGGTCTGGGCATACTTTATTTATTCAAACTGTCTTCATTCTTTTTAAATTGATTATGCTACCAACATGCTTGTTATTTTATTTTATAAAACCCAGAAGAAACACTATTTTCTTCTTAAGGAATTGTGAAAGTTTAATTTTATGAATTTAGAGACTTACAGTTCAGTCAAATTATTTTATGAAATTGTCATCTGTTTCAAAAAGTCAAGTAAGTAGAGGTGATGGTTTTATATACTATGTATATTTTGGGACCTCCCTATAAGTTTTCAAGCTTCTGAAGTATCTCCAAAAATTGTAAAATGTGAAATTTTTACTGGAAACTTTTTCCTGCCACTCATGAAAATTATTTGTAATGTGTTGTTATGTTCTTAACATTAGTAAACAATTTTAGTTTATGAGTGAACTTCTTTAAAGTTTAAAATTTACAGGGATATGTGAATTTTAAAAAGTCAATGTCATCCATACCATCCATGCACATTTAACGTGCTTATTGGTTAAAATAAAATACCCATACCTGAAAAGATTCAAGTTTCAATAAGCATGCAACTTTAATAGAAAATTTTCTGACTTGAATCAAAATTTCCGTTGGTTTTATATTTTTATACTATTCTTAGAAATACAAACTTTTAAAGGGTCTAAAAGAAGGAAAAATGGTTTAAGCGCAGCTATAAAACTCTCAGCTCTTTTGTTCATCATTTCATTTTTAGGAATTTTACATTGGTATTTTAACATACATTTAATAATCCTCAAAGTATTCTTTTAAACCAAAACTGTCCAAATTCCACACTTTATTTTAAGGAGGTCACAAATTAGATGCTAAATTTATATTTAATATGAGGCACTGAAATTACAAAATATTACAAACAATTAGGCCTACAGGAGATCTAATAGAGTCACACTATCCCAACACGCTGGCGAACTCTAAACCCATTTTATGTATTTTAGTTTGTGTACACTTTATTGTATCTTCAGTTGGATATTTGGTTTTTACTGATACCGCCCAGTAGTGTCGCCCAGTTTACGACACAGGGCTATGGGTGGTGTGCATGTCGTGTGTCGTGGCTTGGGGCTTACTCAGTGTTGTCGCGCTGTGCAGTTCTGGAGCGACCATCGTCCCAGATGTCGTACTTGGACCACTTCCTCAAGGAGACGTCGGCGCGACACGGTGGCTCGGTGGAGAGTGAGGAGGGCGACATAGAGGACAACCGCGCCCCCTCGATAGCCAGCAGCAAGAGCAACCTGTCCGAGCTCAGCATGGTGAGTGTCACACTTGTAGCCTCGCCACCAGTAACAGTTACAGTAGTCTCACAAACTCGACACTTCTGTTTTGCCATATGTACCTAACTCATGGCCGGCATTTGACTGTACCTTATGAGCTTCTGATTCTCCACTCTACCTTACGAGCTTCCGATTCTCGACTGTACCTTACACGCTTCCGATTCTCGACTGTACCTTACGCGCCTTCAATTCTTGACCCCGTACCTTACACGCCTCCGATTCTTGTCTGTACCTTATGCGCTTTGTTGTTTTGGTTGTTCTTGGAAAATATGGCATCTCCTTGTTCTGTCTCATGGTTTTAAGTACATCAATGTGAGGTTTATCGGTTTTATATGTTTCATAGTACCAAATACATTACGTCATGTGATGAAATATGATTCTGATCTAATAATAATATAAAGCTAAAACTTTTTTCTCCTTCCAATCTATGTCCGGGAAACTCAACATTCACAAAACTTGATTGTGTAAGTCGACATTGTGTCGAGTTTATGAGACTACTGGAATCTCAAACAGAGAATGGTGAGTATATGTGTTAAGTGTGTTTAAAGTGTTTGTGTGTGTGTCAGCTTAAGCTTATGTGTGTGTCAGCTGAAAATGGTTTTGAGAAGGTGAACCGAGCCATGGAATTTGAGAATTATTAAAAATTAGGAAAGAAGAAGGATCTTTATCTTCATCTCATGCATCAGTGTAGCGTGTTGGGTGGTATAGTGGTTACTGTTTGAGTTCAACCCACTAGAAGGTGAGAGACTACAATTTGCATGTACTTTAGGTTTTATTCGGGCATCGAAATGGACCAAAATGTCATAAACCAATTGAATCCCAGTAAAGTAAACTTAAATAAAAATATTTTGTAAGTCAGTAAATTATCAAGATTAAATATTGCTCTTTATTTTAGTAGATTTTGAACTGATTCCATTCACTAAAGAACTTTCTTGTACACAATCTACATTAACGATTGTTTTATCTGAGTTAGCTACATAGTCTGAAATTTGGATGTGCTGTTGATATAGCAATTATCAAATATGCCTTTAATTATTTCATCACACAATATAAACTAATACATTTTGTTTGACTAAATTATGCCTCTAGTATTTGGTCAGGTAAAACATTGATAATATGTTTATTGTCTGGGAACGTTTAGCGTCAGCAATATTAATTCGGATCTAAGAAGTGTCTAATGTACAGTAATTTATCAGGGAACCCTAGCGGCAATACTGTAGACGCTCACTAATCTGGCACGTTCGGGACTTTGGCAGTGCCGGATTACCGAAAATGCCGGAATACTGAGTGCCGTCTAAAAATAGCTGTTATTGCTAGAATAGCAAAAATGAGAGTAAAAAGGAAACTATTGGTTAGCGGGCCATGATTCCTTGTTTTAATGTGCTATCTCTGAATTCGGCAGTGATGGAAAATGTTAAAAACTACGCAACATTTCAACCAGAAAATAGATTTACAGTATTATATTTTAATTCATAAAGTACAGCTACTTCTGTCGATTTCCAGTAAACTCTGCCGATCGCACCAAAAAGGCTTATACAGTGTCCAAAAACTTGATTTTAGAACCCTTTGACCGATGCCGGATTATTGAGAGTGCCGGACCATCGGATACCAGATTAGTGGGCTTTTACTGTAGTTTGAACACTTACGGACGTCACTTTGTTTTATTGAAGTGACGATTTGTTGTTAACTGTTAGTGATGAAGTTTGTTAGTTTCATGAGATCCAATTACCCTAAAAAATTACCCACTTAACAATATCAAAAAAATTTCTTAATTAGCAGAGGCTAAAAAAACCAATAATGTCTTACCTTAAATGTATCTCAGTTTCTTTTTATCTACTTTATAAATCTAGTACTAACCAAACAAATTTGCAAAGCTTTTATTGATTTTTTAAACTACTCTACACAATACTTAAATTGGTACTTACAGGTTTTGTAGGTCTGGTGCAACATTTGAAATGCAAGTTGATCAGTTTACTTGGAGATTACACTTTAGTCTTATTAATTCCAAGTGACTAATGGAAAGAGCTGTTCTGTTGTTTGTTAACCTACTTATCTGTCTGATAACACAAGAGAATGTGTGATTTGTATTGTGCTGGTCTTGAAGAGGTCAACGAATGCCAATGCTGGCACAAGTGTGTTGAATGCTGGTTTTAATCAGTTTAAGTCCAAGAAAAAATAACTTTGTGAGCCTCATTGCCTTGATCATGGTATGTGTTAGTCTTTTTGTAAAACGCTAATTTTTGAATGCATGTGGCAAGTGGGCCATCCACCATGTCAAATTGGAATGTTTTATCATGACAAAACTTTGTACATATTACATATCAAAAGGTTTGTTAGGATTTCTACCATGACAATATGTTAATATTCAGAAAATGTAAAAAAATCCTTCAAAGCTACATTAAAAGTTGCCATGATTTTATTTAGTCAGGTGGTTATAGAAACATGTGAATGTTAATCATAAAAGTTCATCAGTTTCTCCACAGAATGCAACTGTTTCTCGCTCCCCATAAATCTTCCTGGTGCAACTGGCATCGTCAGGCCTAGTTATGTTGAAGATGAAAGTCATTAATATTTTGGGTATTCACACAGTTGATTAAATTGTTATGAAATCTGGTTTGTCATAGTACTATCAATACAACTCGTTATCAGCAACAACAAAAATATATAACAAAAGTAACCACAAGCACATAAAATTGTGGATTTAACATATTTTTGTATGTTGATTAAATAATACTTAAAGCAAGTGGATAAAATATGGCAAAAATAGCTAATTGTAAAATTAGTAGAATTAATTTACAAGAATATTGATAAAATATGGTAAAAATAGTTAATTGGAAAATGAGGTTAGAATGAACAAACAAGACAGTTAAAGTATATAAGACTATATTATAAAAATAATATCAACCACTATTATGTCAGCATAACGACAACATGCTGATTAACACAAGGCAATTTTAAGCTTGATATAATCAATTACTTTGTAGGATTAACTGTGTAATTTTACTAAAAAACATGCACATAATATGTATAAAAGTATGTTTTTTAAGTCTCATGACAATGACTGTATGCACTGACTATGTTTCTAATATCAATTTTGTCTCTGATCCCAATTGTCAAATTAATTACTATAATCTTTATTCCTGTAGTTAAAAATACCACATGTAAACAAAAAATATTAACAAATTAAATTTACCACAGCTAATGACTTATTTTTATATAGTGGCTTGACAAGAGATAGTATTTTCTTTGATTGCCATCTTTAAAGTGAGTGGGTTGAGTTCTGGCTTACCACCCAAAAGACCCGGGTTCAATTCCCTGTGAAATCCACATGACTTTTGAAACTCAAACTACCCCTGTGCTTTGGAAGGCACATTAAGCCGTTTATTCTGGCTGCATAAATAGCCGAAAAGTCATGTCAGAAGCACTAGTGCGACCTGAAAACTCTTGACAACGCACAAACTTTAATTTTTACTATCTTCAAGTTTGCCTTAAAAGTTCCATAGTCAAAGCCAGTCTGCACCTGGGTTCTCCTTGTTTCTTTATTTGAACAGCCATCCAAAAATTTTTTCCCAGACTCGGTTTAACTTGTAAGTTTATTAGGACTGTGCGAGTAGTGATTTTTTTTAATCGAGACGAGTCGAGTGTAGTAGTGCTAATTATTTTCGAGTTTCAACTATTTTCGAGCGAGTATTTGCCATCAGTTGGTAGTTTAAAATGGGATTTGGATACCACCCTAGATTTGATAATCAAAACATGGTTTTTAACTAATATATGAGTAGCAATATAAAGTTTTGTCCAGTACAATCAAACTGGATTACGTATTGACAAAGAAAACACGGTTTGACATTCGTTTCTGGCCGATGAAACCGGACCCGGTTGTCATTTGGCCAATATTTCAACTGGTCCAGACATCACTTATAATCAATGAAATGACAAAATCGTTAGTTACGTCCGAAATTACGCGGGCCGATCGACATTTTCAGCCAATTTTACGTGATGCGATCGCCTTTTGCGGCCGTTAATATGCCAGGCTTGCCACCGACCGGGAAAACCGGGAATGATGCGTGAAGTTTGGTGACCGGGAAAAAATGCATGGATTATGCGGGAATTTTCGATCGTCGAATGCGAATGCGATCGTCGACGGCCGCGTAACGCGTTCTGATTATTGGCGAAGTTAGCGATGCATTCTCGATTGCCGGTGACGTTTGCGAAGCGTTCTCGATTGCCGGCAACGTAAGCGATACATTCTCGACTCTCGGCGACCTTTGCGATGCATTCTCGATTGCCAGCGACGTTTGCGATTCGTTCTCGATTGCCGGTGACGTTGACTATGCGTTCTCGATTACCGGCTTCGTTAGCGATGAATTTTCTGTTTCCGGCGACGTTTGCGATTCGTTCTCAATTGCCGGTGACATTAGCGATACGTTCTCGATGGTCGGCGACGTTGGCGATTCGTTCTCGACTGCCAGCGACGTTTGTGATTCGTTCTCGATTGCCGGCGACGTTAGCGTTGCGTTCTCGACTGCCGGCGACCTTAGAGATGCCTTCTCGATTGTCAGCGACGTTGACGATGCAATCTCGACTGCTGGCAACCTGAGCGATGCCTTCTCGATTGCCAGCGATGTTAGCGATACAATCTCGATTGCCGGCGATGTTTGCGATTTGTTCTCGATTGCCGGCGACGTTTGCGATTCGTTCTTGATTGCCGGCGACGTTTGCAATTCGTTCTCGATTGCCAGCAACGTTTGCGATTCATTCTCGATTGCTGACGATGTTTGTGATTTGTTCTCGATTGCCGGTGATGTTTGCAATTCCCGATGACGTTTGCGATTCGTTCTCGATTCCTGACGATGTTTGCGATTCGTTCTTGATTACCGGCGACGTTAGCGATGGATTCTCGATTGCCGGTGATGTTTGCGATTCGTTTTCGATTGCCGGCGACGTTAGCGATGCGTTCTTGATGGTCGGCGACTTAGCGATGTGAGAGATATTGTTGAGGAAATATAACGAAATGCAGTCACAACTGCCGGCGACAATTTTAATAGGATTCATTTGTATGTTGTTATAACAAATTAGTAATAAAACTGACTCGTTTTCAATTGTTGGCAGTCCGGTCAAACTTTGTACTTGTTGATATGGAACTCAGTTTCTAATAGGTAGTCTTTGGAGTCGCTGGATAAAGTTTCTAATAGGTAGTCTTTGGAGTCGCTGAATAAAATTGTAAAGCATTAATTGGCTGGGTAGCTTATAGTGGTTAGCTTGTAGTGTCGCTTCATAATCGAAGGTTTGTTTTCATATTAATCCCCAGCAAAAACCTTCAAAATGTTTGGAAAGTTCAAAACTGGATCCACTGCTACAATAATGCGTTTTAAGAACATTTTTACTTTAGGTAGTTACAAGAATTGGGGTTTAAGTCACATACCCTACCAAGAACAGTGAAGAATGCCTTTGTCGTTGATGGACACTAAAAGGAAATACCCCCGTCACAGCAAACCTGCAAACTCAGCGAATTTCCAATGATATATAACATAACACATTAAGCCACTTAACAGGATTCATAAGAAATATATCCACAAACAAGCGATATTTAAAGTATTAATTATTTTCCATAAAAATAACATTGGGAATGAGTATGCAGGGTTGCTGCAACAAGGAACATAAAATAATAGGTTTTTATACAAATATCTAAAGGACTTATCTATACCAAGTTTCATATATTCATAAATAAGCGATATATAACATTTAAATTATTTTCTATAAGAATAACATGGGGATCGAGTACCTAGGTTTGCTGCTACGGGAACCATACGTGAAAATTTTTGTTGTGCAAACAACAATAAACCACAACCAGATGAAGCTATATACCAAATTTCGTCAGTTTATCTTAATAAATAAGTAAGATACATTTTTTCTTTTTCTCCATAAGAATAATTAACACTAGGAGTACGCTCTTATATCGCGTATAAAGATTGAGCTCACAGTTAAAAATACAAAAAAAATGTTTCAATTGACAATATATCTCATGGGTCCTCCATTATAACTGCAGCTTGACAATGACATACAAATCCAGAACATGACAAACAATGAGGCCTGAAATCTGTCAATCAGTCAGACAAAAGTGCATATGAAGTAGTTACTCACCCCTCAGTCTCACTGAGGGCTGTATCATCTAGGCCCTCATAATAATATTAGCTGAAGATTTTGATAAAATATAATATGTTGGCGGCAATAAAGGTCCCCAATCAGTGAGAGCACGTGGTTTAAAAGTAGTTATTTACACTTTGGTTCCACTGGAGGACCCATCAGGATATTTATTTTATTGTAGCTTAATATTGCTGTAAAAATCTATAAGTATAAATACAGAACTTGATGAACAATACGTTTTAAAATCAGTCAATTGGTTTTGAATGCCTAAATATTTTAAACTCTAATCCAGAGGTTTTAATGTAACACATTAACCTTACTGGGGGGAGGGGGGCTGTGCCCCCCAGGCCTCCCATTGTTATTGTAGCTTGACACGGTTGTTCAAATACATAGGTAACCTATAAATGCAGAACTTAAAAAACAATAAGGCTTAAATCACTCAATTTGTTTTTAAGAAGAATAAATAGCCTCATTTTAAAAAGAAAAGAAAAGTAGTATCTTATGTTAAATATAATCTAGGAAGAAATTAAAACTCTTTGACCCACTTCTTAGAATCCACGAGTCATTGTGTTTAGCACTTTTAATATCTTAGTATTATGATATAATTTATAAAACTATAAATTACCGGCGTGTAAATTATAAATAACCGGAGTAACGCGTTTGGCCCGGTCGCAATTGTTCGCGGTCATAATTTTCGGCCGATTTTACGTGATACGATTGCCTTTTGCGGCTGTTACTACGCATTTTGGCCGGTCGCAATTATTCGCGGTCATCATTTTCGGCCGATTTTACTGTCATGCGATCGCCTTTTGCAGCCGTTACTACGCGTTTTGGCCCGTCCCAATCGTATCAATTGGCGGGAAATACTCGCTCAAACTTTCGAGCGAGTCAAGTTCAAGTATTAAAATACTCGGCCGAAAACTCAAAGTTTCGGTTACTCGCACACCCCTAAAGTTTATAGGTGTTCATACAGGGTGTTTCTGAAATACTTAAAAAAACTTCCAGAACTGATTCCATATACAAAAATAAAGAGTAAAGTTCCTATGAAGGGATGACTTAAAATGCTTGTTTGCCTGTTGGTGTTATTTTATGTAATTAATCATATCTCTCGAACCTCTTAACGAATTAACTTCAAACTTGGTACATGTATGACTACTAATAAGACCTATTTCAGTGTTGAGTATCAAATTTCTGCTTTGTATCATTTCATAATAGCGGCTGTTTTTTTGTTTTCAAAACTTTCTCAAAAACCGTAAATTTTTTATATATTCCACGAGACAAACAAAAAATGGCTGCCATTTTGAAATGGTACAAATTAGAAACATAATACTCAATACTGAAATAGGTTTCATTAGTAGTCATGCATGTACCAAGTTTCAAGTTAATATGTTAAGAGGTTCGTGAGATATGATTAATTGCGTATAAAATCCATACAGACAGACGGAAAACAGAGCGTTTTAGGTATCGGTGAGTGAGTATTCGAGCTTCGAGCTTCTTTGACTGCAGTATTCGGCTCGGCTCGAGATTTGCAAAAACTCTCAAAGTTCGAGTCGAATATTGAAAACGCCGACTATTGAAAAGAGTCGTTTACAAACGTAAATTTAAAGCAAAAACTGTCCAGAATTAATTTTGAATTCTCGTGGTTTGCATCGGTAGAGCTCCATAACAGATATAATTTAACCATGCTAATGCATTCGGTCCTTCGTTTAGATAAATAACGAAATATAAGAGTACAAATATTTTAAACTGTCAACCTGATTAACCAATGCAATGGATCTACTTTCTCTACGCTCATCAATCACATCAAATGGTCATCTACACAATTGTGTTTGCAGTACAGTGTTGCCGTTGCCCAGTTGAATTGTGCAGTATTTTATGGTTAGTAATAATTAATACAACAATCCAACTGCTCCACAAAAAGTACCCCAGCAAAAAACTAAAATCAATGAAAACACATTTTATAACTGATGCAGCGGTACAGTCTGTACTGCAACCTTCAATTTAGTACGTTACACAATAATCATTTCCTGGCATCTGAAATTACGTCTGGCAACACTGTTGATTGCGAACTGTCTTAAGACGTTGAGTGAAGATGGTTATAATGTAATAATGATTTAGCGTGACCAATGACCAGGGCCAAGGTTGTAGATGATGAACGCCAAATCATGACGGCATTTTGGTGTGCAGCCGAAATAGTACCCTCCAATAATTGTATTGTTAAAAAATCGTCAGTTGACTTAGAATATAAAGTTCTTATTACAACTGTAATTATACTATAGTTGTTAAAGTTAAAAATTATTGTCGCATCGCTGTTAAAATACTTTACAAATCAAAATCACTAATTGCGACTAATTCACAAAATCAAAGGATTTTATCAAAATTATAAATGGTTATGCCACGCACGTTATAATATCGGTGGTCATATTATTTACAAGGTTATACTTGATTATATTCTATGAATGCCTAACCAAGAGGAAGACACGATCAAATTGGCGCAGTGTTTTTTTTTTTTCGCTACTGCTGTGCGGTTAAAATCATATTGTTAATGCCGCGGGATTGTTTGAATTTGTGATTAAACGTCAGTAGAAATCATTTCATTTTTCAATTGTAGGCCATCAAATTGTTAAATCAGTGATGGAAGAAGAATGCATTGACGATCAGAAACTTCTGCTTCTGAAACCTTTTGTAAATAATACAAAACATTACACTCCAGGCGAATGTAACATAAACAGACCACATTCGGAAGTCTGGCTGTTTATTGCTGTACAGTGGTTATTTGGTTGTTAAATATAACAAATTTTTGTTATTGGTTTAGGGTGTCTTGGATAGTTTGGTTGATTTGGTACCTTCGGTGGGTGCTGGCTTCTTTGTCCAGACTGTGGTGCAGTTGTTTCGGGAGAATGGGAGCCTATAAATTACTCCGCAAGGAGTTAAATGTTCGTTGATGGATAATCTAATTTCTGAAATTTCAAAGATGAAAGAAGTTGAGAACTTACTAGTGTCAGGGATGCCTTGAGAAATATCAGAACCCAGTCTAATGTAAATGGCTGTACCACCACCCAACCTGTCCTCGCGACAAAAGGAACTGCATAACCTATAGTTTGCGAGAGAGATATTTTTCAAGTTTGATAGGTTTAATAGGTTTGATAGGTTTAATAAGTTAGATACAACAAAAGTCAGGCCTACGGTTATTGGATGAGTTATTTCTGTGAGTACAATAAGATATAATGATAGTTTACAGTGATTATATTTACAATATCGTTTGCTGTTGAGTGTTCTGATTTCAAACTTATATTAAAAGGATAACCTAACATATACTATTTTCCATCAGTTAAATGAGAGATAGGCTTACAGGGTTTTGGCAATTCCCTAGGCAACGGCCTAAATGTTTGGTTACATGGAGGGTACATCTTGACATATAGTCTGTTTATTATGGCTGTTATAAAAACGGCAATTACTACATTTCGGCTTATCAGTCTAGTTTAAAATTTGTAGTTCTCTTCCTTTATGTTATATTTTCCTATGTTCCTACTTTATATTAAAAGAAAACTGTTCATTACTATCAACAATTGGTCCCAATAAATGTTCCTTTTCAGTACTTATTTTTACACTGTAGTCCTTTATTTACGCCTAGTGAATGTAGAAGAAGTGCATGAAAGATAACCAATATTGAAAGTATAAATTGATACGTACCAATTTCGGCTCAGGTCATTAAATCAGTACCGATACATTGCACACTCCTCAAGAAAATTCTCATAAAAAAGCTCGGCTAGAGAAAGCTCGAAGCTCAAGAACTTAGGAAAAACCTCGGCTGGGCTCGGCTTGAGTCAGAAATCACTATTCACACACCCCTAGTTTTAACACATACGTTTATTGGAACTTTGTTTTTTATTTTTGTATGAGGAATCAGCTCCCGGAGTTTTTAAGTATTTCGGAAAAACCATGTATATTTGTATTAAGACCTCGTCTGGATGTTGTAGGACCACCACGGACACCCCCACCACCACCACAGCCATGGCCACCCGCCGCTCAAGCCCAAACACCACCAGTTCCTGGTGCGGACCTTCTCCTCCCCCACCAAGTGCAACCACTGCACCTCGCTCATGGTGGGGCTGACAAGGCAGGGTGTCGTCTGCGAGGTGTGCGGCTTCGCGTGTCACATGGCCTGCTGCGACAAGGTCCCCCCTGTCTGCCCTGTGCCTCCTGACCAGAGTATGTGCTTTTTTGACTAAATCGTTTAGCACTCTGTCAGTCGTCAGACAGAAGTTTTTCAAAGTCATTGCTTGTGAATATGTACTTTTTGTACCTAGGTTTATTTATTTATGTCAACGGATACCACAATTTTTACAATTTAAAAAGTCACTAGTAGATTAGATCACTATACAATTGGATACAAAACAGAAGCAAGACTGCAGTAGCAATGAAATGTACATTGATGACATGCTAGTACGATAACAGTTGGGAATAGATAAATACAATGCGACTTGGAATCCAACAAATCAAATGAGCATTAGTGACTATGAGTAGATAAGGCTAAATACAATGACAATTTTTTTCAAATCTACTGGATAAATCAAGTATTAACAAAAACATTTCAAATCTTATTGATTTTATGAATTACTCTACACATATTTAAATTGGTACATACAGGTTTTGTAGGTCTGGCACAACATTTGAAACCGATTAAATGCAAGTTGAACAATTCACTTGGAAGTCACCAGAGACTCTGGTCTCATTAATTCCAAGAAACTAATTTGTCTGGAAAATATAACCTACATTGTGATCAATATTTTACTTGTTCACCAAGTTGCATGCAGTTTTTTTTAAAGTCATGGATAGTCAGTTTAAATTAATTAATTAATTAATTCTGGTTGGTTGAATCATACCAACACTGGTGCCAAAATGTTAAATATACAAGATTGTTCCAAACTTTTCAAATACTGTATTAAAAGCCTACATATTGTTTGTACAGCGAAGAGGCCTTTAGGGATAGACCCGACGCGGGGCATTGGGACGGCGTACGAAGGCTATGTGAAGGTGCCGAAGACCGGCGGGGTGAAGAAGGGCTGGGTGCGACAGTTCGTGGTGGTGTGCGACTTCAAGCTGTTCCTGTACGACATCTCGCCCGACCGCAACGCACTGCCGTCGGTGTACGTGAGCCAGGTGCTGGACATGCGGGACGAGGAGTTCGCGGTGTCGAGCGTGCGCGACAGCGACGTCATACACGCCACCAAGAAGGACATCCCCTGCATATTCAGGGTGAGTTTGCAACGTAGTGTGGGAGAATGGGGGAATTTTGTATACTCTGGGTAAGTAAACAAACAGGGTCTACTGATACTGGAAATACTGGAGTTATACTAGATTTGCTTTCTATATTTGAAATTCTGGAATTTCATTTAAATAAGATTAATTACCACTAATCCAATACAAACAAAATTAACATTTGACAGTTAATTCCGAGTTCCAAGCATGAATTTAATTTTTAAAGTAATGCTAACATAAACATCATTTATTTGTTATATACATATTTGTTTAGATTTTGCTTTGGAGAAATATATTAATTTTATCGACTGTTTATAAAATAATTACTTAACACTTTGACTGCGCGTTGGACACCGGCCTTCTACCAAGTCCACTTAGAAACAATGACTCAGTGTGAGCTCAGGCTGGGCCGTACGAAGACAATATTTTTTGTGCATGACGCTCAGAATACAAGCTTAATTTTGGTGTAGGTTGGTAGTAAATTTCCCCAAATATCCCGGCCGTCACGGGACTTCCCTCCATTCGTTTTCGCCCCACTTAGTCCCTCTAGATGGCGACCCTAGTTGACTACTGCTATCTGGATTGTGCTGCGACCTGTTGGCGCTTTGTAGAACTACGTCCAGTTGTGTTGTAACGCAGTACAGCTCGTACTGTAGTGGCTCACATACAGATAATTTTGGATCCATGTAATGGACACATAGGTCACAATTTGTGTATGGAGTACATTTTTTTAAGGAAAGTCTGCTCTTCCATTCAAACCTAAATTACCAACCTCAAAAGTACCATTTAGATCAGTCGGTTACTTTGTAACACATGCCTACATCTTGTATACATCGTGGAAGTGTGTTGCAGATAACAACGTCGCTGATGGACCCGCCCGGCCTCAAGAACCACACGCTGATGCTGGCGGACACAGAGAGTGAGAAGAGCAAGTGGGTCGTGGCGCTGAGCGAGCTGCACAGGATACTCAAGCGGAACAACCTGCCCAACACAACGGTGAGCAGGTGTAGACTGTGAAAAGTACAAGACAAGACGTTATTATGAATTCTTTTATCAAATGAACGCATTACTTTTTCACTGACTAATTCAGAATACCAAAAAATGTCCTCTTATTTCAAAATTTTGGAGATTATTTTGATTTAAAGTTATTGAGAATTCGGATGCCGATCTTGATCTGTAGGCCTAATTCTGATTCGGTGTAACAGCCAAAAAGGTAATGCAGAAAAACCATACCCCTCAAATGATATATATTCAGTAGAAATTCACAATTCTCCAGATATTAGCCATGCGTTCCCAGAGCTTATTGACATTGAACCTGGCGGTGAGAGTTCTGGAGATATGCGACTGTGAAAGTAAAGGGGTTAGTTATAGTTTTGTCTGTCGGTCAGTAACAAGAGTCTAAGACAACAAAGACAAAAGACGAAAAGTTCTTTATTGTCATGAACATCAAGTACAGTTAGTCGTCAATATTTTTTCTTCACCAATGAGGTGGACTTCCTCTCTCCAAGCATTTTAGTAATTCCTCTCTCCTCGGAGATATTGAGATGCAAAATCAAAATTTTAATGTTATATATTGTTTTTCATTTTTGTAAAATAATTCAATTTTATTTTCTTTAGTAAAAATTAGGGGTCTGCAGTACACAAATTTCAGATCGGGTTAGTTCGGTACAGTAAAAGATTTTGTACCTCGGTACTCGGTACAAATTCGGTACGGTACAATGTACCGTCGTATATACTAATTTGTATTTATCATTAAAAAAATCAAGTAATACTCAAGACCATAAACAATTGTCAACATTTATTCCATTAAAAGAAAAATAACTGTACTATGGATGAAAATGTTTTTAAAAACCTGCCACTTGGAGAATGTGCTTTAATGTTTTGATTATTATTATTAATACAAATTCTTGAAATATTCATGTTAAATGAATTAAAAAACTACTTGAGGGTAAATCAATTTCATAAGTTGCTTAACTGATTAATTGTTTCCAATATAAATCAAAACTATTGATTTAAATCATACAAACAGCAAAAACTAAAATTTAATAAATACCATTCTTTGATGTGTTCAGAAGATATATTATCAATAATTCTAAGTAAAATAAGATAACTTTAAAAAACCAACTATATAATATTGTGATGTAAAGGTAAAGAAAATTATAAATTAAACTTTTAAATACTGAGGATTACAATTATACTATTTTTAAATTCAAAATTGAATTAGGATATTATATTCAAAATTGTAATCCATAAAAAATATTACAGTACATTTATTTAAACATTAACAGCATGTAAAACTGTAAGATAAAGAAAGTAATTAAGTACAGATATATCCAGTTAATTTGGCTACCTCACCTTTAAGATTAACTTCATGAAAATATAAATTTAGTTTGTTGGAGATAATATTTAGACTACAAGATAATACAACATATAACAGATATCTGTATGTAATAATTTCACAAGACAATAAAACTATTACAAATTTATGTTACCATTTGAAATGTATTACATTAGTGGCTATTTTTTTATTAATTTTCAACCATGTTTGAAAACAATTATTTATGTAATTTAAAATCGATTTCACTAGTATACTTAAATAACAGTAATAATAATACATAAATAATACCCCCGTCGCAGCAAACCTGCGTACTCAGTGAATTTCAAATGCACATATATGTCTTAATAACACTTAAAGCCACCTCTAAAGATTCCTAAAAAATATATTCACAAACAAGCGATATATAAAATTATGATTATTCTCCTTATGAATACATTGGGGATGTGTATGCAGGTTTGCTGCAGCAAGGAACCCAAAATAATGGGGCTTTATGCAAATATAAATAGAACTCAACTAAGTGAAGTCACATACCAAGTTTCAACCATATTCATTCATAAATAAGTGATATATAAGTTTTTAATTATCCTCCACAAGACTAACATAGGGGCTGAGTACCCAGGTTTGCTGCTACGAGATTCATCTGCAAAAAATTGTTTTTTATGCAAATATCAATGGAACTCAACTAAGTGAAGCAATATACCAAGTTTTATTAATTTATGACCATACTTAAAAGAGAGATGATATTTTACTTTTTCTCCATAAGAATAAGATGGGGACTGAGTATGCAGGTTTGCTGCTACGGGAATCATCGGTAAAAATGTTTGTTTTTGTGCTAATTACAATGGACCACAATAAGATGAAGCCATATACCAAGTTTCGTCAGTGTATGTCCATAAATAAGAGAGATATATTTTTTTTATTTTTCTCCATAAGAATACTTTAGACAACATATAGCACTTTCAATATCTTGGTAACCAATTGGCGTAGAGCAATGAGAAAAAACCAAATTGTTTGTTTTTTTTTAAATAAATTCAATGGTGTAAATTAAAATTCGATTTCAATAAAAATTACATGTGAAAAACCTGAAAACCCGTTTTTGGGATACAACCCCCCCCCCAAAATACCCCTTCGCATAGTCCGATCCGTCTATATTTCGAACTCATTCAAATAAATGCTACTTTACACGTCTGTACCAAATTTCATCAAGATCGGACCTTTTTTACGAGAGTTATCATGCGTATGGACACATAAATAAATATATAAATGTTAAGGATGAGTCGATTCTCGATACCGATTCTCGATACTACAGATTCTTGGACATTGGTATCGGTATCGAGATTCCTTTGTTCAATGTCGATACCGATACCATCGATACCCCCACCGTTTACCCGCGCTACAAAGTGCACGGGGAGAGATACTCCCGGCGTTTACCCGCGCTACAAAAGGCCCGGGGAGTGTTTGGGTCGGAGGAAAAAAATCTTACCTTGGAGATAAGAAAGGAAGAGTGATGGGAGGGGAGGGGTTGGGTCCGGTTGAAAGAAATGAATCAGTCGGCTGACCAACATTATTTCTTTGAGTCATTATCTTACAACCATGTTTTTCCCATTATGAATTTATAATAGTTTTTTTTTCTATATTGCTATAGTATATTACGGAAATTAACATTAAATTATGTACAAAATTGCATTCAAAAATTTGTTTGATAATTAACTACAAAATCATTTTAATTGTACCTAACATAAATTTGTACCGGTAACTATTTTTAGTAATAGTTTTAACAACTATAGGTACTGAAAAATCTAGGTATCGATGGTATCGGTATCGAGAATCGATAAATTTTGGTATCGACTCATCCCTAATAAATATATACTAGTAGCCTGTCGCGGCTTCGCTCGCGATCACAACGTAATATTATACCGAAATTCCCGTATAAATATTGTGTTAGCGTTCCAAAGCCAACATGGCCTGCTGATTAACTGTGTTAACTCTATCCAGCTGATTGCTTAAAACTTATAGTTATTTCCCAATGTTAAGCTTATGGGAAAAAACTCAACTTTAAGGGGCCTCAGGGCCTCACTCACAAATTATTTCTCTATAAAAAAAGTTACCTGCACAACTTCACATTAGGCTCTTTCCAATGACACCAAAAACATGAAAATCGGTTCAGTAGTTTAGGAGGAGTGATTGTCACAAAAAACCTGCTTGCCTATTAAATAAGTATATATATATATATATATATGAATTTTGTATATATATATATATATAAAATTTGAACAAATGGTGTTTTTGGCATCCGGGGGCCTCAAAATGAAAAGTTATCATTGTCTCGGGCTTAAGTCTTACCATGCCACCTACGGTAATAGTTTCTTCCTTATAGGGGAAATTCACTAATTCTTCCCTATAGGGGAAATTCACTAAAAGCAGTTTAATTTGAATTCATGTGGAGAAAGAGAGTTATCAAAAGATAGTATTCCTTTTTTCACTCAAGGAATGATGTTGAACAAACAACTCCCCCCTCACCCATCACGCTTTCCTAGTCTAAACCTTTCTTATCTCAAGGTCGGATTTGTTGCCTGGCCCGACCCAACCCCTCCCCGCTCCCCTCCCCTCGCCAACCTCGTATAGCTATAAATAACACCTGTCAACGTTTCTTTTCATATTAGTTGAGGTGAGTTTTGGCCATATTTTTCCTTAAAGGAAATTAATTACTAATTATCAACTGGAGTCTCATTTTCAACCACTTATTTTGTTAAACATGTTCAGCTTATCTCTGTTTATTGTTTCACGCAGTAAACTGTACCGTACCAAATCTGTACCGGGGTTGTGTTCTGTACCGAACCGATGACGGTAATTAGTTTTGTACCGTACCGGTACCGTTTTTTTTCAGTGTACCCCTAGTAAAAATGTCCTGACATATCTGAATAACGATGCCATTTTAAGCCAAGTGTATTCCTGCAGGTGTTCAGAGCAAAGGAGTTGTTAGACAACACTTTGGCCTTTATCAAGAACGCCATGTCGGGTGCTATCATTGATCCGGACCGACTGGTGTTGGGGACAGAGGAGGGGCTCTTCTGCTTGGATTTAGACCGTTCCGGTGAGTATAGTCCTCAAAGGGACTATAGTTCTTTTAGTTGCATACATAAACAAGTCTTAGGCAACTGGAATTTTCTGAAAATCTTTGACTAAAAAATTTTATGTGATTTTTCTCAAACCTCTTTAAAAGTTGAATCAGTCCCACCCGACTCAGATAAAGAAACATTAAATATCATTTTGTTTATTCAAGTTAACTGTATGATTAGGTGTTATTTCATATGAGAGAGAGTAACTAAGTGATATACAGAATTAAACAAGATAATTTGTCGAAACGTTTAATTTTATTAAGTACGAGGGAGTAAAGTCAGTAAAAATTTACATTATAAAACTTTTTTATTTGATATTTAGTTTGTGTTTTGCAGTGAAATGAATTCTTTTATATTTTTGAAACAGCGAGAATTTTGACCATTGAACATGGAAACATGAAAAAGTTGAAGTGTAAACCATGCAAAACATATTTAAGGACATAATCACATGAGTGTGGTAATTTATTTATTTGCTGTGCTTAATCTTAATTATGAAGTAACAAAAAAATTATAATCAACTGGAAATAACTAAACTAGACTTACCAGATAAAGGTTTTATTACTTTTTTATCTAAATCATTAGATAAAAACGCAATTATAAACTTTTGTTAGTGTGTATTTTAAGAGATACAATTGAAGATTGAGATGTGTTTAAAGGAATTGTCAATTTATTTTGGAAATACATTAAGGGTGTGCGAGTAGTGATTTTTTTGGATCGAGTCGAATAGTGTCTATTATTCTTGAGTTTAGAGTATTTTCGAGCGAGTATTTGCCATCAATTGGTAGTTTCAAATAGTGTAATAGGATTTGGATACCACTCCAGATTTGATAATCTAAACGTGGTTTCTAACCAATACAAGAGTTGCAATACAGAGTTTTGGCCAGTACAATCAAACTGGTTTACGTATTGACAAACAAATCTTGGTTTGACAGTCGTTTCAGGCCGATAAAATACGGCCCAGTTGTCATTTGGCCAACATCACTTGGTCCGGACATCACTTTTCATCAATATTAGATGACAAAATCATTATTTACGGCCAATACTATACGGTCTAGTCGTAAAATATGGTCAATATTACATGTCACAACATCAACTACGGCCACTGTTTAGTGGCCTGGTCGCCATTTTTGCTGATATTTTGTATACCGTTGTCATTTCGGCCTTTTTTTTAAACGTGATCCAGTCGTCATTTTCAGCCGATTTTACGTAATGCGATCGCCTTTTGCGGCCGTTGCTATGTGATTTGGCCGGTCACATTGATAGCGATCGTCCGGAAATCGGCGGTAAATACTCGCTCGAACGTTCCAGTATTTTTCAAACCGTCAAATCCGAGTATTAAAATACTCGGCCGAAAACTCAAAGTTTTGAGTACCCGCACACCCCTAAAATAAAATACATATAAACCTTGTGGTTGTATTGTTGTTTCACAAACAAGACAGTGACATATACTTAAAATCATGCCTATTCTATGTTGTCGTGTTTGCAGAGATTGCTCGTGTGGGAGAAGGCAAGAAGGTGTTCCAGCTTGAGTATGTGGTGGAAGAGCAAGTGTTGGTGTTGTTATCAGGTGAGATATTACAACATTTGTAATAAGTAATTAGTCGGGTTTTACAATTATATTTAAGATTATTATTATGGCTCAGTACGTTTGTACTACTTTCAAGGACCCCCCTTTTCAAATGAAATTAATAATAATAATACTTTATTCCTGAATATAATCAATGATTTACAAGAAGTGAATTCAAAATACGGGATGAATATAATCCTCAGAAGACTCTCCATCTGAATTTGGGGATGAGTCCACATCAGCAGATTGTAACTTCACATACTTTATTACTAAGCTTAACAGGAATACTTTTTGAGTTAGTACCTATACACCCACCCACCTCACCTCACCCCACCCAACCGTGAAAACCGTGAAACCTTGAATAAGCCGTGAATTTTGTATACTGTGATAAAACCTGGAATAAGCCTTGAATTTCATATACCGTGAAAAAACCTGGAATAAGCTGTGAATTTTGATATCAAACCTTAAAAATACATCAAACTTGAAAAACAATAAAAAATATCACATTTGTTTTCAGATAGGGAAATGTACAACAGAATTATTTAGTACGTTGGAAATATGGTGAATACCGCGTTGTCTGCCTACTTGCAGATTGCAGCTGTGCAGATGATTTAAGATTGGTTCTGGTTTCCACGGTGCAAAGGAACTCGGGCCGACTTGGGCGACAGTTGTTAAGTTGCTGGTGTTTTTTTCACTGTCAACTGACTGCTGACTGACACTTGTGTAAGACCGTTTAAGTGTCTTCTTTACTGTATGTCATTTGCCTATTGTTTTGTATTAGTCGGTGACAGTAGACAGCTACTGTAACTAGACTGTTAACTATACAACTGTCGCGTCAGTAACTCACCCATTCCGTTTACACGGTGCGTAGTCAGTGTTGCCACTTCGAGAGAAATTACCCTTGCCGGTTATAATTTTGAACTTCGAGGGTAAAAAGAGGTAATTTTACTAAAGCCTTTAAAAATATACAAATTTATATTATACTCTGTTACATGCTTATTATACATTCATTGATTTTTATTTATGATTAAATTAGGTCTACTACATTTCTCTACTTTATCGACCCTTCTGATTTTCGTGACTCTGACGAATACTCACAAACAACATGACAGAAATCAAGCTTGAGTAAGGATTACATCGTCTCATGTTAAAAACGTGGAAGAGCGACGAGTGCCAGGACGACAAGAAGTCCGCTAAGTTGCAGTAATGTCTGCTAGTTTTAATGTCAACCAGACAATAAATAACAAAAATAAAAAATGGGGATTATTGTCACCTGTCTCCGCCTACCTAATCCTAGCAGTTGATAAGACTGAAAGATAGACAGCGTTAGCTGTTTTATAATTGTCGTTTATGGCAGTAAAAAAAATTGCATCAGCTGTTAGTCATTTATATACTGTGATTTTTTTAAGCAGTAAAATAAATTCTGAGAAAAATCCGTTATATCTTGTATGAAACAACAGAGACAAAAACTGGCTGGCGTATGCAACTTCTATTTTCATTCTTTATTCTAAACTTTAAAATTAATTATACATCAGTGACATCTACAGGCGGTTCCTCAAACCTATCAAATTTCAAGCACATTTCCTTTATTTCATTAGCACTCTTTACTCAAATACAGGATTTTAGATTTTGAAGGTAATTTTGACTAAGATCGAAGGTAATTCAGGAAAAAGTGATTGGCAACACTGAGCGAAGTAGAAATCACCAGCAACCGATAACCGATAAACTGATGACATGACTCACGACGACAACAAAACAATAAGAAACTTTAAAATAGTTCTTATTTTTTAAAAGGTTTACTTGGGATGTATGGTATGGTTTTATGGTTCTGTGACATCGTAATTGGAATGTTGGAAAGTTTTAACTAGTATTTGACCGCTGCGCTACGTCTGCGTTGTTGTTTTGCAACCAGTATAGGTTATGTTTTTTAATATTTCGACCGTGAAATTGATAATTTTTAGACCTTGAAAACCGTGAAAAACCCGTGAATTTGATCATTAAGTTTGAGTGGGAATCCTGTTATACTTTTTTTAAAGAATTGTTTCCTACCAATAAGCAGAAAAGCTGTTTTGTCTACCACTTTGTGAAAAGTGGTTTCGGTCAGGATGACCACGTGTTTTCGTTAACACAGCAAGAGTGATGCATTGCATTGCCATAAGGTAGTCAAAATAATCATATATTTTTATAAATGTAGCCAGTGTGGTGCATTGCTAAATCAGAGGATGGAATAACAGTCAATTTTACCTTATTGGTTAGCGCTGTACAAGTCATCTTGCTTTTAAGGTGTTAAATTTGTATTGGAATAATCGTCTTTAACTACCCTTTAACTACCAAGTAGGGGTGTGCGAGTACTCAAAACTCGACTTGAACTCCAAGTTTTGAAAAATACTCGAAAGTTCGAGCGAGTATTTCTCGCCGATTTCCGGACGGTTGTTAACAATTGTGACCGGCCAGAATGTGTATTAACGGCCGCAAAAGGCGATTGCATCTCGTAAAATCGGCCGAAAATGACGATCGCTAACGATTGCGACCGGCCAAAACGCGTAGTAACGGCCGCACAAGGCAGGGGTGTGCGAGTACTCAAAACTCGACTTGAACTCCAAGTTTTGAAAAATACTCGAAAGTTCGAGCGAGTATTTCTCGCCGATTTCCGGACGGTTGTTAACAATTGTGACCGGCCAGAATGTGTATTAACGGCCGCAAAAGGCGATTGCATCTCGTAAAATCGGCCGAAAATGACGATCGCTAACGATTGCGACCGGCCAAAACGCGTAGTAACGGCCGCACAAGGCAATCGCATCTCGTAAAATTTGCTGAAAATGACGATCGGACCGTGTAATTTCGGCCGTAAATGACGACGGTATACATAACATCGGCAAAAGTGGCGACCGGGCCACTTAATATTGGTTGTAACTAACGATTTCGTTATTTAATATTGATTATAAGCGATGTCTAGACCAGGACATCGTGACAACCGGACCGTGTTTTATCGGCCGGAAACGAATGTCAAACCGTGTTTAGTTTGTCAATATGTAATCCAGTTTGATTGTTGTACTGGCTCAAACTTTTTATTGCTATAAGAATAAGAATAAGATCTTTATTTCTCCAAAATATACAAAACAGTACATAGAGAATGGTCAATGGTCATTTATCAATTATCATTACAATGACATCTCAGACTTAAACTAACTTAGAGCGAAAGTCAAAGAATTCATTCAACCCATAAAATGCTTTGTCATATAAAAATGTTTTAATTTTCTTTAAAAAACTTTTATTACAAACCGTGTCCCTATCCAGCATTAAAAATTTGTTCATAACTTTGCGGGCCATGTAGTCGGGAGTCTTTTCAAATTTAGAAGTTGAGTGTGAGGCATAAGTTATGAAATTTTGCCTTGTGTTATAAGAATTTGTGTAATTTTGAAAAAAGTTTATTTTTAATGAACTATTTACATAATTCATAAATATAAAGGCAGGGTAAGGTTAATAATTCTAATTCTCGGAATAATTGTTGACAGGGCTCGTTAACCGCAACATGATGCAAAATTCGTATGGCCCTTTTTTGAATTCTAAATACTCTATTGAAATTTTCAGCTGATGTACTTCTCCAAATAACCAATCCATAAGTTAATCTAGATTGAATAGTTGCAAAGTAAACTGTCTTTAAAATACTTTGATTGACCGAATTTGACAATACTTTTAGAGCAAAGCAAGAAGAATTTAATTTTTTGCATAACGTTTCAATGTGGGCAGAAAAGTTTAATTTAGTATCTATTGTTATTCCTAAAAATTTATAAACAAATTTTTTGTTTGAAATTGAGTTTGGAAGTGGTTCACGAGTCTTAGATTTGATTATTTCAGTTTTGTTTTCATTTAATTTTAATCCATTTTCTTTAAACCAGGTACTTAAATTAAAGATACAGTCAGTTATATTATGATCAAGATCACCCTGACTCCCACCTTGGACTACCACGGTAGTATCATCTGCGTACTGAATGGTATTCGAAAATGTGGAATAAACATTTTTTGGCAAGTCTGCGACATAAATTTAAAAAAGAATCGGTCCTAATATTGACCCCTGTGGGCATCCTGTA
Organism: Allygus modestus; assembly: GCA_963675035.1. Taxonomy (NCBI): domain Eukaryota; kingdom Metazoa; phylum Arthropoda; class Insecta; order Hemiptera; family Cicadellidae; genus Allygus; species Allygus modestus. The sequence goes on along the minus strand of OY776112.1, from coordinate 79,838,541 downwards.
TGGGTGATTTCCCACTTTGAATCGTACGATCCTCTTTGGTCATTAATTCGCACCAACTGAAAACGTTTTTCAAAATAGGATTTTATCATATTAATTGCTGGTCCCCTGATTCCATAATTTCCATTTTCCTAACAAAATATTTCTGTCAATGGTGTCAAATGCTTTAGATAAATCACAAAATATTGCTGCAGATAAGGTTTTATTATCCATATTTTTAATAACGTACTCGATGAATTTTGAAACAGCGTCTATGGTAGAAAGATTTTGCCTAAAACCAAACTGTTCTTTATTAATTAGTTTGTTTTTCAAGATAAGGTAAAAGCCTATTTAAAATTATCCTTTCCAGCAAATTAGAAAAAACTGACAATAATGAGATTGGTCGAAAGTCATCCAAAGTATTGTCTTTATTTTTCTTAATTGGCTTGATAATGGAATATTTAAGAACGTCCGGAAATATCCCCAATGTCAAGCACTGGTTAAATATGTTAGCTAAATGGGGAGCAAAAACTTCACCCACTCGCTTAATTAAAAACATTGGAACATCGTCCCACCCGGAGGATCTTTTATTTTTAAGATTCCCTATAGCTGATAGAATCTCATTCGGCAAGACAGGATCTAAGAAAAGTGAACCACTTAAATTACTGCAGTAATTTTTTGAGTAAGTCAAAGCTACATTTATATTTGGCTTGAGATTTAATTTATCGGATACATTTAAAAAATGATTATTTAACAAAGCAGCAGCCTCTGAGTGTCGATATAAAATATTTTTCCCTATGTCAATCTCAATATTGGTGGGTTTTGAATTAAATTTTCCCAACTCCTGTTTAACAACATTCCAAGAAGCCTTAGATATATTATCAGCATTTTGAATTGTGTTATTGTAAAAATCTAATTTAGCCTTACTAACCTCCTTTTTTAGAATCAGTTTACAATTTTTATATTGGTTCTCTAACTTTTTGTCTCCTGAATTTTGTTTCATTAATATAAATAATTCACGTTTTTTTGAGCTTAGACTAATTATGTTGTTATTAAGCCCTTTTTTTGTATTTTTGAAATTTCTTGAAACATATTTCTTTGGAAAGTTAGAATGAAAATGGAGCAAAAATGTTTGTAAAAATTCCCTAAATATATTATTAATAAAGTCAGAATCATTTTTTTCATAGGCTACGCCATACAAAGTCTGCCATTCCTCATTTTTTAAATCCTCATTAAATCTACTTATGGGTTCTGAAATAGGTATTTCCACTAGTTGGGCGGTATGATCAGAGAGACCCGGCTGAAATATTTGGATATCTTCTACAAAACAATTTGTTATTATATGGTCGATACAAGTTTTTGAATTCTTTGCTATTCTTGTTGGCACATTAAAGCATGGGTGCAAGCCATAAGCACTAACAATAACTATGAATTTTTTTGAATACCAGTCATTAACCAATGTATTTACATTCAAGTCTCCACCCAAAATAATATTTTGCTTTACATAATTTCTTTTACTTGCTATTCTATCCAGTACCTAATAATTCTAATTGGGTACAAAATGTTTCAAAATTATTTTTATCTGGAACTCTATAAATACATACAATCACAAAAATTGAGCAATTAAGGCTAAGTTCTATAACACTGAATTTAAAAATATACTTCATGGCAAAATTTCTGTAATCCAAAACAATTTTGACCCTATACAACAACTCTTTACTAACCAGAATACATGAGCCACCTCTCTCACCTTTCTCTCTAAAATACCCTGATACATAAGACAATCCTGAGATATTTAAAAAATCTTTATTGTCATCACCTAACCAATGCTCAGTCAATAGTAATATTTTGTATTTACTGTGGTATTTGGACAAAATAATATTTAATTCGTCTAACTTTTTTGCACATCCCTGAATATTATAGTGAAAAATAAGCAAATTCAATTTTCTAAAAAAACATTTTCACTCAGGTTACTGCTTCCTCATTAAAAGTAATCTGCTTATCTTCTAAACTAAAAATACTTTTTACAAAAGCTTTTCCTACTGCACCTATACAATCTTCATGCACACTCAGAACACTTTTTTGGATTTCACTTACACTCGACTGACTTGCACCACACATGACACTCTCACAAGGAGGATGGATCCCTTGTGCATCAGAAGTAAACTGTGCTGTGCCCTCTTCTGTGGCATTGTGCTGTGTCGTCTGTTGTTCTGTTGCTCTGCTGTGCACAGCAATGGGATGCTGCCAGATGTCCGCCGACCCCAGTTGTTTGGAAGTTGAGAGAGTAGAGATGCTTGCTGGTAGTTTGGCTGCTTCAATTGCAAGTTGCAGTTTTCTTATGAACTCAAAAAAACTCAGTCCATTGTACAAGTTACTGTGAGAGTTTTCATTATTTGCAACAATGCAAACTGCTGCTCCAGTACTCTCTTGGAACTTCGTTAGGTTCAAAGCAAACTTTTCAATAGGGACACGGTCTCTCACAAATCCCATTGGGGAGCACACTAAACTGTTAAACTTATTTTTCTTGAAATCTTGTATTAGATGAGAAAAGCAAGAATCGTAATCTTCTATAGAAGGCTTGTGATAAAATTTTTGTTTCGTCATAAGTCCATAAACACCAGCTCCGTTTTTGAACTCCTGATATGGCAAACATGTATTAATAATATGAGAAGGTTTTGGCCTGCCAAAATAGTTTTTTGAATGTTACAGCGACACCTGCACTCATATTTTTTTCATGCTCAAAATCACTTGAGATGCAGTGAGCAAATGCGACAGAAGGGTTGCTTTTTAGCTGATTTATGATGAAAGACATGTCTTTAACTACAATTTTGATTCCACCACCTGCATTCATTGTAGGTCTTGCTTCAGTTGCCAGAGGATCCTTTTGCCTCATTTTCCTCACTATATTTATTATTTGTTTGCCAATTATAGCCTTTCCTTTATAATTAAAATGAAGTCCATGGTTGGTGTATAAGTGACGGGGTAAATCATGAAGTGGAAGAATTGAAGGTTTACTATCTAGTTTTGCTAATGTGTTCATAATTTGTTAGTTCACTAAAGATATTTCATCGTCCAGTTTTGGATTATCGTGACGAATAGACAAAGTGGCAAGAATGAGGTTAGTGTTTTCCAGAGTCTTGGATAAGTCAGCAATTTTCTGAGGCAGTTCGCCAACACTTTTTGTGCCCACATCATGAGTAACCTGGTTAAATGTAGCGTTTGGTCTTGAAGTTGTAGATACTGAAAGGAAAGTCTGTTCTTGAATGTGCTTTGTTAAATCATTGCCATGGCTGTCTGCAAGTACAAGAACCGTTCCTTCTGCCAAGTTGTTTGTTTCAATATGAGGACTTTGATGCTTCACCACCTGCCTCGTATTTACTGAAGCTTTGTTTCCAAATTTTAATTTCTTATGCCTCCGAGCACTACGAGTTTGATCATTGGTGTTAAACCGATCTTCTTGATGAGCCTGGACATTTCCTTCCTGTTCATATAAAATTTGGAATCTATTTGAAAGAGTTACTGGGATATCAGAATTTTCATTTTGTTGTAACTGTTTTGCAGGAAACGTTTTTGATTTATTTGATCTCACTTGAGTCCAGTTCAGATCTGTTTGAATACCTTTGTTCAGCGTTAGGTTTTTTCCCACTGTAATTTGGCTTTTTTCTTCATTTTTGCTATCGATTGCTCTCTTTTCAGACATCAATGTTTTTATGTCGTCATTTGACATGAATACACTGTTTTTCAGAGTGTAGGCCAACAGTGCTCTTTTTTTAATTAAGTCAATGGAGGTCAAATGAAGGTATCTAGTTAGTTTCTCTTTATTGATTATACCATTCTCAAACGGGTCATTTTCAAAGGTTAACATCTCTATAAGTACACATACATAAATTCCACAATCAAATCAATTCACCTGTTTTGGTCCATCGTCTACCAAAAACTCATACTCTGGTACATTCAAGTATGATGCCACCTTACCCGCCACTATTTCAGCGTGTTTCAGATTATGAGTCCCTAAAGAATCATAATAATGAAATCGGTTTGTTGTTTTTGTGTATACTAGGACACTCCAGTGAGAGCCACTCACACCATCTAGCTGCTTAGAATTATTTATTGGCATTATAAGGGTCTCAAAATCCTTTATATACAAAGAGTCTAGAAAATGGGAATAATCATTTAAATTCTTGACAGCATGACAGATGAGAGGATTAAGAATCAAGCATGCATTTGCAGTTGTAGCGAGAAAACGTGTATTTAATAAGTCAAAATATTTCTGTAGACTGGAATCAGAGAGCCACTGAGAGCTAAGCAATTCATCTGTTATCAGCATATTGCTGAAGCTATTATCAGTCTGAACTGCAACAGAACTTGAATGCATTTTACTATCCCCCATTAATATATTATCATCTGATTTACAGCTGCTGCTATCTGACAAGCTTGTTTCACTCAGAGATGCTATTGAACTATTAGGTGATAAGTTTGATTTATTGCTCAATTTTTTGAAAAGTTAAAGTTCTTTATTTTTAAATTTAAATCTTTTTCTTTTATATACTTAACAAGCTCAGTATTTGATCTAAGAACTTTTCCATTGGGAGATTTAATGTGTATATCTATCTTCCCTTTACTTAATCCATTTTTTCTAACATGCTCTTCTCTAATCCATCCTTTAGGCATGCAGACATTTTTTGAAACTCCTTCCATTTCAATACTTAAAAAAATAAATATATAATTTTATGAGATAGTTTATTTGTAGACTTACTTAAGGTAAATAAAGAAAACTAAATTAGACCCACATGGCAATGTTTGTAAACAATGACAACACTCCAGGGCACAGGTGGCAGTTATCTGTTAGTTCAAAGGTCAGCAACTCTTATCAGTCCCCAGACCCTTCTTATCTCTGGCTCAATCTTCCTTGTAAGAAATAATCATGAATTTAACAAAACTATTTTGTTTATTTTATTATTTATGGTAGTATGACTGCTTCTTCACTTCAGGTACTTACTTACTGATAAAGAGAAAAAATTATCACTTTACTGTCATACCAAACACTTTTGCAAAAACTAAGATTTTACCACTAATTTTTCTAAAACTCAAGGAGCTCAAACCGACACAGCTGTCTCCTGATTTCCGCAACTCGCGGTCAAATGCCAATACTCATGTGCTACTCATGTATTAGTTAGAAACTAGTGATGAGTCGATTCCAATTGACGATTCTCGATTCCACCGATTCCCAGGCTTAGAATCGGAATCGAGTATCCATAGCCCAAAATTGATTACGATTCCATCAATTCCAGGCGGTCTATACTCCCGCCGCTCACCCAGATTTACGCCACTAACCATCGAAAATTTGAGTCGAGTAGTTTAAAATTGTATAGCTACTCCCGCCATTAACTCAGATTTATGTTGCTAACTAAAACAAAATATATGACTGAAATAAAGAAAAATAAGCCTAAAATCTATTTTTTGCTCATATGAAAGCAGACAATGACAGGTGAGTTATTTATGGATACCTGTGAAGTAAGAGAAGGGCCCGGAGAGTGTTTGGGTCAGGGGCAAAACATCTGACCTTGGAGTTAAGGAAGGAAGCCGAGACATGAGGGTAGGAGTGGGGTCCGGTTGAAAGCAATAAATCAGTTGGTTGACCAACATTATTTCTTTGAGTCATTATCTTACAACCACGTTTTCCCCATGAATGATGTATTTATATTAAATATTAAACAGATTTTCTTTTTCTATTTTACTACAGTTTACTAGTGAAATTAACATTAAATTATGTACAAATTGCATTAAAAACTAGTTTGATAATTAACTATTAGAGATGTGCGAGTACAGGTTTTTTAAGTCGAGTCGAGTAAATGACAAAAGATTTGAATCTCGAAACTACTACCGGGTAATTTTGGCCATGACTAACGATTTCGTAATTTAATATTGATTATAAGTGATGAACCAGGTGAAATTGGCCAAATGACAACCGGGCTCTGTTCCTTCGGCCGGAAATGAATGTCAAACCGTGTTTTGTTTGTCAATACGTAATCCAGTTTGATTGTACTGGCCAACTCATGTATTAGTTAGAAACCATGTTTAGATTATCACATCTAGGGTGGTATCCAAATCCCATTACACTATTTTAAACTACCAACTGATGGCAAATACTCGCTCGAAAATACTCAAAACTCGAAAATAATCGGCACTACTCGACTCGAACAAAAAACAACTACTCGCACACCCCTACTTCCAAGTTTAAATTATATTAATGCCTAGTATTTCCAAAAGTATTTCTAAAATATTTAGAGTTTTAATGGAATTATTGTAGTTTTTCTCGTCTTTAAGTAGGCTTTCGTAAAATTCAAGTTCTTAAAAATGAGATTTTCACGTACATATTCTAATTGCGATGTTGCGACAGGCAAGCAGCGCCATCTGAGGTTAATCCCTGTGCGGGCGTTGGATGGGGACGAGGTCGAGTGGATCAAGGTGGCGGAGACTAAGGGCTGCATCACGTTCACGACGGGGGTGATGACCCGCACGCCCCAGCTGGCCTATTGTCTGTGTGTGGCCATCAAGCGACAGGTACAGTGGTTATATGTATTTCACAACAAAAAACTGTTGTAAACATTTAAATAATAAAAATAAAAATAATCAGGAGAGCATTGGACGGCAATTGAAAAGGTGGAGGCCGATAAAAAAAACATTTTTACTAAATATTACCTATTGTAAATAAATTATTCATTCCGAGTTGAGAGTCAGGAAAAACTTACTTTTGGTCAGGGAAAGTCACGGATATCATTAACCAAATAATACTGTGAACCTTGCTAAAACTAGTTATACTTGTTTTCAATTTAAATATCCTGAATGAACAGCAGTGCAATTAGAATGTACAGTCTACATTTGAATCTGTCACATATATATATTCCAGCGGACAAGAGAGTTGTCAGTTGAGGACTTGGCTTACAGGGCTGTCAACCAAGACCAGATTCAAATTCAAATTCAAATCATCTTTATTCATCGAACAGTATTTACAATACATTGAATAGTGTCAAGAATATATATATATATATAAGGGCCTTATCACTAAATAATTTTACTTTCATAAGGATGTAACAATTAATGTTAAATAACTTTTAGTCAAAAGTTTATAAACAGCCAATGTAGACGTGCTGCATTGCCAGAAATGCACACCATCTGATCGGAATAACATTCAAGTGATATTTTTTATGACAAATTGGCAACAGTAACAGCGTACAACCATGTTATTGGCTACAGCCCAACTGTTCAAACTCTCTAGTCTGATATTATAGTGTCTAACGTTGCAGAACACATCGCAGGTGATCATCTACGAGATCACGAGGACCAAGCTCCGCCACAAGAGGGTCCGCGAGGTGATGCTGCCCACCCAGGCCCAGTCGCTGCACATCTTCAGCGAGGGCCGGCTCTGCGTGGGCTACCAGTCAGGCTTCAGTGTCTACAGCATCATGGGCGATCATCACCCGCTGTGTGAGTCCATTCGGATGTTGTTGGTTATTTGGGCTTAGTAACATAGCCAAAGCAGTTGTTTGAATGTACAAGGTATTGTCCTACCATCTGTTACATGTTTCACGCTTTCTGGAAAGTAAGGGGATTTGAAGGTCATGGAAAAAGTTGTTAAAATGCTAAGTCAGGGAAAATAATTGATATTTCATACTAGTCAGGGAAAGTTTTAAATTAATTGTAAACGCAAAGCAATACTGTGCAAAAATTAAAACATATTACATTTTGTTTAAATTAGTTTTATGAAGACGTAAGTTAAAACATGTAATTGGACAACAATTTCATATTAAAGAATATATGTAGTATATTACATATTCGTAGAATAATTGTTGGTTGAATTTTGACCAATCGGCGATCGCTAGTTATATTAGTAGCTGAGTGCTATTTTCACTTTGTCATGTTTCCAGCCCTGATCCATCCGGACAATCAGCTGATGGGGTTCCTCTCGTACAGTGCGGTGGACGCCATGCGGGCTGTGGAGTTACCACGTGGAGAGTTCCTTCTAGTCTTCCAGTCACTGGGTGTCTACGTGGACAGTCAGGGGCGCAAGTCTCGCGACACTGAGCTCATGTACCCGGCCGTGCCTACTGCAGTTAGTGAGTAGATGGTTTTGCAATCTATCCTTTCACTTACAGAGCTTAATGGGTATGATAATTAAATTAATTATTAATTGTTTCGGTGGATTAGTGAGAAATTAATTTTCAGCTTGTAAAACACATAGCAATTGCAATCATTTCCTGTTTCAAAATAGGCTATTATTTATTAGTGCAGATTACCTATAATTGGAAAGAAGTACAAAATTGAGAAATGTAGTGTAAATCAAAACCATAGAATCAATAGGTAAAGGAGATATCTATTTAACATTGTAGGATTACATGTTTCTGAAATAGTTGCAATAAAATAATTGTGTTAAACGTTATTTTCATGGAACAAAGTGTAATTTCAGATCTCCCAGTTAACTTTTGCGTCTTTGCATAACTTTATTCCGTGCACTACGAGTTCTTTTAGTTGATTGAAGAATGATTATCAAGCACAAAATGTTTTCTTTCTTAACCGTTATCAACCCATTAATGTAGTAATATTATTCTATTCATGACAACCTTCAACGGACTGTGATTTGTGCTGAACTCTGGTAGAAAAATGTGTATCAATGACTGCGGGAAGCTTTGGTTTTTCCCGCTAGGGGCGTGGATGGACTATTAACCTATCCAGCGCCTTTATGCAATCAATTGTGGTAGCCGAGTGGACTAAATTTTAGAAACCTTGGCCAGGTGTTCCTAAAAACTTTGCGGTTTCAATTCCCGCTCCCAACCAAAACTGACCAGTCGTGCAACTCTCAGTGAGTTACCCGATCTATGGCAATGTTGGTGGGAGGGCCCAAGTAAAATTAATGGCAGACTTGCTTGGAAGTTGGCGGGATTGGTTGATTCTTTATGAGTTGCACATGGTCAAATACACTGATTTTGCTACTTATTACTTATATCCACGGTGTGTGTGCCAATACGCCTTCATAAACTGAAAAAAATAAAATATTTTAATTACAATATGCCATTAATTCATTTAACCCTTTAAACCTGGGTCACTGCTAAAAACTCCAGGTACTTTTCTGAAAGTACTAGCAAAAAATTCTGGGCCTTTTTAATCAATTTTGCAAGGGTTTGGGGAAAAAGCTGTAACTTTTTTGTTTCAGCAGATCTCTATAATTCTTGTTTTGTTTTATTCCTTAAAAGTTTTCGAACAGTAAAAAAATTGTTGACACTGAAAAAAATTTATTTTAATAAAAAAATGTAAGGTAAAAGTTAACTTTGAGGTGAAACATCTTAAAAGAAAACATTGGCTTCTCACCATGATATTGATATTTTCAGATTCCCCATTTAGTCATAAACATGTACACCAAATTTAATGCAATTATCTCTAAAAATAAGCAAGTAATAGGGAAAAAATTAAAATTTGATTAGGCTCATTTACAAGAGGTCCTCCAAATTTTAGCTTTATTGTAACACAAAGAATAAATATACAATTTTTTTTGCCCAGAAAATCTACTGCAACTTTGTTGTACAACTTTAACTATAATATAAAATGTCATAAAACTTCCAAAAGTAAACAAATATAAAAATAACTATGCCTTAGGCTTAGCCTAGTCTAGGCCTAGCCTAGGCCTACGTCAGCTGGGCTAGGTGAACGTCAAGTTGGCGATTTTAAAGTCCTACTTCAGAAGAAATATCATTGTAATTCTTTTTAGACTAAATATTAACTGAATATAGCATATAAAAATAACATACAACTTGAAATAACAACAAAATATGTCAGTGTAAACAACAAACATCTGGTTTTGACAGAAACCAAAACATATGGTGGGCATAACATCAACAAAACAACTTATCACACAAAAAATGTCATAGAGTAAATCAATACTGACTACACAGTGATACTCCACAACTATCTGGCTTCCATTTATTGCAAAGGTAGCGCATTAGGATATTTTATAAAGCCAGTAAGATTGGTTTCGTGGACGTCAGAAAAATCAGACGTAGGATTTTTTCGCACATTTTGCCGATATATTGGAATTTTCAATTCAAATTGATAAGTTTATACCAGTTTATAAGTCTACACCAATGGGTCAGTGCATGAGTACCAGGGAGACCGAACAATACTCTGTGATATTTGACTCGTTTTGTGGTTGGCTGATTCGTGGGACTCTTTCCATAAGTAAGTGCTACTTTTGGCAGTTTGATACTTAATTTATTTACAGCTCGTTTGAATTTTTTTATTTTGATTTGAAACTCCCAATGTTTAAATTTCCAATTTTAAAATGAGATTATTAACAAATATGAATTTTCCTGGGGTTGAGGACTTAACAGATCGGTTTTCAGGTCCAACAGCCCCTAATTCTAAAGTTTTAACAAAATCGTTCCACAGGATTCTGAGATAAACTTTGCAAACAAGCAGTGAGACAGACATAGTTCTAATTAGACTATAGGATATTGATGACATCGTTTGCCCACAGGCTACTGCGATGGCCAACTGCTGGTGTACACGGAGACACACGTGGACGTGTTCAACGCAGCGAGTGGCGAGTGGCTGCAGACCATCAACCTCAAGCGAGCGCGGCCACTCAACACCACCGGCTCGCTGAGCATCTGCGTCATCAACGATATGCCGCACATCGTCTACCTCAACAACATCCACCAACGTGAGTCACGACTCAGGATGATTGGCTTCAGGGTGAAATATGTCTCCACAGAAATTAGGACTTTAAACAAAATTCAAATACATCCTAACATAAACAAAACTAACCTGGCTTTAAAAGTTTGTGAACACTTACCCTGGCAATCACAATAAAAGTTTTCTTTTTATGTATTAGCTTCATGAACCTAGACACCAGAAAATACCTGTAGGTGATGTATTTAGGACTTGGAAGGAGATAAGCTTTGACCATTCAAGTTATAGTTAGAAATAAATATAAACAAATTAGTAAGATAATTTTCTATTTGAGGATAAGTAAAGTTGCTTTTTAAATTCAAGTTGGGTCTTAAAGTTAGGTTATTTTTTGCTGGTGAGGCAAAATAGCTAGTATCAACCAATAACAAATCTTCTCACCAATAAGAATTTTACTGACATGAGATTGCTGAAGGAAATGCTCTCAAACCAACAGCGATTCAAGGAATTCAGTTTTGTTAGTATGCATTACAATAATTTGTGAAAAATCTCTCAGGCCTAACAAGTTTTTGCTTAGGGTTAGACTGTTTTTAACAGAACTTAGAGTGGTTGTTATAAGAGATCTTTTGTATGCGAACTTGCCCTAAAAAAATATTGAAAACATCGCTGAAGATGTTTTTTTTTATTTACTACGGCGGCTGTCAGTTTCAGTATTTCAATATTGTAGGCAAGGTCACACATCTAAGATTTACCAAAACACAAATTTGTGTTCAAACAACTGCTTCATTTGTGAAAAATACAGCTAATTCACCTTCTTTATGGTTTGATGAGTGAAAGAACACCTAATTTACACACAATTTGTGAAAAAAAACCTGTTGTTTGGTCGTAGGTGAGCTGATCAACGTGACGGTGTGCGATCCGACAGGCAAGACGGTGCCGCGGCCGCGGCGCAGGTTCTCGCTGAGGGAGGGCCACCGGACGACCCGCGCGCCGGACAGGAGGTCCAAGATGATCTCTGCGCCGACCAACTTCAACCACATCAGCCACATGGGGCCCGGTGACGGTATCCAGATACAGAGGCTGTTGGACCTGCCCACCACCCTGGAGACGGCTGACCAGCAGCCCCTGTCGCAGCAGAGGGTGAGTGACGGGGGGGTAGTTGGGGAAAGAGGGAGTTTAACGTAGCTGAACAATAAAGAGACATTCAAATAATCTTGAATGTCCTGAAAGGCTAACACTAAATGAACTCATAAGATAGTGACAAAATCGTAACCCATCTTACGACTTTATGCACCAAACCTTCAGTAATGAGAGAGGGCCGCCCGCTTCGTTCCTCGTCATGAACATTCATGTGGCAATCTTGAAATGTTCTAACCCATTTGCGTGTCATTCTATTGCTTATTTTGTTTTTTCATTCATTTTACTAATTTGCCTATAAATTTCAGCCGCTTTCACACCATTAACAATTGGAAATTGAATCACAGCATGACTTCCTCGTAACGCCTCATATTTGGTTTGTATTTAAAACTATATAACATTTAAGTGCTAATACTTAACTCTAAAGTTCATATCAAAGCAACACCTGGGAATTGTTACTGAAATTAAACTAAAAAAAAAACTAAAAATTTAATAAAAAGTAGGGGCGTGCGAGTAGTGATTTTTTTAATCGAGTCAAAGTGGAGTCGAGTAGTGCCAATTATTTTTGAGTTTCGAGTATTTTCGAGCGAGTATTTGCCATCAGTTGGTAGTTTAAAATAGTGTAATGGGATTTGGATACCACCCTAGATTTGATAATCTAAACATGGTTTCTAACCAATACATGAGTAGCAATACAAAGTTTTGGCCAGTACAATCAAACTGGATTACCTATTGACAAACAAAGCACGGTGTGATTTGACATTCGTTTCCGGCCGATGAAACAGGGCCCGGTTGTCATTTGGCCAATTTCACCTGGTCTAGACATCTCTTATAATTAATATTAAATGATGAAATCGTTAGTTATGGCCGAAAATACGCGGTCCGATCGTCATTTTTGGCCTATTTTATGTGATGCGATCGCCTTTTGCGGCCAATACTACGCATTTTGGCTGGTTGCAATCATTCGCGGTTGTCATTTTTGGCCGATTTTATGTGATACGATTGACTTTTGCGGCCGTTACTACGTGTTTTGGCCGGTCGCAATCGTTTGCAGTCGTCATTTTTGGCTGATTTTACGTGATGCGATTGCCTTTTGCAGCCGTTACTATGCGTATTGGCTGGTCACAATTTTTAGTGATCGTCCGGAAATACTCGCTCGAACTTTCGAGTAGTTTTCAAAACTTCTAGTCCAGTTTGAGTATTAAAATACTCGGCCGAAAACTCCAAGTTTCGAGTACTCGCACAACCCTAATAAAAAGGTTTAAATAGACTATCTGTATACTTGCTGTCCACAAACCTAAAATTTCCACAACTACTACTCAATTCAAAAAATATTTATTTTAAGTCTTCAATTACAATAATATTTTACAATTCCTATGTGCACTCGCACGTGCAGGATTGAATTCTTAATCTTCTACGTCATTACTACTGTATAATATTGCAGGACATGACAGTTTTAATAATCACTTCTCATTTTTCATTAAAGATAAGCTCACTTTTAGTTAATGATTTTAGCTATCATACTCTTTGTTTTTCCTTCATTTTTGTCTTATACTAACCATTTCCAATACCACACTGTACCTATAAGCCTTAACACGTTCGCTACCGCAATTATATGGAATTTGTCATTCACATAGACCAGCGATGCAGCTGTGCGTCGAGTGGTTTCTCCTGATAGACCACAGACACATATTTGCGTCGGTTGGTCACATTGAAATAGACTGACAACGGGAATTCGCGTCAGTGTCCCATTGTTATTCAAACATGTATTTCTTAGCAACGGTCTATTTTAAAGCCCTGATTGCTTTGTATCAGTCTGTAGGGATATCTGACGCACATGCGCGTTGCTTGGTCTGTGGGTATGACAATTGGTGACGTCACATTACAATTGGCAGAACTGTTGTTTACATTGTCATTTTCGATGCATCACTGTACAACTGTCCATGTGGCTAACCTTACAGTTTTTGGACGTGCTTTAGTGGTCTTTGTTTAATTATTGTGCAGAACATCAACAATGAAATGGAATAGGCCTACAAATGATCAAATTTACAACAACGCAAATGTGCGTCGCTCAGTCTATTGAACAAAAATACATCTTTGACTAGAGGTGGGCGGATATCCGAAAAGCCGGTTCGGTTTCGGATCGGATCGGATATCCGAATCCGATCCGAAAGCTTTATCGATATCCGATAAAGTCTTGTACAAATCCGACTTATTCGGATAGACTGTATATCTGGAGATAAAATGGTAGAAACGAAAAAATAAATATGTTTGGACTAGAGATGTGCGAGTACTCGAAATTTCGAGTTGGAGCCGAGTTCGGCTCTGAAACTCGAGGTTTTACTGAAACTCGAAAGTTTTGAGCGAATTTACTCCCACGGTTTACGCGCTACCAAGGGTCGTCCGCAGCCGCGCGTCTGTAAATTCAAATTGAGTGTGAACGCATTTGAGGTGTTAAAGAGTTGTGATGTGGATTTTAGTGTTTTATTAATAAATAAGTAAGTTAGTGGCTTATAAATTTGTGTTACTCTTTACACCAAAATGGAGGATTTACCAGGACCTTCAGATTGAGTTGTATGAACACACTCTGCATAGTCCTCTTTTAGGTTAACCTAACCTTGTCATTTTTTTTAATAAAATATCAAAAACATATCTGTAATGAAATCTAACAGCAAACAAAATCAAAAACAGCAAATGAAATCAAACATAAGAAGTTTGTGCTTGTTTTTTGTTCCATAATAATTGAAATTGAGTCAATCCATTAATTTTAGGCTCAACTGTCCTTTGGCATTGAGCTGTTTTTAAAGACAAGTGATTTGTTTTGGCCTTGTTTAAGTTTCAGTAATGATTTTTTAAATAATTTGCAACATTTTAAAACTATTTAAGACATGGCTTCAATTTCATCAATTGATTTGCCAGGCACTTTCAAACATATCTTCATGTTGTTACTAACTGATTGTTCTTATTAGGACGATTAGTGTTAAAATTAATGCTAAGATATGCTAGTAAATACATTTTGTGTGGTAAGTAAGTAGACTAATGTAATATACCCATGTAATAGGCCTTTTAAATATTAAAATAAAGTTTATTTTAACTTTCAGGCCTAAATGTAATTTTATTTTCTTCATTCGTAGAAAGATGTAGCTTAGGCCTAAACATAAACAAAACATAGGATAAATAAAAAACTAAGATTATTTTTTAATGAAACTGTTAATTAATACCAAATAAGATATAACAAACTTAATACCAACATATTAAAAGTATTTTATCTTCATGGCAAAATGTTATGCAATTACTTTGTTATGATTTATTCTCAGATAAATGTACATACCTTTTTCCAATGATGCAGGAATTTATTTATTTTACTTACTATTGTTATTTTCAGGTCATAGTGACTATAAAAGTATTTTTTAATAGCAACATTTACAAATGGAACCCTATACACTGTTTTGACCCAATTCAAGTCGACCTATGAGTTTTTTTTTTTTATTTGTATACTCGACTCGGAATTCGAGATTCGGATCTTTTGCCATTTACTCGACTCGACTTAAAAAACCTGTACTCGCACATCTCTAGTTTATACCATTAATAAGCGTTTTGACTCTTGACGTCGTTCAAGGTAACATGACGCAATTCTTTTCGCTTTAAATGTTTTCTATACGTAACTCATATCAATTCAACGATACGATATTTGTGTAATCAAGTATCGTATCGCGATACACGGCCGGATTGTACCTCATTTTAGCAAACAGAATGAATACGGTTTATAAAGAGAAATGTGCGATATCGAACGTTTTTGATAGTAAACAAATGTAAATTTATACAGCTCAATCTCGATTCAAAATTCACGATTCACGGGATAAATGCAGACAACAGTAGTGGATTACTGGCGAAAAAGTCGATAATTTTTCGTCAATAGTCAAACTTCTCATGAATGCAATGAACAGAGCAAGCTCTCATAGAGTAAGCTGTAATTCAAAAGTTGCATAATGAAAACGGAAATGTTAGTGTATGAAATTTAAAATTGCTGCTACTGATATTTTCCTTCCATTCAATACAATTAAAAAACACTGAGTAAATTATTGCTGACTTGCGCAAAACGAGATGCATAGCTTTCTCTACGGCAATGTTTCCCGTTATGATCAAAGAGCTTAATCCAGCTAGAGCTCTTATACTCCAAGAAAAGACTTCACTTGTTTACCTCCGGACGAGACCTCTAGATATATTAAGCTCGTCGAATATCTTTACGACGACGTTTAAAGCAGCGATGACCTGACGAAGGATTCAAAAAGGCATGCTTAGTTATCTGGATTATCTCTATTATTTACTTATACAGATTTCATTGTTCGGATATTATTTGATTTTGTTAAATTCATGTATTTAAAATGGAACTGAAATGGAAGAAAAGCATGATATGTAAATTATTTAAAAAGAATAATGCCGATGGTGAAGTGGCCGATTGTTTGAAATGCAAGCTGACACTTTGTAGTCTGTTTACATTCCGGTGACAAACTAGGTTAAACAACATTTCTAATTTGTACTAAACAAAATAAATTTGAACTATGCCTAGTTAGTAAACTTATAAAACAAAGGAAATTATTTGGTTATCGAAGTTTTTGGTTACGGTAACTCATACAGAGTTGAAATCCTATACTGATTCATTGTTTCAGTAGGGCCTGATTACCTATTTGTCTGATCTTTCATGCTAGTATGTTGTGATGTCTGCTTTGCTATCAACATCGGTGATTCCGATCTTGTAAATAGGCTGAAATCTTATTAAAATGTCTCCTTGGTGTTTCTCTTGCCTGACCATATGTTTGTGTTTGTTTTTTTACTAGGCATACACCCAGATAGGCTAAGGTATTATAGCATAATGACAAGGATTAATAATAGTCAAGGTGACATTACATGATTTGAGTAGCCTAACCTAGGCCTACTGTTATTAAATTACCTATACTTTTATCTTATACCTATATAATCAGTAAACTAGGGGTGTGTGAGTACTCGAAACTTCGAGTTTTCGGCCGAGTATTCTAATACTCGAACTCGACTCAAAGTTTTGAAAACTTCCGAACGTGTTAACAATCCACATAACAGTCTAGATACACTGAGTCTAACAACACAGCTAAATATAGTATGACTTCATAGCACACAATATACCTAAAAATCTATGACTATCTATGAATTTTGCTGAGAAGTGTGTATTGATAGAGAAAATTGGGGAGAGAATTGTTCAAATGCCTAGAAATATGTTAATAATATTAATAATATTATTTAACAATTTTTTGATTAGCATATTACGAGTTGTTATTACTCACGGGATGTAATAAAAGACGTATGAATAGAGTTCTCTCATTGGCCTGATGATGGCCGGTGTGACTGGTTGAAATCGATAGCCTTGTACCATCTTTTATATATGTTTACCGTCTATATGTGAATCAGTATAAGTGTAAATATATTCTTAAGTGTTGGTAAGACGTCTTTTATTACATCCCGTGAATAGTATTATTTCCACTGATCACTGATCACTGATCACTGATCTTTTTCAGCTTTTTTCAGCCTTAGGGTGATCTACAGTGTAGGCGAAACATTCTGAAAGAGAATTTGTAAAGGATACTTGAGAAAGGGTACAATCTCGGATGTACTGCTGTAAGTAAGTGATTAGATAAGCTGTCTCGGACTGAATTGTTTGTTGTGTTGCAGATAATCCACGGTCCCGTGGTGAGCAGCAAGATGGCCCACCAGCCCCCCCGCCATCCTCCCATGTTGGAGCCCCGTCACTTGCCCCGCCAGTCATACTCCGGGCACAACGGTGAGTCACAACAACAATCCCTGTGGTAGTTTTTAATTTATAATGTTTGTAAGGGAACGGTTAGTTTTATAAATAGGCTGCTAGCTAGGCTCAAAAGCTGCCAGATTTAGTTGAATATTATACAAATAGTTATCTAAAGGAGTTTTTTCTGTAGAAATGCAAAACGGTTATTGTTACCAAAAAAACAAATAAAATAAAAAATTTGAAATTTTAACTATTAAACAGAAAAGAACTATAAAAGGAAAGGAATGACAGAGAACTTACCCATTAAGAAGAAGTGTGAAGAATCAACAGGAAAGCTTATTCACTGGCAAAATGTCTTACAAATGCACACAGAAACTTGATAATTGACTATTAAACAGGATATTTGATCAAGAGTCCACTCTGAAAGGATTGTGAAAGTTCATTTTAGGGATATGTACCTACAATCGATTAAGAAACATATATTCTTGGTTGACTAAGTTTTACTCATCAAAGCTCCGATGGATTTCAAATAAAATCTGCATTTAATAAATCTTGTTTAATATAAGAAATGGAATGTTGTGCAAACCCGTAAGGATTACTGATCATAGCTATAACAATTAAGTTAACTACACACTAAACAAATTATAAAATAAGAAATAAATTACTACTTTTACAGGTTTTTACAATTTTAGAATATCATTACTGTATAAAATTTTCCTTGTTTCTAAAAGCTCATTTTCTACATTAATTTATACAGGTTTAAAATTAAATTAAATTAAATCGTAAAAAGTACATCATGTTTTTCTCTTAAATATGGAACTTAACATTGGCTCTAGTGAAAGAAAGAAAGAAAGAAAAGTACTTTATTATACAATTGTGAAAATAGCATTACAATACTTTTGAACTCATATAAAACATTCACAGAATCAAAATATATTTTCCAGTTCATCTTCAATGCACTAAAAGCTATAGTCACCAGACTGTCGGCTTGGTTGGCACGTGTAATAAGTTAAAAATAACAATACAGATCTCTTAGAAAAAGTAAAAAATATAACCCTCCTAGCACTGCAAAGAACTATGTAATTTAATTAATAACATTAAAAGAAAATATAGTAACATAAAATTAATAATTAACAGACACAACACAACACATTTTTAATAATAAAAGATTCAACCAACTACTGGCTTAAGCCTCGGCCCTTTAAATTATTTACAACTACTATAAACTGTAAATACTGTATATCTTTCTAAACCTCCATGCAATAGACATTCATTATTTATTATATATTCAACAAATGTATTGAATATTCGTTAATTTGTTAAATAATTAACAAAAACCCTTGTACACATTTTGTTCTTAATTACAATCATCTAGAATATTGTAAATATAATAAATGTTTTACATGAGTATTAATTAGAGTGACAGCCTAATTGCTTATTGCATTGGTTCTAGCGTTTACGTGAATGAGTGTAATTCTGCAAACCCTTGTGTAATTCTGCAAACCTTTATATTGAACAGGGCAGTAATAGTTACACAGCTAAGGTCAAGGGACAAATGTCCCAGTTTTAGCAAAATTCAGGAAATTGTAGCTTGTTGTTTTGTTAGACATCTAAATAAATCATATACTTAGTATGAGACAACACCCGTATTAGTAATATTAACACATATATGACATGAAGTGCGCATGTTGCAGGGTCGACGACGCGGCGTGCCCCCGCTCCCCCCCGCCCCTCTGTGACGCCCCCCGCCCTGCCCCGCACCCCCGACACACTCAGTCACCACTCCGATGTGGACGCAGGACATCATAGCGGCACCAGCATACATGACATCTCCAAGGTAGGGCTCGGATGCAATGGAACTCAATTTGTCAATTTGTGTTTTAAAATTATTCACTGGTTAAAGTTACAAAAATCAGTTAACACGTTGACTGCTGAAAATCATTAGTATTGGTCATTAAAAATGCTGAAATTTTTTTTTTTAAATCTTACCTTAAATTTATGTCAGGACTGCCTAAATATCCTCCCCGAAGTCAAAAAACATATTTTTCATTGTTTTTTCGTGACGTCACTTCCGGGGCTCGTATCCGAGTATACAGCTCCTGGTGCCAGTTCACTTATCACCTTACACTATGTCACTGTTGTAATAAGTTCAAAAATCCCATAAAATAAATGTTTAGTCTTCTAATATTACCAAAAAACATCTATGAAATATGAACGTCAAATATTATACTATAATTAAACTATTTACATCCCCACCCACCGCCTGTTTTTTTGTTTTATTCTACATGTTCGTGGTACTTTTCGAAACAACCCACTTCACAAAGTCCGGGTTTGTCTGGGCATACACCACAAACATAAGTAGTTTGTTTCCTTTTCCCATCCTTGAAACATACTCTGCATTTCTTCCTTTTTCTTCCTCCTTTAGCATCCCTCTCGTCATTCTTCATGATGCGGTGTTCGGTGAGGCGTCCGGGAGTCAACATGGGTTGTTGTTCTTTTGGCGGCAAAAGTTCTTCCAAGACTTTGAAACGGAAATCATATAAGGACATTTTATCCAGGTTGTGCATATTATACAAGTAGTAGGCGTTCACCATGATTGTTTGCAGGAAGTGGAAAAAAATCTTCTTAGTCCATCTCAATGTCTTGCGTTCACAAGGGTAGTACGACATCATTTGATCAAGTCGATCTACACCTTTCATGTGCGCATTATATTGCATGATTGGTTTAGGCATGTTCTTTTTTTGTTTTCTTTTGTTAGTCACCTCAACCATCTCATTTTCAAACTGAGTTGAAATATATAAAACCGTCCGCTTGTCTTTCCATTTTCCAACCATCGTACTTTCTGCATAATTTCCGACTGATTCTCCCTTTTTCAAAACAGCACTTGTTACAGCTTGAGGGGTGTGCTTTCGGTTTGCCCTCAGAGTACCAGTACAATATGTATCTCGTCGTAGGAGCTTGGATGCCAGGATGAAACTATTATAATAGTTATCCATGAATAACGCGTGCCCTTTGCCCAAAAAATCTTTCATGAGCTCCAGAACTATTTTCACTGTGTGTCCCTTACCACTACATAAGTCACTTTTACCAGTGTATACGTGAAAACGTAATAGGAGGCCTTCAGGTTCATTTATTGCATAAATCTTTATCCCATACTTATGCCGCTTACCTTTGATATATTGGCGAAAAGCTAGCCTTCCCCGCCACAGCACCATTTCCTCGTCAATTGTCAATTCTTTGCATGGGTAATATATCTGTCTCATCTTGGAATTGAAATAGTCAACAATCATCCTTATTTTAAACATCCTATCATCAGTAGGCTCTGGGTTTTCAGCAGTACCTGGCCGTGAAAAATGTAGGCATCTAAGGATAAGTAGGAACCTATCACGGCTCATGTACTCCCTAAAAGCCGGTATGTTTAGCAAACGATGTGTCTTCCAAAAGTCTTGTAATCTGTTCATCCGAATGGTTCCTGTGTGCAAAATTAATCCAACAAAAGTTTTGATTTCCTGGACTGTAATGTCTTTCCAATTGGAAATTCTAGATTTTGGAGTCGTTGCTGGCCCACAAAAAAATTCCAGTGCATACCGATTTGTTTCACAAACAATTCTTTCCAACAATACAAGATCAAACAACAATGTAAACCAATCCATTGGTTTATTTTGACCTGGAATAGGTACTCTTAGACCTGATTCACCTGTAAAGGGGATATCCTTCAAGCCATTGGTCTCTGGCGACCACGTGGGATTCACATCATCGTCGTCATCACTGTCTGAACCGGACGAAGATTCACTTTCAAGGTCAACTTCTTCCAAATACTCATCATTACCGACTTCATCCATGGTGAATTAACAATAAACCACAGTGAAATAACACAAAACACTCATTTACAGAAGTGCGTTACGTAACCGTAACAATAACACGCCCACAACACGAAAAAAACCACGGAGCGGGAAACTGACGCCGCCGAACAAACAAAGGAGACGTAAACAAACTGCGGACAGCGTATAGTCGTTCCTCGTCAAGAGCTGAGCTCACACTGGCCAAATACATTTCAAGGTTGTTTAGGGCTCGCTTCCGAGCCCGCCGCCGCGCGCGCCAGTAGCGCGGGGCTCGCATCCGAGCCCGCCGCACTCAACGTGTTAAACAATTTTATAAAATACTCCTTTGGTACGTTTAAAAAAAAGAATATGCTTGGTATTAAACTTGTGTCTTTCAAACAGCTATTACAAAGACAAATTTTATTATAGTAGATAAAATGTGTATTCTTACTGTATAGTTTATTCAGTAAAATAATGAATATGAGATGGTCGAATTCTATAGTGGGAAAGGGAAAAAATAAAACGCTCGCTCTAGTCTTTGTACAATGAAGAGAGGTCTCACATCTGATGTAGAAAGACGATGAGCGATGACAAGTTCCTTTAATAATGTATTCACAGTAATACATTAAGCTTAGTAATGTAATATTCATGGATCCATGTTATCTACACAGTTTTGAATTAACGAGTAATTTAATTCTGTTTGAATACTGAATATATACTTTGTACTACGTACTAATTTTTACTTTCAGTACTTCTTTTAAAAGTTAATATAATTATATGTAAAAGTATAAATGGCTGTTTCCGAGTATTTTTAAATTGCAGTTAACATTACAGCTTAAAATTCTTCTTGCATTTCATTCTTTATAAGTGAAAACCTCAACCAGGCCAATAATAATAATTACAATACGATCCGAACAGCCTAATTAGACATTCTGCTTTAATAAGTGTTAAGATTGTGGCCAACTATTACGACTGTATTAACATCATCGATTAGAGGTGATCACTGTCTCTAGACCAACATTGAGGACAATACTCGCAGGAGGATCGAGGACTAACAAGGCTGTCATCTATGAATAGTTGCACTAAATAAGGTCTCTAGTTTGTGTGTATGTAAGCATATTGCATAAAAAAAATTCAGGTGATTTATTTTATTAATACATACGAGTAATAGATCGGTTAATTTAGAGGCAACGATGTTTCAGGAGCAGGTGGTGGCGTCCAGTCCCAGACACTCAATAGCCTCCAACAACAGCAGCAACCCCTCCACTCCCCCCTCCCCTGGCCACGATCACGGCTCCTCCAGTTACGATAGTTAAGCGTCAGCGTCAGTATTGTTATTTGATATATCGGAATCGCGTAGCGTCGTAGGGATCTGTGACAAATCTTTTTAGTACTTATTAATATTAGTAAGTAATTTTTTCTATCTCGGTATTGTATTTTTATGAAAATACTAACTGAATATTTAAATATTATTACACGGTCTGTATATAGTTGTTTCTAGGTAGTTAAATTATAAATATACCTAGTCTATAAGAGTTGTACACAGCTACTGGAGTTTTATTGTCGAACAAAACTCGATATTATAGATGTTTTTAAATTGTAAATTTTTATATATAATTTGTGTTTCTAGTATTTATTGTTTTATAAAAAGTGATCTAATTTAAATTAACTTAAGGAAGTACAATTTAGAAATTATTAGCTATTTGTATAAATCGGATCGAACGTTTCTTTCTCCTCTGTCTCTAGTACAAAGAGGTCTAGATCTGGCCTAGGATGCATTTCTGGTGTGTTTTCTTTATTCGTTACCACTAACTTTAGTTGTCTAAGTCTTATTTTGGTGCTACTTATATGTTATGTAGTTTACACGTATTGTTAGAAACATCACGCCACACTCGCGCGCCTCGCAGTGGCACATCACAACTGTTTCCGGCTGATCATTTTATCTATGACACTGTTTAGCTTGAACAGTTTTGACAGTGGTTTTGATGTATTAAACATTAGACAATTCAATACCAGTGTTAATCATATTTCTCTCTGTCGGTCTGTTACGCTGAAGGGTCCTTCCTATTTTGGAAGTGTTTATAGGAAAAAGGCTTTAGTGTGGTTCATAATTACTTCATCTTAAAATATGGGATGGGGTCTTGATTCAAAATGACAGTTATTAGTAATAGACAAACTGTTTTAAAATTAAAGGAAATATAAATACAATCAGTAAAAAAGTAGGAAAAAATTAACTAACCATTTTTAATACAACTCGCAATTTGCTACTAATATTTTTCCAGTTAAATTATAAAAACTGTCCGATTTAATAATTGACCAAAGACATATTAACAGCTTAATATTACTATAACGTTATTTGAAACAGAGTTTGGGTACTACATTTTTATTTTAGTGTATTTTGCTATAATTTTATAGGGTTATTAGTAGGACTTAAAATAGGAAAATTGTGAACATTTTTTACTTAAAAACTAAAAATTTACAGCTTTAAGTGTTTTTAACAAATGCACATAGGAAACCAATACAATTTAAAATAATGTTGTGTTATTTGGTAACCATTAGGTTATTTTTCAAGAGCAGGGGGGGTCCAAATTATGACGGTAGGATGATCATAGGGCGGGGTCTGAAAATTGGCAAAAACTGACGGCCAATTAACTGAATTATTAGATGGCCCCTTATCGGATTTTATCAAATTTTGTCTACCGTTCTGTAGTGTTTTGAGAAAGTTTTAGCAATTCAACCCATTGTATGTCGTTGTGGTTCTATGTCCATAGGCCTAGTCTCCAGTTTTAATCATGTAAAAATAAATCATTCAACTATAAAAGTTTACAAAACCATTTGCTACAGAGTTGGCCCCTAATATTAATTATGGCTAAACAATACTTTTTAATAGTTGTTACTTGCAAAATCAGTATGACTAAAACATTGTTATTGATATTAACCTGTGACAATGAAGTAACTAATCATGATTTTTAATATTTTGAATCTAAATTATGTTATTTTTTGTAATATAGTAATTAATTCTCTTATTTTCACTTAAAAATCAATTTTATAAATTGAAACGAGTTCGCACGCAGCACGCTGATGTGAGGGAAGTGAATTTCCACATAAAAAACTATAAAACTCAAAATCAGTTAAAATATACATTTATTCCAACTTTTATTCAAATCTGAAAACATTGATTTTTTGGCTGTTCTGATGCTCCTGGTTCTATTTACCTGCAATGCTGGGAATACAATTTTGCGCATTATAAGGTTAGGAGAAGGTCCAGTCAGGCTTTAAAGTAGGCGTGAGGTTGTTGGGGATGATAAAAGTACACCAATAAATGAATAACAGGCTTTTCTAATGTAAAATCCCCATAAGACAATGTACTGTGTTTGGTCAATACACATTTTCTTTAATAACTCGGTAAATATTTATGCTAGAATGACGAAAGAGGGCTTAAAACTTTCGCCTCTCTAATTCCCATCTTTTTACATGCATTCATTTTACATATGGGGCTTTTCTGACCCTTTTTGGGCCCAAAAACTCGAAATTTGAAATATCAATCCCCAAAAAAAGGGGTTTAGAGTTTTCTGATTGTTGATATATATCTATATCTATATATATATATATATATATATATATATACATATATGTATAAAATTTTGAACGACCCCCCAAAACGTGTTCAGGGGAACTTTAGGAACTTCTATGGTGGTCCCGGGCTTAAGTTTCACCATGCGGATCATGCTAATAGTTCACTTTTCAAAGGAAATTCACTAAAAAAGGTTAAAGTCTAACAGAAAGTTGGATTGCGCCCAACTTTGCTACGAGTGACGGACAGTTGTGTTGTGCCACTGCCGGCTTGTCACCGCTTCACATTTCGCTTCATCTACGAGGGTTGGAGGCGGATCAGTATTGTAGCATAGCTCTCTACCACTCTTGTGAATATCTTGTAATATAGTCTACCATATCCCGACTGGGCTGTATACTTCCAAGTGCTTGACAATAGTTGAGGATTCTGCCATAAGACTGTTGTTATTTTGCTCGGTTATACCAACGCTTTATGTAAATCTCTGTGTAAACGTTTCTTCTGGTCGTTGCCATGTAAAATCAGCTCGCATTTGTTATCGAGTGCTCAAGTGATAATTTTGTTTAGTCAAAATTTGCCATGTAAAATGGATGTGTGTTGGGAATTTATAAAGAGTTTTACTGTAGATTACCTGTCTTTTGATTAGGCAGAGCTTTTCTTTTTTAGATCGAATGTTATAGAAATCTACTCCTATTAAAGAATCGATATATATTATAACTTTTGGAGATCGTAATAAATCTGTTATTGTTTGTGACTGAAGTATTTAACCAATTGTAAATGTATCGGTAAACTATAAATCTCACTTTGTTATTTTCTCTGAAATTGAATATTGTTAATTGGCAAACTTGCCGAATTGCCTTAACGATACCTGGCCTAAAGGTTCTCGAGCTCAGCAATAAATGTTTTTTTTATTCAATTTTCAAACTGTTAATGGACAAAAAACTCATTATTCATTGCATACATAATATCCTGATGCATATTCTCATGCAGGACTCTTCAAACACATCTGAAAAATTAACATATCAAGATCACTCCAAAGACAGCTCTTTGTTGTAGTCTGTAATATGCTTAATGTTTAGGTCATTTTATATCTAATTGTTCAAAGTACATTGTTGACGGTCAAGCCGACTAGGTATCGCTTTCTTTTATTTACTCGTATACTCAGACTGCACCCAATATTCTGATAGTAATTGTTTAACCAATGTCACATATCGCTTAGGTGTCATGTATGTATAGCACTCAAATTATTATTTGCAATATGTATTCATTGATATTAATGTATTATTTCGAAGAATTACCTGGTCTGATCAATATCAGTAGTTTACTTCTCCTCATGATTGTATTATTTAAAGTATTATCTGACCCCAATCACCTCGGTCTAAGTAATTATATTTGTTTGCATTTCCAAAGATGTTTTAAGATTGTAAAGGTTATTGTATCTGATAGTCAATTCATTGAACGTCACTTGTATTCAGGCAATAACTAAGTAATACCGGTAAATGTACATAATAGTGATTGTTGAATTTTAAACCGATCATCTTTTTCCCTAATTTTGAATTTTATACTCAATTCTTATTTGTTTGATTATTTATTGATTTGCTATAATTTTAATGTTTTCGTGTGATAGTTTTTCTTAAGATCAATGTGTGTTTTTTTTAAAAAGCTGTTTTGTTGTGTGGTGTTACCTTTTAATTTCTGCCATCATAGGATCGGAACGATAGACAATATATGTACAGTTTTCACTTAAATGAAATTTTTCAATCTGTGACATGTATTTTATTGATTTCTATTTATTGGTATTCGTTTAGGAAACCATAATAAAAATTTACCATGAAACCAGTGTCTTTTGATTTCTCTATTGTTTTCTTGATCCTTTTATCCTATACTCTAATATGAGTAAGGTATGTGTGAGTGCTTGCTTGCAACTCTGATCTCAAAAATGGCACCAACGAGTTCATTTAAATGTTGGAAACTAATTTCTGGGATTAAAAATAAGTTCTAGCCAGGTCTCATCTCCAGGAAAAATCAAATAATGTAAAAAAGCAAAAATGAAAAGTTAAAAAAATAACATTGGGCTTATGGAGTTTAAAATCAAATCAAAACTGTTGTTCATAATCAACCAGGGAACTGTCAAAGTAATACTCGTGTTGTTTATAATAATTGTTAACATGTGGTTTCCTGAGAGCAGTCAATGAGGTATAAATATCTATAGAGGTCTCATCGTCTGGGGTAAAAAACTGTGCCTACATGATGGCTGCCATTTTGACCCTCTATACCCTCCAGTATTCATAGCAACAATATGTTTAACCAATAAAATCCTCTCTATGTTAGTCTTTATTACTCTTTGACCAGATGATTTGTTTACAAAAATAAAAAATATCATCCAGTGAGGCACAGTTGAGTGAAGATTGCATATATAGAGTGGTCATGTCAGAAATAAATGAAAGGGACATTGAGCTATAAATAACAGCTAGAGTGACCTTTAAAATGCAGAAAAGAGGCAAATGAGCTATAAAAATATGATATCCAGTTGGGGGAGGTGGTGAAATATTACTCCTAGTCATCTAAACAAACCGACTGGCCTTCCCCTAACATATCTAGTTAACAACGCTCGGACCCCAGGTACTACTAAATAATATAAATAGCTACTTAATATTTTATAATAAATTTCTCGAATTAATGATTACAATAAACCGTGAACTGTGACAAAAACAGTAAATTGTTCTATGAACAATATTTATATTTCATATGAAGGTGATATTTTTAAACAATATAGTTTTCTTTGCGGTGACCAAAAATAAATCATAACTAATTAATCAGGCAAAATATAAAGAATGAAATTGTGAACGTCTTGCCTGATCAAGTTATTTCTGTGGCTCTGTTGCATGATTTATATTTTATACAACAATTTTAGGACTGACACTAAATTTGTCACCACAAAATCTCCAATGTTTTGTGAACTGGCAAGTGTTGCAGTAACAACTCCTGGAATATAGCAAACCGAAGTGCAACACACTAGCGAAAGAATACAATACTACAAGTAGCCTTGGGGTTGGTGAGAAAGCAAGCTCAGGGTGTCTATCGGTCCTCCAAATCCTCCTTTTTGTGTCTTTAACTTTTAAGTCGCCCTTAAGCTTGTACACATTCAGCCCGATGGAAAATGATAGCAGTTTCTGAACTCCCAGAAATCCCGACATGCGTCACCGGTGGAGCTCAGCAAACTTTCTAAAACTCCGACGTGTACCACCCATGGCACACTGTTTCCATTTGATTTGATGCCTTTTTAAAGTGCATTCGGAGCTTTGCTGAGTTATTTACACTATGTATTCGTGGTTTAGGTTTATATAGACACACCGTGGCCACTAGTGACGCACTTGTAATTTTGTTGTCAGAATTATGTTCTTGAAAAAATAATGCTCCATTTGAGAACATTTTGTATACTTACTTCTTAACCTTGAAACTTACCTAAAGGGTTTTAAGATAAATAAATAAATAGTAGAAATGTTTACATTTTTGCCAAGGCAAACCACCGAAAGTCAGAATGGCGTGAAGGATCGTCAGAAGACCCGGGAAGTGCTGCTCTCATATGATTTCAATAACTAACTGTATGTGGTTGGCCGCTTGGCCTTGCGCCGTGCCATCGGCAAACAGTGCGTGTACCACATAAGGCGCAGTCGGCCGGTGGAGATTCTAGAATACCCACCGGCTGACATGCGCCACCGGTGGTACACTTACAAAATTATGTAAATTCACTCCCATAACAAAGTTTCAGTGAATGCGAGACAATATCAATAGAGATTTTGAAAATACTGTTAAAATTACCAGTAATTTAGTTTCGTCTTTTGTTCAGATTACTGTTTGCTGTATCGTATTTTTAATCATTTCAAAAATTCCGACGTGTACCACCGGTACATCTTAGAAACGAGAGGATAAATTAAGCTAATAAAACAGTTTTTTTTTGTATATTTTGTTCAACCATTAACTCATATTTTTACATTACAATTAGGCAATATAAGTGTCATTGGCTGGTCTATAGACACTATCAAACTTATCCACTTCTATGAAGGTATACCGGACCATGTTGGGGCTACCTGTCGCAATTATATTTGTGGTAATTCTCTATTTAAGTGGTTTATGGATTCTTCATACAACTAGAACCACATATAAGTGCTGGAGTAACCTAACACACATGTGCTCCACTCTGGTTCCGATTATTTTTATACTCATCACAATTATTATTAGCTGTATCCATTAGTAACTCCTGATTACAATGCACATGACCTAAAAAACGTAGTATTCTCGAGTGACTCTTGGTCTTAATTATGAGGAAACCTCCAGTTTGTAAGTAATTTTAACACTTAATCTTTTATAGAGTTTACCAGAACAACCAGGCAACCATTTACTTTTGGACAAAACGTTGCATGAATAAAATATTTTAGATCTTCTAAGGAACTAATATTTGTTATGAACATAGAACAAATGGACTAATTTCCTCACTCAGGAAATCAAATGAAAAACACGGTAAACTCGCTTCACTTGTTTACACTTCAGCCTTGGCCAACAAATTAGTAAAATTATGTATAACTAGTAAACCTGTCGCGGCTTCGCTCGCGATCATCATTTATAAATATTGTGTTACCGTTCCAAAGCCAACATGGCCTGCTGATTAACTGTGTTTACTCTATCCAGCTGATTGCTTAAAACTTTTAGTTATTTCCCAATGTTAAGCTTATGGGAAAAACTCAAATTTAAAGGGCCCCAGGGCCTCACTCACAAATTATTTCTCTATAAAAAGTTTCCTGCACAACTTCACGTTAGGCTATTTCCAATGACACCAAAACATGAAAATCGGTTCAGTAGTTTAGGAGGAGTGATAGTCACAAAAAACCTGCTCGCCTATTAAATAAGTATAGATTTCAGTTGTTTTGATCCTTATATTCTGTTTTTGTTATTGAACTGTTTTATTGTGTTAAAATCTACAATTCAACTTAACTTACTGGCCACTGTTAATTTTTTCACAACTCTGAGACTAACCCGAGCCCTTCAAAATAAAATTATACAAAATTGAACACCTCACATTACTACAAATCAGAATAATTTGTCCGGTTCAGAAATAACTGAGCAGTTCTTTTATTTAAAATATCTTCTTAAAGTTGTAGATTAATGATTTGCAAAACAAAGGCAAATTTTTATATAGTTTTTTTTTTATAAATCAAACCACAGTCTCATTATTTTAAGAGGTTGTTGGAGACTACCACCATGTTAGATATACTCCATAAGAACAAATGTTAAACGAAAAACACAATATTTATTTATGGTCAGAAAATTACAAACTGCATCTTAATTTAAAGGTATTTCAAAGATAATATTTTTTGTGGGTACTTTTTTTAATTTAATTCATTAATTTACAAATATTAAGAAAAACAGCTTGTTATTTATTAATACTGTGATGTTTTTCTATCAGACTTGTGATAAAATCTTCACAAGCAAATGTCTGTATTATACTGTATAAAAATCAAGGTTTGTCTGTTTGTTTATTTTTTATGCACTCCTATACCACTCATCTGATCGCGATGGAAATTTGTGAGTTGGACACTTGGATTAATTTAGGGTTTTCTATAAAGTAAGATAACTGTAGCAGAAGCTCATGAGATTCACAAGAGACATTGGGTGGTTGGAGTCTGACTTTTGTTTGTTTAGTTCAATGCTTCCGTTCTGCTTGCTTGGTGGGATACATTCAACTCAACTCCACTCAAAATATCTTTATTCATAAAGTACAATTGAAAAATACAGAGTGGTGTCAAAAAGTTAATAAACAAGACATACAATCATTACAATTCTATTATAGCTAGATTGTAAATTATATTTACTTATACATTATGTAAACTTATAGAAAACCTACATCAGTTTTATTTTTAAGAAACAATTCTTTTTTATATAAAAAACACTTGAAAATCATATAAAGGCTTATAAATCATAAAAATCTTATTTTTTTCTTAAATAAATTAAAGTTAGTCTCAATGGGCAAATAATTAAAAAATCAAATACCTGCATATTTAGGTTTTTTCAAAAAGATTTAAATTGTGCCGAGAAAAAGATAATTGATTTCTGTTTCTTGTTTCATAAGAATGGTTGGCCCAAGTGTGCCAGTGTGTCTATGTATTGTTTAACCAAAATAACCAGCTCAAAAATATACTGACTAAAAATAGTTATAATACTTAAATAAATAAAATGTTTTGGCAGAATCAAACCATTTTAAATTTATCATAATTCTGACAGCCTTTTTTTGAAGAATCAAAATTCTTTTTAAATTATCAATTTAGCCAGTACCATATAAAACCAGACCGCATGAAATATGTGTATGGATAAGAGAAAAGTAAATTGTTTTTAGACAACCATAGCCACATTCCACACATGATACCACCGCTACAAAACAACAGCGATCCATAAGGATCAACAATTACACATGACATGAGGAGGAGATTTTTAATGGGGGGGGTATAAAATCGAAGAGAGGGGGCAAAAATAAAAATCGGGGGGGAGGGTGTTTGAATGTATAATTTGTTTCGGGGGGGGGGGGGTTATATTACAGATCTCGGATAGTTTCTTCAAAGCAAAGAGCCCTTTAGCAATTTTACTACAGACACGATCTGTGTGAGATTTCCAACTAAGATTTTTATCTACAGATATGCCCAAAAATGTTGTATCAGCTACTTCGTCCAAAGCATGCTCATTTAACAGAATGTTTGATATTTGGGAGCTACTTCTCTCCTTCCTGGTAGAAAATTGTATATAGTTTGTTTTTGTTTTATTTAGTAACAAATTTTTACCAGCTAAGTTTTGCTGGATAGTACTAAAGTTGATCAAAAGCTAATCTTTCAATATCTCCAAAACTGTCACCAGACACTTTTAAACTTATATCATCAGCATGTAAGATAATTTTTTTGAAATCTGACAAGTTATTGGGCAA
This sequence comes from Allygus modestus, assembly GCA_963675035.1. Classification (NCBI taxonomy): domain Eukaryota; kingdom Metazoa; phylum Arthropoda; class Insecta; order Hemiptera; family Cicadellidae; genus Allygus; species Allygus modestus. Next base: position 79,806,607 of record OY776112.1, on the reverse strand, counting down.
ATCATTTAAAAGGGCCTAGAATATGGTAGGTACCCTGAGGGACTCTATATTTAATAGAGGTAAGAGGAGAATTTATCCTTCTTAATTGGTTATAATTATTCAGGTAGCTATTTTCAATAAATTTCCATCTATTTATTAAATACGATTCAAGCTAAGCACAACTTTGAATTTTAATTCCTAAATGTTTAAGGATGTTCAAAAAGCTATTGTGTTGGACACTGTCGAACGACTTACTCAGATCCATAAATAATATGCCAATAACCTTTTCTCCTTTATCAATAGAGTCAATTACTAATACAATGAAATCAACACTGGCATTAATAGTTGATTTCCCGCACCTAAAACCGTGTTGTTCCAAGTACAAAAGTTTATTGATTTCTAGTATTTGATTAGTTTAGCCATCACACGGTCATATATTATGTTTTTGGAAATGATGAAATCAGGGACAGAGGTCTTTAATTAGAAACTCCTTCATTATCTCCTCCCTCGAATAAAGGTTTTGTTTTTTAAATTTAAGTTCCTCGGGAAAAATACCGGAGATAAAAGAAGAATTTATGAGATAGGTCAGAGGTTTGATTAGAAAGTGTATTGCAAATTTTATAATTATTGGTATCGAAACATTGCGTAGTGACATGCAATTTACTAAGAAAATAATACTTTGACACATCTTTACAATGTATCCGTTTTATAGTCATATTTATTTATTCTTCAACTTGCAATTCAAGACATTAAAAAATACTACGACAACCTCTTTTAGTGATTCTGTATATATTTTAGCGAATTTCCCCTATAGGGAAGAAGCTATTACCGTAGGTCTCATAGTAAGACTTAAGCCCGAGACCATGATAACTTTTTGTTTTGAGGTCCCCAGATGCAAAAAATACCATTTGTTCAAATTTGTATATATGTGTGTCTGTAAGCACAATAATTCTCGTAAAAAAGGTCTGATCTTTTGATCATTGCTCTACATCAACTGGTTACTTAGATATCGAAAGTGCTAAACACAGTACGTTGTCTAAAGTTATTCTTATGGAGAAAAATAAACATTTTATATCTCGCTTAATTATGAACATACACTGACGTATATGAACTTGGTATGTGGCTTCATCTGGTTGTGTTTTATTGTTGTTTGCACAAAAAAACAATTTTTCACCGATGGTTCCCATAGCAGCAAACCTGCCTACTCGGTTCCCATGTTATGGAGATTAATTAAAATCTTATATATATATTGCTTATTTACGAATGTACTAGCTGTGTACCCGTCCTTCGTACGGGTTGTATATAAATGGTAGATTAACTCAATCAAATTACAATCCACATTATTTTACAATATTAAAATTACATTTTACACGTTTAATATACAATTAAATCAAAGTTAACGAAATTTACTGGCAGATAGTTGGTGTCCTGTTGCTAAGACGAGGAACTCTGTAGGGTAGTAAACGGCGTTTGGTTTGCGACTCCAAACTGGTACATGTAACACTTTGGATTCGCTTTTAGAAATATGAACTCAAGTACCAAAAAAAATGTATCGGTGAGGAGGGTGGGGGGGGCATAAATATAAAATTGGCGGGGGGGGGGGCGAAAATAAAAATCGGGGGAGAGTAAAAATATAAAATCGGGGGGGGGGCACAAATATGGAATGGAGGGGGGCATAAAATAATAATATAAAATCGAAGAGGGTGGGGAGCAAAATATAAAATTGGGGGTAGGGCAAAAATAAAAATGGGGGGGAGCAAAAATATAAAATCGGGGGTGGAGCAAAAAATATAAAATCGGGGGCGGGGCAAAAATCAAAATTGGGAGGGGTACAAAATTATAAATCGGGGGGGGAATATAAAATGGAGGGGGGATAGCATAAAATATCAAATCAAAGAGGGGGGGACAAAATATAAATTTGGGGGTGGGGGGAAAAATGGGGGGAGCAAATATATACAATTAGAGCAGGGGCAAAAAATATAAAATCGGGGGGGGGGCAAAAATATAAAATACGGGGACATAAAATAAAAAATCAAAGTGGGGGTGTAAAAATATAAAATTGGGGAGAAACAAAATATAAAATCGGGGGGGGGGCAAAAAATATAAAATCAAGGGGGAGAAAAATATAAAATCGGGGCGTGGCAAAAATATAAAATGGGGGGCCACAAAATAAAAATATAAAATCGAAGATGGGGGCAAAAATATAAAATCGGGGGGGGGGAGAAAAATATAAAATCGGGAGGGGGCAAAACTAAAAATTGGGAGGGGTTAAAAAATATAAAATCGGGGGGAGGCAAAAATATAAAATGAAGGGGGGGCAATATAAAATAAAAATATAAATCGAAGAGGGGGGGCAAAATATAAAATTTGGGGTGGGGCGAAAATAAAAATAGATGGAGCAAATATATAAAATTGGAGCGGGGGCAAAAAATATAAAATCGGGGGGGAAAACATAAAATCGGTGACGGGGAAAAAATAAAAATTGGGAAGGGGGGGCAAAAGTATAAAATGGAGGGGGGCAAAATAAAATAAAAATATAAAATCGAAGAGGGGAGGGGGCAAAAATAAAAATTGTGGGGGAAGCAAAAATATAAATTCGGGGGGCATCTAAATATAAAATGGGGCGCAAAAATATAAAATTGGGGGACATAAAATAAAAATAAAAAATCGAAGAGGGAGCAAAAATATAAAATTGGGGGTGGGGCAAAGATAAAAATTGGGGGGGCAAAAAATATAAAATCGGGGGGGACAAAAATATAAAATCGGGGGGGGAGCAAAATACAAAATCGGGAGAGGGCAAAAATAAAAATCGGGAGGGGTGCAAAAATATAAAATTTGGGGGGAGGCAAAAATATAAAATGGAGGGGGAACAACATAAAATAAAAATATAAATCGAAGGGGGGGTGGCAAATATAAAATTGGGAGTGGGGCGAAAATAAAAATGGGTAGAGTAAATATATCAAATTGGAGCGGGGGCAAAAAAATATAAAATAGGGGGGGGAATATAAAATTGGGGGGAGCAAAATTAACCGGGAGGGGACAAAAATAACAATCGGAGGGGGGAGCAAAAATATAAAATGGGGGGTACAGGAAGTATCGGTAAAAATTGTTTTTTGTGCCAATAAGAATAGACTACAACCAGATGAAGCCACATTAATATTTGTTCATTAATATTATAGATTAATAGCTAGCTGACGTACCCGTTCTTCGCACAGGTTTTCTCTACCCGTTCTTTAGTGAATGCAAGTTGTATTTTAGTTAGCTTGAAACAGCTGTTCTTGCTTTTGCTCTTTAAGCTGTCAAATGGAAGTATCCACAGCTGTTCGCATTACAGTTTCTGAATGTTAACTTATTTATTCTGAAATGTAAACATTGAAACTTAGAACGTTCACGGGGCGTAGCCCGAGGGGATTGTATGGAAGAGAATAGGCCAATGTGTTGCATGGGTTCAAGATCTAACTATGTGTAAAGTTTCAGCCCAGTCGGTTCAGTAGTTTTTGCGTTAACCCGGAACATCAGACAGACAGACAGAAAGACAGTCAGACAGAAACCACATCTTCTTTATAATATTATAGATGTAGTTGAAACTTGGTGTGCGACTTCACCTAAATGAGTTCTATTGATATTTGCATAATTAATTTGTGTTCCTAGTTGCAGCATACCTGCTTACTCATCCCCAGAATTATTCTTATGAAGAATAATTCATATTTTATACATCGCTTATTTGTAAATACATTTCTTATGAATTCTGGACAGTGGCTTAATGTGATATTAAGACATAAATATTCTTTGGAAATTCGCTGAGTACGCAGATTTGCTGCGATGGGGGTATTTATGTACACATTGAGAATTTCAAACTTGTTGCTTCTTTTTATCCTTTCTTCTCAAACCACTGTGTACCTGTATATTGGCTAAATTCTAAATTAAAATGCTTCTTACTGCATACATTCAGTTAAAAATCCTGGTTTATTGGCCAGGTTTTGCTCAGGATTAAATAAAACAATAAGAATGAGACAAAAACTTGTATTTTCTACATAAACATTTACAGTCATTATGTACAGATACTAGACACCATTCCATGCTACAATACATTTCACAATTATACATTTAATTGGTTAGTCAATTTACAGATCTGTTTGGCACGTGGTCAGGTAAAGGCATTACCCTCCAACCCAACTTGACTGTCATAAGTAACTGATTACCGATGCCTTCGATCGTATTTATCACTACATTCAAATGATTTGTTCAGGGTCCTGTTGAAAACTAAAAAAAAAAAACGGAACTCCCTAAGGAACTGATTACCGATACCTTTTATCAAGTAGGTACTTATCATTTATATATTCAAGATGGGTCTCAGGGTGCTGTTGAAAACTAAACAAATTTATGTCTTCAAAGAACTATTTGAACTATTACTGTTTTTTTATTTTTTATTAATTCCTATTAATTTGAAAGACCTTTTTCATAATAGTTTGTATATTTGTTAATTTTCACTTTTCATCAATATGAGATAACCATTATTTAATTGTTTTTGTTTAACTATACTTTTTTTAAAGTATTGGACAAAGATAGAAATGTTGCACACTAAGGGGAGCTCTAGTCATGAAAGATATTATGTATATGGTCAACTATTTTGTATATAAAATGAAAAAGAAACATGCTTTCAAGAATTTCCTGTTTCCTTGCCATTTGGCTGAAGTCGCGTGGTCCGGTCATCATTATGTCCGTTATCATGTGGTTGTGATCACATGTTTAGGAGTTTTTTTAAACCCTTTCTGACTGGAGCCCCCTTTAAAAAAAAAGGCTCGAAATCCAGTGGCACAACAAGGGGGGATAAGGAGAGTTTATTCCTCTTCAATGAAGATTATATGTTTTTGACATTTTTGTAACCACCGGCTTGAAGTAATATTTGGTTGCACTTATAAATATTTTAATTGAAGGAAGTTTTATCATTAAATCATGTTTAACCCTTTGAGCTCCAAGTCCCGATAATCTGCTACTAAAATAAAGATAGTTATGGTATAAGCCATCGTAACTAGAAGCACTGTTTACAGTCTTGGTCTGCTGTATGTTATCACCTGGTAGATGAAAAAGGAACTAACTTGTCCAGTGTATAGGCTGTAATACCACCCGATTCGATAAGCTTTCTAGTCTGATTGTGGCTGAGCAGCCTATGGCATAATCCTCGTAGGCTCATGTCATGGGGCTTTTAAAAAAGCTCCATGCCCCCAAACTTTTGAAAAAGTTCCTGTTACATTGCCATTTTGGCCAAAATCATGTGGTCTGGTCATCATTTATATTCGTTATCACGTAGTACTATCATCATTTACAACCAAAATTACGGTAATAAATTGTAATTTTTGGCCAATTATATGATCCGATCATCTTTTATGGTTAATATTATGCCATTCGATCGCAATGTTTTGGCTGATAATGTAGTTCTTTCATCATATCCTGTCATTTATTTGAGGTTTGATTGTCCTTTACAGCCGTTATTATTTGGTTTAAAGGTCTAATCATTGGTACCTAACGTAGATCGTTATCGTTACTGATTTATGGCGAATTTGCGGGAAGAAATTGCCCCCTCAATTTCAATTACTCCATTAATAAATTATAAGATCATAACTTTTTATCACAGTGCAATAGCATATTTCCGATCAAGTGGTCTTTCTCATGTTGTTTTTGTGGATTGACTCACAATTTACTCCATTCACAAGCATGGGGCTCAAAGGGTTAAGCAGTGATTTATTCCAATTTAATTTTAATTTCTCCCTTGAGTAATATTTGTTTCCTGCCTCACCAAAAATTACTAGCCATACTACTCCTTCCAACAAACAAATAAAGTACCGTATGAATTCTGTTGTAAAGTATATTCAAATCAAAATATTTTATCAACAATAATTAATCAAGATGGAGTTTTTCTAAATTCAAAATATTGAGAGATCTTTAAAAATGCTCAAAAGACATACGGCTTTTGGGCTTGAAATATGAAACTATCTTAATAACCATTCATTTTGCTTTACTTGTCATTTTAAAATTTGAATAACAAGAGCTATATGTCCCTCTCTTATCTTATGTAACTGTGGTAGTAGATACCTTAAATTAATACATACGTAACGACTCAAATAAAACATAGTGGTATCAACTTTGAATAGCATTTGAAGGAAGTCCAAGATAGCAAACAGAAATAACATAAATTAGTGTGATAACAGTCAAGAAAAGTTAACAGTGAATGTGTACTGGTGATTTAGCATGTTCCTTGCGACAAACTTGTTTAAATATGAAAATCCCATATATTTAAATTTTTTTGAGCTGAGTGTTAAAGATCTACTGCACCCACATGGAACGTTTTAAGTGGTGAAATACACAATCAAGCAAGCTATCTATTGTATGAAACAAATATTTACTAAGATTGTAAAACTTCTGTTTAAATTAATTGCCGGTAAGTAGGAATCAATCAAAATAAAGAACTCAAAAATCACAATGTATACATAAACAAATTAGTATGGACACGCTTATGGAAAACACATTTCTAGTAAGAATGCCAAACAAGTTCCTGAATTTTTGGAGAGGGTTTGTAAACACCATATGTACTCATAATAACAGACACTGTAGTCAGCGTCATATCATTGCAAGCTTGGGTCTTACGCCTATGTTGCCAATTTGTTTAAATTCGTTTGAGAAGCAAATCCTGTCAACAAATATTTTAATACGAACAGCAGGGTTACACCAAACGGCAACATCCCAAGGCAAGGAGAGTACAGGTGAGTGGAAATGTACTTGGCGTCGAAACTTGCAATAATGTGACGCTGACTTTAGTTAGTATTTGATTTGTTTAATAAAAAACAAATACTAATTTATAAGTAAACAGTAGTGCACAATAAACCGCCATAGAGATGAAGTACCAGGGCCATTAGAACTATTTTCTACTCTTAACTTGGGGGCCAAAATCAAAAAAAATATTAAATGGAGTGTTCCTACTGGTTTGAAGTATATATTATTTTGTCACAAAACTTGCCTATTTAAAAAAAATCTCATTTATAATAATGTTTACAGATATTCTTAATTTTGATTGTAAAGCTATTGCATAGTGCTGGTTTGTAAAAATAATTTGTAAGGCATCAAACCTATAAGAAAAAAAACTATAAATAACCAGTTTTTAATAAAACCTTCTGGAACTCTGCTATCTGATATAGGATAAACTTTTTGAATCGGCTTTAGATATCATTGTTGCTCTTTGCAACAACAAAATAACAATGTTTTTGTCAAAAGTATATTCCACAGGTTGATATTGATTAATATAAAAATCAACCTTTATAAAAACTCAATCATCAATCTGAGATATTTACCTAAGTAACCCTGCAACTAAGCAGTATGAAATCCAAACTAATAGATGTTACAAATGTATTTGACCTTATCTTGTACGTAGGTAAGATACAAAATTCAAGAAAAATTATATTTTATTAATAAAAAAATGTAAACAAGATATAAAATGTACAAGAAATTCCTTTATTCGTGATGGTACAATATGATAAATTATGGAAGGTGAAAAATCGCTGAAACCAATAACACCGACCACTGTGTCAGTTTATTCTGATGCTACGCTCATATTAACAGATACACTAGCTATACTCGCTTTCTTACAGATATTTACAATTGTACTTTGTGTCGAAGGTTAGCTAGCGAACTAACCCAGCTGAGATAACGTTACTGTACATGTATTCGTGTGATATGATAAAGAGACGGGTGCCGTAGGATGTCTTGATACAAGATCACAGCCGCTGATCGTACGTACGTCGTACGTCCCAGTCGTACGTTGTCGCTGCGTATGTACACTGAACGTACGGTACGTATATGTACTTATCACTCCAGGTTCTTGGGGTTGGCAATGGATGACCAGCACTGCACTTGACTTAGTCCTGATCAACAGAAGAAGTTGGATTTATTTTGACGCTTATTTTGAGATACTAATTAGAGTAATCTAAGATTAAATCAAATCAAAAGTATTAATTTAGTTTTATGTGTATACTAATCATATTTCTTGTAATTATAGTTAAAGTCAACTTTCAGAATTACACAATTAATTCAGTGAATTTAGCATTTTATGGTTTCATATCACCAGTGAGCTTTAAATTCTAAAATATTAACAGCTTTTATTGTTATTGTTGGATTAGGAAACCCCAGCATTAGCTACTAGGCACGTCTTCCACAAGCGGGAATTTTGCGCAGGTTACCGGAAGGATAGGGTATAGCAGGAAAGGAAAGAAAGGGATGGAACAGGCAGCCAAATTGACCTTTCAGAGGGCCAACTCCCGTGCTCCTGTGACAACTGTGATCAGGCTCAAACAGGCAGACTTGCTCTGCCCTCAAACTGACTCAACTGACAGATTATCCAGTATCCATGTACAACAGCCAGGAACCACGTTCTCAGGTTGGAGACCAAACCCGGAGTTCCCGTCCCCAGCCGCTGCAAATGGAGGGACCAAAGGTGAAAGGGAAGCTTGTCATAATGGACAGCCAAAAGACTTACCATATATATATAATGACAACTTCATTTGCTGTACCCAATGTCAACCTCAAAACTGGTATAGGACTGCTTTTGTTCTAGCGCAATAGTTCTGCTATCGTGAAATTTCACTAGATGAAAGAATAATAACAAGTTATATGACAGGATGAGCGATTTGTAATTGTTTTATTCAGTTAAATACCATTATATTTTGAATGTGATGGGCCATGTATGTATTAAAAAAACTAATTTTGGTCTAAATAATAAATAACTGACAACAAATTAAATCTACTCAATAATACAACATGTAAAGATAAAATATATAATGCAACTTTCGATAAGCATGACAGATTGTAGATGTAAAAGATGTAATTTATATTATAAATCACTAAACAAATGTAGGAACAGTTTAAAGATTCTTTGACAACAGGAAATAAAAACAGTTCACTAATAAATATTCTCTACATTTTTGTTGTAACTATTTAAAAACTTTTTTAGCAAAATGCAGTGAAAATGTAGAATTTTTTCATATAGTTGTGTCAATCCACAAAAACAACATGAAAAACCACTTGATCAGAAATATGCTATTGCACTGTGATACAAAGTTATGGTCAACAATTTATTAATCTTTGTGAATCAAGTATTCCTAGTGGTGTTAACCTAACTTTTGAGAAAAATTTTTTATCAGTTTGAATATCAAATATTGTCTTGGCTACATTGAAATTAATTGGACCTGTAAATAGATGGAAAAGTAGTTGCCGAGTAACTAAAAATGTACTGTAAATCATGATGAAAAATATTCACTAGGACATGAAGTAAGTTAAGAGGGTTCTCCAGTCACAAAACTTTTTGCGTTTCTACCTGCTTCTCCCATAAGGCCAATGTTAACTTTCAAAGCCCGTTTCTCCTCAACAGATTATCCGACATCGTTGATTTACAGCTCATTTTAAAGAGCACACAAATATCTAGCGATTTCACTTAGCAACGTTTCGATATCTCAAATAGTAATCGATCAAAACAATTCCCAAATATTCAATATTTACAAATTTTTTATAGGTTAACTATTTGTGATATCAAAATGTTGCTAACTGAAATCGCTAGGTTTGTTTTGCTCTTTAAAATGAGCCATAAATCAATGATGTTGGATAATCCGTTGAGGAGGAACGGGCTTTGAAAGTTAACATTGGCTTTATGGGGGAAGCAGGTAGAAATGGTGAAAGTTTCGTGACTGGAGCCTCTTAACAACTTGGGTGAACAAGTATCAATGGAGGAATCAACAACCCTCTTGCTATGATGGCACAGTTATAAAACGAGGATCTACAATGATAATACTAGCACATGTTTTAAGTCAAGATTGAGCCTCTATTGACTTACTTGATAGAGATATTTTTAGACTACTGAATAGTAAATTTCTTGAATGGCCTGGCCAAGAACAAAAGCTTGGGTAGTACTAGGAGTTTCCAATGTGCTGAGAATCTCTAATCTCTACAATGTGCCGACCTGCCGAGTGTCTCTAAAGTCTCTATCAGTGTCCATTTTTTTAGGGTTATAACTTCTACTGTCCATTTAAATATTAATAAAAAAGTAATGCTATTTGAGTTTTACCAAGTTCAGGCCGTTTCTGGAACATCCTGTAGCGCAGCTGTTGCAGCTGGTCTCATTTTCGGTCCCAGCCTGTGGAATTGTAGAACCAGGAGGAGGAGTCTTCACGCTTCACCCATGAGCTCTCGATACTTGTCTCCTGTCATCACATCAGAATTGTAAATCATCAGTGTTGAATATAAAGTAAACAGAGAGAAATCAAATTAAGATGTTCTACGTTCCAGTGTTTTGAACATCTCCAAGTTTTCATCAGTACAGGTCTATTCACGGTGCCTGGTGTGTAAGGTAGGTAGTGCAAGAGATGGTGATTACCCCCAATACCATTCCCCTCCAAGAGTTTCTCACAGTCAACTCAACATTTCACATGGACAGTTATGACAATTACATGGGCTATGTGGGGTGTTTCAGTGTTCTTAAATAAAGAACATAGATAAACATATAACAATGTCATTCCATATAAGTGACACTAAAAATGTTTTTGATATGATGAATTCATTTGTTGGAAAGAAATATCTACAAAAACAATCTCCGTACTTTTAAGGATTATAACATTTTTGGTTTACAGTGTGACTTTGGCTCTTACCGGATTCAGTTGTGAGTGTGATATCGCAGTTGGACCCAGGTAGTCCATGCCTGAGTAGTAGGGGTTGTAGTTTTGATGGGGCGGGGGGTAGCAGTTCGTGGTAGGGGTGGAGGGAGAAGGTGTGTACCCCCCACCCCCGGCACTAGACGTTACTCCTACCCCTCTTTGTGCCTCGACACATGAGTCGATCACTGCAGGACTCCATATCGATGTGTTTGAGGCTGCTGAAATGAAAAAGATCTTGATCATTCTTCCATTTGACTTTAGGAATTTAGAGTTATGCCATTCCAATTTTCTTGAGTTAAACTTTAAAAATCACCAATAAGTTTTATATTCCGTTCAAATGTATTTAATTGGGTGAATTTGAAATTATTTCATTTTATCTATCTTGATTATTTTAATTTGTAAACGTACTTTCCTGGCATTTTGTTTCTAAGAAAATTAGATAAAGTCTTGGCAGTGACAGGAACAAAATTCAAATTTAACATTTGAGCAGTGATTAAAAAAAACCCTACTGGTGTTCTATCGCCTTTACCAAAACAGGGATTTAAACACATACCCCTTCAGTGGAAGGGTTAGAAATGGATCATATAAGGACCAGTTAGAGATTAAAATATTTAAAAAGGAATCTCTTGAGACAAATTTTGATGTATTAAATAAAAGTTCTTAAAAATGCAACATAATATTTTACTTGTATTTTCTCATTGCTTTAAAGGTGATGTCTATATTTTATACTATTTAAAATTGTTCATAAATCTAAATTTTAAAATCATTTTAAACTAACTAGGCCTGACCAGTTACACCATGGTTACGCCAGGAAAATTCATGGTGAGCCAAACACATGTTTGTTTGTGTTGCATTCAGTGGAGACACTGATGCAATTTTACAATTAACGCACACATGTTTATGAGATGATTTTGTGTGTGTGTGTGTGTGTGTGTGTGTGTGTGTGTGTGTGTGTGTGTGTGTGTGTGTGTGTGTGTGTGTGTGTGTGTGTGTGTGTGTGTGTGTGTGTGTGTGTGTGTGTGGTGATTATACTTGGCTAAATAAAATCATTGTTTGCATTGATAAATAATGTAACTTTTTTAAGGCTAATATAGCAAAGCCCTGAGAGAGTTTGGGAAATTTTCTGAACTTTGACATGTGTAGAAATCCTAACATCTAACATCCCAACAAAATGTGTAATATGTTGGGATTTTTTCACGATAACACCTTTAAATTGGTATGGTGGATTTCCAATTTGGTTACATGCATTCCAAAATTAGCATTTTAAATATATATCTGACAAACTAAATATAAATAATTCACTCGACAACTACTAATAGTTTACTCTTTGAAATAGATTGCCTAGAGATTTTAGCGAACCTTGTTGGGTCTTAGATCTCCCACTAAGAGCTTCAGTGGGCCAAACAGACGGTGTGAGACCTACCAGAGGAGTATACGGAGGGCACGGGTGGTGTGCCTGTCAGCAGAGGCTTGATGTAGGAGGGACTGTCGCGGTGGAGGCCAGGGCCGGGGCTGGAGGCTGAGGAGGAGGGAGTGGTCGTCTTGGCCGTGGTGGCCGGAGGGTTGTTGGCCTTAGGCTTGGCTACGGCTCGACTCTTGTCCCCATTGTGCTGCTGGGACTGCTGATGTTGCTTCACCTGCTGTCTGCACTTGGCTCTCCGGTTCTTGAACCAAACCTGCCACAAGAGTTTTGGATAATGATAAAAGGTTACACTTGGCTCTCCGGTTCTTGAACCGAACCTGCCACAAGAGTTTTGGATAATGATAAAAGGTTACACTTGGCTCTCCGGTTCTTGAACCGAACCTGCCACAAGAGTTTTTGATAAATGGTTACACTTGGCTCTCCTGTTATTGAACCAAACCTGCCACAAGAGTTTTGGATAATGATAAAAGGTTACACTTGGCTCTCCGGTTCTTGAACCGAACCTGCACAAGAGTTTTGGATAAATGGTTACACTTGGCTCTCTGGTTATTGAACCGAACCTGCCACAAGAGTTACGGATAAAAGGTTACACTTGGCTCTCCAGTTATTGAACAGAACCTGCCACAAGAGTTTTGGATAAAAGATTATACTCTATACTTTTATGAAAAGATAATTATTTTTCTCATACAATGCCTTATTATTGCAGCACTGTTTTATTCCTGACTTAATTCCCTTTATGTATAGATTGTTTACAGTTGCAGGTTTTTAAAGGATTTGTCAGGTTTTCCCTAGTACGAGATTGGCAACCCTCGTTTATGAGGCAGCATTCATCTATCCTTTCCATTAAAGACCCAACTAAATTGAATTGATGGGTTTAAGTTTACAAAGGAAAATCACTTATTGGCTTAGGAGTTTCATTGAAGAAAAGGTGGGATACACAGATAACTCACCTGAAGCAACTAGTTCAAATGAGCACAGCTACAATAAGAATATATTTGCACATACATTAAATAATATTTAATTATTTCTCCATTAGAGACAAAATGTTATTTAATATGTGTGCAAATATCTTCTTATTGTTGCTGTGCTAATATGAACAGGGGCGGATACATACCATCGTTTTAAGGGGGGGGGGGGTCATGAGTGAAACAAATATGTAAATGGTCAAAATACCATAACCTTTACGGTGAAAAATGGGTAAAATACGTAAAGGTCTGAGATTTTTTTTTGGGGGGGGGGTCGTAACCCCCATGATTTTCCCCCTGTATCTGCACCTGCATATGAACCAGTTGCTTCAGGTGAGTTAGCTGTGTATCCCACCTTTTATTCAATGAAATTGGTAGGTTTAAATATTATTGCAATCATTTTTCAAAAGTACAGAGAATAAGATACTTTACAAAAACAAAAGAAGAGGGGTTCGGGATTAATGTTTTATAGTAAGAAAATCAATAGGGTAGATATTTGTAGTTTGATAAGTCTATAATAATAATAATAATATTTATTCCATGACAATGATTTACAATGTATCAGAATTTAAAACAAAAAATAAATGGATTCAAGATCTTTGATCACTACGATCAGTGAGGTTTTCAAGCATTATTGGTCAAGTGAGCGGCAGGTGAAAAGAAAAAAATGACGAGTCATATGAAATTTATTGCATAAACTTAAACAGAACAATTAGATTTACGAGCTAATGCATTTTGATGTAGTTTGTAGGATACATTAAATCAAAGGGAACATCAAAATATACTATTTTAAAACAATGTTGGACTTATAGCCTTTTCAAAATGGTTTATTTAATGAGCTGTAATATATTTGGTGTAAGTATGTCTGTGTTTTAATGCTAATTTTTCTATATTAATTTATAAACTGAAATAACTCCTTATCAGATAAATTTGTAAGGCAAATATAAAATTGTAAAAAAATTAAATTGTATTCAGCAAACTCAGTCACAAACCATATGACTACTAACAAGGAGATCAATTCCTAAGTACAAGAACATCTTAGATCAGAAATGCTGGGCTTACGATATGTCATATGGCGTAATGGTGTGCTGCTGATATTACTCTATGTGATTTGCCTTTGAAGTCTTGATGTATTACTCCGTGTAAGGGGGATTTCAACTGCAGAGCTGATACTCTGATGAATATTACAGCTCAGCCCTTTACTGTTCTGTCTGTTAGCTACAATCAACTAAATTAACAACACTGTTTCCTTTTACCAAGATTATATATAATTAACTATTTTATAAAATGTAAAATCTTATTTTTCCCTGCTTATTTTGACGCCTGCTGAATTTAAAGATAAAAATATATGAAATAAAATGTTTAAAATTTAAATTCAGTATAACTTCATGCACAGACAAGATGGAGGCCCATTTAAGAATTACTTACTAAATCTATTTTCTAAATATATATTCCTGTAGAATATATTTGTTTGGCAAATCTTAAACAAGTTATTGAAATTACTTTCAGTTGCTCTCCAACTTGTCTGTACAAGCATATTTTAAATTTCCTCTTCTATATTAATTTATTTGACAGTATTCGAGAATATTGTTCGGACTGTATCTGATGTTGATAAGTTAGTGAGAAATCGCATAATTCTTTAATGTTTAAATTGAGGTTGGACAAAAGAATTTATTTAGGAGTTACAAAATGATTTGTTTAGTAATTTTGAATTTATTGTATTTATAAATATGTATAAATATTTAAAAGATATGTACTTTTATAAATATTACTTTTATCACAGCCACAGAGAAAAAGTAATCAAAGGTAGCTTCTCTCGGGAAAAGATTATGTGTGTTAGTGCTAAACACTACTTCTGTTTTGCTCTCATCTTCCCTGGGATCTCTGTAGACACTCATTTCGAATAATATAAGGAGCTATACCACCATGACATTTTATAACCCTTTTACAGAATACTATGAAACGGGGCTGAGCCATGAAGCATGACGGGGGATGTTTTTAAAAATCCCAAAAGTCACAGTTAGAGGGTGAGATTTTTTATTGAAATCAAACATGTAGATTAGTTTAGAGGTAAAAAAAATCGTCGAACAAAAATATCAAGAAATTCTTTTAATACTAGATATAGATGTACATTTAGGTGATAATACAAAGTTTAAGCACAGTTTGGTTATTTAATGCATGTGCAAACAATATAATTAAATTATGTGATCATAGACGTTTATTTAGTACTACTTATTCAAAGAGGTTCTAAGAAAAACACTGTACCGAGTAAGCTCTAACTAGCTGAATAATATATTGGGTAATCCTACCAACAGATGTGTAAAGTTGCACTGGTATCATTGACAATGCAACTAGGTAAGTTGTATGGCCGGTATTGGTCCACTTACATACATATTACAATAGTAGATATCCATCCAAAAGCCTGCCTATAGAAAATCAAGAGAGAGGCGTTTCAATTCGTGTGTAATATTTATCATAGGGTACAGTACCGATCCGCAATGGTTTAACATGATGCGCTATAAACGGTGACAATGCATCGCTTATTATTAATATGCCCGCTCAGTATGCGATGGTTACATGATTACACGTATACAGTATAATAAGCCGCAACGGGTGTTACTCTGTGGAATATTGCCTCCGGGCGTTACACTCTGTGTATTATTCAATCGCGCGGGATTACCGCCGCCGCTCGCGGAGTATGAAACTTGTGGTCGTGTAACAGTGTTATTCTCACCAAGTAATCACTGCCAATTGCATTTAAGCTTAAACCCATTAGAGGTTTTTTTGCTGTCCAGTTTATGAATGGCGATTTAACTACTTTAGTTTTATTGGACTTTACAGAGCCGGTTCATCAGGCAATAGATTTTCCTTGGATAAGTATTTACATTGCTGGTTATAAAAAACAGTGTATTTATAAAACACTATTAACTTTTGATTCATTTTACGTTAGTTGTTCAAAACAAAATTCTCTTGGTTTTTAAAGTAACTTTCCAGAAGAAAGAATAATCATCATCTGGCAAATACTCAAAATCTTAAAAAGAACGCAGCGTAAGTTAAAACCAAGGTAGTTAGCATCTTCTATATAGACCTTGGCGTAGAACCAGGGCGAACAAAGTGCGGCATAAAGCTGACAGTTGTTAGGAAACCAATGCTTGAGTTCTGCGTAGCCTATAACTTAAGCTTCGTCTTTGGCGTTTTTAAATGCTGAATGTTATGCTTCTGTACCGACAGTGTATAAGTCGGAAAAGACGAACTTAAAATACAAGAAAACAACAATTATAAGTTTTATTAAATAGTAACTCTACTTACGTGGATCCAAAACACGAAAGTAAACAAATTAATGTCGATCTTAAAAGAGATTGACTTGAAAGCGCGATTAATCTTTCGTAATCGTATGAATAGACCTTTCATAATCAAGGTTATTAAATAACCAAACGATCAACTCTCTATACTTATCTCTGTACTTATCTGTGTTTTGTGGTATATTTCATCGTGGAATCCTAACCCCATTTCATAAGAATTGATTAAGTAAGCAGGAAGTTCAAGTCCTCTTTATGCCCGCTCAGTATGCGATGGTTACATGATGAGCTTTCTGTCCAAACCTTTTTGTCTAAACTCAAACCGGAATTTAGTGTATGTATTGTCTACTGTCTCTTTATTCTGGTAGAGAGTAAAGTCTGTTAATCTTCTCGTACTGTGTGCGGCGAACTTAAATAAAAAGCTGATTATGTTACATTTTAATAACTTCAACATTTACAGCTAAGATATTTAATGAAAATTCCGATTCTACAACAAACTCAGGAGGGAGGGTTTTTGGGGGTTATTCATTCATTCAAATTCTCCACTGGCAAACCCCTTTCGACGACTCAATGCTGGAAACTGTTAAGGACGAGTTGTATAGGGGGAGGCTGTCTGACAGGCCCACAAAAGTCCCACGATAGCTGTTTAATATCAGAGCTCCGGGTATAAGGCGTGAGGGTGAATGGGCCGCCACAAAAGCCCCCGGCCGCTATGTATTACCTGGGGCGCGGGGCCGGGGCTTCTCCTTATGTAACTCTCGCATTCCTGCCACCCCAATTTGTCATCGAGTCTGCAATTCTTGGCGGAGAGGGTGCTGAGATTTTCGATTAAAAATCTTGAATGTATTCTAATGAACGAAACATAAATGAGACCTTCAAAATATTTCTCACTGTATCTATTTCAAAATTTGTCAAAACAAGTTAAATGTATCATTATAAATAACATATCGCACGATTTGGTTCCGTTCTTCCCACGGGAAACTAGTAAGCAGTCATAAAGTGTCAGATGTTTTGAAAAAATACAGACTATTTACTGCTACAGTAGTAATTACCCATCAAATCGATGTCGTGTGGGAACTTTGAGGGAAAAGCCCTATGGGGTAGTGAAACGGAATAAATGTTTCGTGTTACCCAGATATACTAGCAACCATCATGCAATTTTATCTCAATCGTTTTATGAGGATTCGCGAGTTTCCAGTACAAACAAGACAACAGACACCACTTTGCAGTTATAATAGTACGGGTGGGTTATTTTAATTGAAAAGTACATTGTATCAATTTATTTAAATAGGAATTTGATATAAATTAATCAAATGAGATTCCCGGAGACCATAAATTTGGAGTTGCTATCGTGAAAAAAAACAAACAAACAAAACCACATACCATTTACACATATACACATATATTTGTTCGTTGTGACAAAAATGCTATCACAATTTTGGGAATATAGTCTTTTTGTGGTCACAACCTGGCTCTTTTATCGGCAGCAATGACAAATAACCCGTGAATTAGAGGTATATCCAAGTAACACACATGAAATAATACTTTAAGAGGGTTGTCCATCACGAAAGCGTTCGCGTTTCTATCTACTCCTCCCACAAGACCATTGTAACGTTTCACATTCGGATAACATTCGGATCCTCTTAAAACGGATTATCTTAGTTCGTTGATTTATGGTTCTTTCGAATAAAAAATATTTAGAAATTCCATCGAGAACCTTTTTTTATATCGCAGTTAATATAATCGTTTAACGAAAATCCAAAATATTCAATATTTATGTGAATTTTTAGTTGGATAACTATTTGTGACGTAAAAGTGCTATAATAGCGGCCAAATAAATTTAAAGTTGAGCTGTAGCCAATAGCATGGCTGTACGTTGTCACTGTTGCCATTTTGCCATAGAAAAATATCACTTGAATGTTATTCCGATCAGATGGCGTGTAGTTTTGGCAATGCAGCACGTCTCCTATTGGCTGATCTCGGTTGATATTTATTTGGTTGCTATTATAGGTGTTTTTGTTTTTGCACATAGCCGTTCTTGTTTATAAAGTATCAGTGGTTGAGGAGGTCCGGGAGATACTCCCCAACTGAAACCCCCTCTTAAAATATCAAGCTCCGGCCATACGTTACAACTCAGGGTTTATACGAGGGCAGTGCTTTATCTAGAGATATACGACCGATGGATGTGCTATGCCCTGCAGCCTGCAGCGAACAATGAGTGTGACAGAGAAAGTAGGTTTCCATAGTGACTAATGAGCTAAGGACGTGAGCTAGCATCGCGGGCCCTTATCGCTGCCCGGGGCGGTCGCCAAGGTCAAAGCTGCTTATCATTCTACATGTTATCTGCAGATATAGGCGTAATCGTCATTACTTATCAGGACATCTTGTAGTATATTTTATCAGAGACTTCTGGGGGCTCGAAACCAAAACTAACCAAATCATGCCGATTTGGTTTCGCTCCATAACCCTGTTGACGGTAAATATGCTATCGGAAACTTAAAACATACACTAAACATATTTTAAGACTATTAAATCGCAATAGGTTTAACATCCATGTGATATATTTTAGTTTTAGTCAAACTGTTTCTTCAAGCACTGTGGTCTGTGTTTTCTATTTATAGAGGCTATTTACTCGCTTCGACTTCTTAACTCAGTTTAAAGAGGGGGCACCAGTCAAGAAACAATTCGGATTGATTTGTGATATAAAAATTCTGCTTACTGAAATCACTAGGTATTTTTGCCATAAAATGAGCCATAAATCATCAATTTTTGGATAATCCTTTGAGGAGGGTTGGAATTTGAAAGTTAACATTAGTCGTATTAAAGGAGCAAATGACTGAGCACCCTCTTTATACACTGAAACAACTAAGAACAAGTATTACAGAAACAGATTTACGAAGGTGCATGTTCTTCATTTTGTGATGTTCAGTGTGTTGCCCTCACATTGTATATGTTATTATTCCAGGATGTTTATTCTAGTCGTGCTTTTTTAACAGTGGTTTTTGAAGATTTGCTCCTTGTTGCTGACCAAACCACATTTTTTCAAATATAAATTTTCATTGATTTTTCTAAATTTAAATCTATTAGATTTATATCTATTGAATTCGTGCTACTACGGCGCGGCGACGTGACATGTGTTTAGCAATCGCTAAACACGTTCATATGCGAGATGTGCATTGTGAAAGGAAGCGTGTAATATGGTCACCATATTATAAAAAACAGTGTGAAAAGATTGAGAGCATACAAAATCGATTTTTAAGAATGATTGGTCAAAAAATTGGGTTTAGTTATATGGATGTTCCACTTCAACATATAGAAGAGATATTAAATTTAGAAAATCTAGAAATCATAAGAAAATATTTGGAAACATTATTTCTTTTTAAAGTTTTTAATAGTTTTATACACTCTCCAGAAATTTCACAAAAATTAGTTTTAAAAATTCAAAAAATTTCAAAAATTCATATACTTTTACAAAACATTTTTATGGAACAAATTTTGAATATTATAGTACTCTACCGCGTCTTCATAGGACTGGAAATGAAATTTCTACAGGTTCAGATCTATTTGATTGTCACCTTGAAAAATTCCAAAGACTATTTGAAGTCACCTGAAGCCAAAGACTATTTTTAATTTTGAAAGTAATTTAATAAGTTAACAGTTTAACTCCTAATATGCAATATATTTTAAAAATTGTACTATTACCTATACAATTTTATACTACTTTGTAAATGACTTGTCCGTTAATAAAAGAAATGAAATGAAATTACACCGTTAAATATCCTACATAGTAAAAAGGATTTAAGCCATCTAAAACATAATGGAGTTCATTTAAAACATTAACTATATTAAAACTCAAAACTGTTTATACAAATGGACGGTAAGTGTATAATTCTTCCCGTAATCTTCAAATTTGTAATATATATTTAGGTAGGTAATCCTCCTCCCCTACTCACTAACATCCCCCACATTTCTTCTTATCTGTCCTCTAGATAAAAATGAAGTGGAGGCTGCATCGTTTACGAATTATATATTCATCGACATCAAATTAGTTCTTCTCGATATACTTTTAAAAGCTTAAAAATATGATTTTTCAGATTCATCAACACATGATGTAGGTAGTTAAATGTGCCTTAATTATTTTAACACACGCAAGGATAATGAGAGGCGTAATTATGTATCTTTTAAACCATATACAGTTCATAATAAAGGTACAACTCGACTACTACTGCGTTTCAAGTTGTATTAACATGGTATTCATCAGCCGTTTGGTAGAAGCCATAACCCATATAAAATATAAAAGTTCTGCAGATTTTTTATTACGTTTACTGTAGAATAAATATTTTACGCTTTAATATGTGCGAAAACAAACTCTAACGCCCACCAGGAATCAACATATCAACAAACACTAACGCCCACCAGGAATCAACATATCAACAAACTCTAACGCCCACCAGCAATCAACATATCAACAAACTCTAACGCCCACCAGGAATCAACATATCAACAAACACTAACGCCCACCAGGAATCAACATATCAACAAACACTAACGCCCACCAGGAATCAACATATCAACAAACTCTAACGCCCACCAGGAATCAACATATCAACAAACACTAACGCCCACCAGGAATCAACATATCAACAAACACTAACGCCCACCAGGAATCAACATATCAACAAACTCTAACGCCCACCAGGAATCAACATATCAACAAACTCTAACGCCCACCAGGAATCAACATATCAACAAACACTAACGCCCACCAGGAATCAACATATCAACAAACACTAACGCCCACCAGGAATCAACATATCAACAAACACTAACGCCCACCAGGAATCAACATATCAACAAACACTAACGCCCACCAGGAATCAACATATCAACAAACTCTAACGCCCACCAGGAATCAACATATCAACAAACACTAACGCCCACCAGGAATCAACATATCAACAAACTCTAACGCCCACCAGGAATCAACATATCAACAAACTCTAACGCCCACCAGGAATCAACATATCAACAAACACTAACGCCCACCAGGAATCAACATATCAACAAACTCTAACGCCCACCAGGAATCAACATATCAACAAACACTAACGCCCACCAGGAATCAACATATCAACAAACACTAACGCCCACCAGGAATCAACATATCAACAAACACTAACGCCCACCAGGAATCAACATATCAAACAGGAGTCCTATTCCTACCGACTCTCCGAAAACATTTAACCCAAGAAATCAATTTTTAAATTCCCCTTGTTCGCGAAGTTCTCAGAGGTTGTTTAACGACGACTGTCGTTGTAATCCCCGTGATCACAGCACAAGGATGTCGTTTGGATGTGATTGTCTGTGAGTGGGTGGGGGGGGCGCAGGGGGTTGTGCCCCCCGGGGGAAGCGCCCCAAGTGCACGATCAATGCAATGCCCCTCAAGGGTTTCGCGCATTCCTACACTCCAGCGCCGCTTCTCCGGTTCCGGTACCAGCCAAGTCCCAGTTACTGGCGGTTTTGTTTTGCATTACAAATTTCAATGCCATTTGTACTTTTGCAAAATTAGGTTCGTTATATAATTTTTCAATCAAGATCTAAAATTGTAGTTACGATTAACAAGCTAATTGATTCTCTAGAATGCTTTTATTTAATTTCTTTGTTACAATTTATCTGAGCAATGTTAAAGGTACCAATACTAAGGGTCTAAAACCCGAGCAAAGTGGTCCCAATCTTGTGTCTAGTAAAAAAGTTTGTCTTGCCATTTCAGTAGTTTGTGCTCTCAGTTCATAGCATATAGCGACACTGTAAGACAGTGTTTTGTTATATATACAACATTTTTATAATGCAATTGAAGTAAAATTAATCTCCAACTTATACTTTAGGAAGAAATACTAACTTTTATGGCTGTCGTTCCCTTCAGTATGTTGGGATTGGAAATTTAAAACTATTTTTCACAACTACGGGTTGAGGCAACTTATTTGATGCCTCAAAAATCAAAATCGGTTCAGAAAAACGGAAAAGTTCTGTTCGCAAAAATCACCACAGCGTATTGTAGATATAGATTGTTGGTTAACAATTATCTTTTCTTGGAACGGACTCTTCAGTAATGGGGATGGGCCTGCTCATCAGCCACTAATGAAGAATCTTCTGCACGGTGTCTCCCTGGTGTTTTGTTGAAGATAGTTGTAGATGGTTTCTTTTCAAGAGAAGCTTTCCCTTGTATCTGATATAGCTTTCTCTTCATTGAGAGCAAAATACTCAGTAAGCTATTAGTGCTGATACCAAATCTTAATGCTGAGTCTCCAACCCACTTAATTCGCCCCACGATGCAAATTCCTATTATTACCTGCATTTTAACTTTTTGCCAGTTGAAATGTCCTGGAAATTAGTGCATTATTTTGATAATACAAGTGGTATTCTGTAAATCTGGTTTAAATAACAGTAAATTAATAAATAAAACATCGAGACAAAATATAGTTATTTTAAGGGGAATATGAATGACTTATGAATGTATAATGAATGAGACGCTTACAAAAGTGTTGATCATGACAACTGGATCCAGTTTCAAGTCTTCAAAAGAGTTTTCAATTTGGTCAGGATTTTTCTGGCGAACCTTAATTTTTTTAGTTGGTTTGAAAGGATTCATAGCGAGATCTTTGTTATACATCATATTTTGGCGTACCATATCAGACATGATGGAAGGAAAGAACAAATAGGTGTGCTATTATGCAGGTTTGTGATTCGGGATGCAATTCGGCACATCAGGTGAGCTGATCTGTATAAATAGAGTTTTATCTGTACATTGCTTGGAATTATGAAATGTTTGCATATTTTTATGTTTCATACCATAGGAAAGCATAAACGCGTCTTATCTAAATTTCTGTCTGTGTGTCTGTCTGTTTGTCTGTCTGTCGGTGACGCTCAAAACGGCATTTTATGCAGCCTTCTCCGGGAAAACGGGTGAACTGACTTTGATGAAACGTTATTTATTTGTTCTAAACATGCGTGAGGTTTTAGGCCACTTTAAACCGGCAGAGGCCTTTTGGAAACGTAATGGCGGCCGCTCAAAAACGTGATTTCGTGCGATTTTGAAAACGTTTTGTTCGCTTTTCACAAGGAAACGGGTGCACTGATTTCTATGAAACCTTTTTTCTATGTTCTATATGTGCGTTAGAAGGTTTTATGTTAATTGGATTTTTGGAAATCACCTTAGGACTCTGCCCTACGGGGTTTTAAAGATCCTATGTTATTATTATGGACAAAGTATTTATTTATATTCAACCAGATGATGACTAAATAGTTATATCTATAACTTAAAATATTGTAAACAGCTGTTTATCACTATGGAAATAAAAAACCTACTTGAATGGCAACTCTCATAATGGAAATAAAAAACTACTTGAATGGCAACACAAACTCTTTTTCGATAGGCAAGAGTAGGGGAATTGGGGAACTCTGCACGCTCCCTCCCCCGATCTTAATGACCCCCATTTTATATTTTTGTCCCCCCTCTTCGATTTTATATGTTTATTTTATGTTCCACCAATTTTATATTTTTGCCCCCCCAATTTTATATTCCCCCGATTTTATATTTTTTCTTCCCTCCGATTTTTATTTTTGCCCCCCCAATTTTATATTTTGCTCCCCCCTCTTCGATTTTATATGTTTATTTTATGTCCGTCATTTTATATTCCTGCCACCCCCTCCGATTTTATATTTTTTGCCCCCCCATTTTTTTGCTGACCCTCCCCCGATTTTATATTTATGCCCCCCACTCCCCGATTTTTTATATTTTTTGTACTTGAGTTCTTTTATTTCTAAAAGCGAATCCAAAGTGTACGTGTACCGATTTGGAGTCGCAAACCACACGCCGTTTACTACCCGACAGAGTTCCTCGACTTAGCATCAGTACCCGAACTATCTGCCAGTACATTTCGTTAACTTTAATTTAATTGTACATTAAACGTGTAAAATGTAATTTTAATTTTGTAAAATCTTGTGGATTGTTATTTGATTTAGTTAATCTACCATTTATATACAACCCGTATGAAGGACGGGTACACAGCTAGTTATAGAATAAAAACCATTGATGTACGTAAGCGAAGTGGGGCTTGCATCCCGTGTGACATAGATGCGCAGAATTGACCTATTTTAGGCACTGGAGTAGCACACCTATTTGTTTCCTTCCACCATGCATATCAGATGAGTCTTGTGAAATCTGCATTATAGTTACCTATCCGGTAATAATTTAATTTACATGCATTAGACGGTGCTTAGTTGGTGATACAGTTATCATAATTCTGATGAAATGTTTGAACTTTTTAATGAGAAGGAAAATTCCTACACTTTCACCTAAGATGGTCAAAATCACGTCCTTCACATTTTGCGTCTGTAGTTTTACTTCTCTCAATAATGAACACTTAGACCTTTCTGGCTTGTTAACGCATGTAACTATCCGATTCAATAACAATGCCCATAAAATAAAAATTGGAGTTGAAAAGGAGAACCCCGTATCCTGATCTGTAGTCACAAAACTTTTGTTAGGTATCAAAATGGAGGTGTAGAGGTTCTTAAGGGAATTACATTTAGATTTCCTAAATTTGGGCATTATAATTTCATAATAGTTTTTCATTTTCAATTTTATTGTTCCAGTTTCTCATTAATTTGTTAAGCAATTCTAAGTTCTAAATTTTCTGTCTAGAGGACGACGAACCGTTTAATTTGACGCCAAAATAATTGTCTGTAACAATCAGGGGAGGAGTAATGGAGGCACAAATTTAAAATTGGTCTTATGGAACTTAACTCTGAGATGGAGTCTGGAACTTCCGGTGATGAAGACTCTTAAGAATTCGTTGACCTTGATGTATCAAATTCATACAATATAACAGAAAGTGGAGCGGACAGCAGCGAGTTCAAGTTAGTTCTGGCAATGGCTGTAGCGTAGCGACAGAGGGGCAAATGGCGGTCGACCATGTAGGCTACACTCCTTGTACATGAGGCGAGACCTCTAGATATATTAACCTCGTTGGCTGTGGTGCTATGGCGGGAGCGACGCGTCCCACCTGGACTTAGCTCCTGGCTGCTACGTGATCCCCCATTCACACGCTGGGATCATATCCTCTCCCTTACATAATGACTTTGTGTAAAAACCCGCCGCTAACCATGTCCAGCGTGAATGATAGTCGGCCGTACAATGTCGCAAAGGGCTCCGCTCAGCACACAGACTAGCTTTCGAGTTTGGTGTCTAGAGGAGGAAGAAATTCAGTAGGGATGAAGTTCAGTGACGTATGAGATAATTATTTGGACAGAAAATTTTGCGATTTAGATAAGAAAAAATTAACTACTAACTTAGTTTCCCATCGACGTTAGAGGTGACACGATTTAAATTCTTTGGGTGACTTTTGACGTAGTTTTAATATATGCTTAGATTGTGATTTACAATCCAAAATAACCGATAGGATTTTTAAACAAACCTCTCCTATGCTAATAAATAATACAAATCGAGATTTTACTGATAGTTTTTAACGAGGGGCTAACCACACAGTGGAAGAATATTCAGGAAGAAGGCGTCAGATCGTTTTCAAATCTGACAGAAACTTTCTCCGAGCCAATTTACGTTTTGTGTTTTCATTTAAATATCAATGAATTAACCTAAGTAAACATGGTAATTAAAAAGGAACGAGTTGTACTTTTGTTTTAAATAAAAGTACAAGACAAACCATACAACATTTATGTTGTATGAAAAAAATCGGTATAAATAATAGTTTCTATTTTATAGCAATTCAGTCAATTTGTCAAAGGTTGTTGTATTAAAACCATCGATCAGAGTTTATTCATGAAGAAGAATCATCATGCATACGTCTTTTTATATGAAAGTGTTCATGTTTTTCCTGCTAGAGTGCTATTAAAAAAAAAACACTATTCCTGCTAGTATTTTTACTGCTATTAAAGAATAGCTTTTTTTGTCAAATACTACTTCTTTCGTTGCCAATTTTATGTTTGAAAAGGTTACACAAACTCCACCATATGGTCAAGTTTGATGGTTGTTTGAAACCAACGTATTAAATTGTTTTTTAACTGTCCGGCAAATTTTGTTACCGGTTCTAATATGGGTTTGGAACTCATCTCATTATGTGATAAAAGAGCGCATCCTTATCATAAAATACCCCCGTCGCAGCAAACCTGCGTACTCAGCGAATTTCCAATGGATAATATTTGTCTGAATTCCACATAAAGCCGCGTACCAAGTTTCATAAAAATATATTCACATATAAGCGATTTTAATTATTCTCCATAAGAATAACATTGGTAATGAGTACGTAGGTTTACTGAAACAAAGAACACAAACAATTGATTTTTATGCTAATATAAATATAATTTAACTAGGCGAAGCCACATACCAAGTTTCATCAATATTCAATCATAAATAAGCGCTATATAACATTTTAGTTATTCTCCATAAGAATAACATGGGGGCTGAGTAAGCAGGTTTGCTGCGACAAGGAACAAAAAAATGGGTTTTTATGCAATTATGAATGTAACTCAACCAAGTGAAGCTACATACCAAGTTTTATTAATTTATGTTCAAAATGAAGGGAGTCATTACATTTTACTTATTCTCCATAAGAATAACATGGGGGCTGAGTACGCAGGTATCAACAAAAAATAAAAAATAACAAAAAAAATAAAAAAAATAAAAAAAAATCAAAAATATTTTGTTGGTACGCTGAGTACCAACAAAAAATCAATTTTTTATGCAAATATCAATATACCAGTACTATGTGAAGCCACATACCAAGTTTCATCAACATACATTCATAAATAATCGAGATATCAAATTTGATTTATTCTCCATAAGGATAACATTGGACAACGTACTGTGTTTAGCACTTTGAATATCTCAGCAACGGTTGGGCGTAGAATCACAATTTAAACACCAAAATGATTGTTTTGTGGAACTGAACAGATTTCTAAAAGCAAATGTGAAGTTTAAATTAAAATTAACTGAGGAAATGCCAAAAACCTTTTTCCCATAAGATTAACATGGGAGATTTTATGAGTAAGTTTTTTTGGATTTTCTCCGCAACCACTTAACCTAGGTTAATAATTCAAAATACTATATTATTTGTTTTTTTTAACTCTATAACATGGTAAAAACCAAAATTAAGTTTTTAAAAAATTTTAGGGTAAATAATGCAAAAAACTGATTTTTGGAAAATTTAAAACCCCCATAAACCCTCCTTCCCATAGTCCGATTTTTCTGGTTTTCGAACTTATAGTCATGAATGTCATTTTACACATTTGAGCCAAATTTCATCAAAATCGGACGTTTTTTACTTAAGTTATCGCATTCACGGACACACACACACACACATATATATATATATATATATATATATATATATATAGATATATAGATATATATATATACATATATATAAATTTGAACGAATAGTGTTTTTGTCATCTGGGGACCTCAAAACAAAAAATTAAAATGGTCTCGGACTTAAGTCTTACCATGAGACCTACGGTAATAGCTTCTTCCCTATAGGGGAAATTCGCTAAAATCAATAGAGTTTCATACTAAAAAGAATTTGATTTATTAGTGACATAATAAACTCGGGTTTCAGAACAAAAATACTTGAGTTTTGCATATAAATCATCAAATGTTAACAATGTGAGCCAAATGTAAAATTTGTATTTACATCGAATAAGAATAAATAACTTGTCTGTATTTCAATAAATGTTTGGCTTAATGCCATAATCCTTTTATATTTAATAGTAATTGTACTAATACTAATTTCCCCTCAATATTGCATTAGCCGCGAAAGGTTGAACTAATCCAGCATTACAGCTTGTTGTGGCGATAGATTAATTATAATTGAATAATTAATTATTTATGCATGTACAGAACGTCTCCCTCGGCAGTGTGTTAATCAATTATAAGGCGGATTGCTCGTGATATGCTCCAATGGTAGTGTTACATATCCAAATAGTTCACTCCCCTTGGGTAAACAAACATACCAAGTTGAGTTAGTGATGGGAACTGTGCGTATAAGGATTATCTTTTTAAACACCCTTTAGCAAAAGTTAAGATTTTACATTGTTAAAAAATAACTACCGACTGAGATATCGACATTTTATTTCAATCTAGATTTGAACACCAAATGAAAATGAATTATATCAGAAATATTTATATAACCTTCACTCATATATACTTTAACATTAGTGTAATAAATTATAGTCAGATCAGTTATTCCTAACATCGGACCTAGATATTTTTTCCGGACTCTGATGACAAATCTCGAGTTGTTGTTCAAGAGATAAAATTAAAAAAAATTTCATATAATAATAACAAATTTAGAAATTCATAATTTTGTAGTTTGTCTGTTTTTCCTGTGTTTTTTTCTACTCATAAAATTATATCTTCGGGGTAGTGAATATGTTTTTAAGATTTGTTTTGTTAATTATTTTTGGTTCACTAAAATTTATGTAGGCCTATATATATATATATTCAAAGAAGAACAAATTCAAAGGAAATATATATATATATATTTCCTTTGAATTTGTTCTTCTTTGAATTTTTACATCACACTTTTTCAAAAGCTTCTAAAATTGTTCACAAGAAATGTGCTCCATTCAACCCGTCCTCGAACGGAAAATTTAAATATTTGTGCAGACCATTAAGATGAGCTTGATAGCCATGACAGGGCGAAATGGTACATTAAACTTTAAATTTTTCTGATGAAACTAAGGAAGGCTGTGGATTTTACTAGTACAAATTTTGACTACCTTATGATTGGTCGAGATATTAGGGCACTCTTAGATATGATGCGAATCCATCTCAGAACTTCAAAATAAACAGGAACGGTAGATGAAACTAAATAATTCAATTTAATTGGGTATGAAATTGGATATAAGAGGCCTTATGTTATTTAAGGGATTTCTGCTCACATTTTCCATCACTTATTATTGGAAAAACAAAGTTTCACAAGCCTTATGTTATAATTCACAAGAAAAGGAATGGAGTTTTGGAAGAACGATAGCTGAAGAAGGAAATACTATGTATGCCTGCTACCAATGGACAACGGCTGCAACCAAATGCTACCCTGCGAATTCGAGGGGGAGGAGGGGGAGATGATGACACAGAATCATGTTTTCTTATTTATTGTTCGTTCTATTGAAAAACTTCAGTTATTATGCGTGTTAGTAAACTCTTTTTAAATATAAGTAGTGCTAATACCATAATAGCATCGTTAAAAATATTCAAATGTACCCACACATCGTTTCATAGCTCACAGGTAAAAATATTGAAAATAGAAAATTGCAAATGTCCTAATGCATTAAACGAATTAACCGCTAATAAAACCACTCGCGAAAATAACGGAATAGGTTTAGATTGTCATTTGTTTACTAAGTTGTGTAAACATCACTGGTTAACATTAGATAGAACACTTGTTAATTAATTAGTCACCATTACTTGAGGCGTGTGACCACGAGAACCTCTCTGTTTTGCTAAAACTGGCAACAATTCGTGTGTTCAGACCAATGAGGTTTGTGTCTGTTTTGCTGTTTACTAGCAGCAGGTAACCAGACCAGTGCGATTCTGAAGGTTGTTTACTGACTTTAGTAGCACCGCGTGAAAAGCTAAACGACTAACAAAGATTAAACCTAATTAACTCTGAGTGAATCAAAACATTCATCAATATTTGTCAATTGTTTAAGCCTTGATCCTATCTTCAAAAGTACGACTGTTTAGGATTGCGAATGTTATGATGTCTTAGTTACACACGTACGTCTTAGTTACACACGTACGTCTTAGTTACATAGTCTTAGTTACAACGTTTTCCACAGCAGCAATACATAGGCAATCATGCCAACCCATAGTTGACCCCGATGCCACGTAAGCCAATTATCCAACCCAACACATAGCCCCCGACACCACGTCAAACCAACTGTTTCCAATGCATACGAATGGGATGTTTCAATAAGAACTGCCATGAATATGTATGTGTCCGCCCGTAAGCGGATCAGACTTATAACAATAATTGAAGAGATATAAAACATCGAGGGGGAGGGAGGGGCTGTAGACAGCTGATAGGAGATAACAAAGGGGAGGGTAACTTGTAGGGCGAACTTATCAGAGGTGACAATGACGGGGAGGTCGCGGAGCACTGTCAGCAGTTGGACTGCTAGTTTGTCTATGGAGATAAGAGCACGATTTGTACATTGAAAAGGGCCAACTCACTCATTACGGGCTGCTCATTTTACTGAGTCAAAATATAGTTTGTTTTAAAAGCCTACGTGTATTTCTTGTTATTCACATAAACTTTTCATGAGTAAATTCTTGATACGATTTTTCTGGAGATGTGGATTTTTTTAAATGATACTCTGGTTGAGAGTGGGCTACAGGTACGAAATAATTGGCTTTCTATCTGCTCCCCCATATAGGTTAATGTTAACTTTTAAGGCCCGTCCCTCCTCAATGGATTATCCGATATTTCTGATTTATGGTTCATTTAAAGAGCAGAACATTTCTAGCGATTTCAGTGAGCAAAATTGTTATATAACCAATAGTAGCCAAAATATTCTGTATTTATGATTTTGTATGGATTGGTGATATCGACATTCTGCTCACTGAAATCGCTAGGTATTTTTTATGAACAATACTGTTTAAATTATTTCGGATAATCCGTTGATGAGGGACAAGCTTTGAAAATTGCTTACAAGTTGCTTTTTTTGAAGGCTTACAAGTTCTCTTATGGGAGAAGCAGGTAAAAAGAGAGAACTGGAGCCCGCTCTTAAATTCAAGAAACTTGTTTTTAATCCGTTCTGTATGTCTTGCTAGGAAATTCATAGGTAATTTAGTCTACAGATACAAGTCGCCAATCCCCATTCATGAAAGTCATTTCTGCCAACCACTTTTCATAATTTTATCTTTGTCATTGTTACACAAATTAGATTATTGTTGTTGCTTGTTCAGATATTTATCGTTAGTTTATTTTGTTGTGGAACGAATTTATTCCATGTTATCTAGTTCCTAGCATCTAAATTGTTCTGTTTTTGTTGACATTAAGTTTTTCCATGCACTGAGCTTTCTCAATTTAGTAATTTCGACCGCCTACTATTTAGTAACTTACTATTTAGTAACAGATCTCACCTGTACTCTGGACTCCGGCAGGTTGATCTTGAGTGCGACCTCCTCTCGCATGAAGATATCCGGGTACCTCGTCTTGGAGAAGAGCGCCTCCAGGATGTCCAACTGTGCCCGGGTGAAGGTCGTTCTCTCCCGCCGCTGCTTCCGGGGGTTACCTGCAGGAATATAAACCGGTCTATAACAGATCTTTTGGCAAATGGATCGAAATGGATTCTTTGGCAAATGGATCGAAATGGATTCTTTGGCAAATGGATAATGCATCCTTTGGCAAATAGATCAAAATGCACCCTCTGCAAAAGGTCTTTGAGGAAGACCCTTTGGCAAATCAAGCTTTGAAAAATTAAGGCTTACAAGATTGAAATTACAGTACTTAAAATATTTCATGAAAGAAGTCACATTATTTTTTAATATATATGTTTTCATTTGAACTTGGTGATTTGAAATTACTTCAAAAGTATTTAACGATTTGAAACACTTTTGGCTAAGATTAGGGGTAAGAAAATGTGAAATCTGGTGACAACAAGGGTATGATGGGTTAAACAGTTATGAGTATTTCTTCTATGGTTTGTAAGAGTTCTTGTAAATCAGCACTTGCGACCATTCTCAGCGCACAACTGAAGGTAATACCTTGGATGTTTCGACATTTTTATGCTGGATTTAAAACACAATCTTCCAAAAGTCTTCAGGAGGGTTCGTATTTTATTCGTTAAATTTTAACTATATGTCCCGTCCTTTCAAAAGCGGTTCCGCAGCCATAAAATGCAAGTTTGCTATTACACACTTACGCTATTATGTTAAAAACAACACGACAGTGACAGTCTGCGTGGTTCGAAATATTTCTTAGAACTTTTCATTTAAATGAAACTTATGAAGATGATACATGAAATAAAACCAATAACACATTTCTTGTATAGGAATAAAATAGGAGCATTGAGGGCCAGTTGGGTGGAGCCCTGAGGTCCAATGGAAATATAAATTCCTTTTAAATCATCAGGAGCAAAATCCCTTGAATTTGAAAATTACTTAAGGGAGGAAGGTAAGATAACGCCAGCAAAGTATTTATCATAAATACAACTGTTTACGTAAAAGTAGCAATCAGATACTTGAATAAGAGTTTAATCTGTCAAATGAGAAAGGTATTTCACTTATTTATAATACAAAAAATAACGCTACTTTCGCCTGTTAAAAAAATACTAGTATTGTATGTAATATATACTTACATTATCGATCCTGACTTTAAAATTCTTCCCGATTTATTATTGATGCTGAGAATAAAAGGTTAATATTGTTTCTAATTAATTGTCAATCTTCTATTTTTAAAACGACATGGTTTTTTTAAATTACATGCATTTTTTCAACTTCATGAATAGGTTGAAATGATTGAATCCTATACTCTAATATGAGTAAGGTTTGCTTGTATGTTTGCTTGCTTGCGACACTGATCTCATAAACGGCTCCAACGATTTCCTTCAAATGTTCGAGATAACTAATTTCTGGGATAAAAATAAGTTCTAGAGAGGCCTCATCCCCAGGAAAAATCAAATAATGTAAAAAATGAAAAGTTAAAAAAATAACATTGGGTTTATGGAGTTTCAAATAAAAATAAAAGATTTAATAGCTGTTCATAATCAACCAGGGAACTGTCAAAGTAATACTCATGTTGTTTATGAGTACCTGGGGGGCCGAGCTTTGCTCGGGGAAAAGCCAGTCAGTCAGTTTAGATGACTCGGAGTAATATTTCACCACTTCCCCCTACTGATAATCAGATTTGTATAACTCATTTGCCTCTTTTCTACATTTTTATGGTCCCTCTAGTTGTTAATAATCAATCTTATAGCTCAATGTCCCTTTGATTTATTTTAATACTCTATATATGTAATCTTCACTCAAATATTTCAATCTCTGCTCTCAGGAAACCACATGTTAATAATCATAAACAACATGAGTATTACTTTGACAGTTCCCTGGTTGATTATGATCAGCTGTTACAATTCTTTTGTTTTGATTTGAAACTCCATAAGCCCAATATTAATTTTTTTAACTTTTCATTTTAGTTTTTTTACATTATTTGATTTTTCCTGGAGATGAGGCCTGTCTAGAACTTATTTTTATCCCAGAAATTAGTTTTCTCGAACATCTGAAGGAAATCGTTGGAGCCGTTTATGAGATCAGTGACGCAAGCAAGCAAACATACAAGCAAACCTTACTCATATTAGAGTATAGGAATTATTATTTAACATGTGGTTTCCTGAGAGCAGAGATTAAAAGATTTGAGTGAAGATTACATATATAGAGTAGTAAAATAAATTAAAGGGACATTGAGCTATAAATAACAACTGTAGTGACCTTAAAAATGTAGAAAAGAGGCAAATGAGTTATACAAATCTGATTATCAGTAAGAGGAAGTGGTGAAATATTACTCCAAGACATCTAAACAACCTGACTGGCCTTACCCCGAGCAAAGCTCGGCCCCCAGGTACTCTTGATTAATTCATCAGTAGTTCACAAAACATAAATTAGTTTGGGAACAAAAGTACAATGGTCGAGTTAAAAATTATTTCACCCACATTAAGGTTTGTGGGTATATTCCTATAATGTTCATCGCTCAACGTTGCAAGACCGGAAAATTGAATCCAAATTCATAAAAATATTTTAACTTATATTTCCACACGTTAACACAAGTATTGCACTACTCCAGGCGTCTCTCCAATACATTCACAGTGTCCGGAGTAGGGCGAGGGCACAGGGCGCCACTTTATTGAGTTAGTGTCGAGTGATTGGTAAGTCAATGAGCGATGAGGGACCCCCGCGTGTTGTCATTGCCTCAGTGACTTCCGCCGTGGTCTTGGGCCCCTTGTATTGACAAACAATGACCTCTAATCGACCGCACACTTACAACTGTACAGTGCGTTCTAACCAAGATGGTCTATTAGTAATACCGGAGACAGAACTATATAACCAAATTGTGAGCCGATCGCGGCCATTTTGAGGTGGGAATCGAACGAACCAAAAAAGTGAATCAAACAAATCATAAAATTAAAATAAATTTGTATTTGTAAATTTACTCATAATTTATCACATTTCACGGGAAGAATACATATATAAATCAAACGAACAGAATAATTTGGTTAAATGTTGTTCACTTTTATTCCATTGATTTGAATGAGTAGATTATACACTTAGAATAAAACAACCAAAGAGGGTGGTTCAAAGAACGAGAAATTTGCCTCATCAGTGTACCAACCTGACAAAATCACCGGCTCGCTTTCTCGATGAAAGTCGTTAAGCAGTGTTTTCTTCAGTATTACCAATATACTCATTGATTTTATTGGTAGGAAATATATTACTGCTCAGACTGAAGATTTTCATGGTTGTATTATTACAGAGATTACAAGTTGGTTATTAGGGGGCAAAATGAAGGAAAGAATATTTATTTATTTAATTTCAATATTTTTAAAAATGTGATTGTTATATCATTGACTATAAATACTGAAGTAGACTTCTCATTGCCATTGTAAAATGTGTCCCTAGTTTTGTGTATGCCAGGATTGAAAGAGGTCGTAGTTTACACTAATCACCAACAGAGTACACTGCTGTCAACTATTACTTATACTCTCAAGGAGGGGATAATACAACAGTTGGTGTGTAAGGAAGCAAACATAAGTTGATTATCACTTGCTTTCTGGGGTGGAGATATTTTAAAAGTTAACGTAAATAACTAAACCGAGTTCGCACGCAGCACGCTGACGTGAGGGAAGTGAATTTCCACATACAAAACTTTTAAAACTCAAAATCAGTGTAAAACATACATTTATTCCAATTTTTATTGAAATCTAAAATCATTGATTTTTTGCCTGTTCTGATGCTCCTAGTTTCATTTACCTGCAAAGCTGGGAATACAATTTTGCGCATTATAATGTTAGGAGAAGGTCCAGTCAGGCTTGAAAGTAGGCGTGAGGTTGCTGGGGATGATAAAAGTACTCAAACAAAGGAATAACAGGCTTTTCTAGTGTAAAAGCACCATAAGACAACGTACTGTGTTTAGTCGAAACACATTTTCTTTGATAACTCGGTAAATATTTATGCTAGAATGACGATAGAGGGCTTAACACTTTTGCCTCACTAATTCCCATCTTTTTACATGCATTAATTCTACATTCAAGGCTTTTCTGACCCTTTTTAGGGCCTGAAACTCGAAATTTTAAAGATTAATTCCCAAAAAAGGGGTTTAGAGTTTTCCGATTGTTTTGCCCAATGAACTTGTCCAACTGATTACAGAAAGGAATGTCCCTACCAAATTTGAAGTTAATCGGACAAAAAATGCTACCGTTAGAGTGCAAACACATACACACACACACACACACACACACACACATACATAAAATTTTGAACGACCTCCAAAACGTGTTCAGGGGGTCACGTTAGGAACTTCTATGGTTGTCCCGGGCTTAAGTTTCACCGTGCGGGTCATGCTAATAGTTCACTTTCCAAAGGAAATTCACTAATAAAAAGTTGACAGCAGCACAATCTGTCGGTGACCCAATCAAACTACTTCAATTTTAAATTCTAGGATACACTAAAAGTGGGACAGCTGGACCATATGGATGGGATGTCTCCTTCAGTATTTATAGTCAATGGTTATATTATTATTATTACTATTGAAAGTTTCTTAATTGGCCGTCACAATGGACAGTGTTGAAATCTGAGAGTGGAGGGGGTAATTTTACCCGCATCCCCCTGACCCCTCATTGACTATTAAGTCATTTCCGTAAAAATTTAGGATTTAAAGAAAATTAAAATCTAGAGTAAAATTAGGGGTTTCCTGAAGGTTGATTTTAAGAGTGAGTTCCAGAGTCACGAGACATGATGTGTTTCTACGTTTCCCCATAAGGCCAATGTTAACTTCCAAATCTCGTCCCTCCTCAACAGATTAACTGAAATCGTTGATACGTATTTTAAAGAGCTAAATGACACCTAGCGATTTCAGGAAGCAGTGTTTTGATATTAAAAATTATAATTGTTCGATAAATTCCAAAATTTTAGATATTTGCGTGATTTATTAACGATTTAACTATTTGTGATTTAAAAATTCTGCTCACTGCTCGCTAGGTGGAGAGATTACTCCACTCGTTAAAATAAGTCATAAATCAATGATTTACGATAATCCATTAAGGAGGGACAAGATTTGCAAGTTGACATTGACCTTGTGGGGGAAGCAGGTAAACACGAAATGTCTCGTGAATGAAGCCCTCTTAAGAGTCTTCATCGGCGGAGGTTTCCCGACGCCATCTCAGAGTTTAGTTCCATAAGACCAATGCCAACTTTGTGCCTCCATAACTCCTCACCTGATCGTAACCTACAATTAATGTTGGTGTCAAATTGAAGGATGTGTCGTCCTCTAGTGAAACACATTTAGAACTTTTCACAAATTAATTTAAAACTGCACAGTAATACAAACGAAAATGAAACAATTTACTTTGAAATCATAATGCCCAAATTAAGGAAATTGAATATGTTACTCCCGAACTGCACAGTAATACAAATGAAAATGAAATAATTTACTTTGAAATCATAATGCCCAAATTAAGGAAACTGAATATGTTACTCCCGAACTGCACAGTAATACAAATGAAAATGAAACAATTTACTTTGAAATCATAATGCCCAAATTAAGGAAATTGAATTTGTTACTCCCGAACTACTACACCTTTATTTTGACATCCAAACAAACGTTTTGTGACTATCGGGTGAGTATTAACTGAGACAAAAAAGTCAACATTGGCTTTATGGAACAAAACTCCAAGATGGTGACTGGCAACTTCCTTTGATGGATACTCCTTGGCAATGACAATACCGATAGTCTCAAAGAGCCCTGTAGAATTTTTGTATCGTGCTATACTGTAAACCTATCCTAAACCTATACCTATACTGCACATCAAACTTATAACCTACGTTACCTGGGGGGTAGCCCATGGAGGAGTGTAGGGAGTCCATCGCCAGTCCGATGCCGTTGACGCCGTAGGGGCCCGCGCTCTTGAGGTAGGACGCCATGCCGGGGCCAGGGCCGGAGCCGCAAGCCGAGCCGAACGAAGGGAACGCCAGCTCCCCATCAGGGTTGCAACTGCAACACGGGGCACATTATGCGGCTGCATGCGCGGCAGGGAAAGTGGCAGAAAAACTGTCATTGAGCAAGGTAGCGGAGCTTCCCGCCGACATTCCTGACTCGACACGGTCAAAGTGGTAGGCACTGAGGAGTACACAGGGTTGTGCATTGGCCTACAACTCTTCCCTGAAATCCAGAAACCCCAAAAACGGCAATCGTTCTAATGGGAAATCAAACACCAAACCCTTCTCAAAGTTATCATGTGTATATGCAAAAATAGGGGTTCCAGTCACTTTACATTTTGCGTTTCTACCAGCTCCCCCATAAGGCGAATCCCATAAGTCCTATAAGGGACTTCAAAGCGTCCCTCCTCAACGGACTATCCGATATCGTTGATTTATGGCTCATATTAAAGAGCAAAAACAAACCCATTGATTTCAGTGAGCAAAATGTCGTTATCTAAAAAAATTCGGCCAGTAAAATTCCAAAATATTCTGTACTTTCTTTTTTGTCGTGGGTGCCCAATTTATTATATCGAAAATCGTTAGGTAGTTTTTTGCGCTATGAAATTAGCCACAAATCAACATGTCGGGTAATTCGTTAAGGATGGTTGGAATTTGAAAGTTAACAAAGGTCGTGTGGGAGAAACAGGTAGAAACGCGAATGTTGGCATGTCTGGAGCAAACGTGTGTATTCAAAAATAAGGTACTGTAATCTATGTATTTTACTATCTTAATTTGATATTATAATACTTCACACTATTTTATCCAACACAAGGTTGCGTCAGGCTAAACAAATTTTTGGATCTGCCTACTGTTTCAAAACTGCCTATAGCTGGACAGAGAAGTCTGGAAATATTTAGTCGTTCGTAAGCTGGTATACAACAACCGAAGGCGACCCTGGTTAAAGAAGAGAAACTATGTTGTTTGTTTAGGTAGATTTGGATTAGCCTCCAACTTAAAATATCGCAAAACACATCTGTTTACGAAAACAACAGGTCCAATGCTCTGTGAGCTTAATTACGCTCATTCTCACACCTTAGATAAATACTGCTGTGTAGCTGGCAAATGGAAATGTACGGACATTTTCTCCGCACAGAAACGACATGGTGAAGGTCCAAAGCTTAGAGAAGTCGAAATTACAGAAGTTATATTTACAAATATATATAGAAACTACCCTTAATTTTGAATTAAAAGTAAATGTATGTCAATCCTGTTCTAACCCCTACTCCTAAAAACGATTTTTGTGCCATGCTTCATAAATAAATTTCTAAATAATGCAATTAATAGTCCAGTGCAATTAGCTCCAAAATGGCAAAATGTGGGAAATAAAAAAAAGTTGAAACCTGTTGGAAATTATTTATTAAGGTCTCCTGAACCCACGGAAGAAAGTCCCATGGAGAAATTTCCGCCATTTTGAAAAATAAGTCAGCCATGTTCGATTTGTGCAAGGGTTTACGGAAATCCGTATTACTCGTAAACTAATTGACCTAAAAACCTCCCGTTTGCATAAAAATATCTTGTAAAAACCAGGCTATTACACAAAAAGATATGTATTTTTTTACATTTGGTTAATAATTTAAAACATATTTATTTTTACATATTGTAACTAATAGTTAGCATTTTTCACCAAGTATCCTTATAGTTTGCATTTATAAGAACAACTGTTAATATAAATTGTAGAGCATAAAATCCTCTTTCAAATACACTCTAACAAATTTTCCCTGAATATTTCAAGCATCTTACTCAGGAATTGATAGAAGCGTTCGCTACATTTTCAGTCAGGCCCTCGGTGCGGCGCT
Source organism: Allygus modestus (assembly GCA_963675035.1). Taxonomy (NCBI): domain Eukaryota; kingdom Metazoa; phylum Arthropoda; class Insecta; order Hemiptera; family Cicadellidae; genus Allygus; species Allygus modestus. Next base: position 79,767,183 of record OY776112.1, on the reverse strand, counting down.
CGGCCCCCGATCCAAATTAAGGCCCAGTCAATTAAGGTAAATCACGAGCAAATGTCGGAAGAAATTGGTAAGAAGCCGAAACATATACCAGTTGATAACACCCACCTAGAGGAACAAATTCCTAAAATTTCCCCCGGTGTTTATCTTGTAGCCCCCCTTTAAACCCCCCTAGCCCCCTTGTTGCAAGCATTTACAAAAATATTCATATCTCCATTAATATTGATTGTAGCTTCATATTATTTTTTTTGTTTGATTGCAAACATGACCGTCTACAACAAAAGTCCTTTCAACGAATTAGCTCAGATCAACGGTTAAAAAGATATTTGTACTATAATAATAAATATTTGAAAAATGTAAAATATTTTAAATACTATTTCACATTATTCTTCTCTTAAATACAAAACACGCAGGTTTTCGAGAAAATACTTGGAAACCAAAGTTGTAGTAAATTGTATTCCTCGTAAAATGATATATTTATTGCTGTACTTTCAACAATGAGAACGTAACTTAAGAGCCTCAAACACGGGCCGCGACGCCACAGGGGCTGTTGAATTTCGCCGCGCCACGTTCGCCACCCACGTTTTAAGGCTGAGTATCACGGACAATAATCATGTAGCCTATATTAACTTTTGGAAAATACTTTTTAAATTAAGATATTATCCAAAAATTTATGATTTTACATGAATTTTGGCTGATAGATGAATTTTACATGAACATATTTGTCCAGAAACAAGCATTGTATGTATATTGTATGCATAATATAGATCAGTGTAGTTTTAATGTAAATAAAGTTTTAAATTTTAGGAAGATAAATTACAAAGGTTCATGTTGTCTTTTAAGGCTTTCGAAATAAAGCAACAGGTATAGAAGTTATTAACGTGTGAAGCATACAATGTAATGTTTATAGAGCGCTATCTTGATGACGTCATCGTAGGGTGTTAAAAGCTCTGAGAGAGAGTTTCTTTACAAGATAGTCAGATGAAGGAACAACGTGCAAAATTTGGTACCTGTCGCCAGAGGTTAAATATTTTTGCCCTAACGACACGGACTATAAATCAAAAATCGCGATGCATCCGGCGCTACGCTGCGCTGGTACGGTAGCGGTGGTACACCGTGTACTCAAGGTGCGCGCATTGCATTTTAGTGTTGCAAGCACTTTATTTCAAACTTGTTGTTACATGAAACTTTGTAATTTTTCTTTCTAAAATGTAATTGTTTATTTACCTTATAACTTCACTGTTTTATATTATGCATACACTATTCAATATACAAAGGTTGTTTCTGGAAAAATATTTTCATTGTAAAATCAGCTAACAACAATCAATGTTTTACATAATACATGTTTAGATACTATCTTAATTTTCAGAGTCTTTTTACAATATTAATATAGGCTACATGATTATTGTCCGTGCGATTCTCAGCCTTAAAACGTGGGAGGCGAACGTGATGCGGAGCAATTGTCGAAATTCCGCAGCCGCTGTGGCGTCGCGGCCTAAAGTGCACTCGCCGTGTTTGAGCCTCGTAAGTTAGTATTCATGAAAGTACAGCAATTTACATATCGTTTTACGCGGAATAAAATTTACTACAACTTTGGTTCAAATTATTTTTTCGAAGACCTGCGTGTTTGTATTTAAGAGAAGAATAATGTGAAATAGTATTTAAAATATTTTACATTTTTCAAATATTTATGATTATAATGCAAATATCTATTTAACCGGTTATCTGAGCTAATTCGTTGACAAGACCTTTGTTGTAGACCATCATGTTTGCAATCAAACAAAATAATTAATATGAAGCTACAATCAATATTAATGGAGATATGAATATTTTTGTAAAAGCTTGCAACAAGGGGCCTAGGGGGGTTTAAAGGGGGGCTACAAGAACACCGAGGGAAATTTTAAAGATTTTACCTCTAGGTGGGTACTATCGACTGGTATATGTTTCAGCCTGTTTCTAATTTCTTCCGACATTTGCTCGTGATTTACTTTAATTGACTGAGCTAGTTGGCCGAGCGCCGCACCGAGCGCCTAAGTGAAAATGTAGCGAACGCTTCTATTTATTCCTGAGTAGGATGCTTGAAATATTCAGGTTAAACTTTTTAGAATGTATTTGAAAGGGGATTTTATGCTCAACAATCATTTATTAACAGTTGTTCTTATAAATGCAAACTATAAGGATACTTGGTGAAAAATGCTAATTATTAGTTACAATATGATGTTTTAAATTATTAAACAAATATAAAAAAATGAATACACAAATTTTTGCAAACGGGAGGTTTTTAAGTCAATTAGTCTACTAGTAATACCGATTTCCATAAACCCTTGCACAAATCCAACATGGATGACATATTTTTCAAAATGGCGGAAGTCCCTATGTGATTTTCTGGGACTTTTTTCTGTAGGTTCAGGAGACCTTAATAAATGATTTCCAACACATTTCAACTTTTTTTATTTCCCTACTGAAATGCTGATTGCCTAATTGCACTGGACTATAAGGTGAATTGTTTATGAAACTAAATAATTTCCATTCATGGAGTAAACTGTGTAAAAATTCAAATTTGTCTTTTCTTGTATGGCCTCACGTACGAAAACATAACTATCATACAACTTTAGCAAACTGCATGATTTATTTTCTCAAGAATCCCGTTTGTGAACAGTAAGTGGAGGGATGGCGCAATTAGTCTAGTACTACACAATGAAATTCTAAACGCCACACTAAAACGTGCAAGTAACTTGATTCCAAACGGTCGACCATTCTTCACCATTATACTTTCGATGTTTGCGTGGACGTGATTTTTTTGCCGCCAAAGTTCGCTAGAAACGCGAGAAATCGAACATCGATAGGTGGATAGTATTCAGTTGAACGTGAACCCCCAATTAGGGGAGGCGAGCAGCTGGTTACAATAGAGTCGGGGGGAGGGTAAACGCGTGGCCCTAAACAACAACAAACAACTAAACTTTGGGCCTGAGGCGTAAACAGCGAAAAGCGGAGGTATTTGGACTCCCGGCCGCCCCACCGTTCAACTCACGCCCCGGAGCTGTGGGATGCATGCAGGTTGACGTGGTGTGTCATAACTGCCCCATTCTGCTGTCTGGGGCGGTATTAGGGTTGACGTTGTGAATCTTAAGAGATGAATTCGCTTCAGGCAACCGTGAGAAGCACACCTTCCTCGCAAAAAAATTATCTAGTCTTGCCTGTCCGTTATAGTAGTAGGTATTCTGCATTTTTACGATTTGTTCGTCTTCTTAGACTTACCATCGGGGTATTAGCTCCACGGGTAGAACAGGATAATTCAGGACTTTAATTCATCCTTTCTCAATTGAATAAATACAGTATTTAATAGATCCGGTTATCCGGTAACATAAAATAAAAAACACACAAATTAGTGTTTTTATCTCAAGACTGAATTTTATGATTACCAGTGTTTATAGAGTGGTGGAAGAGGTATTTATAAATATCTTAAGTGCCGAAACTAAGGTACACACAAACTTCTCTGGACGTCACAAATCAGAACCGAATCAAAGACAAATCTATTAACAAATACAAATATTACTGTCCAAAATCTACTTTCACTTGGTGTTCTTATGTCTGCTTAATTTTACAGATGGGCCTGTAACAGTCAAATAGTATTTAATACAGTAATTAGACAATCTATATAAATTAAATTAGAGTTTTGTTTGTACATTGCTTGGAATTATGAAATTTTTGCTTATTTTCACGTTTTACACCAAAGGGAAGCCAAAACAAGACGTATCATTGTTTATTTGTTTTATACATTCGTGAGAAGGTTTTAGACTACTTTAAACTGCCATACGCCTTTTGGAAAAATAATGGCTTCTGCTCAAAAACGTGTTTTCGCACGGTTTGATCGTGTTTGTTCGCTTTTCCCAGGGAAACGGGTGAACTGATTTAGATGAAACTTTGTTTCTATGTTCTATACGTATGTTAGAAGATTATAAGCTATTTCAACATTTTTAATTCACCTCAGGGCTTCACCCCACCATATTTTCAAGATACCATATTATGGTTATGGACAAAGCATTTATTTATACTGAACCAGTTTATGACTTAAGAATATTCATTCCATAAACAGCTGTTGTAGTTCTCATTTAAAACATCGAGTAAATATTGGTAATGAATAATGGAAGTATACAGAGTGGACATATTATCTAAATCTATATTTTTCAGACGCATTCACTCGCTCACATTGTGATCACTGTAACTAAAAAATGACAATGTCTAAGAGGGTGAAATTTTGCAAGTGGTTCCCCTTATTCTGCAGATGTACAATAAAGCTAGGTTTGAAAAAAATCGTACCCGACTCGCCCTAATTTACTTTTATTGCTGGCAATCTTATGAGCATTAGTTCGGACCTTCTAATTTGAATTCGGTTGGAACATACCTAATATATAAGAATAAACACAAGCCTATTCCCTTCAAGATCGTGTTTTAGGGCCCCACCCCCGAACCTTCGGAATACTTATTTTAACAATCTTGCAACTGCTACTTGACTGATAGAAATGAAATTCGGTAGCAAAAAAACAGATACAAATACTTAACGGATCTACCCCACTGACCTTTAATTTAATAATCACAAACTACTCAACCAATAGAGTTGAAATTTGGTACTTTAAAGGACATCAGCAACAACAACATGGCCCATAATGGAGAGTCATGGTGTTGTTCTCTCCATAGATTTCATACAGACACTTTGTGTGCTTGAGTCATGGGAGGACGAGATGTACGCCACTCTAAATAGATATTTTATGTAGCCAACTACTGAGTGTCTCAACTTAACAGTAAATTTGAAAATTATTTTTCGATGAGATTAAAGTGTTGAGGAGTTGTATTAGGTCCTTTTAAAAGTTGGGAACAGGACATTGGAAAACAGGTGGTCTCATAAACACCCCTCCTCTACTCTGTTCAATCTGTGAATAACAGGAACTACTGATCGACAGTTTTTTCGCTGAGGTTCGTAAACGGATTAATCTAGTTGTTATTCTATACAAATTCATCTATTATTTAGACATACAACCCGTACGAAGGACGGGTACATAGCTAGTAATTACCTATTTTATTCAATTTATGACGCTTTGTCTGCAAAGGAAAACATTCTAATGAGCTGTCGGCACTTTAGGTGGTTTTATACATCTACTTTAAACAGTTGTCTTGCATAGTTAAAATTCAACCTAGTATGTAAAACGTTTCGTTGTTTTTTTATATTGTTATGAAGTTAAATTATTGTTACGGTGTATATAGAACAGAAAAGCAAACGTGTTAGAGCGTTTTATGTTACCTACATGCATGATTTTGCCAACCGATTGAAATTCTTTCTCTTATAACATACATTTAACAGGTTTGAATATTTAAATGAAAAAGAGCAAATTTTGAAGTGTTACCGATACAGTCTTCACTCTATATCGCAATAACCACTCTCGATTTTACGGTCTTCAACGAAAAATCAAGCACCGAGTCAGAGAGAATTCATATTTAGAAACCTCTTTCGGATTCGTTCGGTTGCGAATATCACATTCGAAGAGAGAGGCGCTGAAGGGTTGAGGGCGGGGGAGGCAACAAAGGTTCGATGAGGGGAGGGGGAGAGGAGGGGACGTTGAACATTTGGCAGCATTGTGCCGCACGCTCGAGTGTTTGATTCTACGAGAATGGATCCACAAATCCGGAAATATTAAAGTGCGCCGCTTCACTTGCAAGGCCCCAGACTGTTGCCCTGGGGTACACCACCACCACGGCACATGCTGCGGTGTGTACACTGCCGCGGGGGGTTTAATATGCTTGCTCGCGGGGGTCCTATTTGATAGGTTGGTGAGCACTTTCGGTCAGTTGCCTTTTTTAAAGTATGTTTTTAAGAATGATTTGATCAATCAAGCTAGACTTTTGAAGGACTCTTGCAATCCGTTTGACTATCGTTACTAACAATCTTTTTAACCGGTACGAATTTTCATTAGGTTTTCAGATGTACGGGAAATGTATGAAATTATTCAATGGTTAAAAAATAGCTGCTGGAAAATGTATAATATCCCTTCGGAAATTGGCATAGAGTTTGTAATTCGATTTGTTTCAATCAATTACTTTAATACGGGTAGTTAATCGTAAAAAGCTAAAATAATTCTTAAAAATCACTATTTTTTAGATCAGCTATGTTATAACGTTTATTGAATATATACTCTATATTATATATTATATTATATGTATATATTACTCATTATCATTCTTTGCCTAGCTTAGTAATTTTGTTTAAAGGGATGAAAGAAAGAAGTCAATATTAATTACAGGTTAAATAAAACCATCTTATTTATTGTTGAGAAACTGTTTCTGTGGCCAATAATCAGCGACGTTTCCAAGTTAGACTGGTAAAATAAATTAGATTAGTTTCACAATCTTAATGTATTTGTATTCCTCCTAATGACCCGCACAAAAGTCAACAGAAAGAAAAAAATACGAAGTTGAAAAAGAGACACGCGTTCGCCAATCATTCGATTTAAACAAATGGAGTGTAAAAGCTTAAGTCGAAACTGGAATCAAATGGAATAAAAAACGCAATACGGCTGAGTAGCTGGAGAGGTGGGGGGGAGCTAATGGCGATCAGATCAGCTGTGAAGTGTCGCATTTTCCCGCCAACCCGCACGATCACGTGATCAAAGAACTAATCACCTGAGTAGCGCGATGTGCGTGCGTGTGAGCACTCATCAGGTAAATTGTCTGGAGTAATCTACCTGTCCGTTCCACCCCACAGAATGTTGACTTGTTACTTAAATTTAATCTTTCATGTGCGCATTGATGCATTTCGTACTGTCCTACAAAGAGATTTATTGTATTTACATTCACTGAGTTTATATGGGTCTGAATTTATCAGTGGTTGGAAATAATAAATGTGTTTTCAAAACATTAAAATTTATTTAGTGTATTGCTAATCGAGAGAGAGAGAGAGAGAGAGAGAGAGAGAGAGAGAGAGAGAGAGAGAGAGAGAGAGAGAGAGAGAGAGAGAGAGAGGGGGGGGGAGGGAGGGAGAGAGAGAGAGAGAGAGAGAGAGAGAGAGAGAGAGAGAGAGAGAGAGAGAGAGAGAGAGAGAGAGGGAGAGAGAGGGAGGGAGAGAGAGAGAGAGAGAGAGAGAGAGAGAGAGCGTATTAAACGAAACGCGTATAACCATAGAATATCTATGTAAGGGAAATCCTATAATATGATGTAACTTGCCTGAAATCCAAGGTTTACACTGAAAATTTAACATTTGAAAATTAGACGTTTGGTTTGGGATACTTAACAATAACAAACACCCTTATAAGGCACGTGTGACGAAACAGTTTCGCAGGAAAGCTCAAGTGGTAATTATGGTAATTATATGGCAATTTTGTAGATTTTCCAGTGTTCATTACTTTCCCTATGTTTGAGATTTTAAACAAATATGATCGCTGAAAGTCCAGAGTCATTCAATATTTTGCATAAATAATTATAATTACTAGTAAATTGCAATATCAGAATGTTTGAATATTAAATAAGCATGTTCGTACTGATATTCATAAATGATTGAGTTTTTATAACCTAACCTAATACCCGGAAATTTGCGCGTAGAGATTCAGAGAGTCAATTAGAAGAGCGTTTTAAGAAGCTCTTGGTATTAAACTGTGTTACAGAAAATGTATCACAATAAGAAATGTAACTAATATAGCAATATCAAAGTAGATATTAAAATCTTTACTTACCCTCCTGACAGACTGTTAGGCCACATGGGGTGTCAAACACACCTGAAACACAAGGAAGGAATGAGTGTTGGGAAGGAAGACAAAAATTATTATAAAGTAATGATTAAACATATATAGTGGCACTGTAATCTGTAATATTCGGAAGTCAGATTTAGTTGATGGGGTAAGGGTAAGGGATTCAGAGGAGTCGGTTGTCTTAGCTCTCATGACATTGGATGACAGCCTCCTTAGGAGAAGGTGATCACCGGAACCACTCTTCCCTCGGGCGTTCAAGATGACGTCACCATCGCCAAACGCACTATCATCTATATAAACACCTCTTCACTGTCACAACATACAAGAAATTAAAATTACAAATTAATTACTGTCGATTTATTTGAGCTTGTTTTTACATCGGAAGCGTCGGTTCTAAATTATCATCCAGCATTTTTGTTTTGAGATAATTATCTAAATACTGCCCCATTCAGGTGCTGATGATGGCGTATTATCCATTCATTTTTACCACCTCGCATTTGGAGTAGCACTCTGGGGTGCATGTTCAAACAATGAATTTAAACGGGTATTCTGACTGTAAAAAGCTGATCGAATAATTGCAAAATTAATACCCCCGTCGCAGCAAACCTGTGTAATCAGCGAATTTCCAATGCATATGTGCCTCGCTACTATACTGTATAGAGCCATTTACCAAGTTTCACAAAAATATATTCATAAATAAGTAATATATAGCATTTTATTTATTCTTCATAAGAATAACATTAGGACTGAGTACGCAGGTTTGCTGCTACGAGGAAGATTAAAAATGTGTTTTTAGCGAATTTCCCTATAGGGAAGATGCTATTACCGTAGGTCTCATGGTACGACTTAAGCCCGAGACCATGATAACTTTTCATTTTGAGGTCCCCAGATGCCAAAAACACCATTCGTTCAAATTTTTATATATGTATATATAAAACATAACAAACACTATAAACACTATAAACATTATAAAACATTATATATATATGTATACACTATGTTGGCGGTGTTATATATACACATATATAAAAATTTGAACGAATGGTGTTTTTGGCATCTGGGGACCTCAAAATGAAAAGTTGTCATGGTCTCGGGCTTAAGTCTTACCATGAGACCTACGGTAATAGCTTCTTTCCTATAGGGGAAATTCGGTAAAAACACATTTTTACTTTCTCCCCCTATACATAGTATATGGAGAAAGTATTGTTTTCGTCAACATTTTCGAATTTGAGTTGTTAGTGGAAATATTCGTTTTGGTGCTCCCTGAACCCAAAAAAGTGGTTTTTACGTGATGTCTGTCTGTGTGTTTGTGTGTGTGTGTCCGTGTGTGTGTGTGTGTGTCTGTGTGGATGTGTACAGAGCTAGAGCCTTGACCAATGGGCCGATTTTTATGAAATTTGGCATGTACGTACTAATCCACGATATCTCCAGGTGTTTTTTTCATTTTTTTGAATTTTTTATTTTTAAGGGTAATTATCCCCCAAAAACCGCCAAAAAACATGAAAAATCAAAATTTCTCAAAAACGGCTGTAACGATTTTGATTAAACTTTAGTAGTTTGTAGAACTTTAATTTTCCAACAAAATGGCACCACCCGTACTCCTGTAAAAATTTGGGTTCAGAAATTACAGGACTTAAAACATCAAAAATTCAGTTTTTTAGATTTTTCATAAAAATACATAAATATAACAAATATTACTATTCACCATTAAAACGAGCTCAAAAAACTAAATAATTTAGTATTTTGAATTACTATTCTACGATTGCTGGTTTCGGAGAAAATTGAAATTTTCATTTTGCGGTAAACGCAGTACGTTGTACGCATGTTATTCTTATGGGGAATACAAAAATACTATTTCTCTCTTATTTACTGATCAATTTCATTCAAACTTGATATGCTTGTCAAGTTAGTATTGACCAACAGAGGAAATTCGAAATATGTTGCCCCTTAATAGCCCTGGGGGGAATAGGGGGCATTTCCCTTCTTAAAACCACGAGTGCAGCAATGGATTCTGTAGTGCCTCCAAAGCAGGGATTTGGGTGGATGTTTTTAAAACAACTTGTTTACAAGATTTTCTGTACATTCGACCGTGCTTTGTATTCTATATTTAGTAAATAAAAAGTAATTTATTCATTAAAGTTGGGATAAAAGGGAGAAAGTATATGTCAGTTTCCCGATACCGTTTATTTATCTTATAACTATCAATATAACTAGCAATTAACAATATAACTCAACCAGGTGAAGCTACATACCAAGTTTTATTAATTTGGGTTCATAACTAAGGGAGATATAACACTTTACTTATTCTCCACATGAATAACATGGGGGCCAAGAATGCAGGTTTGCTGCTACGGGGAAAATCAACAAACAACTGTTTTTGTGTGCAAATATCAATATACCACACTTAGTTGAAACCACATACCAAGTTTCATCAATATACATTCATAAATAATCGAGATATCAAATTGTATTTATTCTCCATGAGGATAACATTGGACAACATACTGTGTTTAGCACTTGGAATATCTCTGCAACGGTTGGGCGTAAAACAACAATTAAAACACCAAAATGATTGTTTTGTAGAGCTAAACAGATTTGTAAAAAGAAATGTGAAGTTTTTAGTAAAATTATCTGAGGAAAATCCAAAAACCTTTTTCCCATAACATTAACATGGAAAATTTTATGGACACGTTTTTTGTCTTTTCTCTACAACCACTTAACCTTGGTTAATGATTCAAAATACCAAATTATAATTTTTTTAAGTTATATAAAATGGCTATAACTAAAATTGAGTATTTTAACAATTTTAGGGGAAAAATAAAAAAACTGATTTTTGGAAAATTTAAAACCCACATAAAACCCCCTTCCCATAATCCGATCGATCTGGTCTTAGAAATTCAAGTCATAAATATTACTCTACATATTTGTGCCACATTTCATCAAAATCGGGAATTTCTTTCAAAAGTTATCGCTGTAACGGGCACACACACACACACACACACACACACACACACACACACACACACACACACACACACACACACACACACACACACACACACACACACACACACACACACACACACACACACACACACATATAAATTTGAACGAATAGTGTTTTGGCATCTGGGGACCTCAAAACGAAAAGTTATCATGGTCTCGGGCTTAAGTCTTACCATGCCACCTACGGTAATAGCTTCTTCCCTATAGGGGAAATTCGCTAAAAACACTCCCGAAAATACCATGGATTATTACCTAAATACCGAATTTGTTCAAAACCGGCCCATTGGTGTGAGCCCTAGGTCTGACACATACAGACAGACAGACGGACGGATAGAGACAGACATAACTTCAAAAATCATTTTTTGATTCCGGGAGCACCAAAACGAATATTTCCACTAATAACTCCAATTTGAAATAATTTGTCGAAAAAAATACTTCCTCTATGTGGTGTATTTATTGTGATTATATAGTGACGACATAATCAAATGTACAGGGGAGAAAGTAATAAAAACACAAAAAGTCACTCCTCTCATGACCTATTTGTACAAAATTAACTTGCAGAAAGTGGTTGCCCCAGATAAATATTTATTAGCTCATTTTTATTAATTTATTTACTATATATATATATATATATATATATATTTGTATAACTTGAATGCAATTGCACTAGACTGTGATACAGCCTAGCTAAGATGTGTAATGCATAACAACTTTGAAGTATTGTGCATGAACGTTAATTAGGCCTTATTTATTTATTAACTTATTTACTATATATTTTACAACATGAATTTAGTTTTAGTAAAACTGTGATGAAATATTCTAGACCCTATTCTAGTAATTTATTTCTCTGTTTTAAAACTTGGAGTTTGGCCAAATTGAGATATATTTTTTAAATATTTGAATTTTTGGGCATAAAATGCTACTATTTTGTAGTGTATACAGCCCATTGTTGACTGAAGCCTGTGCCTGTAGAAACATATTGTAATATGATGTGACATGATCTAATTCCTGTATTAGGACAAAAGATTAAATAAACTATGTATCTATCTAAACATAAGGTATTCGGTATTTGTGGAACTCCCATACAATTTGTGAACAAACCGAACATTCCGTGTTGAGCCAAATATTCGGGAGTACTCACATATGGTGTAGGACAGGCTTGAACAAAGACCATCCGTAATTACTCTAGACAAACATTACGGCTAAAGCATTCTTTTCTTTCAATAAATATCGAAATACTTCGACCAGTTTTTATTTGAACACTTTATAAATAACTCTTATCATTCACGCTACATGACGTGGTACTAGATGTTGATAAAATGTTTACTTTACTAAACAAAAGCTCTAGTAAAGACACACACATTCCCAGAATAACTTGATGCAACATTTACATTTTTCCTCTACCGCACAACCGCGACATTATTCAAACCGTATCGCTTCAATTTCAACACATTGTAAAGACGTAGTTCACTCGTACCCCCACTGAGGTAAAGGTAGGTACCCAACAACACTGCTACAACTAGGAACTTGCATAGTTATCTTTGTGATGTTGACTCTTCGGCGTGCTTTTTACACTTTATTTATTAAGTTACCGAAGGAGCTATTAAAAAATTACGATACATTTTGTCTTATCTTCAAATCTAAACGTTTGGAAAGAGCAAAAACTATACTTGGAAAACAAATATTGTTGAATCGAAACGAGGAAAAATGCTAGTCTTGATTTAAATTAAAATCATAGGATTTTTAGTTTATCTTCAAACAAACTAATTTTACTGTCGTTAAAATAAAGAGAATATCCGTTTTCAATTTCATGTGTAATGCGAAAATTTTTCGAGTTACTTCAATGTTTAATAAGTTTCTGTATCCTAAACTCTTTACATCTTTTAACTATGGTTATGCTCAAAGAAATTATTATGATTTTTTAAATTTTAATTTTGATGTTTAATCACATACATTTAATAAGTGAATAAACTGCCAACGTATATATTTATTTATTCAGTTATTAAAGTTACAGTTTTTAAAATTAACACGTTGCTGTTTTCATTAAGTTCAATCGGTTTATTTCTAGGAATATCAATCCAATACTCATCCTAAATTATTTTTTAAAGGTTTAGGAAATGGAAGGATGAAGGGTGTTTTGCAACAAAAGACTTGTACTTGTACTTGAATTTTCGTACTTGCATTCAAGTTGAAATCAATCTGGTTCTACTAGTACTTTTACTTCTAACTCTAGAAAATTCATTAGCATTTTGTTATTTTGAAAATTGATTGGAGTATATTTTTTCAATAATAGTACAATAAAAGAGTATCATAATATCGAAAACTTGAACATGTAGTTAGTGGTTCACCTGAAGTATATAATTTATCATTATTAATTAATTCATAAGGTCACTGTCCTAATATCGAATTATTAGCTAAACAAATATTTATTGACTTAACGTAAATAAATTATTTTATTTATTAATCAATATTGGTACTTAATAAATCTTAAGTGGTAGTGGGTAGTGGTATTTGTTTTATTACTTATTGACTAATAATTTAATTTAAAATTATTTATTCATATATTTATATTGACTACTGATTGACTTATTGTTGACGTAATATTGACTTGTTGACTATTATTTTATTTATACATTATTTACTGGCTTAATGACTATACATTGACTATTATTTATATCCCTTCGCGCCACGCAGCAAAACTCTGTGTAGTAGGGCGAAATCTCATTCTCCAAGAGGGAGCCCAAGTCCTCTGCGTCTACCTGCCTCTCCCATAAGACCAATGTTAAATTTCAAAACCCATCCCTTCCCAACGGATTATCCAATATCGTTATTTGTCGGCTCATTTTCAACAGCAAAATAGTTCAAGTTGCTCTTAAAAGAAAAGAAAAAAAATCATAAATATACGATATTTTGGATTTTTTTACCACTATTATTGTTAATATAAATATTTTGCTCCCTGCGATCGTTAGGTATTTGTTTTTAATAAGTAAAAAATCAATGATATAGGATAACCCATCGAGGAGGGCTTTGACGTTAACTTGCCTAATGAGGGAAGCAGGAAAACACGCGAAAAGTTTCGTGACTGGAGCCCCTTCTAATATCATGTTCAAACCGTGTAGTTAAAAAACGAGTTCGCAGGCAGCACGCTGGCGTAAGGGAAGTGAACTTCCACATTAAAACCTTTAAAAAATCAAATAAAGGGTGTAAACAAACACTGGGGACATTTTATTTATTGAAATATTTAATTTGTTGGCTGTTTTTATGCTCCTGGTTCTATTTGAGGTCACTATGGTAATGATGTATATTATAAGGTTAGGAGGAGGTTTCGACAGGACCAAAAGTTGGTCTAGGGGTATTGGGGGTGATAAAACTACATAAAGATATGAAAAACAGCCTTTTCCAATGTAAAATCCCCCAACTAATATTTTCTTTAATAACTCGGTAAATACTTGAGCTAGAATAGTGAGAGAGGGCTTAAAATTTTCAGCGGTTTTTGTACAGTATTTTAATATGCAATAATTTTAAATTCAGCGCTTTCCTGACCCGTTTTGGACCCAAAAACTAACAATTTGAAAAATTAAAATCCCTGAAAAAGGGTTTTAGAGTTGTTTTTCCTAACGAACTTGTCCAGCTATTTACAAAAGGGAGGATTCCTACCAGATTCAAATAAATCGGACAAAAATTGCAGCCACTACAGTGCGAACACACACACACACACGCACGCACACACACACACACACACACACACGCGCGCGCGCGCGCACACACACACACACACACACACACACACACACACACACACACACACACACACACACACACACACACACACACACATATATATATGTCCTAGGCTTAAGTTTTAACATGCGGGTCATGCTAATAGTTCAATTTTCCATGGGATATTCACGAATAACGGTTTCTGTTATAAGATGGCCGGCCTACTTGCTCTGTTGCTTATTTCTGCTATCGCCGTCACCTTCGTGGCTGGAAACTGTGACAGTGACGACAGTGTGACAGTCATCAGCAAGATTGAAGGTCTCAACATTGATACCTCAAAAGTGTTACAAAGTGTAAGTAAGGCCTAGAAACGAGTTAGAACAACAATAAAGGAAAGCTGTTCAAATAAATTTTCTATTAAAAATAGTTAATAATATAATGTACTTTTGGATTCAAATGTTCAATTTTAATTTGTTCATATTTTTATCCATAGAGTTTTGCATCTAAGAAACGTGCAGATGCTCTAAAACGTGTTACTTACTTATACTGTAGTTTTTATCTTATTTAAGTGTTTTTGTTTGTCTAGATATCAGGGAAATTCGAAGTGGCTTATGCTACGATTAATCTAGACAGCGCATTTAAGACGTGTCCGACGTCGACCTTCTACAAAGTTGGAGGCGAGTACAGAGTCAATAACAACTGGTGAGTTGATAAATGCAACTGCTCCACATGCATCACATCATATACATCAGTCGTGGTTGCCTCTATTGAAAATAACTTCCTTCTTTGAATTAGAAAGTATGAATTCCTTACACATTCTTAGAATTATTTGACTATCGATTATCCCTAAGCTTCATTATATTTTCCATTTATTTTGTTATTTTCCACGATAGTTTCATACGACAACAAATTTCAAGCATGAAAATCGTCAAAAGGTTTTTTATTACGGTGATATTATACAGTATATTTAACATTTAAGTTACTTAGCAAACTATGATAAAACTATCAAACAGTTTGTTATAAAAATGCCTTAAAGTATTAAATAGTACGGGTGAATATAATTTTAGAGTTGGTGCTTAAATTGTGATAGTAATAAAACAACAGCATTACCTGCTCCTAGAAACAATGTTACCAGTTGTACTGAAAGCTGTTTTTTTTAACTGCTGAACCTGGTGATAGATATCTTTTCCGCTATTTGATGTAACATTTGCATTCATAACTGGGCATTTAAAAACCAATTCATCTAAATATGATTTGTTTTAAGGGTGGCACATGGTGAAGTCACCATAAAGGCAGCTGGAGATGTGGTTGATACTATAGGTAAGTGAATATTGGCAAATAAATATATTTGAATTCCTCTTTTAACTAGGTTTTCAACTGTTCAAACATTGAAACAACCAATGATACTTCTTTGATGGATATCTAAGCTATTGCATCATGCACTTTTTGTAAAGAGCAAAAATACAGTCAACTTGAGTAGACTTAATCCATGTAGTATTATTATAGCTATGAAATTAAAAAAGTTTGTAATATCGCATGCTGTCTGGTATACCTTAAATATCTTTGTAATATCGCATGCTGTCTGGTATACCTTAAATATCTTTGTAATATCGCATGCTGTCTGGTATACCTTAAATATCTTTGTAATATCGCATGCTGTCTGGTATACCTTAAATATCTTTGTAATATCGCATGCTGTCTGGTATACCTTAAATATCTTTGTAATATCGCATGCTGTCTGGCATACCTTAAATATCTTTGTAATATCGCATGCTGTCTGGTATACCTTAAATATCTTTGTAATATCGCATGCTGTCTGGTATACCTTAAATATCTTTGTAATATCGCATGATACCTGGTATACCTTAAATATCTTTGTAATATTGCATGCTGTCTGGTATACCTTAAATATCTTTGTAATATCGCATGCTGTCTGGTATACCTTAAATAGCTTTGTAATATCGCATGATACCTGGTATACCTTAAATATCTTTGTAATATCGCATGCTGTCTGGTATACCTTAAATATCTTTGTAATATCGCATGCTGTCTGGTATACCTTAAATAGCTTTGTAATATCGCATGATACCTGGTATACCTTAAATATCTTTGTAATATCGCATGCTGTCTGGTATACCTTAAATATCTTTGTAATATCGCATGCTGTCTGGTATACCTTAAATATCTTTGTAATATCGCATGCTGTCTGGTATACCTTAAATATCTTTGTAATATCGCATGCTGTCTGGTATACCTTAAATATCTTTGTAATATCGCATGCTACCTGGTATACCTTAAATATCTTTGTAATATCGCATGCTGTCTGGTATACCTTAAATATCTTTGTAATATCGCATGCTACCTGGTATACCTTAAATATCTTTGTAATATCGCATGCTGTCTGGTATACCTTAAATATCTTTGTAATATCGCATGATACCTGGTATACCTTAAATATCTTTGTAATATTGCATGCTGTCTGGTATACCTTAAATATCTTTGTAATATCGCATGCTGTCTGGTTTACCTTGAATATCTTTGTAATATCGCATGCTGTCTGGCATACCTTAAATATATTTTAATACGAGGCCACACATATTATCTGAATATATTTTCGATCAAATAAATATGTAAAGTAGAACAAATATTCAAGAACAATACTTTAAAAAAATATTTGTTCTAATCGGTGCTAAGTTCAGATAAAACCGATGAATGCTGAGTTAAGTTTCATACTTAATAACGGATCTCTTTAAAATTGTAAAACACAAAACAATTAATTAAGTATAATCATGGTTAAAAATAGAACTGATTTATTTAAAAAAATAACAATTCTCTACTAAATAAATTGTTATTTATATTGAAAGGAATATAAAAATTAAAGAAAGAAATTCTACCTGTTTTTAAGATAATGGACAAGTAGTGAGGAAGACTTTCCCGGTCTACCAGTCACCGGACAACAGCTTGTTCGCGTTCTACACCTGCAATGTCGAAGGTATGGAAGGCAAATGGTTACTCAAGTGGTCTTAAACGCAAGGTCCACGAGCAAAAGTCTCAAAGCAAAATCAAGTGATTTGCAAAAGAAAGAAGAAATGTTCTTTCAACGCTAAGATTTTAGAGAGAAAATTTAAGACAGTAGAGATGTTGAATATTCGTACTTATGAGTAGGATGTTGTTATATATTTTTATTGTAGGTAGACCTATATTGTTAAAAATAATTTGTACAGAAAGTGTACTAACATATTAGAGGCAGTCATAGCTTTGTGGGTTGAGTACTGGCCTAGCATCCATAAGACCCGAGTTAAATTCACGGTGAAATTCATCTGACCTTTAAACTCTGATTACCAGGCTATTTAAGTAGTCTATTTTAGATGTCAGGGTCACTATTTATAGTGCGAACTGAAAACTCTGACAATAGGCCATGGCCAGAAGGTTAAACAGCTTTACTTATTTTACTACCATCCTAGATTTATTTAAGCTAAACATAAATCTCTAAAATTTAAAAAAATGCCTATAAAAGGGAACTATAAAAGGAATTTGTGAAAAAGCTTATATATTATGATGACAAAGAACAATTAGTTTACAAGTAAAGAAAAAACATCTTAAAAGTTACAGATTCCATGTGGTCTATTTCCATAGTCATTATTTTTATTAACCTCAAAAGAAAACGTTTTCTCGGCCCATAAACCAGAAGTATATATCTTTCTTTATTCCGACTGAACTATTTTGTTGGAGCGTACACTCGGCGTAAGGCCCAGTCTGTACGCTCAGTAACTCACAGTCCTATCCCAACAGCTACATGTAAGTTGTTTAATTCATATTTATGTTAAGCCCACTATTTTATCGGTAGAGGATTGGCTACTGTATATCTGATGACTCAATACTCAGCTTCAACACTGTACTTCCTCGATAACTACTTGCTCTTGCATATAAATACTGTAATAACTACTGGATCATTGGCCACACCACATATTTTTACATTTATCTGTTGAATGTTTTTTTAGGAAAGAGTGAGTCTATGGGGTATATTTTGAAGAAGGACATTATAATTGACATCGTCTCAGGGTACCGCCAAGAGGCAATCGCTCGGTTGAAATCTGTGGGGCTCAAAGATGGCACCCCTGTAAAGGCTTGTTTGAGAAAGAAACACTAAACTGTTTTAGTTTTTGAAAAAAAAACTTCATTATGCAAAATAAATTAATTTTATTCTAAATGCATCGTATTATTTTCACCCTACAAAGGTACACTAATATAATGCAGGTATATAATAAAGGTATACTAATATAATACATCTCAATACCTGGAGGTTTGTTTTACCATAGCACAAAACCACTAGACCAATTGAGCCAGTTATTTAGAATTAATATAACCTTTACGTAGTAAACTTGAAAATGTGCAAGGTCAATGAAGAAATGTTCAACAGGTTCAAAACTGCAGTTCGACTCGTGGAGACTGAAGTACGTAAAACTACAGACAACGTTGATTAACAAAATCTGCATGTCATGGCTGCTGGGTTTGGTGAAGATAATGAATAATACCCCCGTCACAGCAAACCTGCGTACTCAGCGAATTTATAATGATTGAATATGTTTCTCACGACCACATAAAGCCACTTACCAAGTTTCATAAAAATACATTTATACAAAAGTGATACATAAAATGTTATTTATTCTCCATAAGAATAACATTAGGGCTGAGTGCAGGTTTGTAACTTAAAGATAAGAAATCTGTTTTAAGAAATTATCAATATAACTCAACCACGTGAAGCCACATACCAAGCTTTAATAATTTATGTTCATAATTAAGGGAGATAAAACACTTTACTTATTCTCCATAACAATAACATTATGGCTGAGTATGCAGGTTTGCTGCTACGAGGATAATCAATAAAAAATAAATTTGTTGTGCAAATATCAATAAACCAATACTAGGTGAAGCGACATATAAAATTTCATCAATACGCATTCATAAATAATCGAGATATCAAATTTTATTTATTCTCCATAAGGATAACATTAGACAACGTACTGTATTTAGCACTTGGAATCTCTCTGCAACGGTTGGACATAGAATCACAATTGAAACACCAAAATGAGTGTTTTTTAGAGCTGAATTTATTGGCAAAAGCAAATAGTAAAGTTAACAGTAAAACTAACTGAGGAAACGCTAAAACCTTTTTCCCATAAGATTAACATGGGAGATTTTATGAACACGTTTTTTGGATTTCCTCTGGAACCACTTAACCTTCAAATGAATGAATGATTCTAAATACTATATTATTTGTTTAAGCTTTATAAAATAATCAAAACAAAAAATTTGTTTTTTAAATATTTTAAGGTGAAAAATGCAAAAAAACTGATTTTTGGAAAATTTTGAAACCCCATAAACCCCCTTTCCCATGGTCCGATTTTTATGGTTTTTGAACTAAAAGTTATTAATGCCACTTTACACATTTGAGCCAGATTTAATCGAAATCGGACGTTTTTTACTCAAGTTATCGCATTCACACACACACACACACACACACACACACACACACACACACACACACACACACACACACACACACACACACACACACACACACACACACACACACACACGCGCGCGCGCACACACACACACACACACACACACACACATATATATCCGAGCGTACATATATAAATTTGAACAAATAGTGATTTTGGCATCTGGGGACCTCAAAATGAAAAGTTATCATGGTCTTGGTCTTACCATCCCACCTACGGTAATAGCTTCTTCCCTATAGGGGAAATTCGCTAAACAAGAGAGCCGTGCAAACCATCCATATTACTGGAACTACTGACACTGTCTTGCATCTACTTTTTGGAAACTGTCGCACACTGTATATCTAAATTTTCCCTTATAGGGGCCGGACTTTCACAATAATAACACGAGAGGCTGGGACATATATTGAATCGGTTAGCTAAGGACAGTAGTGCACGAAGCCGGTGTTTGTTTTTTTTCTCGAAATCTCCCACCTTCATTGCACACCCCAAGTCTCTGTGTGCTAAATAAACGTCTACAAATAACGATTTTACAGCCACGACGGGTCTTTGAGTCATAGGTAGGAGGATTCGCATACATACTGATTAACACTAAAAAAGGGACAGCAAACCAATTGGCGAGTGAAAGGAAGGGAGGAGCGAGAGTCTTGTATGTATATAAATGAAGGGTGAATGAGTAAATTTGATTAATTTTACTTTAATGCAAGATAAATTTGACTTGTGCAATACAATTTGTTAAAATTTCCAAAAACGCAATAAAGAGAACTATTACTATCACATTATCTTAAAACTAAAAAGTCCCATTGTAAACCTAAAGAAAGTTTCTGTACATACTGTGAAACTGTGGGGAGCAAAGTAATCAACTATTGAATTTTGTTATATAATATAACCATTTGAGTAGTTTATTAACCTTTCAGTAAACGTAACTACGATTTTCATGTGTGCCTATATTTTCCCACACAAAGTGTTTGTGTTAACAAAATAATAAATTCGCATTGTATGAACTACTATAAAATATAATTTCATGAAGTTCGCAGGAGGCATACATTTAATAACAACGTACTGATACTAACTGTAGCCGAATACGATTTCTTTAAACTAAATAAAAAAAATCGGTGTTCCTCATGGGTCTGTACGAGAACTATTTATTTTTGAATTCTCGTTATTTATCTACCGACAGTAACCAGGAGTCTTTATCTCTGCTCTACAATGAATAATTGAAGCTTTCCCGGTCAGTTATAAACACCCTGTATTGACAATCATTTATCACCCGCAATGACTTTACAATAGAATCTGTGAGCCATAAACCACGTGTGGGTCCTTTCACATGAACCGCGATGACTATGACTGGCGCACGTTGAGGATTTGAGGCTCGAGCTGTGGGGGTGTGGGGGTGTGGGGGGATTGTTTCGCAATAATCAATCATTGACTGCCCGTCTCTCCCTCTCTCTCTCTCTCTCCCTCTCTCTCTCTCCCTCTCTCTCTCACATGGCAATGCCTCTTCAACCGTTAATCACATTTTATAAAACAATTTAACTCTTTTAAATTACTAGTTAGTTAGTTATAGTAAAAAAAAAAAAAACAGTAGGAAAATACGAATTTGCCACTTGTATATAAGTGCTTCACAACTCGATTATTTTATTTCATAGGATTATAGTGTTGGTTCTAGCGTTAAGTCCATTTTTGTTTACAATCGGTTGAGTTATACAAATATTTGTTTTGTAAAATATCATGAAAATGCAATGCAATGAAAATTAATTTAAATTGCTTGAGAAAGATTTGATAACTAGACAAAACCAAGAGATAAATTTACACAGAAATTGCTTGGGGAAATTAAAATTAGTTATTTGGTGGGACATCAATTTAAGTTAATGCAAATTATCACATACTATCCAACTGAAGATTGATTCATAAGAATATGCAAATTCTATTTTGTAAGTATCAAGGAAATTTGTGGTAAGAATAAGTAGTATTAATATGTACCGTAACAATATGTAGTAAACATAAAGAAAAATGTGATATAATCAGCAATGTATATGAAGTAAGTTAATAAAATATGTAGTATAACAATTTTACAAGAAGAAAGGTTCATAAAATGTGTAGTACCGGACATTCATTGGTCATACGTATCAATGAAATGAGAATTGGTTTCCGTTTGCATCAGTGAAAGGCTTAGTTGGTGGTGGTATCATAGAACTTTAAAGTGTGGTATGCCTTAGAAAGAGTTGGATTACACACAACAAACTGGTAGTTTAAGTAAATAAATCTAGAGTTTAACTTCGTCAAACAGTTTCAACACGTCATAATATCTGCTTAGAAATAACAATTTTAATTAATTACCAAAATTAAAGTTATACATCTTTATGTGTTATTTCTCAAGGTTTTTCGGTACGGCATCTATCTTAATTCTTAATCGAAACTAATAATTGAATCATGATTTTGAAGATAACAGTTAAATGTGAAAAATAAACAATTAGTCTAAACAATAAAAATTACATACTTTAATGAATGATTCTCACTTACTTATTAAACAACATACTGGTGGTATAAGTTCAACTACCTCAAAATAGATTGCAATACTTATATAAATGACATTTTAGAATTTAAAATTATAGATTTGGGTGCAGGTTATTTTAATGGCCAAGCTGCGCATGGGCCATGGAATTGGTATAATATTGTAATATGTTTTGAATGACCAAATTTATTATATCATAAATAATGAACATGTTTACATAAGGTTAAACATCGGCCATAGTTTATCCTAATTTTAGACCCAAACCTCAGAAAAACAAACCAAAGAAGCAAACCGATAATAATTCTGAACGAATCGAAAATGCTTCCAACGTATCGATTTCAGAGACGGGCGATTCGCATGGGGATGATGTTTTATTTATATCGGGCCACAACGGGGTATTTTGACATCGGGGCAGGAGCAGGGCCCGGCCCGGGGCAGTGGCAAACAAAACAACAAACAGCCTTGCCACCCGTCGTCAAAAATTGAAAACAAACACGTCCGCGCCCCCCCCCCACAATCGTATAGCCCTCCTACATCAGCATATCTAGGTACGTCGTGACCCATGAGGTTACAGCAGGTGTCTCGTCATGGTTTTGTGAAAGTTACAAATCACGCAAGTCACTAACAAATTATGAGGTGAAGTGAGAAGTAATACGTTTTAAAATGGCAAACAAGAGGTTTGTGAATCAAGAAGGGGCTACAGTCACCTGCTTCTACCTGTTTCTCCCATAAGACCAATGTAAACTTTCAAACTCCGTTTATCGTAATCGGATTTTACGAAATTATTGATTTATAGTTCCTCTTGTAGAGCAAAAACATACCTAACGATTTCATGGGGCAGGATGTTAATACTACAAATAGTTCACTCATAAAAAAAAAAAAAATTATATATAATTCTGTCAACTAAATTTTTAAGTTAAAATTGTGGGAGTTTGGCAAATCGCAGGATGATGGTAGACGGCTCAAGTTTAAGGGCTCGATCCCAAGAACTCGGGGAAAATAGCAGTATTTCCAAAAAGTTACCATCAAACGAGAAATAACGTAAACCATCCTCCATGATAAAGCAAGCGATTTGAAAACGTCTGCTTTGTTTACATTAGTTCATGTAATTAAAAGTCTACTTTGTTAACGAACTTTGACATGTGTTCCTACTTATATTGTTCTATTTTTCTCAGCATGAAGAGAGTAAAAAAAATTAGATAAGGTAGAGTATAGGAGCAAGGTTCTAGTACAATTTTGAAATTTATTGATCTATTATTATTGTTTATGACATAAAATGGGCAAAATATAACCAAATAACGAAGTTTTTAAAAATTTTGAAAGGTAACTCAATAAGTTTTCAATTTATCCAAGTTTAATGTTATGACAAGGATGAATGAAATTTCATTAAAATCGTTAGTCAAATTTCGTTCTAGAGAATTTAGAATGAAAATAACCCTAGAAAATTGATGGATTCTTTACAAATGTACACAGACGGACACATGTAACAAGGCACATAATATAGCTGCAAATCCAAGTAAAATTAAAATATATACATAATATGTTTGGAAAAATAGTTAAAAATTATTCTAATTTGCAAAAGTATATAATAGGATATTTTTATTTTTTTACACGAAATTGCATTAAAAGTTTCTTCTTTGAACGAAAAATATAGCTAGGTCAATACTGTGGAGATGTTACCATCACTTTACTGTGTTATTGTTCAATTCAATTTCTTTCAAGTACAGACATTAAATTAAGTACGTCTCACAACACCACAAAGTATATTTACACTTATACAAGGCGGTAAATATACAATAAAATATGTTAAAAGGCAATTGATTTCAACCATTTACACCGGTCATCATCAGGCCCAATCAGAGAATTGATCAATTGATTCTCTGATTGGGCCTGGTTGTGCTTCTTTTAGTAGAAATTAATGATTTTGTAAAACAATATGTCTCATTAAACATCAATGAACTTGATGGATAAGTGGTAATACCTTCAACATTTAATGTCTCTTCACTTTGTATTATTTTATAAAGTAAAGCTATCGTAATTTTGTTTTACTATTGGAATTATTTAAACTCTCTATCACACTTAGTTTTTGAAAATACATATTCTGATACCATATATATTCTGATTTTGGAACTCTTTAAATTGTTTTGCAAAGGCTACTCAAAAGTGGCTACAGCGGTATTTTTAATTAGTGATGCTTTCATTATACCTTGTCGAAAACCCTTTAATGAATGAAATAGGGAAATTTATTGCGTCCATACGAATTTTCAAGTCATACACAACAAACTTTACACGTGTTTTACATAATACTAAACATAAACAAATAACATTCGAGTTAACGCGGTTTACTTTAAACCCTCAACATCCCCATAGCTCACTTATTAGTTCGTCTTACAAATTCGAATGTAGTGTAACATGGGACTTTCCTAGAAAATAGCCCAGCCAGAAAAGAAACGCAACCGTTTTTCTTTTATTGTTTGCCTGAAAATAAATATTCAACTGCATATTCGTTAAAATTACAAAAAAAAACACAAACAATTTGTAATCTGCTCGAATTTGTACCTGAAAGTATTTCCTCCTGTAGTATATTTGCAAGAGAGCAATGTGCGGGAGGTGGGGTTGATCACACATTAAACGATTGTGCCCCGAGGTGTTGACATTTTATTAGCGAATGACACCCTCCCCCATGCTCCCCCAAAGATCACAGTTTGCTCCAGTGTGGTGGCATCATGTGCTGTAGTTCCGCCGGGGGAAGTCACCCCTCGAGTATTCATTAGACATTAGGCCTTTCCCTCAATGGCTTTAACAGATTCAAACTTATTACTAATTTTAAGAATTGCAAATTCAAGAGCAACAACGATTTTATAAAGAGCGTATCTAATACTCTGTACCGTACTATCTATTTATTACATTACAAGCCACATAAACAGGCAAACGCCCAATTACAAATTTAGCAGTTCATATTCTCATCAACTCTTGGAAGAAGCCTAAATTCAACGTCCAATCCGGATACTACAATCGAGCACAGTTACATCAGAATTTGTTTTGAAATGGTAGAGAAACAGTAACTATGTATTAAGTTAAACCAAATAATGAAAACTGAATTAAAATATTTTACATAATAGATTCCAAAATGAAAGAAACAAAAATAAATCAAACACTAAAACAAACTAGCAAAGAAGTAAAAGTCATTATCATTCAAAACATTCAACGTAAATACACAAGACCAGTACACAGAAGGACTAATGTATAAGATAACTGGAAACAATTTCTTGAAGTAGCTGACGCCATAAAAAATACTCTATTGTAACTTCTAAAGCTGTCTCAAGTTAATACAGAATAATTGAAACAAAGTATAATAGAACTATGAATTACGTGTCTATACAATGGATGCTTATATTTTCTCTCCTACATCACTTCACATGCTATTCTCTACCACTTCTTACACGTAAAGTTTAACTTAAAAACTTAATTTTGAGATGGCAATTTATACAATACGGTACTACGTACGGTGGCTTCGTATTATTTGAATTAAAACGAAGAGTTTCCAGCTTGTGACTTTTTAAAACTATTTTGATACCACAAGCACTAGGACAGACTGTGTTACCATTTTAGTATTTTATTGAGCGAAGCTCTCTTTCCCTCACTTTGTCACTTCTTTGTAACGGAAACACAGTGTAATGGCTTTACCTATTGATATGAAATTTGGCCAGTAGCTAGGTGATACAGAGGAGAAGGTTTTTTTTAAGAGAGATTTGCAAAATTCCTCCTAGGTTATGTGGGTCTTAAATTTCATACGTAATTGTAAAGGAAAAATATTTTATTGGGTTTATATTACATATTTTAACTGACTTCATTTAAATTAAATAAACAGCTGTTAAAAACTGTCACGGTTTTGTTTACATTATTTTAAGTTTGTTTACTAAATGTATCGTTCTACCCCGTAGATCTTCTTTGTTCGCGCTTTAACGTTGTAACTGTTGCTTCGCGCATTTATGCGTCTAAAGTGTAACGGCAGACCATCCTAGTTTATTTATATTTAGCTCATTACGTGGTACTGCCGTAATCTGATGTTAAATATAAACCTGTTTTATAATATAATGAGTTAAAACTGAACTCCATGTTATAGTTATAGAGAAAACTAAGGATCGGGGAAATTATTTTTCCATAAGAATAACATGAGGGCTGAGTACGCAGGTTTGATGCTACGGGAATTATCGGTACAATTTTTTGTGTGCAAATAACAATAGACCACAACCAGGTGAAGCCGTATAACAAGTTTCGTTAGTACACGTTCATAAATAAGCAAGATATATTTTTTTCCTTATTCTCCGTAAGAATAGCATTTGACAACGCACTGTGTTTAGCACTTTCAATAGCTCTGTAACCAATTGACGTAGAGAAATTATCAAAACACCAAATTATGTGTTTTTTAAAGCTGAATCCAATGGTGAAAACTAAAATTTTACATTTTAAAATATTACATGTAAAAACTTCCAAAAAACCCATTTTTGGGGTACAACCCTCCCCCCCCAAAAAAAAATACCACTTCGGATAAGTCGATCCGTCTGGTTTTCGAACTTAAGTCATAAATGCTGCTTCACACGTTTGTACAAAATTTCATCAAAATCGGACCTTTTTTACGAGAGTTATCGCACCCACGACATATATATATATATATATATATATATATATATATATATATATACATAAAATTAAAAAAGGGTAGTTTTTGTTTTTGTTGTTTGTTTTGCTCTGGAAGTTTTGTTTTCAATCTAATAAATATATATATATATGTATATATATATATATATCAGGACGACTCATATATATATAGTTTCGAACGAATGGTTTTTTTGGGGTCTTGGGACCTCAAAACGAAAAGTTATAGTGGTCCCGGGCCTAGGTCTTACCATGCCGACTACGGTAATAGCTTCTTCCCTATAGGGGAAATTAGCTAATATAGAAGTCGGAAAGTTTGTACGGTGTCTAGCTCTATGCCCAGCTGGACAAACATTCTTTCAAAACCACTTTTTAGGTTTGTAAAGCAACAAATCACTATAAATCAAGTAAAAAATCATGACGACAGTTGTATGGCCTAATTTTTCCATGCGCACTATTAACTGATAACAAATTACAATAACTTAAACACGTTATTGTTCGTTAGAAGTCTAATCACATGTTTTCATGACTTGCTCGCACAAACTATCTCTGCCTTACCTGTAAACTTGCTTCACTAGCGCAACAACACTCAACACTGCCTGCGACATTTCACGGCCACTGAGTACACAACACGGGGCGGTAAAACAACACCGACACTGGCGAAGGCGATGTTTGCTCTGTGGTGATTGGAGGGTCATTAAAAAGGCTGTTTACGGAGTGTGGGAGCGAGCACGTGACACGTGCGGCGTCGCGGGTGAGTCAGGCGATCTCCCCCAGGAGAAGACTCAGAGAGACCACTCAACGTTGTGAGAAAAGGGTGTCTAGGTGTGTAGTGAAGAAGTGATGCATTAGACTAGTGTAAAGTGCGTTCTGGAGTGAGAATTATCCCTGATTGCGCCTTGACCATGCAGAAGAATCAGAGAGATCACTCTATGATGTGAGTAATAATGGGCGTCCAGAGTATTCTAAAATGAGTTTTATCTCTACTGGTGTCTAGACCATATAGAAGAAACAATCCCAGAGACCATTCTATGTTGCGAAGAATGAGTGTCAGGCCGTCTCATGAGACAATGGGTGCATTCGAATCGCGAACAATGTATATATTCTGGAGTGGGATTTCTCCCTAGTGGTGTTCCATGTAGAAGAAACAAGCACAGTGACCATTTTATGTTGTGAAGAATGGGTGTCTAGCAAAACGAAGGTGAGTGTGAAGGTGTCTAGTAAGATCGTGGAGAAGCGTGAGAGAGTACGGACAAGATGAATGTATACCAAAACTACTGTGAACTCCTACTACTCCTAGCGACCATAGTTGTACCACGTAAAAGCTACCTCTGATTAATCTTTATCCGTGCTGTCTAGTGGTTTTAGAGAGGACGCCGAACAGCGCTACAGGATTTTAAAGTGCTCTTTAGGAGTAAAGTCTCTTTAAAGAGACGTCTCCATCTAACTAATGTTTCATTGTAAACCACGAATTTATATTTTTAACTAGTATTAACGGCCGCTATCGCGACCGCAGGAAATAATCAGCTGTTTCAGGGACAAAGCTTGTAGAAATAGAAATCCACAGCTGAATACTCCCGGCTCCGCTAATATGCTAAAATGGCCTAAAAACATAACCCTTTAAGCTACCGTAACTAAAATAAGGTTGCTTTTCAAGAAAAACAAACGACACTGCAGCTTCCCCAACCTCGATTCCCCCTAAAATATCTTTTCGTAGCTTGGGAGCCATTACAGCTCGAGAAACAGCCGCGGACGGACGGACGCACGAAGCCACAGACAAATGCGAATTATAGTATTGATTAGCAAAGGTTATAAATGTCCCTCCCGGCGATACTTTTGGCCAGTCTATTTAGTTTGAATATAATTAACTTTCACCATAGTCAGGTAAGCTTCGAGTAAACTCGTCACTACACTTTTTTTCAATTTAACCTCATATTTTTGGGCGAGTTTGTTTCTAATTTATATGTTTTCAATACCACAGTAATGAAGTAAATAATCTTGACCATATGATTGATTAATATATTTATAGTTACATAAATAGGGCTATAAAGCCCTCTCTTACCCTCTGTAACTATCTTATGTACATTAAATAACTTCAACTAAATCTAATACAACATAGCAAGTTCATATTATGAGGGAGAACCTTTCACTGAACATAATAAAGATGTAGATTTCATAAACACGAACCGATATTCTAGGAAAATAGTGTTTAAAATCATTTATCACAACATCGCACAAGTGAAGGCTGTCCAAGAAATGTCTATGAGTAATATCATAAACGTCCTTGAAGAGTTGCAATGTCAGAAATGGACTCCAAGCAGACTCCCCTGTCTCAACCTCAACAACTGGAGTGTCAACAAACTTGGTCTTATAGTTAGACTTCAAAGCTCAACCGGTCTAAGTACTTATCGCTCATAGTACTATATTTTATTAGTTAGTTTGTAAAAGTGTCTCATGCCCATCATAAGTGCAATTTGACACTTGGCATATTACTATGATCGAATGCTAAAATTGGTTTAGATTATAATGTTATTCGTTATTAAAGATTTCAGTAATTTCTCTTTAAAAAATCTTCCTTGCAATATTTTAAAAACAGACAAAAAAATAAACCTTTTGGTTTTAGAATATCTTACAATTTACCATCGTACAACATTACTTCAAAATCATTTATTCTCAATCGATTTGAAAATAGTCTACTCTACTTAAGCACCCCCTTAGTCACGAAAAGCAGCCTTTTATTAAATTTGTATACTTATAAATGTACCTGTATTCTAAAATTACCGGATATTCCTCATTCCTAACCATCTAATTTTCCAGTTGTAACCTTTTTGAAAAAGTTAAAACAAGTTATAGTTAGTTTGATATATCTATAAGCATTGCTGAATTTTTATAAATTGTTTTTGTCGTAGAAGAATGTATAAAGAATATTTTGTATTAAGGATTTCAGTAACTTCCTCATGTTTACATTAATAATTTATTATCTCTTGTGATATTTTAAAATTAGGATCAACAATGAACATTTAGAATAGTTTACAATTTTACATCATTCAACTGCACTTGCAACTAATTTATTTTAATGTGTTTTGAAAATAGTCTACCACCATTAAGCATCTCATATATTCATGAAAATCCACCTTGTAAGTTTATGTAAAACCATAAGCTTATTCCAAAATGACCGGATTCCCCCCCTTTCGATCCCGTTCTGTCAAATGTTATCTAAGTAAAGATTGTATATGTCTAAGCACGACTAAATCTCAAATATTTTTTGTCGTAGAAGAATTTTATAATTTTGTATAAGGAATATTCTAATGTGAAAATGCCTATTAAAATGAAAAGGTAATTTTAATAGACAATGCTAGTTGTAACCATAAACAAATTCCTGGAACTTACTTTTAATAATGACATATTTCATCCCCGAACCGTCCCAAATACGGAATACAACCCCCTATTGAAGCCATGTAGGAGGTGCTAATCTGTCTAATACCTCACAATGGGGGCGGCGACCAGTAGAGCACAGGAAGTCTATTATAGACTCTGTCCTCAGTGTTATAATTGGCCGTGAGATATGTCGGGTTGGGTCCAATTAGGAAGGTGTAGGGCACAAAGGGCTCCCGCGAACTGCCCTTACATCAGCCCTCCGCGGGCAGCTCCTCCTTAGTGATGCTGGGTCAAGGGCGCCGCCCTCGCTAAGGAGTTACTTTGTACACCTGGCTGCCGAAGGTGGTTGAATACGTAGCATAGCCGTGGGGGACATGGAAACGCGTGTACAGCGGGATTATAATTAGAGAGAGTTTAATATCCTCTGCCTAGATACCATGAACTCGAATACCAGCGATTTGTCTGCGTGAAAAATTGATTTCGGAGGGATTTTACTTAAACTTTGAGGACAGAGTGGGTCTCTCAAGTACATTGACAACACGTTGTAAAAATCAAATTTAAGGTGGGCCTATCCTATATATTAAAATAATCGGGTCATTTAGCTGACGCAGATTGCGAGACAACCTCTTGACGGATTTTGATGATTTTTCTATATGGAGGTTGTTTAGCGTAGAAAGTCGTAACGGAGTCAGAATTTCGATTTAGGCCTCAGGGCTCTGCCCCACGGGATTTCCAAGTTCCCATGTTATTCATGTGGAGGAGAGTTTAATTTGGTTGATGCCACATGTGTTTTTCTTAATTCAATAAACAGCTGAATTAAGGATTATATCCGCAAATGTTTGCGGGCGAGCAGCTCGTGTAGTTACAAATTAAAACGAAAGTATCGTAATAATCGTTGAAAACTCCTGGGCGCCCCTTGAACTTTCATAAAGTAAAGCAGTAAAGTGGCGATGTGTGATTATCCTTCTCCGATCAAAGCTCGGCCCTCAGATACTGGTTATAACAAGGCAACCTCTTAGAATCCTAATAATGAATTCATTAATTTTCTCTTCCAGAAAAATGCTTCCAAAAAGATTATTTACAGCGCTCAGTGGTTATATTACCAGTAATCTGTTTAAGCAGATCGACAAGTATATATAGGTGATGTATTTATAACTACAGTATTATAACGTGCAGCAACCATCCATGGACCAACATAAGAATTCACAAGCCAAGGCACAAGATAACTCAAGACTTCTTAAAGTGACTCTTCCTACGATCAGGTTTCTTCAGGTTGACCAAAGTGTGTATTTAGAGGCACACTTAATTTACATCATTTAGTCATATAACACATTATCTTAAACGATTCTCCAAAGAATCAAATCGTCGATCCACCCCTGCCCTCACACAAACACTGCCGTAGATCTCCTATTTATACCTGTTTATCCCGGCTATTATTAGCCACGGGAAGTCCGAGCGAGCCACGCTAGTCGCCTTGTTTGTTGGCGTTACATCGACGGTTTACAAGAGGCTAAGCGATGGAGCCGCGAAGCCGGAGAGGAGGTGGCTGGGGGATTCTTCCATGAATGATGGCCTAATAAACTGGTAAACACATTCGACGATTATATAAAGGAGGGAAGGACGAGGGATGACTATAGCAGGGTACTTTCACTGTAGCCACACCTGGGGTGGAAATAGGCAGGACGGTTGTGGAGGTATGTGATACACCTGGTACGATGGGGCTTCCCCAGGGCAACGTCCTGAGACCGCTGCGGGGCGAGAGACCACCGGGACACGCGAGGGACAAAGGTTTAACACTGCTGAGGCTTGTTTCATGAACATTATGCGATGTGCACGAATGCAACTTGAACTACTGACAAACTTGGGAAAATGCTGTGAAAATTATTCATATTTTAGTTACACACTGAACTGATTATTTTTCAAGCAATGGTGATAAGTAAAAGTGAAACAAATGTCTAACACTTTCTCTAAACAGTGCTCAATATCCTTTGGGCCCTTCCTGGCTGTTAACTTAAAAATTCACTTTTTCGCTAAATTTGATTTGGTAATGATTTTCATTGCAAAATTGTCTGCCATTAAAGATACAACAGCATGGCATGAGTCTAAGATACTAAACACTAAAAGACACAACGCGGGCAAGCTGTTTTATACAACAAAAATATCCATACCTTCCCCAATAATCACGCAAATAATACACAGTAATAAAATAAAGTCTCATTTCGGTGAGTAGGTTTAATCAATGACTTGTTTAAATGCAAAAAGTGAATTAATACGTTAGTATTTAAAACCTAATGACACAATTTATAAGAACGACATTATTTTTCACTTCTATATAAAATTAAAGGTATCACAAAATGGTTTCGCTATGTACAATGCTAAGGGTGTTCAAGATGTATTTTTATGCTGGTTTACCCGTAAAATACAATATTATTCAAAACATTGCTCATAGTGAAGGTAAATGCGTCTGGCTTAAAGTTGAGAGATTTACATTGTACTCGAACCTTCAACGAGCCAAAAAAAATTTAATGCCTTTTTTTATAAAATGTTTCTCCGTAGAAAGTCTCCGCGCCATTAGAGTATGAATAATGAACAAACCGGGGCAAGAGAGAAGCGTTTGAAACAAGTAGACGCTGCGCCGCACCGGGTATGAATAATTAAATGGAAATGGCTTCCCTTTGGAACCAGGGAAGGTAAGAGGCAAGAAAATGGCGATCCGTAACGTCAGAGGGGGGGGGGGGTAATACAGGGCTACATTAAATTTCATACAAGTGAAACATCTGCGACGCACCCTCGTGGGGTCGGACCCCGGGGGAGAGGGGGGGTAACCACCAACCTCCCCCCGCCGGGCTCTCGTCATATTGCCGCTGAATCCGTAACTCATATTGACCGCAATATACGGATCTGGCAAACATCTTGGTGCGATATTGCGATATTACACTGAGCAAAGAATACGACGAACGGCTCCACCGCTCAATACGGTACGAATCATTGGCCGGGGTTGTATAGAACACGTTGGGACGAGAACCAGCTGTAAACCACCGTCTGGGAAAATTATCTTGTGGCAATTGTATCTTGTAAAGCTATTTACAGTATAGCTATTAGTAATATACTAGTAGGTGCCCGTCGAAATTCGACGGGTACAATATTAAGCTTGAGTAGTCCGGTACCCAGTAGGAACAATCAACAACAATGAAATACCTGCAGTTTTGAATATGTACCTACTAACAATATTATAAATTTTATGAAAATGCACCTTTATGGCACAATACAGTTAAAAAGTCATACAATCACAAAAATAAATAAATGGTATCAGGAAACAGACACATACTTTCTCCCTTTTAGCCCAACTTTAATGACTATATTATTTTCTATTTACTAATTATAGAATATAAAGTACGTATAAGTAAGTAAAAGTTTCTACAACAACTTTTTTTCAGAAATGTTCACCCAAAATCCCAATTTTGGAGTCACTGCAAAATCCTGTGCTTCACACAGTGGTTTTAAGAGAGTAACCGCCCCCTTATACCCCCCCAGGGTTATGGGGTTCATATTTTGAATATCCTCTGTTGGTTAATGCTAACTTGACCTGCGTATAACATTTCAGGTAAATCGATCATTAAATAAGAGATAAATTGTAATTTTTGTATTCCCCTTAAGAATAACATTGGACTACGTACTGTGTTTACTGTTAATTGAAAGTTTCAATTTTCTCCACAATCAGTAACGGTAGGAAAAAAGTTCAAAATACCAAATTGTTTAGTTTATTTAGCTTTCCTTAATAGTGATAAGAAAATTGTATTTAGCACTTAAAATCTTTATGAAAAATAATTTAAAAAAACGGAATTTTGGAAATTTTAAGCCCTGTAATCTCTAAACCCGAATTTTTACAGAAATGCGGGTGGTGTTATTTTGTTGGAAACCTAAAGTGAAACAAACCATCAAATTTTAATCAAAATCGTTTGAGTTGTTTTTGAAAAATTTGGATTTTTCAGTTTTTTTGTTGTTTTGGGAGGATAGTTACCCCTAAAAATAAAATATTCATAAAAAAATAAAAATGCCTGGAGATATCGTGGATTAGTAACCTACATACCAAATTTCATCAAAACCGACCACGGGTGCGGTCTCCAGCTCTGTACACCTCCAGACAAACACACACACAGACATCACTCCGAAAACTATTTTTTTTTTTAAATCAGGGACCATCAAAATGAATATTTCTACGAATAACTCAAATTTGAAAATTTTGCCGAAAATACTTTCTTCATACACTATGTATAAGGGGGGGGGAAGTAAAATTAACTCTTAAAAAATAAGATACTTATTACAGGTTACAAACACCCGCTCATACAGTGGTCGCCCTCCTATCTCATCCATTTTTGTGGGGGAGGTGGGTTTAGTGGGTAGTCTTCTCTTGGAGAGTCCGACACAGGTGTGCGAGAAACATTACACTTTCCAATAAAATAAATTGTTAACGATGATGTATACTACAGACGAAAATAAATCAAAAGCTTGATGACCTGATCAGCTGTCTAATGAAACTTACTGAGTTGGGATTATAATCAGCTGTTTGTTGTAAACAAAACATACTAAAAATCCCACCAAAATGGTTTGTCGCCATGTACTTTCTGTATCATTTGACAAACTTAAAAGGCGAAAATGATACATCTGACAATTTTGGGGAGTATCGGAATGTTTCAGTTTAAATTTGGTGTACATCCCATGGACACGCGTTACTTGGTTTTCTCAAACTAAGGCCGAGTTCCTGGTCAAAATTTCTCCCATAAGAATAACATGGGTGAATTTTTGGGCTTTATACTTTACATAATTTAAAAAAATTGAAGGGATAAAATTATAAATCTGATAATTTTGGGGAATATCGGAATGTTTAAGATTCAAATTGGTACAAACTCCATGATCACACTAAGGCCGAGTTCCTGGTAAAAATTCTCCCATCTAAACAACATGGAGAAGTTTTAGGACTTAATGCTTTGTATCATTTAACGAATTTTAAGGGAGGAAATTATAAATCTGTAAATTTTGGGGAGTATCGGAATGTTTTAGCTTCAAATTGGAACAACCTACACGACTACACGTTGCCTGGTTTTCTCAAACTAAGGCCGAGTTCTTCAAAATCCTAGGTGAAAATTTTCCCATATGATTAACATGGAGAAATTTTAGGACTTTATAGTTCTTATCACTTAACGAACATAAAGGGAGAATATCAACAATCTGACAATTTTGGGGGGTATCGGAATGTTTAAGCTTCAAATAAGTACAAATTCCATAACCACACGCTGCCTGGTATTCTCAAACTAAAGCCGAGTTCCTTCAAAAATAATCTACAATTTAAATAACATGGAGCGATTTTTTAAATGTCAATATTTTAAAACTGAAGCGTTATTTTTGACTTTTACAATTTTTTGTTAATCTGCAGTGTAAAACCTTTAAAATGACACATCAATTGTCCAAATCGGTTGAAAAATAAAGACGTAGTAGGCCGAAAAAACTAAATTCCTTAGCTTAATGTATAAGATTACTACAGAATCCATGCCAGATTAATTGGACAACGCATTAGCAATATTAGTTCAATTTGTTACTACAGTGCGGACACCAGTTTAGTAGGCTTTGGAGCATTAATACTATTAGCTCTATATTGAAATATCAATAGTCCATCTAGACAATAGAGCGTAGCCAGAAAATGCTTCATTGTGCACTTACACCACCGGTTGATCCGTGGCTCCTTGTGAAAGAATCTTCTTTTGAAAGTATTTTGTTAAACCGGATTTTTTGAAGTATGTTTCAACAAAATAAAATACAAAGAATATAAATCAGAAACATTAGAAGCTTTTATGATTATTCATGAACTTAAGATGTTATATATATCTATCTATCTATCTATCTATCTATCTATAATATTATAAAGAAGAGATGGTTTCTGTCTGTCTGCCTGATGTTCCGGGTAAACGCAAAAACTACTGAACCGACTGGGCTGAAACTTTACACAAAGGTAGATCTTGAACCCATGCAACATATAGGCCTATTCACTTCCTTAAAATTCCCTCGGGCTACGCCCCGTGAACGTCCTAAAGTTTCAATGTTTGCATTTCAGAAGAAAGTAAACATTCAGAAACTGTAATGCGAACAGCTGTGGATACTTCCATTTGACAGCTTAAAGAGCAGAAGCAAGAACAGCTGTTTCAAGCTAACTAAAATGCAAATCGCATTGACTATAGAACGGGTAAAGAAAACACCTGTGCGAAGAACGAGTACATCAGCTAGTCTATTCTATTCTATAATATTATAAAGAAGAGATGGTTTCTGTCTGTCTGTCTGATGTTCCGGGTGAACGCAAAAACTACTGAACCGACTGGGCTGAAACTTTACACATAGGTAGATCTTGAACCATGCAACACATAGGCCTATTCACTTCCTTAAAATCCCCTCGGGCGTACCCCGGTGAACGTCCTAACTTTCAATGTTTACATTTCAGAATAAAGTAAACATTCAGAAATTGTATTGCGAACAGCTGTGGATACTTCCGTTTGACTGCTTAAAGAGCAGAAGCAAGAACAGCTGTTTCAAGCTAACTAAAATGCGAATTGCATTGACTAAAGAACGGGTAAAGAAAACCCCAGTGCGAAGAACGGGTACGTCAGCTAATAATATTATAAAGAAGAGTTGGTTTCTGTCTGTCTGTCTATCTGATGTTCCGGGTGAACGCAAAAACTTCTGAACCGACTGGGCTGAAACTTTACACATAGGTAGATCTTGAACCCATGCAACACATAGGCCTATTCACTTCCTTAAAATCCCCTCGGGCTACGCCCCGTGAACGTCCAAATTTCCAATGTTTACATTTAAGAAGAAAGTAAACATTCAGAAGCTGTAATGCGAACAGCTGAGGGCACTTACATTTGACAGCTTAAAGAGCAGAAGCAAGAACAACAGCTGTTTTAAGCTAACTAAAATGCAATTTGCACTGACTATAGAACGGGTAAGGGAAACCCCTGTGCGAAGAACGTGTACATCAAGTATACAGGGTGTCACAAAAAAGTGTGATGGGCTATACAGGACCTAATTCTACATGCAAAAATAAGTCAAAAATGAAGAATAACATTTTTTGGATTTCGGCTTAGTTTAGCCGTAATCCGCCATTTTGTTTTTTTGGGAAAATATTTATTATTTCAAAAACCCAATGAGATATTTTTACGAAACTTGGCAAAAGTGTTAACACTAAAGTAAGTAACATTTGTAAAAAAAAATATTTTTTTTCCTTTCCAAATTTCAAAATGGCGGCCATTTGAATTTTTTTATGCCAAATTTCATGATAACCGGTACCTAAATCAAAATTTTTCAAGACACAAAATTTTTTGTATTTATTATAACAAATCCAACAAAACAAAAATGAATAAAATCGGTTCATAAATAAAGAAGCTGTGTTTATTTTAGTAATTTAGACTGCAATTACGTAATTACATTACATAAATTATTACATTACATTTAATACATTAAAAAAATAAAAACACTAAAATAAATACAGCTTCTTTATTTATGAACCGATTTTATTCATTTTTGTTTTGTTGGATTTGTTATAATAAATACAAAAAAATTTGTGTCTTGAAAGATTTTGATTTAGATACTGGTTTTCATGAAATTTGGCATACAAAAATTCAAATGGCCGCCATTTTGAATTTTGGAAAGGTAAAAAAATATTTTTTTTTACAAATGTTACTTACTTTAGTGTAAACACCTTTGCCAAGTTTCGTAAAAATATCTCATTGGGTTTTTTAAATAATAAATATTATCCCAAAAAAACAAAATGGCGGATTACGGCTAAACTAAGCCGAAATCCAAAAAATGTTATTCTTCATTTTTGACTTATTTTTGCATGTAGAATTAGGTCCTGTATAGCCCATCACACTTTTTTGTGACACCCTGTATATTTATTTCAATATACCGTATAATTATCTGTAATTATCTGATAGCTCAGTGCAGACATTTACCTACTCTAGACACAAATATACTCAAGGACTCTGGCCCACTGGCCTTTAATGTAAGCGTGTTAGTCATAACACACCAACTACTCAACCAGTAGAGCTGAAATTTGATGCCTTAAAGGAAATAAGAAACAACATCATGGGGAGTCACGGTGTTGTTCTCTGGAGATTTCACACAGACCCTTTGTCGTAAGTGAGACATGAGTGGACGATTCTACGCCTCTCTAAAAATATATTTTATGTAGCCGGCCACTGAGTGTCTGAACTTAACAGTAAATATGAAAATGTATTTTTGAGAAGATTAAGGGGTTGAGCAGTTTTCTTATGCGCTTTTAAAAGTTGAGATTGGGACATTGAAAAACAAATTAAGTCTCAGAAACATCTATCCTTCACTCGGCACTATCGATGAGTCACAGGATTTACTGATTGACAGTTTGTTACACCGAGGTTCATAAACAGTTTAATCTGGAAAGTGCCTGGCTCTGTGATTGTGCCATCCTCACGCCCACCAATGAACAAGCAACGGAGATCAACACAAATGTAGGTCTATTCCAAAGGGAGGAACGAACATATACAATATTTAATACCGTTCATTTAACCATGACCACTCTTAGAACAGTTTGTATATATTGATTTACATTTATTTAAATAAAATCAAGTAGTCATATGTTTTTAAAACATATGATTTTTCCAAGTTTAAATTGTTTATTTATAATCTATATCTATTCTTATTTAATAGGCGAGCAGGTTTTTTGTGACAATCACTCCGCCTAAACTACTGAACCGATTTTTATGTTTTTGGTGTCATTGGAAAGAGCCTAAAGTGAAGATGTGCAGGAAACTTTTTTTATAGAGAAATCATTTGAGGGTGAGGCCCTGGGGCCCCTTAAAGTTGAGTTTTTTCCTATATGCTTAGTATTGAGAAATAACTATAAGTTTTAAGCAACCAGCTGGATAGAGGAAACACAGTTAATCAGCAGGCCATGTTGGCTTTGGAACGGTAACACAATATTTTGTAATACAATTGCTCGGATTCGAGCAACAGGACAACTAGTTATAATAAAAACAGGACCTGGCAAGAATGGTGATTTTAAAAATGGTTTGTCAATGTTTTTAAAGTTTAATGTTTCGTTACATTACTATTAATTTATTGGAATGTAAAGATTAATGTATAAAAGTATTTAAAATGTTAAATTAAACAGGTTTTTTTTCTGATTTTGTTGTACTTGAGTTCTTTTATTTCTAAAATCGAATCCAAAGTGTTACGTGTACCGATTTGGAGTCGCAAAAACCACACCGTTCACTACCCGACAGAGTTTCTCGACTTGGCAACAGTACCCGAACTATCTGCCGTAGTATATTTCGTTAACTTTAATTGAATTCTACTTTAAAAGTGTAATATGTAATTTTAATATTGTAAAATTATGTGGGTTGTTAATTTTTTTATTTAATCTACCATTTATATACAACCCGTACGAAGGACGGGTACACAGCTAGTATATTTATATATTGATGATAATTACTGTGACTAGAAATCTTGACCAACCGAAGCCCTTTCACTGCACCTATACAAGTCCTCGATTATCCACCAAAGTTGCCACAGTTGTTAGCATATTGTGTTATAAATAGAAATAAATTTTATTTGAAACAGTAATTCAAAAACTGTTCAATTAAGTATTGTATTGTTGTAGCTCTTGACTTGACTGTCGCAACTACGCCAAGAAGAGATAATTTGTTATAATGACGAAAAGCTCTGACATAAGTTTAATCAACAGTTCTATCGATAATTCTTTTAGTAATGAACATGTCTTAGTTGAGAGTGATACTGTTTATTTCAGCGATGAGATTCGAATTGTGAAAAATTGGGACCAATTAATAGAATTTTAAATTTGCAAGGCAGCTGGCTAAAATGTGACTGGCTGCGTAGCAAAGTGGTTAGCGTGCTCGCCTCGTAATACGAGGTTCACCAGATCGATCCTGATCAAAAGCTGGACATTTTATGAAAGTTCAATACTGAACTCATCTGTCATTTGTCATTGTGCAATCAATTAGGCCTCGGCTACGATGCGAGCGACGAGCGACGAGCGATAAGCGACGAGCGACGTGAGCGACATCGGTCACTTTGCTCTGCATACCATGTAAATTGAGAGCAGGTGGCTACAATGTAAGCGACAAGCGATATGCGATATGCGATAAGCGACTTTTTTCTGATCGCTCTGCGTCGCTATAATCGCAGAACCCCGCCAGTAAATTGTTTATTGCCGCTGAAGTTGCTCTTTCAGTTTAGTGCAATATGTCTAGTGAGGCGGATGGTTCTACTATTCCAAAAGTGGAGAAACCACGAGGAGAGCGCAAATTAACGGATACTCTAACTGAAAAGTTAACTAGCGAGATACAGATGAGGCCATATTTGTGGATAGAACTCCACGATAATTACAAAAATTCTACAATATAAAAGAAGCTTTGGGATGAAGTTGGAGGCACAGTTGACCTAGTCGGTCTAGATTATTCGTTTCTAAATTATCTAGAATCCTACTACAGATAATGCCATAAAGAATGTGTTACTTAAAAATGGAAGTAACAAGATAAATTTAAGATAACAAAAGTAGTAGAATCAGAGGAAATATTGTAAAATACTGTCTCCCTTTAGGCCCAATGAGTTTAAAGGCCGCTAGGATACCCGGTCACTTATCAACCGGCGATCTGGTTGAAGAGCGTCCAAATTGCACAAATATCGCCATGTGTGTAGGGCCCTTTCAATCAAATTGAAGGCGATTTCTAGGTTGCCAGGCAACATTTTGGTTTCCAATGTAGCACTAAAAATCTGTTGATTTCCGATCAATCAATTTATCGCCAGGCGATGAGATTTCTCGAAAAACTGGGGTGTGTATGGTTGAGCGACTAAGTTGATCAACTAAAGTCGGCTTGGGCATGTGTAGTATTACTAAACGTGAACTGTCAAAACAGTGCTATACGTGGTCTCTTGAGAGCTGGTGGATTTTCTCTGTCGTATGCGTTAAGTTGAATATATGTGTTAGACTGCTCGTGTGTTAGTGCCTTTTGATGAATGCATGTTCCATGAGTGAACGCAGTACACGCTTCTTCTTTATAAAAATATTTTTCTACTCCGCTTGCCACAATTAGGAATTATAACTGCGGCAACTATTTATTCTTCGTAGGTGGTCATGGTGTTGTCACTACACACAGGTAAGAGCAACTAATATTGAACCAGAACCAAACGCATTGTCTATCCCCACCAAATTTTGATCGATTTCTTTAAGTCTGTGGCCCCCAGCAATAAAACGTTCAATCATCAACTTAGTCGCTCGTCAACCAGGTCGCCGGTTGATAACCGACCGGGTGTCCTAGTGTGTAGCGGCTTTAACAACCTCTTCGTCGGATATCATCTTTGAAACTGTTCCATGACAAACTGTTGAAAAAACAACAATCGCCAAAACATTATAAATACGTTTTTGACAACGAATGGAGATTTCTAAAAAAACGTCATAGTTCAATGTACAATTTAATGGTTTCGAACTTAAAATCTTTAATTTTGAGAAATACTACTGAAAAATAATTTTCTTATCTGGTGATGCTAATGTTGTTCTCATTTTGGAAGTAGCCCGACCACTATTGTATCTCTGACTGGGTCCTAAATTAATAGGTAATGCAGTAACAGCAATATTTTTGCTGTGTCAATAACATTTTCATTTGTATTAAAGCATTATACATTTTAACTGCGTATTTAATTCAGAATCCGCCTCGAAATCAAACTGGTAATTAAACATTAACAACAATATGACATGTTAGTGTAATAGGGTATTGCAGGCTAAATATTCGCTATAGTATTCAAAATATAATAATTGAGAGTTACAGCATCAATTACAGGTAAACTATAGTGATCCCAGTGTCATTAACAGCTTAGTTGGACGTTCAATAATCGTTTAACTTGGCTTCATATTATCAATGTCGGGTTTATAGTTCTAGATATAGATAGACATCCTATTAGAAAGCAAAATTGACTATTTGTTTTACAACCCAGATAACTTGTAAGCACAATGCAATGAACCAGACTACTATAACTGGCAGCCGTGTATGTCAAACCCTAACTACCTACTTTAAGTTTGTTGTTAGTCGGGTGTTACACTAAGTTACAAAGAGCTCACGCGCCTTCAGTGTGTTAGTCTCTACTCGCGTTTTGACAGGGGATAAACAAACAAGCAAACCACAGCTCTGCGCCCCGGGAAATCCTAGCGCGACCCGCGTCCAGTGGAAAATAACAAATCGCAACTATGTGACAATCATCCCCCAGATATTTACCACATCTAGCCCTTCAGCGCCGTTTAGAAAGTCGTTTGCATGTCGAAGTCGTTTGGACTGTTTGGAATCGCGTCTCTGCGATCCAGAGGCAAAAATTTTGGGTGAAGGACATTGCGTGCAAAAAGTTTCAAAAAGTAGTTGTCTCCATAAGTCAGTAACAGTTGTAATCGATAAGTTAGTATAGAATCGATCCGCTTCCATATTTGATAAATTTCAATTGAATCAGCATGTAATCAATCATTGGTGCGAAATACATTTTGCCAAATGCTTCCAAAATTATTGATTTGGGGTAGGTTAAAAATTTTGCTAATGAAATAATCAAATGAGGAAAAATGTATGTAGTATAACTTAATTCCCTGAAGAACAAATGTAATTAATGAATTCGCATTTCCTTCAAACAAATACAAATACAAATTTCCAAAACGAATTCATAAACAATAAAATTGATTAAGAGAAACTGCTGACATTTTGGTAAATTGCAGGATGATGGCAGATGACTCTAGTTAAAGGTTGTCAAGGGGCTCGAGGGGAAAATAGATGTACAGTACTGCATATAAAAATAACATGTTAGCTAGAAAGAAAGACAAATCAATTACTAAAAGAATACTTTAAAACATCTGCTTTGATTACATTTTTCCACATGTGGTTCAATCGTCTGTTTTCTTTCATATTAACAGGTCCTCTTACTAAACAACTGTTAGGGGCTTTATATAGCCCTCTCAAGCCAATATAGTTGAATCTATTACAACTGACTTAGGAGAAAGAGGCGAAACAAGAGAGAATAAGAAGGGAATGAGTCGGAGAGGGAGGGAGGGAGAGAGAGAGAGAGAGATCGAGAGGGAGAAGGAGAGCGATCGCGGTGGTCAACAATTAACAGGTATCATAAGAGGATTACCTTGACAGTGCCAAGTTGATCTGCGGTCAGAGCCGCGATGATGGTGCGCCAACCGCCGTGCGGTCAGGCCATGCAGTTGCGGTCTGATTATTTCACAAATGCAACGCCATTAGTCCGAAAGGTGCCCAGTGGCAATGCACAATCGCCAAAGACAGTGCAGAACTGGTTATGCGTCTGTGGTATTCTGTCCAGGTTATAGAACGTTGTTATTTCTACTACAGTTTTAAAGTCAAGTATAATGTGAATACGAGTCAGTGTTACGAGATAATTTCAGACAAGATTATCTGCAGATGTCAGATGTTATAGAACTTGCAGGAACACATCTCATGGACGGGGTTTCTTTGAATCTTTGATATTAATTGACGATTAGATCATTTAAGTTTTTCTTAAATGTATGTTACGCTTCTACTCTTCTTCATACTAACTGAAAAAAAGGCTTCAATCAGCATAACACGAGTAATACGATTTTTTTAATATTATTATTTGATTTGATTATTATTTTATTATTAAATTTATTATTATGTGTACTAATACTGCACACCATTTTTACGTTTTTATAAAGTTATAAAGTAGTAATTGGTGGACACGATCAGTCATATATGAATATGGACTGATACAATTATAGAGAACTAACTATACTACAATCAACAGTAATAAAAATACCAACGAGCGCAGTGAAATAATAACAATATGACAGTAGGATAATATACACCTATTACATATATACACATTTGATGGACTCGAAACAATAACAATAAATTAGAAACACGTAGACGATTAATTAATGTATTAGTTTGTCGACTTTGGATTGACTGAGTAATGCAATTTGTAAATCTAATCCTTGGGTTTAACATTCTCAATATCAGTTAAATAAATCCTATACTCTAATATGAGTAAGGTTTGCTTGCTTGCTTGCTTGCTTGCATGCTTGCTTGCGACACGGATCTCAAAAACAGCTCCAACGATTTCCTTCAAATGTTCGAAATAACTAATTTCTGGGATAAAAATAAGTTCTAGACAGACCTCATCCCCAGAAAAA
Organism: Allygus modestus; assembly: GCA_963675035.1. Taxonomy (NCBI): domain Eukaryota; kingdom Metazoa; phylum Arthropoda; class Insecta; order Hemiptera; family Cicadellidae; genus Allygus; species Allygus modestus. Next base: position 79,722,396 of record OY776112.1, on the reverse strand, counting down.
ATCAAATAATGTAAAAAAACTAAAATGAAAAGTTAAAAAAATTAACATTGGGCTTATGGAGTTTCAAATCAAAACAAAAGAATTGTAACAGCTGTTCATAATCAACCAGGGAAATGTCAAAGGGACTCATGTTGTTTATGATTATTAACATGTGGTTTCCTGAGAGCAGAGCTAAAAATATTTGAGTGAAGATTACATATATACGGGTAGTAAAATAAATCAACGGGACATTGACTTATAAATAACAACTGGAGTGACCTTTAAAATGCAGGAAAGAGGCAAATGAGCTATAAAACTATGGTAATCAGTTGGGGAAGTGGTGAAATATTACTCCCAGTCATCTAAACAAACTGACTGGCCTTCCCCGAGCAAAGCTCGGCCCCCAGGTACTCTTTATACAATAAGACCAATGTAACGTTAATTTAAAGTGTAAAGATTTGTTGATTATCGTTATCTAATCGATACAAAAAGTTAGAAACGTTATTTATACTGCCCAGGGAACTTTTGAGAAAACCAACAAGTCTGACATTAACCAAAATCAAAACCATTTGGCATTAACCAACAACTTGAACCTCGGTCTTGGTCTCGGTGAAAAAATTTGAGGAAAATATTAGTTTGTTTAAACAAACTCTCATGAGGCCACAAAAAACGTCAATTTAAAACACCTTTGTAAAAATATTAACACGATCAGCTGTGTGATTTTATCTGACTATAAAACTAAAATCAGGCGAACAAGCGAAGCTGTTGGGATAAGCTAATCATAATATGATAACCATTATATTTTGATGAGTGATGTCAGCTTAGTAGATTTGCAATTGTGTAGCTAATAAGATAATAAAATCTGACGCAGGATATTTTATAGAAACATAGCGACTTTGTAGCGTTTTTGGCACTTTGTGAAACACCAACGTGTAGTACGTGCATGTCATCTACGAGGAACGCAGTCTCGCCGCGTAGCGCGGTGGCCGACATTACCATAACATTACCATACAGCTCGTAACTCACGCCTCCGTAAGTCTTCAATACTGCCGGCCGCCGGTCCTCACAACCATTAATAACCTTACACTCCTTTCTGGCTACGCTGCTAAGACCTTTGACGAAAATGCTGATTTTCGACAACAATTACAATAGGTATCTTGATGTGCTTTAGCAAAATCATCAAAGCACACGGGAAAACTGTTTCAATATGATTATTGATCAATGTTCCAAATCATATCTAATGTATTTTTTGGAGTAATAAAGTATAAGTTCTTTTATACTGTCAGTACTAGCTGCCGTCGTTCCCGGTTTCACCCGGGAATACGACAATTGTGTGTGCTGCATTCTGTGGTTGACCCGTGGAACTACTACGAATCATAATCAGCTGATAGAATTTTCATCAGCTCAAACAAAAGTGAATACCCCCTTCGCAGCAAACTTGCGTACTCAGCGAATTTCCTATGAATGAATATATTTCTTACTACCACATAAAGCCACTTACCAAGTTTCATAAAAATACTTAAATAAATAAGTGATATATAGCATTATATTTATTCTCTATAAGAATAACATTAGGGATGAGAACGCAGGTTTGCTGCAACGAGGAAGATAAAAATGCGGGTTTTTTGCAATTATCAATATAACTCAACCAGGTGAAGCTATATACCAAGTTTTAATGATTTATGTTCATAATTAAGGGAGATATAAAGCTTTCCGTATTCTCCATAAGAATAACATTAGGGATGAGAATGCAGGTTTGCTGCTAAGAGGATAATCAACAAAAAATCAATTTTTTGTGGAAATATCAATATACCAGTACTAGGTGAAGCCACCTACCAAGTTTCATCAATATACGTTCATAAATAATCGAGATATCAAATTTTAAATATTCTCCATAAGGATAACATTGGACAACATACTGTGTTTAGCACTTTGAATATCACGGCAACGGTTGGACGTAGAATCACAATTTAAACACCAAAATGATTGTTATGTAGAGCTAAACTGATTGGTAAAAGCAAATGTGAAGTTTACATAGAAATGAACTGAGGAAAAGCCAAAAACCTTTTCCCCATAAGATTAACATGGGAGATTTTATGAGCAGTTTTTTTTTTCTTAACCTAGGTTAATAATTTAAAATACTAAATTATTTGTTTTTTTAAGCTCTATAACATGGTCAAAACCAAAATTAAGTTTTTTAAAAATTTTAGGATGAAAAATGCAAAAAACTGATTTTTGGAAAATTTAAAACCCCCATAAACCCCCCTTCCCGTGGTCCGATATTTCTGGTTTTCGAACTTAAAGTCATGAATGTCACTTTACACATTTGAGCCAAATTTCATCGAAATCGGACGTTTTTTACTCAAGTTATCGCGGTAACGGACATATATATATATATATATATATATATATATATATATATATATATATAAATTTGAACGAATAGTGTTTTTGGCATCTGGGGACCTCAAAACAAAAAGTTATCATGGTCTCGGGCTTAAGTCTTACCATGAGACCTACGGTAATAGCTTCTTCCCTATAGGGGAAATTCGCTAATAACACAGGGTTGGAACTTTAAAGCCCCGTGGGACATAGCCCTATGGGAATTTCTTAAAATCCCTTCTTAGTGGGTGCCTATGCTATAAGAGGAATCTACATGCAAAATTTCGTGCTTCTAGGTGCAATGGTTTGGCCTGTGCGTTGATCGGAATTTCGTGTTTATAGATATAGATATCCTACATTATACTTTGCAATTTATAGTTAGAGTTGAGGTAGGCTAGTTAGAGTTCAAATTTTTAATAGTAATAGTTAGTAATAGTTAGATAATTAGTAGTTAGGTAATAGTTAGTAATAGTAATAGTTAGATAATGGTCAAAATAACAATAGAAAATTTCAGGGTACGGTTATAAATAATAGATAAATAGTTTATTGTGTTGTTAAATTCATCATTTTCGTGTTATGTTTTTGTTATGAACTTGCACTAGTTTCTAAGCAGTTGGACATGTTATACTATTGCATTTGCCATGTTCTTCCTCATGTGTTTGTTATGAACTTGCACTAGTTTCTAAGCAGTTGGACATGTTATACTATTGCAGTTGCCATGTTCTTCCTCATTTGTTTGTTATGAACTTGCACTAGTTTCTAAGCAGTTGGACATGTTATACTATTGCATTTGCCATGTTCTTCCTCATGTGTTTGTTTACTAAATATAGTTATGAACTGCTGCGATGTAATTGGGTTTCAACCTGAATTATAACATGAAAATGAATAAATAAAACTTAGTCTACTATTTTTAACAACACCCTGAAAATTGCTCTTGTTATTTTGGCCATTAATCTAACTGTTACTCTTTTTTTATTTTAACCCTAACTAGCCTACCTAAACTCTCCACTCCTATTTTAACAACACCTGAGGTCATATGTGACAAAAATTAAAAAGTCTATTTTAAATTTTTTAAGATAATACAGTACGACCATAGGGTTAATACAACCCAATGGTACAACTAAATCCAGACAAATGCATTTCAAATTATTCTTATTTGAAGTTAATCTTTCACTTGTACACCAATAGTTACCTGTACTTTCTCCCATGGAGCCGCAGGTATTGTTAATATACTAACTAATAAAGAACTTTAATCAATTAGTGTTAGTTGCTTATTCACCAAAATGTTTGCATTAAATTTGAGGTTATGTTGTTTTAAATATAATTGATACGAAGGAAATAAATAATACGAGCAATGTCTGTTTGTTTGTTTGCAAAATTTATCTCGAGATCCAGCGGAAGGATTTTGCTGAAAGTTTGGGATTAGGGGCTTTTGGGTCTAAAAAATCGGTTGGTGAAAACCACTACCTCAGAAAAACTCGTATTTTTCTAAACATCTCATTTTAAAATTGAAAATTTTAACATTGGGCTTATGGAGTTTAAAATCATAACACCGGTTACTATGAATAACAATACCCCCGTCGCAGCAAACCTGCGTACTCAGCGAATTTCCAATGAATATATAACATAACACATTATAAATACTTAACACGATTCATAAGAAATGTATTCACAAACAAGCGATATTTAAAATATTAATTATTCTCCATAAGAATAACATTGGGGATGAGTACGCAGGTTTTCTGCAAAAAGGCACACAAAATAATGGGTTTTTATGCAAATATCAATAGAACTCATCTTATTGAAGTCACATACAAAGTTTCATCCATATACATTCATAAATAAGCGATATATAACATTTTAAGTATTTTCCATAAGAATAACATGGGGACCAAGTACCTAGGTTTGCTGCTACAGGAACCATAGGCAAAAAATTGTTTTTTTTTGTGCAAACAACAATAAACCACAACCGGATCAAGCCATATACAAAATTTCGCCAGTTTATGTTCATAAATAAGCGAGATATACAATTTTTCTTTTTCTCCATAAGAATAACATTAGACAACGTACTGTGTTTAGCACTTTCAATATCTCGGTAACCAATTGACGTAGAGCAATGATCAAAATACCAAATTGTTTGTTTTTTTAAGCTGAATTCAATGGTATAAATTAAAATTTGATTTAAATTAAAACTACATGTGAAAACCTTAAAAAACACATTTTTGGGGTACAAAACCCCCCAAAAAACCCCTTTGGATGGTGTGATTCATCTGGTTTTCGAACTCGTTCAAATAAATGGTACTTTACACATTTGTACCAAATTTCATTAAGATCGGACCGTTTTTACGAGAGTTATCGTGCTTACGGGCATATATATATATATATATATATATATATATATATATATATATATACATATATAAAAATTTGAACGAATGATGTTTTTGGCATCTGGGGACCTCAAAATGAAAAGTTATCATGGTCTCGGGCTTAAGTCTTACCATGAGACCTACGGTAATAGCTTCTTCCCTATAGGGGAAATTCGCTAAAAATAAACCATTAAATCAGCTGTTCGATTTTATCTAGAACTTAAAATATTGTAAACAGCTGTTTATCATTATGGAAACTCTCATAATGAAAATAAAAAAAAAACTACTTGAATGGCAACTCAAAATCTTTTTTCGATAGGCGAGTGAGCGAAGCAAACGAGCTCATATTAAAAATGAACGAGTATTTGAAATAAAATAAATTCAATGCCTCTTCTGCGGAATCAAACACCGAGCATGGCTCGGTCCCCCGGTACTAAATATTAGGACGCGTTACCTAATAATCTTGTAGTTCAGGTACGAATAGTAATTTAAACTACTACACAAATATTTGCTATGATTTACATTTTGCTATATTTTTATTTTAAGTTATATTTTCTAAATAAATTGGGCAAAATATTTTACACTGAAAGTCACTTATGACTTGTATTATCCGCAAATTTTAAAAAACTACAAAAACCATGATTTACATCTTATTTTATTTGGACCACAAGGTCGAACGACTTACTAAGATCAGAGAATTCATCAGAAAAAGATTTCCCTTCTTAGTTTACTGTTTCAAGAATGTCCCATACTACTGAGATAAAAGCATTTACAGTAGATCTTCCCATATTGATGAGCAAACAAGACATTGTTGGAGAAGCCGAGATAATCGACACTGGTCTATAATTGTAACATTCATATGTGCTCCCTTTTAGCGAATTTACCCTATAGGGAAAAAGCTGTTTTTGTAGTCGGTATGGTAAGACCGGCATGGTAGCCGGTTGGTAAAGTCGGCATGGTTTTCGTAGCCGGGACCATGATAACTTTTCGTTTTGAGGTCCCCAGATGCTAAAAACACCATTCAAATACTGTACAAATATATATATATATATGTGTGTGTGTGTGTGTGTGTGTGTGTGTGTGTGTGTGTGTGTGTGTGTGTGTGTGTGTGTGTGTGTGTGTGTGTGTGTTCGTAGGCACGATCACTTTCGTAAAAATGGTCCGATTTTGATGAAATTTGGTACAAATGTGTAAAGTAACATTTATAACTTTAAGTTCGAAAACCAGACAGATCGCTTTATCGGAAAGGGTATTTAAGAGGGGTTTTGTACCCTAAAAATGTGTTTTTTGAGTTTTCCACATATAATATTTTAAGAAATCTAATTTTACATCTCACCATTAGATTTTGCTTAAACAATTGAACAATTTGGTGTTTTGGTAATTTCTCTACGTCAATTGGTTACAGAGATATTCAAAGTGCTAAACACAGTACGTTGTTCAATGTTATTCTTATGGAGATTAAGAAAATTTGCCGATGGTTCCCGTAGTAGCAAACCTGCGTACCCAGCCCTCATGTTATTCTTATGGAGAATAAGAACAATGTTATGCCTCACTTAACTTGGTATGTAGCTTCACCTAGATAAGTTACATTGATATTTGTATAAAAAATCATAATTTGTGTTCCTTGTTGCAGCTGCAACCTGCGTACCATATTATTCTTATGGAGAATAATTAAAATAGTATAAATCGCTTATTTATTAATGGATACGTATGAAACTTGGTACGTGGCTTCATCTGGTTGTGGTCTGTTGATATTTGCCTTAAAACCTATTATTTTTGTTCCTTTTTGCAGCAATATCTATACTTAAATATCATTATATATACTACGTAAAGGCGATTTCTAGGAAACACTACTCCTCCGTTAATAATGGTCGGATTTTTACGAACGATGAGTCAAAATTAAGTGTTTTTTTATGTAGACGTCCCCTTTCACCAATTCCTATAATAAAAGTCCTCGGGCTTTGCCCCACAAGCCTTCAAAGTTATAGTGTATTTCTTATGAAGAAAAGATTTTGTTTACTTATACAGACGAATAATTTGTATTAATTGCATACTAAAACAGCTGTTGATAGTAAAAAACATGATAACAGAAGAGCTTACATAAATATAATATAATATTACGTTGTGATCGCGAGCGAGCCGCGACAGACTACTAGTCCTTATTTAATACGCTAGGGTTTTTTTTGTGACTGGAACTCCTCCTACAGTTTTCAACCGATTTTGATATTTTTGGTCTCATTGGATAGATATAAGTCTGAAGTTGTGTGTGCCCATACTTCATAAAGAACGGACTTAAGAGAAGGGTCCTAGCTACCCTTAAAGTTCGTAATTCGTCCATAAGATTAATATTGAGAAAGAATTATTTTGAACTGTATGATCAAACAGCTGAATATAGTAAACATAGTTTATCAGCAAGAACACATGTTCACTACTGGAATGGTAACGCAATAGGTACATAATTTGGACTATGAATGTTAGCAATCATAGAGTTTATAACGTTAATCCCAGAGTGAAGCACATGAAGCTTCGTGTTAAATAGCAATAAATATATTCTTAAAGTTTTGAGCATATTATATACCTTCCATCCGAACTTTAGATCCATAATTAAGTCCAGTCGTTGGTGCGAGGTGATAAGCTTGATTTTAAAAGCGAGTGGGGTGCAGTCCTATTTGAGTTTTGGATCAGGAGTAGCACAAAATTTGATTGTAAAGTGTGGTCTATTTTCCAAGTTTAGTTTTATCGATTCAGTAGTTGGGTGTGCAATAGTTAACATGAAAATAAGGCCAGCGAGGTGGCGCCCTTGATCATATTTTGATCAGGAGTAGGCCAATGTCTACTAGGAGTATATTAGCTACCTTCCAACCGAACTTCAGATCCAGGATTAAGTCCAGTAGTAGTAGCGAGGTTTAAAAGGCAGCTCGATTTTAAAAGCCAGTGGGGTGGAGCCCCTTATGAGTTTTGGAATAGGAGTAGCATATCTTTTTATTCTAAAGTATGGTCTATTTTCCAAACTTTAGTTCTATCCGTTCAGCAGTTGGGTGTGCAATAGTTAACATGGGAATAATAAAGTTCTGCGGTGCGGAGCCCTAAACAATATTTTGATCTGTCGTAGGCCTATTCTAATTTGAGTTAATTGGCCATCTTACTACCGATCTTCAGTCGAGTAACAGGTGCAAGATGGTAAACATAACTTTAAATACCAGTGGGGTGGGGTCCAAAAGGATCTTTGGATTGAGGGAACGTCTACTTTGATTCTGGTGTATTATTTATTTCACGACAAAATTTCAGCTCCATCTTTTCAGTCTTGGTGTATAATGATTGACCTGGGTATATTAAAGGCCAGTGGAGCGAAGTCCTAAAGTATAATTTGATCAGTGGTAGGCCTATATCTGCTTTGGGCTATCAGCTATCTTTCTACTGAATTTTATCTTCATTAGTCAAGTATTAGGTGCAAGATGGTTAAAATAAGTATTTTGAAGGTCAAGAGGGCAGAGCTTAAAACATTTGCGGAACGGAGGAAAACAAATTATTTCGGACTACATAAGCCTAAGTAACGGGGGATGGGGAAGCCATCGGTCACGAAAAAATTTATTTTAAAATTTTAGAGTACAACAAATACAAAAGCTGATTTGTAATTATCAGGTTTTTGATGGTTATGTTAGAGTTAAGGGAATTATATTAGACTATTAGGAAGCCAGCTTCAATAAGATTTTATCAGAATGTTTCAATCAGATTTAAAAAGTTGAGAATCAGAATTAACTTCTTGGAAGACGATAAATTATCCCATCCTTATTTTCAGAGTCTCTAAAAACTGTGAACCAGAATTTTGGGAAAAATGTTATTAAACCTTCCTTATTCACAATGAAATTTTACCAAAAATGTGTGAATCAGAAAAGAACTAGTTATCATATATTCGGAAACGATTCGGTACATTTATACACAATCGGAATTCCAAAAACCTGAGTTGCCACACGCCCATCTATTATTAGTCTGAGACAAGAAGGCTGAATTAGCGGTACAGATGATAATATTGATAACTGATAAAATTCTTGCTCATCGAAGCGAAATATTGCTCGATTTCGAGCAACGGGTCTACTAGTGTATCTATAAAACTTGGTAAGTGGATTTATATGGTATATCTATATGCATTGGAAATTCGCTGAGTATGCAGGTTTGCTGCGACGGGGGTATTTACGGATTGGCGTTACAGTTGAAATCATGAAGAGATCGGGGAAGATTTCAGAGAAAAATTTCTCATTTATCAAATAGCATATTGGGTTTACAAGATGGCACCTCCTTCAGCAGTATCGAAGATACAATCCATGCCAGAAGATCGACTGTGTTTAAGATGATTATTTACACACACCTCAAGTCCTCAAGTACCTATTGAAGACATGTTGGTGATTTAAAGAATGATTTTATATTGAAATGACAACGACTGTTTTTTCAATGTAAGTGAAATGATACATATTAAATGAAACTATACTCATCACAATAACGTTTGCCCAAATCATTTGCTAAGATAAAAATCAATATTTGTTGAAAGGTTTGCAACGTCCGTTGGCCTACCTCCTCACCATTATCAGATTCCATCACAGGTGTGCGATTTTTCTTGAATTCACTATTTATGTTATCATTTATGGTATCCCAAAAAGCTTTTGCTCGACTGGTTACACTGTAAAATCCCTCGGCAATACTTATAATAGATTGGGTTGACCTCTTTTTCGAAGCTAGCTATCTCTGGCGAAAGGAGGGTATCGAAAAAAGGAATATATTAAGTTATATATAAATATAATTATTGTATTAATTTCTTTTTACTATCTTTATTTTGATATTAATAACATATTTTGAAAGTTTTCTTTTTTAAACCTTTTATTTAAAATTAATGTTATACAATTTTGGTTTGGTGCTATTTTACTCTTGACCAATGACAAGCATATATTTAAATAGAAGTATACAGTCAAAGAAATAATAAACAACTTTTAATTAAAATTTTCAGCTAAGAAAACCTCAATCCACGTTACGTTCAGTAGGTACGCTTAAGCGGTTTAGTATTATTTTAGAATGAATTGTGAAGATGAGAGAATTCAAGGCAGACAGATGCCAATTGCCACTTGAGGATGACGGTCAGTGAGATTGAGATATGATATAGTTTGTGCCATTGCTTATTTGCACATATAGAAGCAATCCGTGTTGTTCAGGACTTATATATGTTCTGGATTTATATAATGTGGGTTTAAAAAATAATTAATTCCCAACTACTCAACAAGAGTTCATCACATTTTTACCCCACCAATTAAAATCCACCAATTAAAATTTTGTCTTGAGCTTCGTTTTGCCCTTCATTTTGGTCCTTCGCCTATCTTTCTTATCTTCTCCATAAACATCCAGCCATACACGTGTTTTAATATATTTTCTTGTTATCAATAAGTTGATAATTTTTGGAAAGCAAAGAAACTTCAACCAAAACACAAAATTATTGAGAGAAATAATAATATTTGAAATTAAGTTTCAGCACTATGTGTTCAGTGTGAAAAAATTATTTGAAATATGGGGGTCACAACACCATCTTTTAACTCAACAACAACCCTCATTCCAATATGGCAATCTAAGATGACAGCCGACATTTTTAAATTAGTCAAAATGTACTACTCAGTAATGATCGGTGGTGGTTCTTGGTCATTATTTATTACAATGAAGAAAAGTGGGACAAATTTTAAGGTTAGGTTATTTAAAACTCACTTAAAAATCAATTAAAATAAACGGTATCAGGAAACTGACACATACTTTCTCCCTTTTAGCCAAACTTTAATGACAAAAATATTTGTTATTTACTAAATATAGAATATGAAGTATAGATAAATGTACAGAAAATTGTCTAAAATAGTTGTTCTCAGAAATATCCACCCAAATTGCTTTTTTGGAGGCACTATAGAGTCCGTTGCTACACACAGTAGTTTTGAGAGGGGAAATGCCCCCTTGCCCCCCCCCAGGGTTAAATAGCAACACATTTCGAACATCATCTGTTGGTCAATGCTAACTTGACCTGCATATCAAATGAAATTGATCAGTAAATAAGAGAGAAATAGTTATTTTTGTATTCCCCATAAGAATAACATTGGACAACGTACTGTGTTTACCGCTAAATGAAAATTTCAATTTTCTCCGCAACTAGCAATCGTAGAATAGTAATTTAAAATACTAATTTATTTAGTTTTTTGAGCTCTTTTTAATGGTGAATAGTAATCTTTTTTAACATTTATGATTTTTTATGAAAAATCCAAAAAACTGAATTTTTGATGTTTTAAGTCCTGTAATTTCTGAACCCGCATTTTTCCAGAAATGCGGGTGGTGTCATTTTGTTGGAAACCTAAAGTTCTACAAACCACGAAAGTTTAATCAAAATCGTTAGAGCCGTTTTTGAGAAATTTGGATTTTTCATGTTTTTTGGCGGTTTTTGGGGGATAATTACCCTTAAAAATCAAAAATTCAAAAAATGAAAAAAACGCCTGGAGATATCGTGGATTAGTACCTACATACCAAATTTCATAAAAATCGGCCCATGGGTTAGGGCTCTAGCTCTGTACACATCCACACAGACACACACACACACACACGGACACACACACACACACACAGACAGACATCACGTAAAAACCACTTTTTTGGGTTCAGGGAGCACCAAAACGAATATTTCCACTAACAACTCAAATTCGAAAATTTTTACGAAAACAATACTTTCTCCATATACTATGTATAGGGGGAGAAAGTAAAAATAACCAATATCGTAAAATATCTTAAGAACCCATAAATAAATTTTAAAACGGATTACGAGATTTTGTGAAGCACGAAACAATAATTTTAAATAGTGGGTAACAACAAGACTTTTAGACAGTTTAAACCAAAGAGGCAGGCGGATATTTGGTTTTGGCCAAAATCAAGTTTTTACCACCCAGAAAATATCGATGGTGGTCCGAGGTAGATATTTCTCACTCTGTATATCTTGGAAAAGTTCTGCAACAAGGGAGCTTATTCAGCGGATCAACTTGAATGTTTAAATAGTTGATATACTACTAGTAGAATGTACCCGTTCTTCGCACGGGTTAGAAAGGCAAGTTAGCTTGAGACAGCTGTTCTTGATTCTGCTCTTTAAGCTGTCAAATGGAAGTATAAACAGCTGTTCACATTATAGTTTCTGAATATTTAATTTCTTCTGAAATGTAAACATTTAATCTTAAGACATTCACGGGGCGCTGCCCGAGGGGATTTTAAGGAAATGAATAGGCCCATGTGTTGCACGGGTTCAAGATCTACCTTTGTTTCAAGTTTCAGCCTAGTTGTTTCAGTAGTTTTTGCGTTTACCCGGAACATCAGACACACAGACAGACAGACAGGCAGAAACCATCTATTCTTTATAATATTATAGATATATACTATGTAGCACTCGTGCTTTTTGAATAATAAGGCGGAATTTTTCTACTTGCCATTTAAATCTTTAAGTTATTGACTAAATTGATTTGATTAAATTGAAAAGTAGTCAATGTTCTATTCTGATCTGATCTTATCCTCGGTAGTATATTGACATAAATTTGGCATTAGGTAGATGTAAACTAACAAAATACAACCATTAAATTCTTGATAAGTTTGGTAATAGCTTTGATATATGCTCGTTATCAGAAAACGCCGACTGTGATCAATAAACAGGTTTTGTCACGATTAAATCCTCATACTGACACAGCTTCAGAAATCCACGTCCTTATCTTATCAATCCGATAAGCTAATGAGTTGGTTGATTCGCAGATTTGCATATCTCGAGATCTTAATGGTCATAGCACATTGATACTAGCAGGATAGAAAATCACAAGTAATATACCGGTATACGCCGATACTATAACCAATGTTTTACCACTTTAAATTCACTGTCTCTTACTGCACCCGATTTAACACATCACATTCATTCACATGCCCCCATGCAATTTGTACAAGCTAAACGTTCCCGTGTCGAATTGTATTACTATTGTCTTTGAAGGGATAGTTATTCGATATTAGATGAGAGTACCAAAAGTGATAATTTTCCACCCTAGTGCCGTGAAAACGGCTGGTGATTTATGCCGCACTGTTATTAGTTATTCCGACACCTGCTAGTAGATTGCTGCGTCTACCAATAGCAGAGTTGCATTCGTACCAGCTTTTTAAAATCTAATAACTAGATTAACGTAAACACTATTATTGTAATTATGTTGTGATAAATATTACTCAGAAAACCTGATGAAAATTCCTGAAAAATATGTTTAATTATTATTATTATTTATTGTGTGGTGAAAAGCAGCGGCATTTTTCCGGCTTTTGGTCGAATTTACGATCGCATGCTGGAAAAGACCACTAGTAATGAAATATACTATTTCCCCTCACATGCAGTTTTGTTTGTATTGAATACTGTATTTTTGAATTATCTTTATCGCTATCCATCCCTATTGTAGTTCAGATTCTATTAATTGTTATCCGTTCGCTATACCTGTTATGCTAGATATTAATTGTTGAAATAGTTGTCTTTGATAACCTACTGCAATGTTGTGTCCATAGGTTAAATTATTAGCTTGAATTTATTGGTGTTGTTTACGTAATTATTACAAACACTTTTCATCACTGATAAGAGAAAAAAGTGTCACTTGTTTGCCTTATGATTTGTTATCAAGGAATTGAATTATTAATTAACACTTAATTTTTATAAATGCCCCTAAACATGTTTTCTTTGTGTTTTCTTATGTTCCAAGGGAATTTGTCAACTGAATGTGTAAAGAGCTAATACTTAAATCTCTTCAACTCTTATTATTTTGAAACATTTTAATATTATAACCTCTTTAACTGTTATAATTACCGTTCCTATTAAGTACTGGTGTGAATGTTTAAATGCACCAGCATTAATTTATTTTTTCATTAGTTTATATTAGAAGTCCAGATGACTATGGGCACATATTATAAAAAATGTATACAACTTCGTAGTTGTATGTATTTTTTAGACTACTTGCACATAGTCATAGTGATCTAGATTTCTGATAAACTGATGAAATAGGAACCAAGGCATCGTGCAACTACGTTTTAAATAAAATTTAAATAGATCGATTGTTCGTGAATAGATATTATATTGTCTAAACATGTTGGACAATAGTCTGATTTTGTACGAATATTGAGGAGGAAAGAGGAAGTAGTTTCGCGAGCTGTGATAAGAGATTGCTATCGTCCCAGGCGCCGCCGCCAGGGCCGCCCATGGGGGGACTGATGTCGCAAGTTGCGCCATTGACAAAAAAATTGGGGGAATGGAAAATTTGGGGGCAATTGAAAAAAAAACTCTTTTCCAGTAATCATAAAGTAACAAAATGTTTAGGCCAATACTAGTTCGCAGTAGTTCTAATAAGTTTATGGTGACTATCGATAGAAAACCCTAGTGAAAAGTAACATCAGTCTATAGGCTAATCTTTGCGTTAGTATGTATTTTACCTCGGGATTACCTCGGGACGGGATTATTTCTTCGAAGCGGTCATCTGCGGTGCGTTCGTCTTTGCGGCCGATATCACGTGGTCCGGTCGTCTGCTTCGGTGGATAGCGGCGCGATCGTTATTATTTGTTCATAAAGTGTGGTACGATCTAATTTACGGCCGAAATTAAAGTGGTGCGATCGTCATTTATGGCTTATGACACACGTTGCGATCAAGAATTACGGCAAATATCGCGTGGTTCGATCATCTATTACGTTGATGGTGCGTGGACCCGTCGCCTGATATACGGCCGATGGAAGCGATCCGGCCGTCATTTACCGAGAAATATAGGTTCTTGAATTCGGTTTTCTCTAAGAACCGATAAACTGTATAGAACCGAAACTGACTCATTCCAAAATACTTTTAAGTCTTAAATTTTGAATCCTTTTACAGTATGAAATGTTATTTTATCCTTACAATAAAGTTGTTTTTGAACTGATGTTGTTTAAAGTAAAAAATGATTTTAATTTCATTCAAAGACAATGTTCTAAATTAAAATGGGATAAAAAAACTTCTCAATAATACAACTACTACTACAATAATAATGAGAAATTATTGTATTTGGGGGGGGGGGGAATGCGCCATCATCCTTGGGGGGATGGGCACGCCTGCCACTGCTTCTGACCAACTTTTGGTGATAAGAAAGGTCATTCGCTTTCTCGTTTATGCAGACTTGTCATTTAAACCATATTTTAAAGCTCCGAGTATGACATGTACTGTACTGAAAAGTGAAAACATCTTGAAATATATAACCTTAACAAATTTAGTTGGATTTTTTCAACTACCGGTATATTTGGAAATCAACTTTAATGAGGATACAATACAATTGATCCTTATTATAATGTTTACCTGACTAACAAATTAAAATATAACTTCAGTGATTAAGGAAATTGTAAAAAACACTAGATTTTGCATAAACTCAAAAATGGAGTAAGCTAATTAGCACAAAGATAAGATGTGTTGCACAAAAGAAAACTTCAATTACAAATTTATTCCCAAATATTGTTATGATGGTTTTATTGGACAGCAGTAAAAATAAAACAACTGATTAACTTACTATGTTTTATTGAGTGTTGCGCCTGTTTGAAATATTTAACAGTAGTTTTTAATATTACACATCATACTGTTGAACTGTTGTTTTAATGTTGTTATATATAGGGGGAATTTGTTCGTTTAACGTTGGTAATACATATAAATCGCAGTTCCGTTTCGTTTAAACTTATTGTAAATCCAAATATTAACCCCGGTTTGATAAGTTCAAGTTAAAAAATGGTAACATTTATATTCCTTGTTATAAATATGGATGTGCCATAATTGAATATATAAAATTATAGTTACTATTTGAATTTACAATAGCTTTAAAAGACCGGGACAATATCTTTGTATAGAATGTAAAAAGGCATAGAAATCCCACTCAATCCACTTGTTGTTTTAATATAGTTTCAAGATAACTAGTTGTGTCACTATCAAATTCCTCGCTAAGAAAAAAATTATGAACATAGGTTAAAAATACAAATCTTGTGGTTAAAACAACACATAAAACACGAAACATACACATACACTTGACAATTAAACAAATAATACTTTACGCCGATGACTGATGCTAAAATGTGTTTCCAAATAAGGACTAGATCTATGGGAATAAACAAATTTACATTTTTACAGCCATAATTCAATCCTTGAGGCATATGAATTCCACGAGTACAGTAGTATATAAAGTATGAAGTACTTTATTATTTAAAAACACTTATTACGTATTGAAGTAAGTGACTAGCACGAGGTGTGTTTCTCTTCCTACAAAGTGTGTAAGTAATGTGTACAGTACTACTGTTTACACTGTTCAATATACTTAACACAGTCGAGTAACAAAGTAAAGTGAGGAAGACGCGATGCGTGTTACAGTTATAGTTACAGTTTAGCAATATGCATATTTAACACACTAATTACGATATTAATACCAACCATCCGCAATTACCGGTAGGCGAATTATTAATTGTTTAACATATTTATAATCTGATTGTTTTATTGTAATGCCATTAAAACTTCGGTAATCATTTAATCGGCAAGAGATTTCCAGTTGTTCGGATAAATATTTTACAACGGCTGATCGAAAACGAAACACGGAATCAAAAAGGTTCACACGAATATTTCATGTGTGTGTAACTCTCTTAGGTAAAAATTGAAATATAATTCTAATTCATTGTGATCTCATATTTCGTTTAAATTGTCGGTTTTATTGCTTGCATAATTCAATAGTTTTAATCTGGTTGAATAGTTTCATTCCAGTAAATTACGATTGGTTCGATTAAATTATTTAAATTACAACTAACTTAGGGCTATTTTAAATAAAAAATATATATAACGTCCTTATGTTATAATAAAGGTATTGTAATAAAGATATAACTTATTTTCAGCGCAAGAACTGCTTGAAAAGCCAATTTTACTATAGTTAATATTACAATTAATTCTAAGTAACAAAATAGTTTATACATTATTTGTGAATTTTTGTATGTTCTACAGTGTAAATAACAACAAAAGTCATGTCACTGGCCTTACTGGATTGATCTTGTTGGATTATTAAGATTCTCAAACGACCCCTAAGATTTCAACCGTACTGTTTTTTTTTTTTATAAAATAGTAAACATATATTTACAGTAAAACAATCTATCATTTTGAGTCATTGTACATATTAACGATGAATTCAGACTTGGATGTTTCAAAACGGAACATATTTAATGGTACTATTTACCTTTATAAACACAAATTTAGAAATATTTCTCCTTATACAACGACAGATATAAATGTTCACTGCAAAAATATACTACAGTGTGTATACAATCAAATGCATTTAATTTACGTATACATATTTTCATAACAGCTAAATAAATAATACTTGCAGCTGATCAGTATGGCTAGAGTGCATGAAGTGCATGTTCAGTGTTAGAGAAATCGAAAAAAAAATTGTAGGAGCTGTTAAATGTACTCGTGACTGCCTACATTTTAACCGGCACAATTTTAATCTAAAATTCAATAACATTAAACTGACACTTGCGTAGGGTAGCTACGATCACCTAAGACACGATGCATCAAAAACAAATCAAACTAGAAAACACTTTTGGAAAAATTGTCGCTAATATTTCAATTTTTGAATTTGCGCTATTTTAAATTTTATGAGCTTGGTTTAACAAAAAATGGCTTCAAATTGACAAAAATTTGGTGCTGAATGTAAATTTTCCTTGGAACAATAGATAAAGATAAAATAAAAAAAATTTGTTAAAAAGTACTTTGTAACGTGTGTAGGTCAATCAATAGCATGGGAAAATTAGTAAACTCGATTTTCAGACATTATTAAATTTAAACTAACTCTGTTCTATTTATTTTTTTAAGAATTAATAAATCTAATGAATAAAAAGAACATATTTTTAGAATGAAAGATTCTTGATTTACAACTGAATAAAAAGCAAATCGCGCGCGATGTTTAGCTGTGACCGAAATTTTAATAAGTTTCCATTTTTGTAATAATTGCTGAAAGGCCTTATTTGATGCCAGATATTGTGAGCGTGTTGTTTACATACACCAGCATGTACTGGAGAGTTTTAGCTCTATATATTTAGTTAAATCCAATGTGAAAGAAATAATTGAGAAATTCGAAACAAATATCGCAGGTGGTTCGAAAATATGAAACTTATTATTACCATATAACTTAATCATCATTATTATTATTGTTACTGTCGTTAATACACATTGTTATTGTTTCTGCCATTATTATATATTATTGTTATGGTTGTTACTGTTGTTCTCATTATTAGAATATAAGCTACGAGTAGCCTGTTATTGTCCTTTTGCCTCAGCATTATGTGTGATGGATTCTTTAGCTATGGTTATTAATATATT
Source organism: Allygus modestus (assembly GCA_963675035.1). Classification (NCBI taxonomy): domain Eukaryota; kingdom Metazoa; phylum Arthropoda; class Insecta; order Hemiptera; family Cicadellidae; genus Allygus; species Allygus modestus. The sequence continues at coordinate 79,704,236 of OY776112.1, read as the reverse complement.
TATTTATCCAAGCTGTTATTAGTGAATTACCAATGGAAAAGTGAACTATTAACATGACCCGTACGGTGGGACTTAAGCCAGGGACCTCCATAAAAGTTCCTAACGTGACCCCCTGAACACGTTTTGAGGGGTCTCTAAAAACTTCAAATTTGGTAGAGATATTCGTTTTCATAATCACTTGGACAAGTTCGTTGGGTAAAACAATCGAAAAACTCTAACACCCTTTTTTGGGGATTTTAAGTTTTCAAATTTTGAGTTTTTTGGCCCAAAAAGGGTCAGAAAATCCCCAAATTAAAGCACATTATTGCACATTAAAGTATTGTACGTACAGATCAAAAGATTTTAAGCCCTCCCTCATCATTCTAGCATAAGTACTTACCGAGTTATTAAAGAAAATGTTAATTGTCAAAATACAGTACGTTGCCTTATGGGGATTTTATACCGGAAAAGGCTGATTTCATATCTTAATATCGTTTTATCACCCCAATACCCCTACGCCAACTTGTTATCCCGACTATACTCCCTTCTAACTTTATAATGTACAACATTGGCATCCTATTAGTGAATTTAAATATAACCAGGAGTATCAGAACAGCCAAAAAATAACATTTTTAATTTAAAAAATGTATCCAGTGTTAGTTTAAACCCTTTATTTGATCTTTTTAAGGTTTTAATGCGGAAATTCACTTCCCTCACGTCAGCGTGCTTCGTGGGATCTCGTTTTTGTTGATTATCATTGGATGAGTTATGTTTGTTTATTTATTGTTTTTTTTTTCCTTTGAGCGTGTCAAGAGCATCATATGTAACAAATTATTTTGTAATTATTTACAAATCGGCTTTTTCCATTAAGAATAAATTAAATGAAATTACATTACAATAGTTGTTTGTATTATTTAAACATATCTATGTCCTAAATGGTGTTATGAAATGAAATACTAAATGATCTGCTTTTTACTCAATTTATTATTTTAGTGGGAAATAATTATTGCTAACATTTTCAGTAATTTGATACCTTTCTCAGGTGTTCAGTATGTTCTTCCTAGAAATAACTTAACAATGAATATACAATATATAGTTTTCGAAAGCGAAGTGAAGCAAGCACGTACACATCTTAACTACAACGATGTAATCGACATATTCAAGAAGATATCAGCTATGACTACCACAAAGCTATTTCTCTTGTGATTTGTGACTGTCGATTATTGCCGTGCTAAATACAAAACTTCAATGAAACAGTCTATTTGAGATTAGTCTCTCAATATGTGTGACTGCTCCAACGACAGGAGAGGTGGTAACTTCAAGTCTCTTTACAATGTCGATTTTGCAGCAGAATTTTCTAATTATTTCAATGTTTTATTAACTGGGTAACATCTATATGACATAATATGACAAACCTCCATGCGACATACCTGCTCACTTATCATTGACTATTATCGAATCAGCATTCTGTGTGACTCAAAATCGAATTATAGACTCAATATGAACTTCCCTTTTAAATCTCGTCCCTCCTCTGCGAATTATCCTACATCGTTGATTCATGGCTTATTTTAAAGACGGGATGTAATAAAAGACGTCTTACAACACTTAAGATATATTTACACTTATACTGATTCACATACAGACGGTAAACATAGATAAAAGATGGTAGGCCTACTAGGCTATCGATTTCGACCAGTCACACCAGTCATCATCAGGCCAATGAGAGAACTGACTCTTTTATATATGTTTACCGTCTGTGTGTGAATCAGTATAAGTGTAAATATATCTTAAGTGTTGTATCTAAGACGTCTTTTATTACATCCCGTAAGTAATAACAACACGTAATATGCTAATTAAAAAGTTATTTTAAAGAGAAAAAAATACCTAGCGATTTCGCAGTAAGCACTATTTTAATATCTAAGTATTCAATATGTGCGGTTTTTGTTACAACTTTTTGTTGTGCCACAATTATGCTCACTGAAATCACCAGGGTATTTTTGCTTGGTAAAACAACAAATCAACTAATTCGGATAATCTGTTTAGGGGCTTGATTTGAAAGTTAGCGTTGGTCTTATGGGAGACCATTGTTTACGACTCTCCTCACAGAATATGCAGCGCATGGATTTAGACCTTATTCTTTAAAAAGGTTGTTTATTATATACATCAAAATCGACGGTGTTTTCGTAGTTCATCAAGCCATACGTCGGATGGTAACTGTATGATGGATCTAAAAACATGTTTTACCTTGAACCCACTCTTATATTGATCACACGTACACATCCCTAAAGGAAACACCCTTCGTGTAAAGACAAATTCTCAACTAATAAATTACCTATACTACCGAAAAAAAGAAAAAAACCAGGAACAGTCGAGCCAAATTTGGAGGTATAATCTATTTAGCAGAGTAGCATTCACGCGACGCGTGTTGATGCTTTATTACTCCCGCTGCGGAATAAATGTCGGTTAGACCGCGCGTGTGTGTGTGTGTGTAACAGTGTGCGTGTGCGTATGAGAACCAGCAGCTGTCGCATATTAGGGGACTCCCCTGCTCACCCCTTGTTCGCCAATTGCTATCAAATCATCCCCCAGTCGCTACATTGGGCCTATGGTACATCGCGCTCACCCCTCCCCCGTAGATATTCCAGATTTTTTATCTGGATTTCCGATAGTCATTTTTCATTTTGGTTTTGAATAGGGTGCGATATGGGAATAGGGGAGGACTGAGACATTATTCCAGTTTGTGCTAAACCGATGCAGAATTTTGAATTGATATAGTAGACTATGCCTAACTGGTCTGCTACACCATAAATTGCTCATTATAGTATAATAAAAATAATAATAATAATAAAATATAGTATAATTTTAATAATAAAAATTAGTAGTTTCTCAGCTTATGATGTTACACATTTATTTCCTTTCAATTTATATTCCCTTTGAGTAAAATATACAGTTCCAATAAATTTGTCTATTTAATTCGAATATATCTCGTTAGCTGTTTGCTCTTATATTCGTCTGTACCCTGGTATCCTGATGAATAATTTGTCATGTTTGTTCTTTATTGAGGCTTCGTTTACATTCTATAGAAGGATGCAGTTATAAATGCAAACAATTACGTTAATTTGACGCCAAGGTTAGCATTTACATTTTCTCGAAAAAAATGTTTCCTAAATATATTTAAGTGCCGACTTGCATAAAATGCATCTCATGCAAAACACAAAAGTCTTTGTTTTTAATTTTAGTTTAAAAGTCATATCGACGAAGATAGCCTATTCAAATCACATGACAACCCACAAAACAACTTCATCGAATCAAAGATACATTTAGACCTACCATTACGATAGAGAGTAGTAATATTCATGGGCTATATGTAGTAGCATTCTCTAACCCTAACGAAACACCAATAGCGATCGGGAAAATTCCCAAAGATAGTGAATTGCGCTTAGGGCCTAATACTACCTGATGACTTCACGGAATAACGCAGTTACACAAACTAATCAGTTGAACGCGTGCATCTCTGTATGTAAGAGGTACATGCCTACCGTGTAGCGGGTAATCCACACACTCTACACAACACATGGTACACCACACACTACACACAGTATACACTACACACTATACACTATACAACACGACCAACACAGTATACACTAGTTGCCGGTACGGGCGCCCAGCAGCCACTAAGCTACGGGTATAGGGCACCTTCCTCACAAAAAGGGATATTACATCTAATCTTCTTACAGCAAATCTCTTCGCTCGAGGCTTAATCATTTGTTCGGTTTCGGTATTAATTCGTCATCTATTATCGTAATAAGATAAGAACACTTACCCGCCGTGGTGGTCCCGACAGAATCGCTACTTAGTTTCGACTTTCCTCCTCCTTCTAGTACGTAGTAGTATTTTTGCCCAAGACGTTCGTCGCACGCACGCACACGCACACACAGAGGATAAAACAAGCCTTAAGCCTGTTACCGGAGGAGCTTAAAGGCTTCCACGACTCTGAAAACCGTATTAAATAAGAACCCGCGATTGATCCGAACCGAGCACACTGCAATCCCTCCTAAACTTTTTCAAAAACACGTACAAAAATATACTTAGTTGACATGTTTCCGAATGGGAGTGACGAGAGCCGGCGCGGAGTGGGGATGGCCACCCCCCGCATGCGCGGGGCCGCTGTCACGTGACGTCGATGTCGCCCAATCGCGATGCGCGCGCCCCGCCCTCCCCCCACCACCGCTGATCCTGCTGTCGTGGTATTTTTTTCCAGTCAGGTATGCGACGCCGCGTGTGGGCGAACACCTCAGGTGCAAAGGTTCAAGACAAAACGTCGCGTAAAGGATTTAATTTATAAAAAAAAAAAAAACTGAAATAATACGGTATGTCTAAGAGCTTGTGGAGAAGAGTGGTGCACAACTCTAGTACTTTACATCGGTTGAAGATCGGCTGATGCAGACATAAGTGGATGTTCTAAAATAACTAGAGTAGGAGAGGGGAAATCGACTGTTATCGGTTAAACTTGATTCAACAAAGTAATATATAACGTGACCAGGCACGAAGTAAATACTGTACTCATACTACACTATACAATATATAGTATGCAGATATGCTATGATATAGTATGTATTATATGCTATGGATCTGGGAATCCCGAGAAAGGGATTCGCTAAAATTTTGAAAATACGAGGTTTGGGCAATCACAAATTGATTGACAATATCTTTAACTCCAGGAAAACAAACTATTCTGGAAATTTAATTTCAAAAGGAAAATTTAAACATTTGGTTTGTGGAGTAAATCATAAAAAAATTGTAAGAGCTGAATAAAAACAACCACCGAACCGTCAAATTAAAACTCGCGTGGGAAGGTATTTAGTATGCAAACAAAGATTAAAGTTACAGAAGATAATAACATTACAAATTGTTCTTTTTTGTAATTTAGTTCAAACCTTATTGGGATTTTAGCTCTTTAATTAACTGTAGAACAGTACCAAGTATGTACGCTACTTAAGTTAATGTTTTGATATAGTAAATTTTAAATTTTAATCCCTTCAGAAGAATCCTCCTCTCCTATAGAGATCTGCTTATATCGCTAAGATCTCGCGTTTTTATACCTGGCTAACCCATCAGATCAATGTTAATTGCTAACTCACATCATCCTTTAACAACTTGTCCTAAATAGTGTGTGGAATTATTCTAAATAACAAAAAAGTTTAGAAACTTATTGAACATAATTGTTAATTTGGTGTACATGACAAAATGTTTGAGCAATTATTTCTTGTGGTGTAAAATTTCTGCTGACTAAGTTTACTATTTCCACAATACGTCCGATAAACTATTTCGGATCATTCCATGAGGCGTAAGTGTATCAACTAAAATGATAATCAACTTTATGGTGTTATAGATAAAACAGGTATATGGAGATATTTCGTGACTGCATATGGAGCCTGCTTTCAACATTCATTGCGATTTTGTTTCAAATTATACAAGAGTCTCCTGTACAGTTTTTTAGTTTTTCATAATAAATGCGTTGCTAAAAATCTTGTACAATAGGGAGTTTAATCAACCATATATTTCATCAATTTATTGAAGTTCTTATTGGTAATTCTTTAATTCAATGTTTCTACAAATTCACAGAAATTCTAATTTAAATCCATCCAAAGAACCTTAACTTGTAAAAAACTCCATTACTTGTACTTCACACTTAAGTCTTTTGTTTATTTTTCTTAAAGGTTTTGTTTGCTTTCAAAAGATCTCACGAAATAAAACTTGATTAGTAAAGGAAATACCGAATCAATAGTCTAGTATTGTGCCGCAGTACAGGGGTGAGTGGCTGTTCATCCCCCACACAACGCAACCCCCGTGCCGTGACGTGTATTTATTGCGGCTCGAGGTTTGAAGGCCCTACGCTTGTTATCAGGCCCCGGCAGCCCTCAAAATAAAAAAAGCTGGCCACCGCCTAGCCCCTGTCTTGCGAAAACGTTATCTCAAGCTGCGAAAACGTCCATTCCTTGTGGGGAGTTAATTAAGACCAATTTCATCATTCCAGACAATTTACAGGGGAGATGAGGAATAATACATTTCATGACGTTTCGGCATCTGGAATCTGATCCCTTCTTCAGGTGGGAAAATACTTAAAACATAGAAAAATTACACAAAATATCAGTGGCAGAATACAGGAAAAGCTGAAAAAACACATAAAAGCTAAATCGGAGAACTAGGCTTTATGTGTTTTCCAGCTTTGCCTGGATTGTGCCACTAATATTTGGTGTTACTTTCTTAGGTTTTAGGTATTTTTCTCACCTGAAAACGGGATCAGATTCCAGATGCCGAAACGTCGTGAATCTTGTTTTTACAAGTCAGTGGTGGAAAATGTCAGCAATAATTTCTAAATAACATAAAATTACCATCACCAATAATGAATTTTTAAGTAAGAATACATTTCAAATCCAATAAACCTATTCTAAAGTTTATCATTGAATTTGTCAGCGTTTAAAATCCGGTTTAATACAAGTTGTGAGAGGTACACTAAAATTATTGTCAGTTAGTAGTTTTAAGTTAAAATCCTATGATTAGGCCTATATACAAAATGTTAAACAACTTTGTACGGATTTAAGTGTTAGAACCATTCGATTTAAACGTAAAACAGGTCATCAGTACAGGTTATATAAGTCCATTTACGTCAAATATTTAATATCTGATTAAATGAAATTTAGTACTTTATACATGTTTATATTTGTCTTAGTCTGAAAAGCACATTTTCCTAATTAACAAGTAAGAGGAGTCTCCAGATACATGCAATTTTGAATTTATACCTGATTCTCACATAAGACTAACTCAACATTCAAAACCCGTCCTCTTCAACATATTATTCAAAATCGTTGATTTATGGCTAACTTTAATGAGCATAAGAATTCCTAGCAATAATTTGGGCAAAATTCCGATATCACAAATAATAATCGTTAATAAATTCCAAAATATTCTCCATTTCCGATTTTTATGGGAAAACTATTTGTGATTGCAAGACTCTGCTCACTGAAATAGCTAGGAATTTTTCGTTCTTTGAAATTAACTATATTTCAATTATTTGGGATAATCTACTAAGGATGAGGGATGGTCTAAAAACTAACATTGGTCTTAAGCAGGTAGAAACGCGAATGTTTCAAAAAGCTTTCGTGGAGCCCCCTCTTGAATAAAGGTTGTGAGAGGTACACAAACATTATTGCCAGTTAGTTATTTTAAGTTGTACACCTGTGGTTATAAAACCTTTGTACATATTTAATTATTTGGACCATTCGTTTGAAACAGGAAACCAGGCATCATTACAGGTCATGCAAGTAATTTATAACAAATACCTGATTATAAAATTAAGAATTATAAAAATGATTTGTATTGATTTCTTAATTTAAAATGCACAATTCCCTAATTTACACATAAGGGAAGGATTTGAAAGGACGTTAAAGTATAGCTTTAGTTGCTGCATATCAATATAACCACTAACCTTCCTTCTTTAACTTTTTAAAGAGTCCCCCTGCAATGATCGTGGATTTATGTTTGCTTTGAAAAGTACAATTTTTAATACAGCGCATATGTGTCAAGTTTAATTCATAAATGTGTTTCGTAAATAAACTTTCTGATCACCCGTATGAATATTCAAAATATATTCAAATCAATTGATTGTATTTTATATAGCCGTTAAACTTGTTTCCTTGTGGATTTTTCTAACTTGTTTTAAACGATTTTAACTCTCGCAAGGAGTAAAAGGTATAGTGTAAAATTATACAAAAGTAATTCCAAACACATTATGAAAATCTTCAACTGAACTAGTCTCTAAATAGTCAATTTCAATCAAACATATTTTTTAAGCTGTACCTAGCATCTTGTAAATAGGAAAATTTCGTCTCTAAATTTCATAGGTTAACTATTTCAGTTTTGAAAGCAATTACAGACACAAAATTCATCTTTATATTAATTACAACAGTAATGAACACTCATAAATTTTCACGAAATTCCATCATATCTTGGATTTACTATAGACCAGATCAATAAATACATAATTTATTCTATTATAATAATACATTGTATTGCAAACGTCACATAAATAAATATCATGAACTAGTATGATGTATTATTCAATGGATAACCATATAAACATAGGATATATACAATCTTAACAGTGAAAGAAAAATACACTGTACAGAAAATTAGAAACTGAGCAAGATAAAACATGCATAATAATACAGAGTTTATTCCTTAAATTGCGCAAAAAATATAGTCAGTAATGTTAGATATATATTTTATAACATGTTTATATTGTTTATACAAGCTTTTAGAACATTATAGTTGTTTCCTTTATGTTGTTGGGGGTTTAATTATTTTAATAACGTAGAGCTGTTCACATAAAAGACAAAATAATAGCCCAACTCTCTTCACCGTCTTATAAAGAGAATATATACAGTCTCCCTGGAGGCGGGTTTTACATTGCAAAACCGACATTTCACACTAAACGTTTTGATTAATTTCAACTCAGCTGTTTAGGTACATTTAGGTAAAACTGAAATACTACATTTTGCAGCTCGTTTGCTTTTAATATAATTAAATAAGTCCATTATTACTATTAACAAATCACGAAGGCGATTAACTTCATATCATTGCCCAATAATTAGTAAATATTGTAACAAAGCAGTTATAATACAACAATATGTTACTACCTACAAACTAACATATTAACGGAAGACCCGAAACATCAGTCATGCCAAGATCCGATACAAAAACAATATAACATGCAACCAGTTAAATACTAGTACTATTAAGAAGCAGGAGTGATATGTTTAGTTGATCAGAGCTACAGTTGAAAAATATGTTTTATAAACTATGGATAAGTTTACTTAAACCTGTTTTATTTTATTAACAGGAGTATTGTCATTTAAATTGTTTTCGTTTCAATTCATGACTATATTAAATTTGATTTACGCAATATGAACTGTATTTATACGCAAAACGTATATTGTTTGTCCAACCGAATGCAGGCGGAATTATATGTCAGAACTAACTCAAATAAATAAAAATGCAAGAAAACCATTTTAAATAAAATATTTAATGACTTAAATCAGAGGATTTTGCAAATTATAAATGTGTTAAATCTTTATGTTTGGATATTTTATTTCGTGTTACGTTTATCATTACATTAAACATGATATTCATCTCTTGTTTTTAACATGAATCTCAATAAATTTTCTGCTAATGAAGATAAATATTCTACTTCATTTACAATATCTGACCAGGCGCCCCTTTATTCAGTAGTCAGATAGGAAGTGAAGTAAGAGCACCAATGCTCGCTGACTCTCACACCAGATTACCGAGTCACTTCACTTCAAACGGCAGCTGGCCTCACCAATACCTCTTCAGGAGGAGAATAATTACTACTGTATTCAATATTTATCCAAAAATGTATCAATATGGGGCTCCAGTCAAGATGTATTTCACGATTTTACTTGATTCTCCCGTATGACCAATAACTGTTAACCCACGAACCCATGAAGTTCCTCGACGAATTATTTTAACGAAAATTTATGGGACAGAATTTTGATAAAAAGAAGTATGTAATCCCAAAAGGAAAATGCAAGTATGAGATTCCAATAAGGTGCAGCACCGAGGGAATAGCTTGTAATACCTGCTTGTATACGTGTCCTGCATTCTTGTGATTTACATTTTGAACGATTTCTTACAGTGAGATTATTCGCATATGTTATGATATGTGGTCAAATAGAATCAATGTGTATAAGAATAACATTAAAACTATAAAAGCCCAAACTTTTAATTTGTCTAGTTTGAACTACTGAATCAATGTACGAAATATCACCTCTTCCCAGCGTATAAAATAGTTGTTAGTGATGAAAACTCCATGACATTGGGCTTTATGAGTTCTCGAATTGAATTTTGTATATTGAATCCCAGCTTATGAAATATACTAAGAAATTGTCGTTCTTTAAAATGAATCACAAATCAACGATTTCTGTGTGATTTGTTGAGCTGATGGGCTAACGATTAGCATTCGCCTTTTAGGAGAAGTAGGTATAGAGATTATTCGAGACTGGAGTCCTTCTCATTAATGAATTATGGGGTTATACAATATAGTAGATATATTCGTATTCAGTATTTTAAGGTTAAAACAAACAGACACTTTTTTAGATTTTAGAAATAAACTCCAAAATATGCCTCGGTTAAAGTATATGATGGCTGAATTTCCCTTGCAGTTAACATTTGTTATTAATACTAGTCTAATTTTCATTTGGAAAAATCCCCAACCCTCTAGGACTGCTACACTGTATATCACTAAACAAAATTTTATCGTTTTTCGGTATTTCTAAGAGAATAGTTCTATATTGCGTATATTACATTTTCAAGCACAGATGGACCCAACAATCCTCTACTGTAAAAAATCAAACAATTTTTAATTTTCTAAAGCTAACTTTCTGTAAAAGAAATAAACGATGGAGAGCGATGGTGGTTGAATGCGAGGCAGGGTAAAGCGGGAACTTTGCGCATTACGAGGGGGTAACCATGGTACCCGGGGGAGGTTTAGGGGGGGACCCCACGCGCACCTCGCTGTATCTCCGAGGAAACTTCTGAGTTGAAAATAATTTGAAAAGTTCCCTGAGTTCATAACATTTTCATAAACGTATTGAACTTCCCGCTCTGTCGCTTCGAAGACGACAGCGTTCTATGTTGACAAGCTTGTTGAGGTGGAATATTTATTCGGGAATGATTAGCGTGGAGGGTGATTTTAATATAATCTAGGTGTTATTAATGGCAGTAAAAATATCTTGAAAGCACATTGATTTAATCTAAAAACAATTAAAATATGTCTGTCTTTTACTTATGCTCTGTGTCTGACCTCTCAGAATATATATCACTGCAGGCTGCATAACAGTTGGTTTTGCATATGTCGAGTCAATTTTAAGATGTGGGATAGTTTCATGTGGTAGTATTTCATATAGTAAGAAAATCGTTCTCAATCAAAAGAATTTGTAAGAATCATATCATATTCATCGTTTAAAGCATCCTGCAAGCCTTTTTAGAATATCTGAACATTTTAACCCTCTCTTCTTTTTGCATTTTCAAGTTTTATCTTTCATTTACTTAAATATGGATTATTTTTCAAAATATTATTTTCGTTATAATTACATTACTAAAAAAATCTCCTCAATTAACTATTACACAATGCATCACCTTTACAGGAAAGTCCTCTGTGTATGACTTAAAACTGTATAATCACCTGTCAGATGCTGTACCTTTAAGAAACTTAATGTAGATTATTTTAAAATTAGAATAAAACAAATACTGCTAAATAAAGCATATTAGTCCATTGCAGAGTTTATTAGTTATAGATCTGGACTATTAGCAGGGCATTTAATGCAACAGAATAATATATTTGATCAATTACTTGAAAAGCCATTTATATTGTATTGCATATTTTGCATATACTTGTGTCGAGGCTCCATATACTGCTTTTTACCACTTATTTAGCGTTTTGTGCTGATAAAGTATTTACATTTGAATACATATAGCTTTTATATGTACTAAAATGTTTGTATAGATTTTCTAAAAGAATACAATACCAAAACAAAACATCATTACATATAACCAAAATCATACCTTAGTTTAAATGCCTGGTTTAAATACGTCTGGGTACAATCGGTTTAGTTTAAGAAATATTAAGTTTGCTGAATGAAATGGTCAATGAAATTAAAATAATTTAATATCCGACTCAACTTCGTTTAAAAAATAGTTGGTGAAAACTCTATAATATTGCAGTTCAAAACATAAATTTTTACAAGACACATGCAAACTAATTGATATAACTGGTGAAATAATTTTATACAGTGAAAAGGTTCCAAAGATTTGAAAATATAAAGTTAGTCGAATATTTATTTTCTTTTGTATATAACGCTTTAATTCTTGTAATGACGAATATCGTCGTTCATCCCCGTGTCCGTGGCTCTGTACACGGGAGTACGTTGTAAATTCGGATTAAATTATAAAACGTCATTCGTTCTAATATAATGCTAATCATTAAAACAAACGAATGCCCGTAAGATGCTAAGTGTGACTCTGAAGGACGTTGGGATGGGGTACTAAAGGATTTTTAAAACCAAATATTCTTTGAATGCATTAGTTAATTTCATCTCATCAAACCAATTTAAGAAAAGGTCAAGAAATGAATTTTACTAACATAATATATTGACATAAATGTTATGAAACTTATGTAAGAGAATAAAGAATTGTTTCGCCAAAACTATGCTTATTCTGGCTAGAATCATTATTATAAACTATAATGAGTTAAAAGGCGTTTTATTGTTTTAAGAAAACAATAATCCATATAAATATAAATATAAATTCGCTTAGTTTCTTTTATGTCTATTAATTAAGTATCTAATTTGTTTACCTTTTTTTCTCCCATAAGTATGATTAATTTTGATCCTCAGTTTTGTTTTACATTATACGATTGTTAATTAAGAAGCATATTGGTCGTTGAAAAAACCGTAACCTAGTGTAAAAGCTATAGAGGTTTTAGAATTTGACATAATATTATCGTAAAATGCATTTAGTTAAATTGTAGCAAATTACGTCTTAACTTAAATCGTTTCGGAATTTAGTCTAAATAGCAGTACAAATTAAAATTCATCGAGAACAATTGTTTTTATAAAATTGTAAGGTCGGGACGTAATCTTACAGCTAAATCATACCTGAATAATCTTGTATCGGGCGAATTTCTTTATCTGAACCTAAATGTCATGAAAGTCCACCACAATTTATAAATTTTCCTTTATTTTTCTTACGGTCACATCGAATACAAAGTCGAAACCGCGTTTAACCTTGCCGCCAAAAACACGTTTGTTTATGAAGTTAAAGTCGCAGAGCGAAGGAGAAAACGTAAAACAGGTTGTCCATAATGTCCAATATGTTCCTACTATAATAGACTTCCTCCATGGTGTCTGGTGTCCCATAAGAAAGCTTCCTCTGAGTATTCCTCTGAGTAAATACATACATTTACCTTCACCAACAATGAAATTTAAACAAGAAAGTTCAATTGTCAACACTACAAATCTTTTCATCCCTTACTCGGCCAGGGTTTAGAGGCAGTTACTATCATTTTACTAGCTTCTCCCAGAAGCTTTGATTGTTCATCTGATTCTAGTCAGTCAAACCGAATCACATAACTATCAAATTTCAATACTTAAAAATGTGTTTTAACTGGACAATTTTATTTTATGAAATTAGAAGGGTTGTAAAAACAAATATTTTCTTCCAATTTCCTCACCGATACCTTTCATTCAAATATGTGGTCCCTGGATGTCAGACCTGTGGTTTTCTCAAAAGACCCTTTATAAATGGTTGGCTTTATAAATAGATAATAAAACGTGAAGCTCTCCTGCTAAAAATATCGGTTTATCCGTCTTAGGGTTGTCGCAGACGGTTGGCGGCTGGGCAGAGCAGGGTGCGTCGCGTCGTGTCTTACAACGCATCGATCCGCCGGGGGTGGAGGGTGGTCGATACGTCTCCGCGGTCTTGGGCGAAACTGTAACTGTACTACTGTACTGTACAATTGCCAACTGTGCAAGTACATTATACCCGGTAGGGGACAATAAAATTACTGTAAACCGGACAAGTATTCCTAGAGGGTACGAAGTCTAAATATCCACACTTGTTTTCTACATTGAGATTATCAATAACACATCTAAGAGTGGGCTTCAGTCACGACAAATTTGGTGTTTCTACCTGCTTTAAAAATAAGATAAAGTTAACTTTTTAAGTCCGCTCCTCATAGGATTGTCCGATATAGTTGATTTAAGGCTCATTTTAAAAAGAAAAAACATATCCAACGATTATTTGTTCAATATATTTTCAAAGTATTCAATATTTAATATTTTTGTATGGGTGAACTATTTATTATATTAAAACCCTACTCACTTAAATCTCTATATACATATATATATTTTTCTTTATAAAATGAGCCATAAATCAAAGATGTCGGGTGATCCGATGAGGACGGACGGGATTTGACAGTTATCATTTTCCTTATCGGAGAAGCAGGTAGAAGCACGTGACTGGAGCCTCCTCTTAATGATCAAAACGTTAAACTATGAGTAGCGGTATTTAAAGAGTGGTAGTATAGTGTTAGGCCCTACTGTATTTCATAAACAGTTATTACGAGAGAAGGACGTCTTATCCAGGGCTATATGTAACGCAAGCCGTTACATTTTCAGGTAAACAGTTTAAAAATAAAATGATTATATTTCAAATTAATCATATAGTTGATGTCTTTAGAACTATAGAAGTATAGGGTTTACCTAGTACTAAGTATTTAAACGAAATGAATACTTTCATAAAATAAAAAAAGTTATTGAAATTATACAATTTTGTATACATCCTTGCAAAATACACCTACATTGATTTTGTTTATAAGAGTAACACATGTATAAGTTACTCAAGACTTAGATAAGGTTTGAGAATATTCTGCTGTCTTAGGTTACGGTATAAATAGAATAAATACGTTACTTTTTGTAGAAAATACAATGTCTTAAATGAATTTTCTAGCTAGTAAATTGTGTAGTTAACAGCAACAAACCCTATTTCATATAATAAATGTCAAACCATTTAAGTAAGTAATACGTTTTTTAAAATGGTATGTCTTCATATATTTTCTTAGATTTAATTGGTCTGGTATTATTATTATTGGATTATTTCTATATTTTGCTAGATTCATCTTAAAAGAGATAAAAAATTGAAATAAATAAATATAATGTAAAGTTTGCAAATTCTTAAACTGTTATCTTAGTTGTGAAGGACAATGATCCATTAATTGTAATCTGTAACCCTATTAAATGTGCACCCAATTAATAGTTCTGTGATCTTTAGGACAAATTACCAGAAATTTTCACGAGCTTATTACGTTTATGAGTATATTTGTCACATGATCATCATTATAGACAGATCATTACGTTCACAAAAGAATGTACGATGCAGAATTGTTAGAGGGTTTGGGAGAGGCGAAAGGGAACGAAATTCTTTTCCCACGCTCAGAAATGGCGACTTGGGGAATTCGCCCTCCAGGTAAATGACAATAAATTAGTGAAGCGAATGTTTCCTCCATAATTAGTAAATACGAATAAGCGAAGCCAGTTATATGAATAAAAGTGGCGCTAATGAGTGTAGCGAACTAAGCCGATTAAAAAGGAAAACTGTAAATGTTAAATATTCTTGGAGTACACACGCAGTTTTTTGTTTACATTACCATTTAAGAACATACAGCTAGATAGTTAATGATGACAAAGGCTCGCGAGTTATTATAACGCTTGGCAATGTATAGTATATTCCATCTTGTTAGTGAATTTCCTGTGGAAAAGTGAACTATTAGCATGACCCGCACGGTGAAACTAAAGCCCGGGATCACCATAGAAGGTCTTAAGAGTCTTCATTACCGGAAGTTGCTAGACGCCATCTTGAAGTTTTGTTCCATAAGGCCAATGTTAACTTTGTGCCTCCATTACTCCCCCACCTGATTGTCACATACAATTTATTTTAGTGCCAAATTAAAGGTTTCGTCGTCCTCTAGGGAAATACAATGTCGAATTCCTTAATTTGGGTTTTATAGTTTCATAATAAATAGTTTAATTTTGAACTGAAACACTGTACATGTTCTCATTAATTAGTAACAAAACCCGAATTGAGCTATTGAATTTCCCTAGAGGACGACGAAACTTTTAATTTGACACCAAAATTAATTGTTTGTGGCGATCAGGTGAGGAGTAACGGAGGCAAAAAATTAACATTGGCCTTATGGAACAAAACACCAAGATGGCGTCAGGCAACTTCCGGTGATGAAGACTCTTAACGTGACCCCATGAACACGTTTTGGGTGATCGTTCAAAATGGTATGTTTATCCGACAGCTGGACACATGGATTGTTCATCCAACCATGCGATGTACCAGCCAATGTGTAAACTGTGTCCTAAGGAGTACATTGGACAAACAACCAACTCCTTACGTGTTCGGATGACAGGACATAGGTTTTCTGTCAACCATAAAGACAAACACAAGGCTTACACGCTGTTCAACATAATGCTGAGTTTGAAGATTGTTTCAATCTTAAAGCTATATTACAAATCCAAAGTATTGAAAACAAATAACTTAATGACATGAATTTGAGAAATATCGATTTGTCTCAGCAGTTAGTTACATGAGAACGAAACAACCTCATGGACTCAACATTAGTTAATTTTATAATTTTTGGCTCCTTAATCCTTCTACATTATCAAATTAGTTTTATTCCAAATTATCTGCTCTTAACCAAATGTGTAAATAACATCTGATCTGTTGCTTTTGGTTTTCAATAATTTGTTTGTGCTTGATTTCTTAAGACATAAGACAAAATTCTGTTGATTTCTTAAGACATATATATGTGGTTATACTCTAGCGGTCACATTTTTGTCTGATTTACTTCAAGTTTGGTAGGGACATTCCTTTCTATAATCAATTGGACAAGTTCGTTGGGAAAACAATTGGAAATATCTAACCCTCTTTTTGGGGATTTTGATTTTTCGAATTTTGGGTTTTTGGGCCCAACAAGGGTCGGAAAAGCCCCGAATGTGGAATTAATGCATATTTAATTATAGAACGTAAAGATCCAAAGAAGTTAAGCCCTCTCCCATCATTCTAGCACAAATATTTACCGAGTTATTAAAGATAATGTAAATTGAAAAAACACAGTACGTTTTTTTATGGGGATCTAACATTGGAAAAGGCTGTTTTTCATATCTTTATGTACTTGTATTACCCATTATACCCCCATACCAACGTTTGATCCTAATGGGACCTCCTCCTTTTACCTCATTATTTTCATAATATTATTTTCCCAGCATTGCAGGTAAATAGAACAAGAAGAATCAGAACAGCCAATGAATTGAATGATTTCAGATTTTCATAGAAATTGGAATAAGTCTATGTTTTAATACAGTTTTTGATTGTTTTACTTTTTTATGTGAAAATTCACTTCCCTAACGCCAGCGTGCTGCGTGCGAACTCGTTATTCATTTTTTAGTTTAATTTTATATACACTACATTGAGAACCAATTAATACTAAGAAAAATAGAATAAAAACATTAAAGAATAAACAATCATATACACTTAATTATTATTTAGTTTATATATATATATATATATATATATATGAAATAAATGTTAGTATTATCAAATACAAATTTGCATCGTTAAATTACATAAACTATGAGTATTCAAATTATCTTAAGACTAATATTCAATGTGTAAGATACTTTTTTCTACATGTAAAATAAATTCACAAATTGTTTGATTTGTTGCGGGATTAGACCTGTGTCCTGATTTTTCAGTTATATTCCTAGGGTGTTAACAAGTATTCAATTTCGAGAAGACTGGGCAACATTGTCGCTCTATATCTCTTTTTATTTGTGTATTTTTCCATAAAAATATATATTTGAGCGGTTTCTCCGAAATAATTCAATATACATTGTTTAGCATTTTAATCAATATACCAACAATTAATAATAATGGAAATAAAACTAATTAGTTGGTTTCTAACAATCCTGTTTTGACGTTTTTGATCTAATTAATTAATTTGCTTGGTATACATCTTGGAAGTATATTTTTAATCAGATTAAGAGAGGGCTTAAGAGTTGTACTGCTGTGATTCAACTACATAAAAACAACACCGTAAAACTTTATAGCTACGGAGTGGCATAAATATCTAAAATAGAAGGCTAGTAAACAATTGAGTTGCACATTGACATTATGTGGAAGGCTAAATGTTAACCTTTGTGCAGCTATTTTGATCAAGTTTTCAGCTTAAGTCTTTAATAGTACAATATTACCCATTTTCTATCCAAATGTAAGTTCTACCATGTTTTTAGGAGAATACATTTCTGGGTGACAGTAAGTCAAGTTTTAAATAATAAATATCCAGCATATAATGATATAGTATAACATCAGAGATAAGGTGTATGAACATTGGTAGAAGTAAGGTAAGGTAATTTGATTCTCGTGGAACCCCAGTATCAACTGACAAGTTTTTGAATAGTTTTCGTTTAATACATGTAAGGCAATCGTTAACAAATTATGTAATTGTAGTGTAATCAGGTGATAAATTGTATTTGGGACGAATAAGCACTTTGAAGGTTTGTTTATTTGAATTAGTCAAACTTGATAGAGCTGATTTACATTCGTTATTTACATACGTTCAGCGTTTTCAACAGGCATAGGAGCGATATTTAAACTCCTTTAATAATTTAATGCAAACCAGATTGCTTCATAACGTATATAAAAATAATTTTACTTGTGAAAGTCCTGCGTGAAAACAATATATTACACAAATATTCTCAGAGAAAGTCAAAATTTGATAGTATTATAATGTTTCCGAAAATTACAATATCTGTGTTAGTATTAAGATAATTAATCCATTTCCCGTAATCAAACAAAAATGATGTTTTATTGCATAAACGTTTGTCTAATTTGTGCAATGACGTTAAAGAGACAAATTTTACAAATAAATGAGATGGTTAGATAGGGTATACAAATTATATTAATATAGACAAAGACATTAGTTCTTTTTATCACGAATATTAAGGTCTAAAATGAAAACTAGATATGAATTCCAAACAAATTTAAAAAAAAACATTGAACTCAAAAATAATTTAACATTGGTTCCATTCATGTGTTACCATGACTAAATCCCTGGTCCAACACAAAAATACTTTTTCCATAACCCATTCTTTACTACTTGCTAAACTTTAATTTCCATTCCCTAATTTTATAATAACTTTAGAAATAAACTTTCCTTAATATTGGGAATTCTATAAGGTATTTTCTGTCATTAAATCTGGTTGTTGCAATAGTTTTCCGTGGCCTCTAAAATTCTTTTATAAAACCATCTAAAGTGATATATTTAAGAAGTTATTTTCCAACAAATGCTTTTATATGATTCTGCAAAATCTGCAAAACCAAACGTTAACTCGGCCGCAGACATTGACAACTCGACACACGGCCATCAAACGGAGCCATGTGCAGCCACACTCCATTTACACGGTCGATGGAGCTATCAATTTGCGCTACATCAAAGAAATGTTTGAGGCACGTCGGATCCCCCGTCAGATGTTCTGATAAGGGACATATTGGGCTGATAGTGGGGGGGGGGTCCCCGGGGCCTACAAAACACAGCAAATAGCCCGTCAACGTAATCTCTGTAACTGTATAGCTGTAACAGAACACCGGCAATACCCCAGTAATTACTGGCCGTCCCATGAGGCTGCGTTGCGATCACTTTTTAATAAACCCTCTCCCCCACCCCCACCCCTACCACTATCCCCCGCGCTCCTCGCGCATGACCACCCAGGGGGGTTGCTCCTCCACTGGAAAATTCATTTCACTCAAGTTATCTGGCCACAATTTAATTTCTGGGTTCCGTCGCCGGACGATGATTGACCGAGTGCCCCCACCCCCTCCCCTACTTTCTCTACCCTCATGATGTTTTACTAGGGTAATTAGTTTTTAAAAGTTTATGTTTTCTCTTTGAAGAGACATTAGTGGGCCTACGTTATAGGAAGGTTTGTAACGGAGAGGTTACACAAAAGTGGCTTTTTGAGACAGGTTTTAATGTTTACGGAAAAAGAAAAGTGAAAATGCCTATAACCTTCAACCTCATACTTTCATACCCCTGAAAAAACAATCCTCTCAAAAAGTTATAGGTTACTCAAGGTTTCAGGGAAACTAACGTTTTATGAAATAAATATATTATTTTGCTATGGAATACTTAAAGCAGAGGATTAATTGGTTTCTTAAGTCGGGTTTTAAAAGTCTCTTTAGTAAGTATTGATTTGGCACTAGACAGATGTATACTGTGTGTTCCAAAATTCCCGCCCTATTATTTCTTAATGACTGCATATAACGAGATTATCTTCCGGAGAAGTCTTAGTGACCCAAAAATAAAACTTTTATAGAGCCCAAATGTTCAACCCCCTCCCCAAAAATAGGGGTTTTGGGGGATAAGTCAAACAACTTAGATGGTAACCCCCTTGAGTGATGTATCATTTTAAAGGGCGTAAGAAAGAAGAAGAATGGCACAAGTTAAGGATCTCTATCTCTGATCTATCAAACACAGCGTTCAATTGAATTTTTGAATTTTATAGCATCATTTTGCATTATTTTTGCAAAGCAGTAATTTAAATTTATCAATAACGTTTTGAAATAATAAGATTTTTCGATTGGAACGTTTAAGTAACCAAGCTGTGAATATTTTAGTGAGTGAACAAGTTTGGCTCCATCCCCCAAAATAGGGGTTTTTGGGGCTAAGTCAATTTTAAATAGCAACCCTTACTGAGGGCAACCTATTTTTAAAGGTCTTGATTAAAGAAGATGAACTGTGCAAATTAGAGGCCTCTACGATGATCCTCTAAATCATAACAGCTTATTAAATATCATTGTGAAATTTGATATTTAATAAGCTGCAATGTTTTAGGGGAGGATCATCGTAGAGACCTCTAATTTGCACCATTAATCTTCTTTAATTAAGACCTTTAAAATGAGGTATCACTCAGTAAGGGTTGCTATTTAAGATTTTTGACTTAGCCCCAAAAACCCCTATTTTGCGCCATTCTTCTTCTTTTTTACGCTCTTTAAAATGATACATCACTCAAGGGGGGTACCATTTGGTTTTTTGACTTACCCCCCAAAACCTCTATTTTGGGGGAGGGGGTTGAAAATTTGGACTCTTCAAAAGTTTCATTTTTGGGTCACTAAGACTTCCCCAGAAGATAATCTCGTTATATGCAGTCGTTAAAAAATAATAGGAGGGAGGGTGGGACTTTTGGGTCACACGGTATATTTAAACCACTAATTTTGTAATGCATGTAATCAAATGGAAAATTCGCGGTGCCAAATTGTAAGGCGTTGTCATAATAAAACTCTAACATATTGCACTATTCTTAAGTATTCCTACAAGGTTAAAATTCCAAAATTGTACGTATTCCCCTCAGGGCTTCCCCACTTGGTTTAACAGTTTATGATTATCTATGGCAGACAATGATTTTGGTTGGCGAGGTGATTATTTAAACATTGAATGTAGTCGTAAAAGGTAATGAGTTTCTGCACAGGACGCAGTGCGATGTTGTCGCGCTCCACGAATACAGCTGGGAACGTCATGCCTATAGTATTGTTTAATATTGATGAATGCTACGTTCTCTCAAATAACAACTCTATCAAAAACTATAAACAAATAGGTTGAACAACATTTGTATTGTATAAATGCTTATAACTATTTATTAGTCTTATGGCATATTTGAAAATAATTTTTCAGCAACTCGTGCAGCGATAAGAACTGTGTTAGGCCTGATTTTAGGGTTTACTTCGACGTAACCACTCCTGCGTGCGACTCAGGAAATACTCTTGGATATTTTTCACAAAACAGCTTCCTTTTGATGACATTTTGCAAGAAATAAAACTCGTAGGAGGACCAGCAGAGTTCCGGGCATTGGGACATTCCTGAAATCTTATAATTGGGCAAATTATCTTCCTCCAACCCATCTGTCGAAACCATTATTTTTAAATCACTTTACCTGTTCTGTGACACTTTAGTTATTCCCACGCATGCTCGATTCTTATCGTTTTTCCCCTAAACAAACATATACAATTTAAAGATTAGAATTTTAACGAGGGCTAGTTACACAGTGATTATATAATTAGCTAAACTGAATCTGAAAGCTCTTTTGTAAAACAAAACATTTATTATGAAGCTCGTTAAAAATATTTGCTGTCGAACCTGCATACCTGCATTTTCTGCCTTGTATAAACATATGAACATTGTGGTATTCCATGTTGATCTTAAAGGGATAAATTAAATTCGGTATCTCCCTTATTTATAAATATATGTTGATGAAACTTGGTATGTGCTTGCATGGGGTTTTGGTCTATTTATGATTGCATCAAATGCTATTTTAGTCCCTCGTCATAGCAAACCTGCGCAATATAATGTTATTCTTATGGACGATATAGATAAAATTGTATATCTAATTTATCAATATATTTTAAAACGAGGTAAGCTGGTTTATGTGTTGATGAATTATATATATTTGCATTAGAAATTAGTTGAGTATGCGGGTTTGCTGCGATGGATTACTTACTACCACACATTCCTATTTGTATTTACAATCAAAATGTTTACTGCCATCTGAAACAAAATATCCATGCAGATCTCCTATCGTAGTTAGACTGAAACCCCATACCTTCCCCGTAAATAATATGCAGCGTTATTTTGTAAACATAGCCGTATAACCAAGAACAAATTTACTTATTACCTTACTATCATAAACTATCATTAAAATCAGTACCGGGGGACCGAGACATGCTCGAATCAAACGATTCCGCAGAAGAGACATTGAATTTGTTTCATTTCAAAATTCGTTCATTTTCAATATGAGCTCGTTCGCTTCGCTCACTCACCTACCAAAAAAGGAGTTTGAGTTGCCATTCAAGTTGGTTTTTTATTTCCATTATAAGAATTGCCATTCAAGGGTTTTTTATTTCCATAATAATAAACAGCTGTTTACAATATTTTAATTTATAGAAGCTGATTTAATGGTTTGTTTTTGTTATTCATAGCAACCGGTGTTATGATTTTAAACTCGATAAGCCCAATGTTTTCAATTTTCAAATGAGTTCTTTAGAAAAATACGACTTTTCCTGAGGAAGTGGTTTTCACCAATCGATTTTTTAGACCCAAAAGCCCCTAATCCCAAACTTTCAGCAAAATCCTTCCGCTGTATCTCGAGATAAACTTTGCAAACAAACAAACAGACATGGCTCGTATTAGAGTATAAGATGTGTTTTTATCCAATATAACTGCCAATGGGTTTTTTTTGTGGGTGCAATTTAAAAACCACTAACAACAATTTTCATTGATTATACACAACGTTTGAGCCAACTTAAAAACTTAAAAAAATGACCCCATATTTTTACAGTATTTTTAAAAAATACTCGTAAACTGTTTTGATAGTTATTATAGAACATGAGAAAAAAGGTATTTTTTTATAAATATTGGTCTTGTTAGAACTACCTGAACTGAACTGCGGATTTTCATCGGAAATTTTACATCATACTGGAAATGATTACACATCTATAAAGCCATGACATGCGCTAGGTTCAATCCGTGTTTCTAAGTCGGACTCACTTTTGTTTTAATCCAACCCACAGTTAAAGGGGACCTAACTTAATATATAGTTACATAAAAGAAAGCTATTCATTTTAGATAAGACACCATTCTCTTGCTCTTGCTGTAGGCTGCTTATCACTTTACATTACTCTTCTCTCCTCACGGTCACATGGTCGGTGGTCGGCGACCATGGTTGACCGGGACGGCCAACGAGCGGCGCGACGCAGCGACGGCGGTGGAGGCAGGATGGCAGGATGCTAGGATTATCCTTCGTCCTGCGTCCTGGCCAGTCCAGGATTAGTCGGTGTCACCCTGTCAGCCCGGACGATCGAGTAACACCGTCTGTTGAAATGTAAAAAACCCACTGGTCGAGTGCATGCTCTCACTGACTCGCAGCCTCGCGGGCCGCGTCTCCTTATCCTCGATCGACGATCGACGGCATAATCATGTGAAAGGTTTCCTCAAGATTGTCAGCCTTGATCCAGAGCGAGTATTATTTCCTTTAGTTTTTCTTACATTAAGCACCTAGTTCCAGGGGGCCGAGGAGTTTTGCCCTCCTTGGTATTAGATACCCGGAGGTACTGTATTTCATTAGTTTACATGTCCACAACAATTGAACTATTTCGATTGTTTTACTCCCTAATATATTTTCTTTGAGCACGAAGGGGCGTGATATAATTTATTTCACATATGTTGATAACTTACTATGAGTGAGTTAGTTTGCCTATTTACAAAAAGTTTTTTTTCTAAGAGGTTGGCAGTATTTTTCCCATACTTTGCCATCTCACTTATACAACAGACTGTGCGTGGACCGTATCCCAGCAAACCGAGGGGTGTGCCGTTACAGTACGAGTTACACATTATTAATACAATTTACTCTTACCTGGACCGGGAATATACTTACGACACGGCCGCTGCCATGGTTCTGGAGCTGTCACCTTAACGACTAACGCCAACGACTAACACAATAAAACGCGCCGTTTATCACCTTTTATGATTATATTTTCAATTTGAAACTCCATTAACTCTGTGTTAATATTTTTAATTTTAAAATGGGTTAAGGATTTTCAAATTAGATTTCTGATGGTAAAAACGCCGATTTTCAAAGTTTAAGGGAAAAAACTTTTGCGGAATTCTAATCTCCATTTTGCGCGCAGACGTGTTCGTATTACATTATGGTACAAAATGATTTCTTGCTAATGTTTTCGAGATGAAAAACATCTCAGACTTTTGCTCAACCTAACCCTTTCGGAATTTAGAATATACAAAAAAACTGGTTAAAAATGATGTTTTATTTTATTTTTTAATTATGATTAAGTTTCCATAAAGTTTATAAAAATGCTGGGTGAAATCCGCTAGATCTTTCTCATACAATTTAAATGTTGCGTTTTGCGTTTTCAGTGTGCTATTCTATTTGACAACGCAAATGATGTAAATCGAGCTGCATAAATTCAAAGCTTAATATACGTATAGTGTATATGATGAACACTTTAATCCTTAGTCAATCTATCCACTAGAATCTACTCTCTTAAATGACTGACTCTCAATCTTACTGATGTTGTCTTACAAACCATATTTTAATGAAGAGGTGTTCTTCCAAACCTTCCTAATATCTTTAAAATATGTGCTAATTTGGTTCATCAGTAAAACAACTTGATATTGAGATACAATTTATATCGTTGTTTGCTATGGTATTACTTTATTCATTGCCAAACATGCACTAACACAGTGCATGAAGGGTGTATATCCTGTATTTATCATAAATTTAAATATTCTGCCCTGTCTTCTATAATTTATAAGTTGGAATAATAACTAAATTATTTGGCTTCCTGCTCTCAATACTATTACATGCATATACTTACAATAGTAAATAGTGCATACATATCTATAAATATACCGCCTGGCTACAGGCCACATAGTGTACCCAATCTCGTCAATAGGGCGTTTGGTTCCTGTCCCCCTGTTAGTAATTCCTAGCAATCCATTGATCACCACCGGTGTAATCGCTATAGGAACATTAACCACAAAGTCTATCTTCTAGCTTGTGAAAGCCCTCTTAGTTCAACATATTATAAGAAAATTCATTATATTACATTATACGTCCTCGCCCTTATTTCTATTCAGATGCTAATACGTCATCTTGTCTTGTTATATTTGTAACTAAAATTCCTCATCGAGTTTTTAGATCTACACATTGAAATATTAACACATAAAACTACCCATTGCAAAGTATATCGTTATTTCTATAAGGTCTTAGTTGTAATACCGAGGTAGTGATTTCAGAAAAACATGTATCCGTTGAGGTGTGGAGTGATTTTGTTTAACGATAAGTCACATTTTACTTAATATATTATTATTCTTGATACGAACTTAACGATTATTCTTTAAGTTAAGAGGAGGCTCCAGTTACCGGCTCTTACCAGCTTCTCCTATAAGTCAATGTTATCTTTCAAAGCCCGTCCCTCCTCAAGGTATTATCCGAGATTGTTGATCAATGTTTCATTAAAAGAATAGCCAAATAAGTAGCGTTTTCAGAATTTCAATATACAAATATTTCACCCATTAAAAAATGGTAAATATTGTACATGTTGGGATTTTACTAAATGTTTGTTGTTTATGATATCGACATTGATCTTACTGAAATCACTAAATATATTTTTCTCTTTTAAAAGTTCTAGTTATCAACAATATAGTATAATCCGTTGAGGAGGTACGGGCTTTGAAAGTTGACTTTGGACGTGAGGAGCAGATATAAACGCCACAAGTTTCGTGACGGGATCCCACCCTTAAATACAAATATATCATCCATTTAACCGGTGACCCGATATAAATTAGGCAATTAGAAAGTGATATAAATACCCGCAAAGGCTGTAATTATATGCAAGAAATTCGAGTCCGGAGCCAGAGCGACTGGGGGTGGCAGGGTTGCAGTCTAGGGCCT
This sequence comes from Allygus modestus, assembly GCA_963675035.1. Lineage (NCBI taxonomy): Eukaryota > Metazoa > Arthropoda > Insecta > Hemiptera > Cicadellidae > Allygus > Allygus modestus. Next base: position 79,678,089 of record OY776112.1, on the reverse strand, counting down.
GGGGCTGGGGATTCCCAATGTTCAGGGTGGCCTCAGGTCATTGACCTGTAGCACTTTCCTGGTCATAGAAACTGCGGGAGTGTCCACCAACCCCGGGTGGTTCATCGTAGGAAATTAATTATGACACCGTCAACAAATTTAAATTCACCAACTTTTTCCCCCGGGCGGTCGGGTTACCAGCCCCTGGGTCTTGTATTTACTAATAAACAATAAAATAAAATAATAATTGATAAACAATTAAATAATGTTACTAAATCCGAGGATATTGTAAACACACGAAATTATAGTGTACATGCAAGTCTCCATGTCGTTGTGACTTCGTTAAATTTATTTGATTTAGATAATTCAATTATAAAATTTACTATGTTTATTTTTAATAACAACAATTATCTTAGTTAAGAGGACGTTGGAATCAGAAGAAATATCGTCGCTGACGTCGCTGACGTTGCTGACATCGCTGACGTCGCTGACGTCGCTGACGTCGCTACAGGCTATTTCAATGTTAAAACGCACAAAACATATCTTTACTGAAAAGCATATTTCTTTGTTACTGTTTGACCTATTGATTTGGAATATTTAAAAAAAATCTTTATAACTTTTTTATTAGTGTTTGCTTGGAGTTTTATTTTTAATGACTTGGAAAAACTACAAAATATGTATAAAAATATAGACTTTAAATTAATATATTTTTGAAATGTATTATTTTATTTAAAAAATAGCGAGCAATTAACCTGTGTCTTCAAAATACCTTTGATTTGAGACATATTTCATAATTGTATGTTGACAAATAAGCGAGATATATGGTTTTAAGTTTAAAATTGTTCTTACGGAGGTAAAATCCAACATGGCCGCTCTCCAATGCCCTCTTAACTAATAACATGTTGATAGAAAAACAAATTATTTGATAATGTCATGAATACATGTCATTTACTCATAGAGTACGATATTTAAATTGATTTATGGGTAGGTTGGCAGAAAAATCACACCCTCTTAATACAGGTAGTAACTACTGATTACAGACGAATGAGATAAAATACATAATATAGTTGAGATAATCTGCAAACTGCAGCAGTAACCATCAGTTTTAAACCAGTTTGTAAAAAATTTAATTTTTCAAAAAGATTTAAAAGTAAATAAACCGAAATTTGCATGATAAAATGTGTAAATTATTAATGTGTGGCAGATAAATCAGATACAATATTAAAAGTGAGTTGCGTATTTTGTCTCCATTAACCCGCATTCGAAGAAAATATTTTGTTACAATCTGTGTAGTGACTTAAAAAATTAGTTGTATTAACTAATTTGGGTTTATAACACCGAGTTTGGTAAAGAACGCAATGTGGAATTATGTATACAAGTTATAAAACAAAGGCTTTATACCATTTTTATTTTTTCCCACTAATCATTGCATATAGAGACAATAATCTTTATACGAAGTTTTTTAGTCTGAATTTGTTGTAGATATATTCGTTTTAGAACTTTTAACCCCAAAAAGTGGTGTTCTAGGGGAAGTCTGTCTGTGTGTTTGAATTTGAATCAAGAAACCACATCAATGGTATTTGGTGTTTAACTATAATTTAAAGGTATCTCATTTTATGTTAATTTTAAAGGGCTATTATCACCTAAAATTCCAATAGTTTTGATTTAAAGTTAGTGGTTTTTAATGGTTTATAGTGGTTTATAGTGCTTTAAGTTCGTAATCCAAATGTCCGGAAGTATTCTGTGCCTCAAGTTATGACGCTTAAAATCTTGAAAAATCAATTGTTTGAGTTATCGCCAAAACTATTCATTTTACATAAAATATAACTTTCATCATTTCAAAAAATATCGCAAAAACCTATTATAATAATGTAGTATTGCGCGTATATACAGGTGATATCGAAAATGGCTCCTCAAAACTGCGTCCCGGTCATACCACGGGGTGGGGAACGAAATATGTTTGATGTAATGTTCCTCCAGACCTCAGGGCTTCGCCCCACTGGCCTCCAAACATGTAATGTTATTCTTATAGCAATGAAATGTGTCCTGTTAAAGGGATTAAAATAAATAATCGTCTTGAATTATTATTCTATATTTATGTAGGCCTAAAGGTTGTCTCGGTGAAATTTAAATTTATTGGCGGCAAATGAAATACGGTGCAAACTTATTCATATCGAGAACAATAAATGATTACCTATCTTTTATTCTCTGACTATTTTCAGAACAACTGGTATTTACAGATTAACTTTAGCTAATCAAAAAATACAGACATATACAGACATATTCTCATTGGAAAATATAAATCAGATAAGTGATATACTTAAATATTCCAATTTATCGCAAACGTCCGCCTACTTAAATACAGTTTTCAATGTCACAGTTATTTTCCAAATAGTAGAATGAGGCAGTATGTTTTAACTAAAACAGCTCGGTAAATGACTTGAATATTTTATTTGTTTAAAATCTCCAGACAATTATTACTCTCGTCTGTTGTCATGCACTCTTGACAGTGGCATGCATGGTGGTAGGTGGTAGGGGCGGGCGTTAGAAGGGACGCTTTACTTAGAGAGTATGCAAATCGAATATCGAGTATACAAAAATATTGCTTTCAAAACTAATTCTCATGTGCATATCCCGCATTTCTCCTTGTTATTTTGCTTACGATTCGAGATGGCAGTACAATTTAATTTGCAATAAATAGGAGAATCGAATACTCTTCCAATATAGAATTTGACGAAATCAAAATAAATCCTTGGTATAAAATACATTTTAACTAGCCGAAAGTAAATGCTACATTTTACCCAATTTATAGATTTGTGCTTCAGCATTTGTTTTGTTTTTAATTCAGTTAAAGCTGGCAATATAATTTGAATAGCAATGTCTAGAAGAATGAATTACATGTATTGTGCATATTGTTTATCAGTTGTATCACAGAATGTATGAATGTAGAATGTAGTTTTAATATTATGATTGTTTTTAAATACTTGATAAATACCTAATAGCTGTCAAAATATGTTATATTATAACATTCGTGTACTAATAAATTAATGATGTAGAGAAAAAGATAAATGTTTTCCTCAAACATTCCAAAAGTTAAACTATTTTTGACTGCTCAAACATTAAAACTCCAGGAGAAATCAAATTCTTATTAGCTTCTGTATCCGATCCTCCCACCACTGTGAGGTGCAGGTTGCAGGTAGCCGCAAGTCATCGCTCCCCGGGGTGTCAATGAGGTGCTATTGTCGCGCCGACTGACTGCTGCAGTAACCCACACCGTCATGGGCCCCGGGGTCAACACAGAAGGCAGCGATAACAATTTGGTAACGTCTTTTTTGTAAGTTTATATTTCGTGCCTCACGTTTCGTGATAGTCTTGTCCGGAACCCATGAAAAGTTTGTAGTTCCATCTATACTTTATGGATATCCTTCGCATTTGAAGGAGTTAATCATTTTATTCCAGTCTCCACTAGTGACAACGTCTACACTGGTTTCCACTAGTGACAGCATCTGCTCTAGTGACATCGCCTGCGCTAGCGTCCACTAATGACAACGTCTCCACTGGCACTAACTTGACAAACATCGTCAGACTGTTGGTTATACAATACTTGTTAGTTTACCGGCCCAGGCTCCGACCTTGTTCATCAGGGGATGATCGTGGTGATGGAGAGGCCACGCTGTTATGCGAGTCTCCCTAAATAGTTTATCTACAAGTCCAGGCTTCCTAGATCTTATCTGAAGTGTTATAATCCCCAAATAACAAGCTATTTCCACCTCGGTCTCAATCTGGCTACCCATCTTTATAGAGTGTAAAATCGCTACGAAAGAGTAGTTGATTCGTAAAAATATCTTCAGGTTGAATACGAGAGAACAGTTTTAAATTGAATTAAAATTCTGGTGGTAAACATTAATGTAGAATAAAACTAGACCGACGGCAAAGCCCCAAGTTGTAATTGATTAAAACGAATGTTCTACATACCTTCTGAAAAGATTTTTAGTCTCATGAAAAGAATAAACCAAAATTACGCGTGATGCTTTAACCTATCCAAATATTTGAGATTCTATTCTTAAATGGCATGGCAACACTTTCCCCTGTAACGTAACATTACTGTAGGACAATGGAAACCCTTATACTAATTCAATTACTTCTAATTGTCCGAAAATGGATAGGAATTAGACTAATAAGATTAGGGTTCCAAATAACTTAATATTTTATTTAAATTATTAAATATGTTTAACTGTTTCGAACAAATATGGTTACACAGTATATGTATAACAATTTTTGCAGCACAATGACATTTAAATGTTATATACCTTCTTTTCTTTTAATTTTGTATGATGCTTTTTACAATAAATGTTTGGTGGTTTGTTCCCGTTTGGTTGTATATGCTCATCAGTTACACAGTCACTACTAGACAGATTGTAGTACCATTTTTATTATAAATTGTTCGACCTGCTTATGGGCGTGTTTATGGGTTTTGAACCCTTAACGAACAACGGCGAACAAGTATAGATTAAATGATTAACATTTATAAATTAGTCGTTTCAAGATTTACCCCACCCCAAAATTGACTTGTGATGCTTGGAAGTATGATTTTTTGGATGCTTTAATGAGGGGAGATTTGGAATCTTATTCTATTATCACTAACACTGCATTATGAATGTCCGTATCGTCAGGCCTAAAGTTGGAGTCGCAGTTAGAGGTTCGAATTCCACGTGAAGCTATCAAACCTTTTGCTGTCATCGGTCATTAGGTTCATGAATCAACATAATTATCATGACTAAGCATCCGCTAGTTGGGCCAGTAAATACTATCTCACTCACTCATCCTTCACTTACTTAATATATCCCTTAAAATACGCACAAACTTGTTTAGGCTTGTTAAAGAGTAATTGATTTAAGCCACCAAAGTTACAGAGGAGTAACCAACACCAAAATAATTTAAACAACCCGCTAATTTTTAATAAACGTCAAGACACCGGAATTCTAAATATTTTCCAGCCTCTAGTAAAAAACCTAAGCTACGATGACCTCCCCATAAACCATTCCCCGTTCCCGGGTGGTGAGTAACCCGGTAGCACAATGCCTCGGTTTACGAGGTACTGTGTCGTCATGACCGGCGGCGAAGACTTCCACAGGTGACATAGGTAGTACCGGACACCTGGGGCGGCAGCGCACCCTAGCGGGCATTCCACACGGGCGTAAATCATCCGGATCCCACCGGATGGGGTTACGGCCTGGGAACAGAAATATGGCTTTATGTTCGATAAAACTCGGGAAAAAATTGTATGGAAAAGAGAAGGAATTTTATAATGGGTCTGTTTTTTTAATATTTTTAAACCAGAGAGTTGTAGGTGGTCAGTAGTTCCGTTTGGATAAATTTTGAATCCTACATTTGTTTGCGAATAAGGTACGAGAACGAGTTTCCAATAAGAGGTAATGTAATCTATATGTACAATCAAGTAAGGTTTAGATAGTTTAATTTTAATCATTAATTTACAAGGAAATAAAAACATTTCTGGATCAGTTAGCATAATACATCTATTGTATGCATGATGATGAAGTTTTTTTAGGGTGGGGGGAGAGAATGGATTTATTACTACAGACATTTACATAGTATCTTGGGAACGTAGATACCCTCTTTACTCATATTTTTACTCTGCCCTCCAACTGAAGTTATTCAAAATGTAACCCTTATAAATATGAATGCCCTTTACAAGGAAATTTCAATTGAAATACTATGGAAAAACAATTTTAAACTTGTGCTCTTTTATCACCGATCTTATCAGATTATGTGGGACAGGGTGCTGTTTGGGTTCGAAGGTCGGTGAGATGCGAGGTAGTGGTGAGGACTTAGGCCACTCAGGTTACACCCTAGGGACCTCGAGGGCCAGCGGGGCGTGAAATGACGGGTTACCGCGGCTGCCCTCGAGGGGAGGTGCCCGGGCCCACCGGGAGTAGACCCTCTAATGGGCCGTGGCGGGGGTGCGGGCGCGACGTGTCTTTTTAATCTTTATCTGTTAAGACATCTATCAAGGAATGCGGTTTACTCGCAGTTTTATACGTCTCCTGGTTTTTCCTATGTGTATCCTAATAATTATGAAGATTAGGCAATAATGATAAAATCATGTCTTTGCGTAGTTGTCTGAAGGTATCTATGACCTAGAAGGCTGCAATTTTTAACATTCATGGAAAATTATATGGGGAAGATCCCAATAGAGCCTAATTTTTTGTTTTTTCACTCATTTCCCCCTTTTCATTGAAGTAAAATAAAACAATGTCAATACTTTAAAATGAACCAATAATGATCAGATTTTATTATTTACAACGTTTGTCAAGCCTCTGATCTGTTTATGTATTAACATTTGTTCATACACACATAAACAAAGCAATATACAGTATAATCAGCCCCTTCAAACTACTAGTGTTAGCTAATTTTAATTAATATTTAAACGTAACACGATTTTTATCAGCCCTAAGTAAGATCGAATTAATTCTTAAAGTCTTTTGTTAAATAATGCAAATTATCTTTTTGGAGATTATAATATTAACTATTTTTTCTCTCACAAATTCATATTATTCTCTGATGTAAACTCTCGTGAACTCAATACCCAACAATTTCTCCAACCTTTTCAAATTTACTGTTCGTTTATAGGTGAAAGATACTAAACATAAAATGTTGGGATAGTTATTAACTAATGATAAATCTCCCTTAGTAAATAGTATATTCTACTAGTTTGGATTTATATAAGTTTGCTAGATGGATATTCACAAGTACAAAATTTGCTTTATTATGATCATAATTAATTATCGAGATTTATAACTTGCATTAGGAAATCCATAACTGATGTCAGACTCCCTCCTAGATTGTTCTGTTGTGACTATGTGACTCCGCCCACGAGGTATTTCTCAGGGAATCAAAACCAACACTTTTTCGATAACTTTACTTTTATTCAACACAAGAATTATAGATTTTAGTGACGGTAGAAATTCAATTATTAGGAATGGTAAACTGTAATTATTTAATTACAGTGTCGTATTAATGGCTTTTAACAGTCTAGGGATTTTGGGCCGTCACACCTAACATTCGGAATAAAATAACTAAAATCAATGTATTGACCTCTAAACAATGATATGGGATTCATATTATAAGTCCCTGTAGGATGTATTAAATTGTATAGTTTAATCCACCCTAACCTTTAAATGTTGCAAAATATATTAAATTAGATTACAATTTAATACTGTTAAATTATTTTTATTATTAATTTAATATTAATAATTTATCTGCTGCTTTATATATTAAAATTAAATCTGCTTTCCGTAAACACAACTCTAGGTTTGGGAAACACAATAAACCTCCTACATTAGTCCTTGTACTCTTGACCTCTACACCGCACTTATTAGGATCTCCTCACAACAGTTGAGTGTTTCAAGTGTGTGTCAAACTCCTCGATGATCAGCGAAGCAGCACGAGTGGCGGGCAGGGGTCCCTCCTAGCTCAGCGGGCAGCGGGCAAACACCACTGCGGTTGATGCCGGCGGGGGGCCCAGTTATTGGTTCCCGCCCTCTCAAATGCTCAACTAGTGCAAACCGAACTGCTTCGAGAGCTCGCCCCAACTGCTATCTCTGAGCATGTGATACGAGGTGTTTTAGCTCTAGTGAAATTTTGCATGGATTATCTATAATTGTTTTGTATAAGAAAGGAAGTGCATTGTTCGTAACAGTGTAGATACTGGATGTTTCGAGTTTTAGCTTGTTAAGTTATTAATGAACGCTTTTCCCACATCGGTTTAAGTTGATGAAGTTGAAGAGAAACACCGCTTCCTTAATTTGCAGTGGGTAGTTTAAATTGGTTTAAGTTAAACCTAGTAAGCACTCGGTTTAAAGATTTTATGTAATTGTAATATTTATAATATTTATTTATTTAAAGATTATGCCAGTTTTTGGAACGAGGATATTGGCGAGGCTATTAGGTCTTCAATGATTGTTTATGTGTTGTTTGAGTAGGCTCCAGTCACGAAAACTTTAGCGGTTCTACCTGCTCCCCCATAAGGCCAATGTGAACTTTCAATGCCCGCCCGTCCTCAACTGATTATCCGATATCGTTGATTTATGACTCATTTTAAAGATCACACAAACATCTAACGATTTCAGTGAGCAGAATAATTTAGATATCTATCTATAATATTATAAAGAAGAGGTGGTTTCTGTCTGTCTGTCTGTCTGTCTGATGTTCCGGGTGAACGCAAAAACTACATAACCGACTGGGCTGAAACTTTACACAAAGGTAGATTTTGAACCCATGCAACACATAGGCCTATTCACTTCCTTAAAATCCCCTAGGGCTACGCCCCGTGAACGTTCTAAGTTTAAATGTTTACATTTCATAAGAAATAAACATTCAGAAACTGTAATGCGAACAGCTGAGGGCACTTACATTTGACAGCTTAAAGAACAGAAGCAAGAACAACAGCTGTTTCAAGCTAACTAAAATGCAATTTGCATTGACTATAGAACGGGTAAGGAAAACCCCTATGCGAAGAACGAGTACATCAAATATATATATTTATTTCAATATACCGTATTGTTAATCTATATAAATAAAATTCGAGTTTTGTCTGTACATTGCTTGGAATTATGAAATTTTTGCATATTTTCACGTTTTACACCCTAGGGAAACCAAAACAAATCTTATCTCAAATTGTCTGTCTGTCTGTTTGTCTGTCTGTCTGCCGGTAACGCTCAAGGACAGGTTTTTGTTCACTTTTCACTGGAAAACGGGTGCACTGACATTAATGAAACTTTGTTTCTTTGTTCTATATATGCGTGAGAAGGTTTTAGGGCACTATAAACTGGCATACAAACAAATAATGGCAGCCGCTCAAAAACGTGATTTTTGCGGTTTTGGACATGTTTTGTTCGTTTTTCACAGGAAAACGGGTTAACCGATTTTTATTCAACTTTTTTCCTATGTTCTATATGTGCGTTAGAAGGTATTAGGCTAATTGGATTATTTTAAATTACCTTAGGACACTGTCCCATAGGGTTTTAAAGATCCTATGCTATTCTTATGGACAAAGCATTTATTTATATTGAACCAGATGATGGAATAGTTATTCTATAAATAGGTGTTGTAGTTCTTTTTTAAAACGTTGAGTGAAGCTTGGTAATAAATAACATAAGTGGATATATGATCTAAATCTATATTTGTCAGACTCATGCACTCACTGACATAGTGATCACTTTATCTAAGAAACGACAATGTCTATTGAATATAAAATTTTGGATGGTGGTTCCCCTTATGCTGCAGATTCACAATCACGTTTAAAAAAGTCCTATAGGTATCTTCGCTAATTTACTTTTATGGCAATTTTATGAGTATTAGTATTTACTGGACCTTTGTAAGTTACATTTCGGTAGGAACATAACTAATTCATCAGAACAAAACGCAAGCCTATTCCTGTTACGAAAATTTTTAAGGGCTTCGCCCCCCGGAATTTCAAAATACAATATTTTAACAATCTTGCACATACTCTTGGACTGATGGATCTGAAATTCGGTAGGAATGTAGCTGATAGCTCAGTGCAGACATTTACCTACTCTAGACACAAATATACTCAAGGACTCTGGCCCAATGGCCTTTAATGTAAGCGTGTTAGTCATAACACACCAACTACTCAACCAGTAGAGCTGAAATTTGATGCCTTAAAGGAAATAAGAAACAAAATCATGGGGAGTCACGGTGTTGTGCTCTGGAGATTTCACACAGACCCTTTGTCGTAAGTGAGACATGAGTGGACGAGACTACGCCTCTCTAAAAATATATTTTATGTAGTCGGCCACTGAGCGTCTGAACTTAACAGTAAATATGAAAATGTATTTTTGAGAAGATTAAGGGGTTGAGCAGTTTTCTTATGCGCTTTTAAAAGTTGAGATTGGGACATTGAAAAACAAATTAAGTCTCAGAAACATCTATCCTTCACTCGGCACTATCGATGAGTCACAGGATTTACTGATTGACAGTTTGTTACACCGAGGTTCATAAACAGTTTAATCTGGAAAGTGCCTGGTTCTGTGATTGTGCCATCCTCACGTCCACCAATGAACAAGCAACGGAGATCAACACAAATGTAGGTCTATTCCAAAGGGAGGAACGAACATATACAATATTTCATACCCTTCATTTAACCATGACCACTGTTAGAACAGTTCGTATATATATTGATTTACATTTATTTAAATAAAATCAAGTAGTCATATGTTTTTAAAACATATGATTTTCCAAGTTTAAATTGTTTATTTACAATTATAATGAAAACATGACCTGGCAAGAATGGTGATTTTAAAAGTCGTTTGTTAATGTTTTTAAAGTTTAATGTTCCGTTACATTACTATTAATTTATTAGAATGTAAAGATTAATGTATCAAAGTATTTAAAATGTTAAATTAAACAGGGTTAATATTTTGTTGTACTTGAGTTCTTTTATTTCTAAAATCGAATCCAAAGTGTTACTTGTACCGATTTGGAGTCGCAAAATCCACACCGTTCACTATTTGTACCCGACAGAGTTCCTCAACTTGGCAACAGTACCCGAACTATCTGCCATAGTATTTTTCGTTAACTTTAATTTAATTCTACTTTAAAAGTGTAAAATGTAATTTTAATATTGTGAAATTATGTGGGTTGTTAATTTTTTTAGTTAATAGACCATTTATATACAACCCGTATGAAGGACGGGTACACAGCTAGTCACTGATAATTACCGTTTAAACAAATTCCAAAATACTCAATTTTTAAGATTTTTATGGATGACCTAGTTGTTATATCGAAATTCTGTTATCTGAAATAGCCACAATTTTTTTCTGTAAAATATACCATAAATCGGGTTTGGATAATCCATTGAGGAGGGACTGGCTTTGAAAGTTAACAAAGGTCTTATGGAAGAAGCAAGTAGACACAGAGGACTGGACCTATATGTCCCTTTTGGGGTTTTACAAATACCTATCTCCCCGGCTCCTCTCGGCTTTCAAAGTGGCAATGTTAATCTTATAGAAACAAATAAATGCATTTAACTGAGAATTTAACAGCAGCCACTGATCTTATACAAAAAATATTCAGTACAGAATCAAGAACAGCTGCATCAAGCAAACTTCTGGATTCTGAAATGACATCGCAATGTAAACCAATAGAACCGCACTTGAGTTAGGTGATCCCAAAAAAAATATTTACTCAAATTCAAGTAAATTAATTTACTTTTATAAGCTAAAATATGTGTACAAAATATTTATTTGACGTTAACCTAAATCAAAATAGTGATTTTTGTAATACATACAATCAAAAAATTTATAGAATAATATTAATAAGAGTAGAATGAATAATAAATCATTGAAGAAATCCCTAATATTTTAGATGAAGTTGATGATAGCGAATCTGAAATATTATTTCTTAGGCCCTCGAACTTTCAATATATAGTTTTGAAAATAAGCATCAAACCGTTCTTTTAAATATGTTTGAATGCGTAAAAGATGCAAACCTTTTGTTATAAAATTAATTCAGTATTTCATCAAGAACAATGACAAATTGTGCAGCACCAAAACAAATATAATATCTAGAAAGAGTTAGCGCAGAGTTGTACAAGAACAGAAAAGGTGCCTTTACTAAGTAAATGTACAAAACAACATTAAGGGAAGGTATTACTTGATGACTTCACGACTAAAGTAAAGTTGATCAAATGAGCAGTGTTGCCAACGTCGACATTCACTGGATTAAACTTCAACGAGACCAAATCTTTGGGCAAACGAGTTATATGTATTGAACTCAAGTTTTAAGTAATCCCAGGTTTAGTTAATCTTGAGTTGGGAAAACTGGTCCTCAGAAATATTATTCTATTCGCATACATTTTATGAAACTTCACATTGGCCTAGGAATTATTGGCTACAATGTTATGCGATTGACCAAATAACTGAATTGTCATCACTTACTTTTCGTTGTGGGTGTTAAGATGCAAAAATCTCTTGATTTAACAAAATTGTTGTTAACCTTTCTTGAAGACTTGAGCATATAAGTAAAATTGTTGATAATATTTTGTTGTTCTCTTAAGAGAACAGTTCTAAAATAAACCGTGGGAAACTGTGGGATATTGAACATAGGAACTGGTTATAAAAGAATTTTACTTTTTGACCGCATGCTATACGTTTTCGACAGTAAAAATTATATATAATATTTAAAAAAAAAAATATATGTATATATTTGTCACTATTACGTTTTCATTCTTTTTAATGACTACGCAATAACGTTTTACGGACCAATGTGGGCTGTTGCCTCACTAGATTTTGGGAGTATATTTGCAACAGCACCTTTAAAACAATTCTACTTTCTTAACTTAGGTAAAATTATCTTTAGACGTAGTTAATTTTTTACAATTAAATTTATACAACTGGGATTTCAGCTAAGTTATGTAACACTGTATACATCGGGGCTATAGTTATTCAGATAAAAAAAATATATATTTCATCAAACTTTTAGAGATTGTGTGAACGGTACTTTAAAAGTAAAAATAAAGTTTATAATTTCATAAATTTGTTTTATCCTGATAACCCCAGCTTGGTCACAAGCTTCATTTGAAACACAAAGTATTACAACTACGCGTATATATTATTTGACATTTCACATAACCAAAAAGGTTTTAGCGGCGCACGACCTGTTTGAATCATCTGGCCAAATCCTTCCACCAATAAATAAACAACAAATACAGGCGGGCGTTGTTTTTAATATCCGCCTCTATTTATTATTTGGGGGATCAGCTGCGACCATTCGGGAGCCCACTTTGAAAAATTCAATCTGGGCAATTCGTTTGGAGCGGACATGTTGAACTATGTAACGCCGCCTGGCCGCAGCTGCATACATTCATGTGCAAACAGTATAGTGGAATAAAAGAACAACTGTTGTGTTTCGTAAATTGTCTCCAGCTTCATATGACGAATTGCCGCATGAACAATTTTTGTAAAGGTCGTGTATAACTATATAACAAAACTAACTATTTATTTAAACGATATTCAACAATTTACCGTCCAAATATTCAAAATAAACCAACACCTGCAAATAACTATTATCTTTAATTTAGAACGAACCGCATGCAAAACGACTTATTAGAAGTTTCAGACGAACTGTTTAAAGAAGTGAAAAACTTTTACCTCTCGTTAAATGTCATAAGTGAAATTTAATTCTAGTTTTTAAACTACTTAATGACCAAGTAAAAAAATATAAATACAACTAGGAAATATAGTCAATCATCTTTCATTTAGTACAAACCGAATGTAATTCAGTCCAGTGGAGTCTCAGTCGAACGGTTAAAGAACTTATTTATTTTTGCGATTTAATATGTAAGGATACAGTATAATCTTGAGAATGACTATTTAACATGGATGAAACCTTTGTAATGCTATTAAACCAATGTAAACAAACATTCAAAAAGTTAATTTGAGTATATATTAAATATAATATAAGACGTATTGTATGTTAAAGGCTGTTAGAATAACACCCTCAAACAAATAATGAAATACAAAATTAAAAAAATATATAAATAAATAGTTATTTATGATATTTAGTTGTATAATTTAAATGTATATGCAATTGATTGGCACTAAATAATTGTCATTACATTGTTTTAAGTTTTACCTGATACTTGTTACCTCCTTACCTTCCGAAGGTCGAAGACCGACGTTGGCCAATCAGGAACTATAAGGTGAGGTATGGTAGTGCTTTGGAATGTCGAAATGAAAAATGAAAAACCTTTTTTTAATGGATTATGCTGTTTAAAGTAAAAGGATCTACCTACGTCAAGTTTACAATTTGGGAGATTATATGTTTAGATTTTCCTTCTGTTATTTTTAAACCCGTTGATCAAATTTAACACTCAAACAAATTAAATACTTATTATTATATTCAACAATTTAATTAAACTATTCAACTTTCATTGTCTATTTATAAAACCTGATGCGATTGAGATTAAATTAAGTTTAAAGTTTTGTTTTGAAACTCGTACTTAAGAAACCAGATTCAACCTTCAAGCTTCATCGGAGTCGATCGTGTTAACCCCCTTCCCAAATCTCTAACAAATCCCTCTAACAAATCCAATCTGTCAATTGGCGGCGAACGTTAAACGCCAAAGTGAAATTATATTTTTGATATCGAGTTTATGTGGGACAGAGGGATTTCGAAATTAGCAGCAACTGCAGAATCGCGGCCGGATTTGTTTGACTATCGAGGCGAGTGATTGGGCAAAGGCCCCGAGCCCCGAGGGAGGTGGGGGGTATCAAACGAGCTAAAGGGGTGACTTCTGGATTCCGCAGCATCTGCGAGTCACTCAGTGGTTTGAGGCGGTCACATGTCTCATTCTATTACGATTCAAGGTAATTTACCCAGAAACCCGTGGTAAATTTGATCACTATAAATTATCTATACATCAGCTAAATAAATAGACGTATTTGTCGTTTATAAATCGATAGTTTGATGTACTATTTTTAAGTTATAGATCTACTTTTTTCAATAGTCCTAGTTAAGTAGTTGTATTAAACTTAAGCTGTATTAGCGTAGTGGTTAGACAGCTCAACTTTTAATATGAGCTACACCAGGACGAATATGAGGAAAATCGAACAGTGTTTGAAGGATCGAAACTGGACCAAGTTTTCACTAGTGATTTGGCTATTAATTGATTATTCTGGCTAAAGACAATCAGTCGGTCTTAGTGAACAATAATAATACACAAGACATCAAACTCGTTTTACACTCATAATCATAATATATCAAATTACGTAAGGAAAAAAAGAGGAAATGATTGGTTTCTTTCTCGTCACAGATTTCTGAAGGTATGTAAGACCTAGAAGGCTGAAAGACCTAGAAATACCAATCTTGGAAAGTTAGATAGGGGAAGATCTCCACGGAGCTTGATTTTCCCTTATTTATCATTAAAAATGTCTTTAAAGGTAAATAAAATTTTAAAACTTTAAAATAAATGTTAATGATCATCTGTGATTTATTATAATGTATACTTAGATTATATAATCAAATGTGAAATGAAAACACAAGTCGTGTTCTATTTTCCAGTAAACAGAAGATCCAATAAAACTTAAAACCAGTAAGTGAGAGGCTATAGCCTCTAGTTACCACTATTTAATTTGTATTCTCCTTAAAATACGTACAAGCTTGCTTTGGTATGGTTTATTGTCATATAGTGATTTTTAACTAATTTCATTAATTTTAGTATAAAATAGCATTTAAATCTGCATTTTAAGTTCTTCTTGCAATCTAATACAAATACAGTATAACTTTTTTCTCGTGGAGTAATGGTTTGTTTACCAATGATGATCGATTAGGATCACAAAAACGAGGCTTTAAGCAATTTATAGTTTTTGTTGTTTAAAAATGAGCCAAGTCAAATAATATCTCGCTCCATTTCCACAATAGAAGAAATAAATAATGCTTTTAATTTTAATATACACAATGTAATGGATACAACATTTTAAAATTTATTAGCTTCTTCTTTGCCTGTAAAGTCGCACTCCTCTTATTTGTTTGAAGTGCTGTGATCAAAGTTAGGAGATAGTTGCACATTTTTGTGTAAATTGCTCGATTAATGCTATAGATAATTAGGTTGTAGTCAACTGAAACTGGACATTGGGTTGAATTAAGACTGGTATGTACTGCAGATTCTACCGAGGCCACACAAAAGAGATTGAAGGAGTTTATTAGCTCATGATTAAATTTAATGGTTGATGAAATGTATGACGGTGGCACGCGTACTGTTCTGGTGCACTTGATTCCAATGTTGGCCACTGGATAATAATGGATGAAAAATGAGGACGAGCAGGATCCTTTCGTGAAAGAGTTTGTTGGAACAATAAAACCTTCTGTATGTGAGAATAATAGCTGACATACAAATGTAAAGAGGGGGCTCCAGTCATGTAACAAATCCGCTGTCTACCTGAGCTTCTCCCTTAAGGCCAATGTTAACTTTAAAAATCCGCCCCTCTTCAACGGATTATCCGAAATCGTCGATTATGGCTCATTTTAAAGAGCAAAAAAGTACCGAGCGATTTTAGTGAGCATCACAAATATTGAATATTTTGGAATTTTCCTGAACGTTTATTATCTGTGAAATCGAAATTCTTGAAATTTCTATATTTTTGAGGTTATTTAGAATGAACCATAAATCAAAGATTTCGAAAAATTATTTGAAGAGGGACGAACTTTGAAAAGTAACAAACGCCAAATGGTTCGTGACTGGAGACCAGTTTTAACAAAAAGATTTAATACAAATTAAACCAGCAACTTGAAAGAGTTGTAAATAAATAAAGACTTGAATTCTATTGTTATCACTGTTATTGTAAATAATAAACAACTTAATAATTTTTTGTTTGTTTACAATTTGTTGAATTGCAGAGGATGTTTGCACAGAAGTAAATAAAAACAATGCAATGGTAAATATGGTATAACAAAGTAACTGATATATTTTAGGCTTTCGCGGGAGTGTCAGTGGTTTTGAAAGTTGTTCAATAATAAGGATGTTTTGTAGCTTGAAAGGTTGACTGGTTTTGCCAACGTTTCGACCTTACTTCAGTAGTCTTCCTCAGGGTTGAGAAGAGTTACATTGGTTACGTCCTTTTGATGTATAGTTAGACGTTTCTATTTGGGGTTTACAACAGGAAGACTTTTAACTTATAGGATTTAGCTGATGAAGTATAGGATGAAAATATATAAACTGACTAAATATGATCAACTAAATACGCAAAATGCCAATAGTAATAACAACTATACTATTATTACTCATTATACTATTATTGGAATATTATATTTTTATTGTGTTGAAAATATAACACATCTGTTATAAATTATAACATTATAAAATGTCTGTAGAATTATAAAGAATTTATTGATAGATTTCTTTGTCTTCGACATCTATATTTGATTGAAGTCATGATCAAGTCAATATTGAGGGCTTTCTAGATAGTACAGTACCAATTTATTGACATCCCTGGTTGAATTGGTCGAAATATTGTGATTTTCCTTTAGCTTATTTAATAATTCACCCATTTAATGATAACACTTTTTATTGTAGTTTGATGTATAGGATGTGGTTTAATTTTTGTCATGGGTAATTTTGGTTATTTTTGCATCTTAGTAAATTTTTCTTTGTTTTAGCGAATTTCCCCTCTAGGGAAGAAGCTATTACCGTAGGTCTCATGGTAAGACTTAAACCCGAGATCATAATAACTTCTCATTTTGAGGTCCTCAGATGCCAAAAACACAATTTTTTCCAATTTTTAAATATGTATATATATATATATATATGTGTGTGTGTGTGTGTGTGTGTGTGTGTGTGTGTGTGTGTGTGTGTGTGTGTGTGTGTGTGTGTGTGTGTGTGTGTGTGTGTGTGTGTGTGTGTGTGTGTGTGTGTGTGTCCGTAAGCACGATAACTTTCGTAAAAAAGGTCAGATCAAAATGAAATTTGGTAAAATTGTGTAAAGTACCATTTATTTGAACGAGTTCGAAAACAGATGAATCGCACCATCCAAAGGGGGGTTTTTGGGGGGTTTTGTATCCCAAAAATGTTTTTTTGGGGATTCCACATGTAATTTTTATTTAAATCGAATTTTAATTTTTACCATTGAATTCAGCATAAAAAAATTTGGTATTTTGATCATTGCTCTACGTCAAATTGTTACTGAGATATTGAAAGTGCTAAACACAGTACGTTGTCTAATGTTATTCTTATGGAGAAAAGGAAAAACTGTATATCTCGCTTATTTATGAACATAAATCGATGAAATTTGGTATATGGCTTCATCTCCCTGCTGAAAATGATCCATAAAGATCAATAAAAAAACATATAGATGTCCATACAAATTTATGGATATCCATAACAGATGAATAGATATCAGTAAGATTTAATGTCCATATTATTGATATCCATAAGGTATGGATGGAGGATAGTGATATCACTACATTAATCCGTACACATTATATGGATATCCGTATAGTTTACGGTTTGCATATGGATCAGTATGGACGTGTGCTGGTACTTACTGATATCAATACGTATAGATCTATAAATCAATAACCTACTATGGATATCCATACGCTGAGCCCATTGATCAAAGAAATATGATTTTTATTTCTATAATTGTCTTATATAAAAATATTGAACCTTCAATTATTCTTTAGGTATGTTGAAAATCATCATGAGAATATAATACTTTTTTCCCTCGGATGATAAACTTTTGTTTAGGTATCTTGACTTATATACTAACTTA
Source organism: Allygus modestus (assembly GCA_963675035.1). Taxonomy (NCBI): domain Eukaryota; kingdom Metazoa; phylum Arthropoda; class Insecta; order Hemiptera; family Cicadellidae; genus Allygus; species Allygus modestus. The sequence goes on along the minus strand of OY776112.1, from coordinate 79,659,802 downwards.
AATAAAAAAGTAAACAATATTGAGGAATAATTAAGAATCTAAATAGTCTAGAAACAAAATGACATTGAATTTTAGGAGAATTACAAACATAATGTGGATATTTCAATAACATTAATTTAGACAATAATAAATAGTTTTACAAATTTACTCTTTGTTGATACAGTTTCTTATTGGTTTTGTGCACTAAGAAACTATATACAATACTTTATATAAATACAACAGTTTTTTTTATTAAATGATTCAATAGTACTGTAATTAAAATGTTCAGGGTATTATAAAATGACAAATTTATCCACAAATTAGGTACCTGTATGTCATCTCAAAACTAACTGCTACAAATTTGTTCCAATAAGGCGTTGTTTTCCCATTTTAGTTAACAAATCAAAGAAATTCCAATCTACACTTTAGAAATTTTCATATTTTAACTTACACCTGGCAGTTATTCTGATTTGAGAAGGGTCCAATTACATTCCATCTACAATTAGGAAATTGTGTGTTACATAAATATAATTCACTTAAAACTTAAAACATCTACAGTGTATGTCCATGTATTTAAATAACAAAAGTTGTCATTGTCATTAAGACTAATCAAAGAAAAAACTACCCATGCAAAAAATGGTTAAAGAAAACAATATTTTAACAGGTCCATGCATGTTAGCCTATGTAAATGAAAATTTTAATTTAGTTAAACAACATGACACCTTAATTTTGTTTACAACACAAAAAATTAAAGTAACACTAGGTACAAACACAATATCCATAATTCCTGTACACAGTACATCCCTTTTCAATAAACATTTATTGTATATTGGAGTAGTTTTATATGATAAAAGTCCTCTGCATTACAAGAAAGAAAGAAATTGTAACAAATTTAAGAAGGCAATGAAGAAAATTCCTCAAGCTGGAAATATTGACTATACACCTGTAGGTATAGGTGTATAGTCCATAATAGATACTATAAAATTAATGAATTCTTAGAAGAAAAAATAAAATAAAGTTCAGTAAATTTGTACACAATTTAGGCTAGAATTTGGGTTTTAAATTTATTTTTGTAATTCAAATGCAATACAACTGTATTGTTTATGGCCAATCAACTATTAATATTTACAATCAGGAGAGATACAGGATATTTTTAAATGTTAAAGCCAATAATTAATAATGTCATCTATTAATACCTATACTCTCAAAGAACAGCTAGGTATATGAATTTAAAAGTAGACATGCTCATGGTTCGGTTATCTTTATTACACTATTTACCTGATGTATGTTGTAAACTTTATAACGTTTAATAGAACAAATGTCTAAAAAGGTAAGCCCTGTAAATTATAAATTTTTATTTGGTTAACGAATCTCTACCTTCTAAAGAGTAAGAGGAGGGGAGGGGGAGGGGATGGTCAGGGGAGGGGCGTGTTATATTTAAATAATTCTAATAATACACAAGTATAAAATTGTTGTAATTTGGGCCAATATATAATACAGTAGTTGAAAATTACAAATATTTCCCTATTGGTCAAGGCAAATCCCAATGTAGTTGAAACTGAAGTTTTTTTTAAGGATTAGCCTTCTTTTAAAAATACAAGAAAATGGAAGTTATAGTTATTTGTGTAAATCTTTGGGTTACCGAGTTTCCCTTTTTAAATGCTTTTATGTGTGTGTTTATGTGTGGATTTTTGTATGGTGCGGGCCCCTTGTAGTGCGGGCCTCTAGGCGCACGCCTGTGCAAGGCCCGATTTAAGCATAGACTAACTACAGTAGTTAGTCTATGATTTAAGCATAGGCTAAACTGGCGTGCACCTAAGGGCCGACACCTCACAAAAACACACAAGCCTGAAACAACTGAAACAAGTAAAACAAGTCACCGACCGACCTGGGTGCTAATGGCCCGCACCACTAGTTGCGCCTAGGGGCATACAGCTCCTAAATCTGCCTATGTTGCCTATGCTTATATCTGGATCTGGTCAAAAGTAAACTAAATTCAATGCAGACATTGGAAATGTGTTTATACTTTTTCAGTTACCAAAAGTTTAACAAAGTAAAATGTACTCTATGCTTTAAGCGAAGCAACCGCTACCGAATGAGCTCTATGCCGCTGCCGGCTTGAACCCGTTGCTTGAACCATTACACACCTTATTGAAATTGGATCGTCTCGTCGTCTGTTGTCTGTTTGTTGTTCGTTGTTTATGAAGTGTGTAAACAAATTAAGAAGTTTAGTTTGTTCAGTGAGATAAGTACTTACTTATTTATGTGGAGAGATCACAGATATAGTGCATCTGAATTATATAAAAAAACTGGAAGTCCTCGATAAAAATCGAAATGACCAAGAAATTCAAGTAATTTGGAATCCTGATGAGGAAGGCACAAGGAATGATTTTGGTCATGGAAGAGATTCCAGAGACGTCCTAAGGAAAATATCTGAAATCCTTGGCTGGGTATTAGCATAAAGCCAAAGTGTTAAAGTCAACAGGTAAGTCAGAACTAAACTATTATAACCTAAGTAGTCTACCACCTCGTCTAAGACCTATGACTTGAGCCATTATAGTTAATTGTAGGCTCATGGGCAATATAAGAAAGCCTTTGGTGAGCCAAAGGCCCTTATTGGAGGTTTTGAAGCAAGTAATGGATATAGGCCTAACTATTTTTGATACTATCATTTTGAATTTAGATATTAAATTAGTCTTCAGCTTAGATATAGGCTACATAAGGAAATTATCAAAGTTTAGGTCAAACCTCAATGAGTAGGTAACATCCAGGTTAAATGTTAAGGGTAGACTTTCATAAGTGGAACGATATATAAAACCGAATGAAATTGTTTGATACGGTAAGTTATATCGATTAGGTCGATATTTGTATCGATTGCAACATATCTTCTGGTTCCGTTTGTATATTTACACAGAACCCACCCATTGATCAAACTAAACCGGTGTGTAGGCCTATTTACTTACTTAAGCCCATACTTAAGTGGATCTGACCTTCTATAAATAGGTAGGGCTGCAGTTCCATAATATGCTTTTAGAAGCAATCAAATAATACAAACATAGGCTAGAATTAGTTCCAAAAAATTGAATACCGTAACGCTCGATCAAATAAACATATCGGGTAAAGATGCTATTTAACTCAGTAGAACTATCTGATTGCATTGTGACGCAAGGGGTTCTGCCAAGGGTCACAGTTAGTATTTCGCAGAATTGAACCATACAACTTCTTTCTACGATCGTCTTATTCCATGTAGTATAACATTTGCAGTTTTACCAACCATTTATATCAATTGTGGTAATTATGGAGTATACATGACCCCAACAAAATCGAGGAAAATTTACACTTTTCTTGTAGATTTTGACCTGAAAAACACGATAAAAGTAATCTTTTTCCGCGGAAAGACCGTTTTAATGGTGAAAATAGTAAAAAAAAACTTGGACGATTCCAATTTCTTCTGCTTTTAGAGTACATGGTTTTGAACTTGACTTATTATTAATTTTTCACCTGCAAGTTTGTAAAAAGCCTTACAGACTTAAATAACTTTTGGTACTTTTTATTTTAAAAATGAAATTGCTATTATAAATATGATAAAATGTGAATATCGAGGTAAATTCTAATAGTAAAAATATTTCGGAGGTTAATTATTGATTTAACAAATATTCAATAAAGATAAAATTGATTTTATTGAAAAGCGATACTAAACACTGACCTAGAGTTACTATATGACTGTCATCAAACAAGAGATGAAACGAGGTTTACTGTACGGTACATTTTAAGTTTTGTAAATTAATTGGTACATTTTGATGTGGTTTTTGGTGGCTGTTAGCAAATAAGTTAACTTTTTACTATGCTTAAACAGTTTTAATAATTCTCATAGCAAAGTTCTCCATTTTTTGTAATTATTCTCTCTCACCGAATTTGTTTAAGTGACATGTCTGATTGTGCTATTACTTTGTTCTTGTTTGATTGTTCATTGCTTGTTAATTGATTGGCTGTTCTTTACCAAAGATATATGTATACATACTTGTAATTTCCTAATTTTAATAAAAATCTTGTTATAATCCTGTAGTAATTTATTGTAGTGTATAATATGCACTGAAAAATCCTATTCCAGGACACTCTTTAATTTTAAGATATATTAAGGTACAGTTACAATATGTTCATGAAATAAATTAATTTCCATATATAATTTCAAACACAAATTATCAGTACTTTTGGCATTAATATGTATCCTCTCACCAAATTCCCATCACATAATTATTTAAATATTGCAAACCCTTTTGTAAGGTGATGGAGGTATTTGTTAATCTTTATTAAAAGTAAATAAATAAGTTGACAGGTTTTATAAGTGTTTTATACTCTTCAAACAATTAGTTTGTTCATGTATTGTTACCTACAATAATAAGGTTTTACTTACAAAAATTAACATCATATCACACTATATAAATCTTTGGGATAATTTTTGTTTTAATAAAATGTTGTTTATTAATACAAGATATTAAAGCTTCAATTAAGAAGTACGAAGAAGAAAAGCGTCATATGATTGTGCTGTGTAACATTTATACAGGAGAAACATCTTAATATACATGATTTTTATAAATTAATTTGTATTGATAATTGACTGACTTCATATTGATATCCATATAGGTCTCATATTGATATCCGTAAAATTTTTATACTGATATCCGTAACATTTCTATACTGACATCCGTAACATTTGTATACTGATATCCGTATACCTTATATTGATGTCCGTAACTCATGACTTATTGATGTCCATAAGATCTGTATTGATATCCATATTACGGATATCCGTGTTCCAAACGCACGTATGTATTGATATCCATAGCAATATGTTTATGGACCATTTTCAGCAGGGCTGGTTGTGGTTTATTGTTGTTTGCACAAAACAACAATTTTTTGTCTATGGTTCCCGTAGCAGCAAACCTAGGTACTTGGTCCCCATATTATTCTTATGGAAAATAATTCAAATGTTATATTTCGCTTATTTATGAATGTATATGGGTGAAACTTGGTATGTGGCTTCACTAAGATGAGTTCTATTGGCATTTGCATAAAAAGCCATTATTTTGTGTTCCTTGTTGCAGCAAACCTGCGTACTAATCCCCAATGTTTTTCTTATGGAGAATAATTAATATTATAAATATTGGTTGTTTGTGAATATATTTCTGAAGAATCCTGTTAAGTGTTTTAATGTATTATGTTATATATTCATTGGAAATTCGCTGAGTATGCAGGTTTGCTGCGACGGGGGTATTTAGTAGTATCCTAATATTTAATAAACACGCAGATTTTGTGTCGCATCGAGATCTCGGAACCACTGGACCGATTTGTATGATTGAAATATCGATGGAAAGGTCTCGATGCGTGATTTAGCAGAAAATCATTAAAATTTACATCGGCCCTCAGAGCTACGCCTGACAGGCTTTCAACCTTGTCATTTTAATCTTATGAAATAACAGTAATCATTGAAATTGATCATTTGGGAGCCGTTGAAAGTAACAAAACACAGTACAGAAGCAAGATCAGCTGTTTTAAGCTGACTTCTGGAATGGCATCACAATTTAAACTAACAGAACCGTAACTGCTCGAATAAGAGCAGATGGATTTGCTAGTTTAAGTAACTCTACAATTTGAAATCCGAATGTAGTTTATTTTAGACTCAGTACATACAATGTTTAAAGCATGATTCATCATGATAGATTATTTATTATACTAATAAGTAATTTTTTTAACTAAAAAACCTTTACTTTTGTTTTCCACTGACGACGCCAACCAATAATACACACGTAAGCGTTTTAACCCTCTCCATAATCACCGATCATTCATTACACCTTACAGATCTGACCAGGATAAGACCACGTTCGGAGGATCTCCGCATTCCCTTCCAGGGTGCAATTAGACAAGCGGTGATCATTGATGTGTTCGGACAGCCGAGAATGAATGGTTCTAAACCATGAATGGAGAGTTCGCCATCAGCATAACTATCGGCCCATCTGACGTGGGGTGACGTCATTATCATAATCTGACCCGCTCCCATAGCCAGCCACCTGTGTCTGTCGCAGCCCCCGGTCACGGTAATGGGTTTATTTAGGCCTTCGCCCTCTTCCGTTTCCTTATGTCTGGAACGGGAGGTGTAGCAGTATAAATATTGTAGACTTTGAGAAACGGCGTTTATTGTCGCCCTTCCTTTGTCACAGCTTCCGATTGTAGTATATCAGACGCTGGAACGGGGGCGGTTTTTACGAGGGGGGATAGTTTTCTATAAACGCGACTACCTGTTTTCATTTTGGGGTGATTTTTTTATGAAATAATATTGATATAAATAATTCCACACAGGTGTTGAAATCGTGGGAGCAGATTCCTTGCGTCGGAAAATATTCTGTGTTTGTTTAGGTATAGTGTTGTTCCTTTCTACGAGATGTAAGAGAACAAATTGAAAGCCAGAATGCCTATAGGCAGGGGATGCAAGCAATGCTAGGGAAATCATTCAGATGATATAAGGTGAATTCCAGGGTACTTTGACTGAACATTTAATCAAAAGCCTAACTATGACTATGATGCGGACAAAAAATAATAGCAATGCAAAAAAGTTTTATAGTACACATTTTTGGAGGTAGATTTTAAGTAAACCCTTCAAACCCGTTGAAAAAATTATGTTCACCGACCGACACCCGAAACAGTCGTTGTGCGCTTACGAAAGACAACCTGTCATTTTAAAAATAGAATTAATTTTGAAATGATTACAATTTATTTTTACAAATATATTGAATAAAGTCTCCAAAGTTTTAACTTATGAATCACACTATCAGCTTACAATATCACAGTTAACCACAAAATTAACCACAAATCCGCTATTCTTCCCACTATAATAAATCTTCCTTTAATTCAATCAATAAACACTGTAAGCGAAAAGATCCCAATGTAATTTCCCCAGAAATGCGATCTTTCTAAGGATTTCGCCGGGATGAAACCAGCAGTTAATTTATAACTGGTAATCCACGGAAAGATGCAGGGGCAAGGCCTAAGGCAGCGACCGGATGAGCGACACAGTTGTTGTAATTAATTACTCTGCAATGGCGATGTGCCGGCAGCCGGGGCCACCGGATCACCGGGTTTACACATTCTGATTAATGTACACCTAAAGTTAATTAAATGTTTATCTTGTACCGGCTAAGCGCAGTTCAGCCTTTAGCAAATTGATTTTTCCGGGAGTCACGGCTTTCGCGTAATCAGGAAATTAACACTGTTTACTTTATTGGGATTTGCCCTTTGAGATGGGATTGCGGTCATTTTTATGGGGAAATCGTTGAAGATGATTACTCAACAATGGGCGAGAGGGAGATTTTATACCAAGCTGAGCTGTTCTTTATTAAATTTAAGTGTATTTACAGTGACTGGAAATACAAAATAGGAATAATATAATTTTCAAACAAAAATATGTAATAGGACTTAAGGGGGTGCTCTAGTCACGACATTTTTCCCGTTCTTACCTGCTCCCCCATATAGCCAATGTTAACCTTCAAAGCCCGTCCCTCCTCACAAGATTATCCGACGTCGTTGATCAAAAGACATAGCGATTTTAGTGAGAAAAGTTTCTATTTCACAAATATATTCGTTCAAAAACATTCCAAAATATTCAATATTTACAATTTTTATGGGTGAGCAATTTGTGATATCGAAATTTTGCTCCTTTAAATTGATAGTTGTATGTTTGCTCTTTATAAAATTACCCATCAACCATTGATTTCGGATAATCCATTGAGGAGGGACGAGCTTTGGAAGAAAGCATTGGTCCTATGGGGGAGCAGGTAGACCCAGAGGACGCAGCCTCCTCTTAAATGTAAAGCTAGTTGTAGAGTACGCTACCAGCACCAGGGGCCTATTGCAACAAACTGCAATGCTGCAATTCATTATGGTTACAGTCAAGTCTCAGTTAAAGTATTTTCTAGAATTTATAATTACAGACGTTATATAAACATGACTCTACACTATCACTTAATTTATAATTTAACCGGCAAATACTTACCATATTAAAATCGTTATCATGGCCTTATATTTGCAATACAGCTTTTACAAAGTTACAAGTGGCTGTAACATTACAATACATTTTGATACACCTCTTGTTGCCTTTAAAACTGTATGAACTGATAAGTTTATGTTAAATTATTTATTAAAAGGCTACAAACTATTTTAGCCATATCTGTAGTTTTCAAATTTAAATTATAGGCCATGTAATTCCTAGTAAAAGTTAGTAAAACTTTATTTCTCATGTTAATGAGGTGTGGGTGTTAAAATCAACTTCACTTAAATGTAAAACTTATACCGTTTATTCACATTCCAATTTTAATTACACTTAGTTATACGTATTGAATTAGTTAATTCACTGGAATTTAACATGACAAAATTATAGACCCTATACTATATTTGTATTTAAATCATACCTGTGTTTTCTATGATATGATATAAATAAATGCAATATGCTCTAAATGATGATTTTATCTACACCTCTATAATTACAGTTTCCAGCCCTCGCGCGCAATGTCCTCCCTATACAACTTACCTCTGATTATTTTTGGGCGTGAACCGGAAGAGGTAGGCTTCCGAGCAAACCGTTGATTCGATCTTACTTCAGATCCGTGATAGCTATGTCTATTATATTAACGACTATGATTGGCCATTTCAAGGTGAGATATAACTCCTCACACACTTCAAACATCAAGAGGATGGAGCGTTACCGCAACCCCCGTTGAAGAGGGACCGGCAGTGTTATCAGACAAAGTGATTGGCCGGGACTGATTGATTGATTGATGTTATCACAGTACACGTGGCGGGGGGAGGACACGCGCAGGACACGTGCAAGACAATCAACACCGTGGCAGGACACAGGACATACGCAGTACCCGCCGGTAACAGGACACGGGCTGGGCAATGAACAGTGGGGACGTAGAGCTCGGATAATCCTAGATTACTCAGGTCATAGTAATAGCCATAGGAGAAGATAGTATTGCTTTGACTTTTCCCTTGTGTATGTTAACATAATACTGTAAATAAATGTGTGGTTGCCCCTGATAGCTACTGTCACTTTGGAATTCTTGCAAGGGTCACAATCGTGCAACAGAACATGTGTGAAACTGTGACAGTTATGTATAACTCATGAGGGTTTCATGAAAATTCGGTGAGCTGGCATTCGAATACAGGTTGACGACACGGAGATCTAGAATATTTCCTTAGTAAAGCTTTTTTAGCTTGTATTCATAGCACCCATTACTTGAAGATGGAATGGGGAAATAAGGATTAAAGAGACGGCTAAAGGGTTAACGATGTCGAGACGAGAGAGGGTAAAGGGTTGAGGATGTAGATCAGAAAAGAGGAGGGATATAGGGAGTCACTGTAGAGCCCTCAACACCGTTGCCAGCTGTTACATGCATGTTTAATGTAGTTGTTGTTACCTGTACGGCTTATTGTGGGTTTTTCACGTGCCAATCTTTATGTCTTCAAGTTATCGTTGGGTGAGTAACAATTTAATTAATTAATCAATTACACATGCAACAATTCTAGCTACCTCAGTATCAGCAAATCGTGTAGACATTATTGTGAATAGGGCTACTTTCTTACTTCTTAAAAATAGCAAAATTACAAGGATATACAAGTTTATATAACGTCACAGGATGTGCATCTTCTCTGAGATTGATGCGAAGGAATTGTTATCGAGCATTATTATGAAGCCGTCATAAACTAAAGATGACAAAACGTAATGGCCCCAATTACACTAACGAAACTTCTGTTAAACTTCCGATGATTTCTCTTGAGAAAAGGTTGAGCTAAATGGTATGGTCTGTGGTGAAACAAATAAACATTTAGGATATGTAAATAAATAATCATTTGATCCAATAATGTTTTAATATCCGTAATGGTGAAAACTAAAATTATACTTTTTAAAAATTACATGTAAAAACTTCAAAAAACCCATTTTTGGGGTACAAACACCCCCCCCCAAAATACCACTTTGGATGGGGCGATCTGTCTGTTTTTTGAAATTAAAGTCATAAATGATGCTTTACACGTTTTTACCAAATTTCATCCAAATCGGACCATTTTTACGAGAGTTATCGCACCCACGGACACAGTTTCGAACGAATGGTGTTTTTGGGGTCTGGGGACCTCAAAACGAAAAGTTATCATGGTCCCGGGCCTAGGTCTTACCATGCCGACTACGGTAATAGTTTCTTCCCTATAGGGTAAATTCGCCAAAAATATGTTGTAGTATAAACATATTTTTTAGTTTGGCTAAATTATCAGCTGATATTTAAAAGTATGCTATAGTAACCTTCAAATCAAATAATAATCAGCTAATAATAATTATCAGGCGGTTTAAATGTAATTTTATGAAAACACTTATGTTAATTTCTATAATTTGAATACACTATACAAAATAAAAATTGTAATTATGGTATTTATAATGTTTTAGAATTTAATCGAAAAGAGAAAATCAGATACTAAATTTGTTTTCAATATCTGATGACACATATAGAGGTGGTTACAAACAAAATAAGACATATATAAGCTAAATCGGACCATTAGTATGGTCAGGCTCGCTGTCAAACTTTTGACCCGTGTGTACTTAGGTCATTGTAATAAGTATATCTAAGTCCCCCCAAATATGTTACTCATAATTGCCTCAAAATGAATCTACATGTATTTCTGAACAAAATTAGCCATATGGGAGAGTAAAATCGGTTGGGTAAATCGGCCAGAATGACTGTATATGTTATATTTAAACAAAAATGGTAAAAACAATCAAATAAGCGTAACGAAATGCCAAGTAAACAAAATCTTTTTCCTACAGTTACCTAACAATGTACATGTTCTCTCACTGATTTGAGAAAGCAAAGTGGCCAATTCGCTCATCAGTGAGACAATGTTAACATTGTCTCACTCTAATTACTTTGTCTCACTCCAGATTTGCAACGTGAAGGCACGAAATAGTGAGCGCGTAACATGCAGACAAGGTCGTATGCGCGCGAAATACGTTGGCAGCACTGGCTGTAAATCAGCTGGTCAGCTGTTGTACTGTTGTATTTGTCAAAACACTTCCGGTCACGGCAGAAGCCACCATTTCATTGATTTGCCATTTGTAAACATTGAAGGTGGTTTTGCTGTCGCAAAATGGACGTTAATGACGATTTTAGTAATAATAGTTCACCAGAAGAATCTTGTACTCCAGAAGAATTAAAAAATGTGGTGAGGAATGTGTCTCTAAATCTTCTTCCAGAGAAATCAAAACATAAATATGAAAAAAGGTATGAATTGTTTACTTCCTGGTGTGAAAGTAAGAATGTAAAAAGCCCAACGGAAAAATATGTTACGTTTCTTTACCAATTTATTTGTTTTATGGTAACTGTAGGAAAAATATAATGTGCAACTCGAGTGCAAAGTGCAATCGCCTCACTCGAGAAACCATTCCTCACTCGCCTACGGCTCGTGAGTGAGGCAATTGATCACTTTGCTCACTAGTTGCACAAATAACTATTTCCTACAGTTACCTAACAATGTACATGTTCTCTCACTGATTTGAGAAAGCAAAGTGGCCAATTCGCTCATCAGTGAGACAATGTTAACATTGTCTCACTCTAATTACTTTGTCTCACTCCAGATTTGCAACGTGAAGGCACGAAATAGTGAGCGCGTAACATGCAGACAAGGTCGTATGCGCGCGAAATACGTTGGCAGCACTGGCTGTAAATCAGCTGGTCAGCTGTTGTACTGTTGTATTTGTCACAACACTTCCGGTCACGGCAGAAGCCACCATTTCATTGATTTGCCATTTGTAAACATTGAAGGTGGTTTTGCTGTCGCAAAATGGTCGTTAATGACGATTTTAGTAATAATAGTTCACCAGAAGAATCTTGTACTCCAGAAGAATTAAAAAATGTGGCGAGGAATGTGTCTCTAAATCTTCAGGGATTGTGATAAGTAATTGTGAGAACTGTACATTTAACATTAATGTCACAAACCAAAAGTGACTTTTTTTTAACTGTTTGCTTGTGTTATTTGTCTTTCTATAAGTAATTCTTTGGTTAACAATTCTTTTAGGGTGTTTGTGTTCATTTTTAAGGAGATTATTTTTTGTTTTATAATTTTGTTTCTGATTTATTAATGTTACTTTCACATTAAATGTCATATTAAAAGTTCACTTCTGTGTAAAAATATGTTACGTTTCTTTACCAATTTATTTGTTTTATGGTAACTGTAGGAAAAATATAATGTGCAACTCGAGTGCAAAGTGCAATCGCCTCACTCGAGAAACCATTCCTCACTCGCCTACGGCTCGTGAGTAAGGATTTCTCTCGAGTGAGGCAATTGCTCACTTTGCTCACTAGTTGCACAAATAACTATTTCCAATGTCTGATGACACATCTAGAGGTAGTTACAAAAAATTAGACGTGTATCAAGTGAATCATTCCACTAGAACGGTCAGGGTCGCTGTGTTCAGTTTTGGCAAAAGTTGTTTAATATATAAGAAAGATGATAATAAGACAAATATAAACACCTGTATATAGGAGGAAAAGAAAGGAGTTGTAATTTTTGCTGCATTATTCATTGGAAAACCAAATGAACTCTCTTACTTCATGAACATATGTTTTAAGTAATCATCTGATGTAAACAAACTTCCACCATAAGATTAACATGGGAACTTTAAGAGCCACTGGGGCCCATTGACGATATGTTCGTTTGTATGGGTGACGACATATCTAGGCATAATTACCTGTCGTTTAAAAAAAGAATCATGAAAATCGACCCAGTAGAACGGTCAGGGTCGCTGTCTTTAGTTTTTAATATATAAGCTCGATAAGATTAACATGGGATGGAAAATTTAAGAGCCACTGGGGCAAAGCCCATTGACAATATGCTAACTTGGATGGGTGATGACATATCTAAGCAAAATTACCTGTCATTTAAAAAAAGAATCATGCAAATCAACCCAGTAGAACGGTCAGGGTCGCTGTCGCTGTCTTTAGTTTTGACAAAACTTTTTCATATATAGCATTGGGGAATAAACTTGTAGACATTAAGCCACACAATTAATTTATAACCCACAACCCACAACATAAAATCGGCCACGTGCCACATACTTCACATAAAAATAAAACAGATATTAAGAGCCACTGACCAGACTAAATCGTGCTCATTGTAATAAGTATATCTAAGTCTCCCCCAAAGAAGTTACCGATAATTGCCTTACAATGAATCTACACATATTTCTGAACAAAATGAGCCATATGGGAGTAAAGTCGGTTGGGTAAATCGGCCAGAATGACTGTTTTTGTTCTCTTTTTTAAAAAAATTGGTAAAACAATAAAATAAGCGTAACGAAAAGCCAAGTGAACAAAATGTTTTTTCAATGTCTGATGACACATCTAGAGATAGTTACAAAATGCCTAGGGCATAGGACATGTCTAGGGCATGTCTTATGTTTTGTGGTACTGGGGGGAGTTTGCAGTATGTTAATTTCAACTCGTGGTTTGTTTAGGATTGGTATCGTGTAAATTCGGGGGTTTGGGTGATTAAGCCATGTGATTCGGTTTTGTTACTATTACGTGTTAAAATTTGGACTTCACATAAATATATGTATTCAAAAATACAAAAGTACCGAGTCGCATTACGCGGTTGTTGTCTTTGTGAGTCCCACCATAAATACGAATTCCCGTATGAGTGGGTGTGCGTGCGTGTGTGAGTGTGCGTGTGTGTAAGGGTTGGCGGGATTCATCTTCGCCACGTGCGTGACACGGGCTTCCATGCGTCTGATTAGAGCACGCACACACACACGCACGCACGCTCCCCGCTACGCCCGTATCTGTGCCATTGTGAATGTGCTACATTAACAAATTGACCGCACTCTACCATCGAGGTAAAACTACTGGAGAGATTGCTAAGTGAGCTAAAAACGGTCCGCGTAGGACTGTGCGGAACAGAAATGGTGGGCCACTGTGTGCTCAGAGCTGTTTCTGGCGTTGAACGCGCTGTCGTTTACACGCTCCTGGACTTCACTGCCATGTTTGAATTGTAATGAAGTTTATATATTCTTTGTGTACGTGAACTAAGGAATCCGAAAGTATAAATATTGTTTTATTTTACCGTGTTTTAATATTTTTAATAATTAAAAATCTTACGTGATATTAAAGAGGGACATGAAAAAAATACTCAGCGAGGAAGTTTTTTATTTTTAGGTTAGAAACAAACTTACAGCGGGAAAGTTGTAGATAATTAGTTTCTCTAAAACTTTTATTTCAAACATTTTTCGGTAAAGTTGTTGGTTTGCCTACAATTCGTTTGGAAAGATGCTGAAACTTTTCGCCGCGCTCTATCCAAGACGTGCCACGCGCCGTGCCACGCTGTTAAATTCAACTCAGTGATGCTGTGTTACAACATGGCCTAGTTTTTTGATAAAATACATAGTTATACGACTTTTGTTTTAGTCGTCTTTTGCTAAGTAATCTTACAACATTCTAAAATGCAACTGTAATGTGTAATGTAACAGTTAATCAGTAAATAAAAATTAATTTTGAGAAAAATCATTTCATTTAATCCTATGCCTTCCAAAATACTCTTAAAACTGACTAATGCTACGGATACAATTATACTATACCCCATTATTATTATTCTGTACTTGTATCGTCTCTTAAATAAATCATAATCGATTGTTATCATACACTGAAGATAATATTTTGTTATTCAATAGCGAAATGTTGCATTAATGCAACATTATGTAATCGTTCTTACTACTCTACGTGGACGGGTGAACGAACCATGTTGGAAATTAATGTTTATTAAGAATACATTTGCTATTAAAAAGTATTTGTCTTGGTATTCATTCATCAACAAAATTTTATGATATAGGCCAATTAACTTTCATACAATCTACAACTTTTGGCGAACGTCGAAGTTTATATGCTAAAATTTTAAGTTTCACTAGTCCAAAGAACGATATTACCGCTCATAAAAATTCATTCCAGTACCAAAAACTTCAAAACATCATTATTGAACAACACTTAAAACCTAGTGGATCGTACATAAATTTATATGACTGGAAATATGAAAGAATCAGCCATCGAGGAGATTATTTTACAAAACTCCCAACTTTCTGTTATTTTTACGCAACTAACCCTGGTCAAATATAGTTCGTTTCGGTATTAAAAATTCGAGAAACTATTCAGGAATACGGATCAGAAGGCCATTCAACCATAAAAAATGTTCCCTGGCTGCAAATTCAATTCAAGTGAGCGCGCGTCGTGTTTTTCCCTATATCCCCCATGCTAAGCGCTGCCGCGGTAGCCCACCATTTGCGGCGCGACCTTGAACGCGGCCGGACCGAAATTTGGTTCGCTTCACCACGGGCGCGAGCGGTCCAGTAGTTTTAAGTCTTTGCACTCTACACGTGTCATTCAACTTATCGCATTTCAGTGTTGATTGTTTTTCGACCGTAAGAGACTAATTCAACTAGTATTCGAAGTAAATTAATTCACTGTCATCATTGAATTTATAATCGTAACTCCGTATTATTTCAAACCCTATTTTCCAGGATAAAACTTTTTTTAACTAGCTCAACAAGTTGTTATTATAACTAGTGAAGAAAATGTGAATTGTCATTGATAATTTTTCAGATCTTGAATGTCGGCCATTGTTAATAGTCTTCAGAAAAGCAATAGTCTACAGTTAGATTCACTGTTTTTGAGTTTAAAGAGGTTTTTAAATCGTGGATAGAGTACTCAGACTTCTCAATTTCCTTAATTTGAACCAACATAGCTCATTACATCAAGCTTATGTTACATTAATTCTGACGTTTTAATTTTAAAACAAATCCAACACAATTTCGATGATTTAATAAGTTTTTTGTAACTTTTGCAGACATACATTATAAGGTAGCATTAGAATATAATAGAGTTTCAACTAATTAATCATAAATTAAACTGTGAGGTAGGAAGGATTAATTATTGAATGAAATCCTAAATTAAGTGGCAACATGATACGTAATGTCTACAAGATACAAGATGCCTAAATATATATGGTTACATACAGGGTTGGGCAAAAGTCTGGAATATAGTTAATAACTCCTAAACTACTAGCCAGAATTTATTAACACTTGTTTTAGCGAATTTCCCCAATAGGGAAGAAGCTATTACCGTAGGTCTCATGGTAAGACTTAAGCCCGAGACCATGATAACTTTTTGTTTTGAGGTCCCCAGATGCCAAAAACACCATTCGTTAAAATTTTTATATATGTATATATATATATATATGTGTGTCCGTTAACACGATAACTTGAGTAAAAAACGTCCGATTTTGATGAAATTTGGCTCAAATGTGTAAAATGACATTCATGACTTTAAGTTCGAAAACCAGAAAAATCGGACCATGGGAAGGGGGGTTTATGGGGGTTTTAAATTTTCCAAAAATCAGTTTTTTGCATTTTTTACCCTAAAATTTTTAAAAAACTTAATTTTGATTTTGACCAAGTTATAGAGCTTAGAAAAACAAATAATTTAGTGTTTTTAATTATTAACCTAGGTTAAGTGGTTGCGGAGAAAATCCAAAAAAACCTGTTCATAAAAACTCCCATGTTAATCTTATGGGAAAAAGGTTTTTGGCTTTTCCTCAGTTTATTTTAATGTAAACTTCACATTTGCTTTTACCAATCTGTTCAGTTCCACAAAACAATCATTTTGGTGTTTAAATTGTGATTCTACGCCCAACCGTTGCAGAGATATTCGAAGTACTAAACACAGTACGTTGTCCAATGTTATCCTTATGGAGAATAAATAAAATTTAATATCTCGATTATTTATTAATGTATGTTGATGACACTTGGTATGTGGCTTCAAGTAGTACTGGTATATTGATATTTGCACAAAAAATTGATTTTTTGTTGATTATTCCCGTAGCAGCAAACCTGCGTACTCAGCCCCCATGTTATTCTTATGGAGAATAAGTAAAATGTACTGACTCCCTTAATAATGAACATAAATTAATAAAACTTGGTATGTGGCTTCACCTTGTTGAGTTATATTGATATTTGCATAAAAACCCATTTTTTTAGTTCCTTGTTGCAGCAAACCTGCTTCCTCAGCCCCCATGTTATTCTTATGGAGAATAACTAGAATGTCATATATCGCTTATTTATGATTGAAGATCGAGGAAACTTAGTATGTGGCTTCGCCTAGATAAATTCTATTTATATTTGCATAAAAAACAATTGTTTCTGTTCCTTGTTTCAGAAAACCTACATACTCATTACCAATGTTATTCTTATGGAGAATAATTAAAATCGCTTATATGTGAATATATTTTTATGAAACTTGGTTTGCGGCTTTATGTGGAATTCAGACAAATATTATGCATTGGAAATTCGCTGAGTCCGCAGGTTTGCTGCGACGGGGTATTTGTATTTTATATTGTTACTCATATGAAAGACGTATTTCACTGATTTTTTGCATGACTAGGGGACGGCCCACGGAGGAAGTCGAAATATTTTTAAATAGAAGCCTATGTCGAGTTATACCTCATTTCAAAGGTAGTTTTTAATAAAACACAACAGTACAACTTGGTTTCAAAGGGTTGAAGACGTCAAAAGTTACAGCTTCTCAAAGTTGTCCATATTGGCATAGTGCAAAACAAGTGTCTTTGTTTTTCTGATTCAATTTCAAACACGTGTTTCATTGTTGTTCACCTATTTAAATTGTATGCAACTAAATATCCTATACTCTAATATGAGTAAGGTTTGCTTGTATGCTTGCTTGCTTGCGACACTGATCTCAAAAACGGCTCCAACGATTTCTTTCAAATGTTCGAAATAACTAATTTCTGGGATAAAAATAAGTTCTAGACAGACCCCAGGAAAAATCAAATAATGTACAGAATTAAAATGAAAAGTTAAACAAATTAACATTGGGCTTATGGAATTTCAAATCAAAACAAAAGAATTGTAACGGCTGTTCATAATCAACCAGGGAACTGTCAAAGTAATACTCATGTTGTTTATGATTATTAACATGTGGTTTCCTGAGAGCAGAGATTAAAAGATTTGAGTGAAGATTACATATATAGAGTAGTAGAATAAATCAAAGGGACATTGAGCTATAAATAACAACAAGAGGGACCTTCAAAATGTAGAAAAGAGGCAAATGAGTTATACAAATCTGATTATCAGTAGAGGGAAGTGGTGAAATATTACTCCAAGTCATCTAAACAAACTGACTGGCCTTCTCCCGAGCAAAGCTTGGCCCCCCAGGTACTTTTAAAAAGTAATCAAAATAATTATAACACAGACTCTAGTGTTGTTTCTGTTAATATTTTTATTTTAAGGTCAAATATTTATTAAGTATTTTTATTCAAAGACAGCTGTTTTTCATTTTGAAAAATGGAAAACTTTGAGAAGCTGTAACTTTTGACTGGGTCAACTCTTTGCAACCTAAGATGCACCTTTGTGTTTTATAAAAAATACCTTTGAAATGAGGTATGACTCGACATAAGCTGATATTTAAAATTATTACGACTTTCTCCTTAGGCCATGCCCTGGTCATGCAGAAATCAGTGACATACGTCTGATGTTGGCATACTTCGATGTTGGCAACAATATAAAATACAAAACCCTAAGTTTCATTAAATTCTGGCTAGTAGTTCAGGAGTTATTAACTATATTGCAGACTTTTGCCCAACCCTGTATAGTATGCAATACAATGGTGCGTAAGTAATAGATAACACAGTTAGACAAATACCGAGTAAGTAAAGAAAATGTGATGTGACGCAGTACGTTGTCTAATGGGGATTTTATATTAGAAAAGGCAGTTTTTCATTTGTTGGCGCAGTTTTATCTTCCTCATACCTACTTTCGATCCTGACTGGACCTTTTCCTAACCTTATAATGGACGACATTGCTGTCCCAGAATTGCACATAAGTAGAACCAGGATCATCAGGAGCAGCAAAAAATTTTAGATTTCCGTATTAAGTTTTCATTTGTAAATTCGCTTCCCTCATCAGAGTACTTCGTCCAAACTAGTTAGCTATAAAAAATGACAGTTAATTATATTTATCGTTATCAATTTTTGACCGAGTCTCCAAAACTTACATTTTGAATATTTAAGTAATTGTTATTGGAAATAGCTTTTTTTACTTTGACGAATGATGCGAATAATAAAGAGAAAAAATACTAAATACAGTACAAAATCCCGAAAAATTCCTTTCAAATTTGTACGAATTCGTTTGAATGGAAGTTGAGACTTACCTACTAGGCCTTGTATGTTATCTTGTAGCTAACAGATAATTGTACCAAGGTTATTTCACTACAACAAAAGGAATACATTTTGTTGATTATAATTTCATTATTTGATTTAGTTTTCACTAAGTCCTGTTAGTGACAATGTTTTCCTTGACCAAAGATATAATCTCTTAACATCAATGAAATCGTCATAATAGATATAAAATTACCACTTACTTTCAAGATATATTTCTACATAGCATAGCTCTTTTCACTTTCTTGACAATTGTATTAATTTATTTATTTATATATAATTAAAAAATCAGTCTTCGTTCATCCCCATAAGGGAAGAATGAGCGTACACCTAGTTTATTTTGCATTTAAAATTTCCAAAAGTTTTAATTTTTTAACTCAATTTTTTTTTGAAAACGCCTACATGAATTTTTGTTTAAATCGGTTGTCATTATATCATTTTGAACAACTTAATTTTAAAAATATGTACCAGACTATACATTTTGAAAGGTTTACCAGTCCTGAAAAATATGTGTTTATCCATTTTAGATTTATCTGTAACCGTAATAACTATAATGGCACTTTATAGTTACTAAACTTTGGAGGAATGTCTTTTAAACGGGGATACAGTCTCCTGCTTCTTCCTTAAGACTTAAGTTAACTTTAAAATTCCATCCATCCTTAACAAATTATCCAAAATTGTTGATTTAAGCCTTATTTTATAGAGCCAATAAGTACCTAGCGATTTTAGCGAGCAGAATGTTTATATCATAAACAATTATTTGTGGTAACAAAATTCTGCTTACTAAAATTGCTAGTTAATTTGTTGCTCTTTAAAATTGACTATAAAGCAAGGATTTCAAATAACCCGTAAGGAGGCCCGGTATTTTAAAAGTAACATTGTCCTCATGGGAGGAGCAGGTTTACACGTGAAATATAACGTGACTGGACCCACTATTAACGTGTTTCAACTTCCCATTTGTACTAAGAAATCGATAATACTGTAATTTACAAATTGCCTCTATTTATAATTTACACTCAACGGTTCTACTACTATTAAATTACGGGAAGCTGGATAAACAGTGTCTACATATGACTAAAAACGTTGTGCATAGTATGTTTTTCAGAATAGAAAAAGGTTTTTTCCTGGGCGCAGTCCCGCACTCCCTGACACTGCACATTCCCCTGCCACACCCCGCGGCGCCGTGACTCCCGGGTAGGCAATCCGACACCTGCGTTCATGTTGCATACCTCCTCGGCCCGGGCGGAGACATTCCTGACCGTGCACGAGTACTGGCAGGATCGATCGGTGGAGGTCCTACATACGTAAGGCAACCACTAGGTATCAGAAATATTTACATACCAACATTGCTTACACTAGAAGAAATAAGCTAAACAAAATTGTTAAGAGGGGGCTGGTATAATATTTCACGTTTCTATCTGCTTCCCCAATAAGTTGGCTCGACTATAAACTGTTTCAATAAACCTAACGATTGACTGACTTGATTGGAGCCCATTCTCAACATGAGATTGTTATTTTGGGTCTATCCCAAATATAACTTAAAGTTATTTACCACAGCGGAAGTAAATTTCAAATAAAACAATACTATTAGTAACAGAGACTGAGGAAATGACTATATAGCTGTACAATGTGTAAAGCTAATTTTTGAAGGTAAAATAAATTTGTCCTACAAAAGCGTTTAATGGTTAACGTATATTAATATATTTTGTTTAGAATGTTTTTATTGTTGGTAGTTAAGAGTTTTAGATTAGTGTGGTTATTCAGCTTTGGAAAGCAATTTAATGATTATTTTATTCCAACATGTTAATATTTTACTGAAAAAGTAATGGTTTATTAAGATTTATTAACATATTTTACCACACCAACCCTGAGGTTCTCGCCGAATCAGTTTTTATATTTGTCTACCAATCTCAATTTTATTGAGAATACGTTTTTCAAAACTAGTTTCAACGAGGCTGGTGTATGGTATGTGTTATAGAGATAAACTAACTGGAATTACAGAAATATAAATTCACATTAATAATAATGATTACTTTTAATTAACTTTTTTACCATGCAATAGGTTGGTTTAATATGGAGTCTGTATTATGATTCCAACAGTTAATTTCGTTTTTCGAAATAGAATGAAGTAATTGGGAAATTGATCTCTACACAACACATCTAATTATTGCGTTTGACTAGGTAGGTAATCTTGTATCAACCTATTTACTCAACACATACTTAAAATTAACACACCGCAGGGGCTTAAATAACTGATTTATGTTAATCTCAAAAGCAGATGTCCAGTGATTTACTTTTATACACTGTTCATATTGCATGAAACGGACTTATATTCGTTCGACGTTTACAGACAAAGTACAAACTGTTTGGCAAATGGTGATGCTCTGACGTAGTAGTCAAGGCGGCGGCGGCGGACTCCTAACATATAACGTATATAACATAGCAACGGCCCTATCGTGGGTTCGAAGCCCAGTTCTGGCTTGTAAATTTTATATCAGTATTGCAAATTCATCCTGTAACAACTCACCCCTTGCTTTGCTAGATACTTTCCACGCACCTATCTGTAGTGTATGTGAGCGGCAAAGTAAGAAAAAAGGCTGTCAACCTTAAACAAAACTGTTTCTAATAAATTGTAGTTAATATTTTATCTCATAAAAACTAATGTAGACTTCTGTAACGCTTAAAAGACTGTGGTTCTAGGTTAAATCAAAAAAATTTAACTATACTTTATCATGGTTTATTTACAGTGTTCTGTTATTAAAAAGTGAAGGAAGCCATCTTGTTAGTTCACAACTTCTAATTCACGTCGAATCTAGTTACATTAATGTACAAAATAAATATTTATAACGTAACAATCCGTTAAAATTATGAGCTAGCGTAGATCATAGCATGAAAATTAGTACAATAAATAACACAATTAATAAAGAAAACTGTACCAAAAATAAACTATTACAAATTATTACTCGTTAAAAACATTGCAAATAACGCTTGGAAACTTACAGCTAGCGTCTTCATAGAAGTATCACATAAAAACAAAATTGCTTTACACGCTAAATCTTATAAAATATAAGAAGTAAAATTAGGCCTATTTATAAATAATTTTCGGATTGATACACTTTGCCCCGATCTTCTTTCGGCCATCTTAAATTACAATATTTACAATAGTTATGTTATGCGAGGGTCACTGAGGGCACGTTAATCTCAATGACGTACTTGGATCTTACTCAATTCCGTTATTTACTCAGACTGTTAGTTATTTTCAACGAGAGTCGTTCTAGGAACTTAAAGCTAACTAAAGATCCTTAGCGAAGGTAGATTGAGCAAAAACAATAATATAATCTACAAAATATTCAATAATAGTAAGATTAATTTTACTGTAGTACCCATATTAAAGATGTTCGTATATAAGTCATCATTAACTAATTAATTTTCAAATACAATGTTTTGTTTTACCTTTAGGAAACAGACATTTGTCAATAAAATCAAGCCCTTTTTGACTAATAAAGGCCCTACAAGTATGATGAATTAGGAATCGAGATTTACAAGTTCAGTTAATACTGTAGTTGCATGCTTTACCTTTTCTATATAAGACACTGGTTACAAAAGGCTTAGCACTCGAGGTAAACCCTCCTAAACCAACTACGGGCCCTCAGTAGACCCTCCACTAGCCAGCCCCAGACCTAGACTTAAGAGTTCGTTGTGCGACCGCCGCCCCCATCGGTCTACCCCAGGTACTCCGCACTGCAGTCGGACCTAGGCTGGTAGTGCTGATGGTGGTAGTGGCCCGTCGACTCCACCCCGTACCCTCCCGAGCCTCCGGGGTAATAGTGGTGGAACCCCGGGTGGTTGTTGTTCTGGTGGTGCGAGGGGCCCGCCGGGAAGTACTCGTGGCCGTAGTAGTAGTTCTGGGAGTAGTTGGACCCCGAGGACCCCCAGTAGTACTGAGGCATGTCCTGGGAGTACCCGGGGGTCAGGGGGGGACTGGGGGTCGTGCCGGAGGAGGGAGCACTACTCCCTCCCGCAGGGGTGCCGGGCGCCGCCCTCCCCGGCGCGGGGAACGTCACTGGGGAACTGCACGCCTTCAGAGAGCTCAGCATCTTGAGGCTGTCAGGCTCTCCCTTGCCGTCCCCGGGAGACTCGCTGTGACTGGGGGACTTGGATATCCTCTTGGGCACCCGCGAGGACGGTTTGGCGCTGATGGGGTTGGCGGCGGGTCCGGGGTTCGTCTGGGCTTGTTGTCTACACTTCGCCCTCCGGTTCTTGAACCAGACCTGGAACAACAGTGGAAACTGTAACATGACGACTAGACAATCATTCACAGTGAAAAAGTCTTTCAGAGTCTTCGCGAGGGGTAAGCAAAGAGCTGATACAGAATTAGAGAAAATTGCCACACACTCTGGAATTATTAACAAATAATCTGTCGGTCCGTCAGGTAACTAATCAATTTAACCAGCTTGAAACCGGGGGAAGGGGAATGGTGTCAAAATCATAGCATTGCCTTCTAAATAAAAGGTTAAGCAGAATGATGATAATTATTACTGATATAGTGTTGCGAGACGCAGTTTATTTTATCCTGTTTACGAACTCGAAGTAGAAAATCATATTACGCATTACTCCTTAATATTTTATAGTATTATGCCTTTTTATTTTCTTATGTAGATATGTGTATACAAATTTGATCCCTACCAAATCAGAGTCATTTTCAAAGCCCACCACTCAGTTAACCTTGCCTTAACAGCAGGGTCGGTGCTCGGTGCCGCCCCTGGATTATTCAAATTAACAGTCCGTCCCTCAAGAGCCACCCCCATCAATTATTTTGTTTTCGGGGGATAACCAAGCGCATCTCCTCTATCGGTTTATCTTACGTCCCCCTGATTAGTTTAAATATTTAATTTAACTTTTAAGCGCCAGTTACCTTCTGCAAATAGACACTGCACCATTTTTCGTTTAATTTTTAATACTCAATTAATAGTTATGTTTTAATCATCAAATTTTCAGAGTATTTTTTATCACGCGGTTTGAACTTACGCGTTTGACTGGTATACATGTAAAATACGAATATTTGTAAGTAACTTAACGCAGTTACTGTACTTGTACGAGAAATAAATAATACTTCCCAGCATTTGACAGTGATAATGCATTTTGGACGCAGCCAATATTTAGTTATTTATATTGCAAATTTTAGTGCCAGTTTAATTAATACGTTTACTAAAAGACATCTGCTTTTTCCGAGACGGCTTTGATTAAATTATTTCATAAGGACACAATCGTATTATACTGTCAATAGTGCATAATTGAGTGCACTATAATGGAAATGTGCTACTCCAGTTTTAATTTAAGATAAAATAACTTGTATTAACTTATAGACACTGCACCATTTTCGTTTAGTTTTTAATAGTCAATTAATAGTTATGTTTTAATCAGTCAACTTTTCTGAGGATCTTTTATCACGCGGATAAACTTACGCGTTTGACTGGTATGCAATTTTACACCAATGGAATAAACGAGATCGGACGCAGCACGCTTACTTGAGGGAGGTGAATTTCCGCATTAAAACCTTAAAAAGATCAAATAAAGGGTTTAAACCAACAGTAGTTAAATTTTTTTGTAAATTTAAAACTGTTATTTTTTGGCTGTTCTGATGCTCATGGTTACATTTAAATTCACTAATAGGATGCCAATGTTGTACATTATAAAGTTAGAAGGAGGTATAGTCGGGAAAACAAGTTGGTATAGGGGTATTGGGGGCGACAAAACGATATTAAGGTATGAAAAACTGGCTTTTCCAGTGTGAAATCCCCATAAGGCAACATACTGTATTTTGACAATTAACATTTTCTTTAATAACACGGTAAGTACTTATGCTAGAATGATGAGGGAGGGCTTAAAATCTTTGGCTTTTTACGTACAATAAAGTAACGTGCAATAAGTGTACGTTCGGACCCATTTAGGCCCAAAAACTAAAAATTTTAAAACTAAAAATCGCCAAAAAAGGAGGTTAGAGGTTTCCGATTGTTTTGCCCAACGAACTTGTCCAACTGATTATAAAAAGGAATGTCTATCAAATTTGAAGTAAATCGGACAAAAACTGCGACCGCTAGAGTGCGAACACACACACACACACACATATATATATATGTTTGATAGAGACATTCCTTTTTATAATCAGTTGGACAAGTTCGTACATATATATATATATATATATATGTATAAGTAAGTATATATACACATAAACATATATATAACGTTTTTAGAGACGCTTCAAAAGGTGTTCAGGGGGTCACGTTAGGAACTTCTATGGTGGTCCCGGGCTTAAGTCTCACCGTACTAATAGGTCACTTTTCCATAGGAAATTCACTAACAACACGAATCGCAACATCTATTCGACAACTTTGGAGATGCTTTATAAACGATGTCCCATTTTTTCCCTATGGGTTCTATCCCTGTTACCAATCATTCCTATATCTGCCAGCTTCCAAATTGAGCCTCGTGGAAGCTTACTGACAACTTAACTGAAATCCCCGCATCACAACGCACCAAAGTACTAACTACACCGCGTGCTTGCCGCTCTGTATCATCAGTTCATTACGCTGATCGCGCTGACGCTTTGCCGAGTCTACTGTCAGCACCGCTGAGGACGACCCGTTAATGACTCCGTCTCTGCACAAAGCTAGTGCAGCTCTTTATTAATTAAATGTAGGGTCTGTACAGATCAAAGGGCCGTAATCCGCGCACTAATGGGGGGCAAACTGCCGGGGGGGGGAGGGGGGTGATTCGCTACTGTGCCGCAGGAAACAAAACAAGACTCCTTGCCTGTGACGGGATTAGGGAAGACATTGTACCCCCCCTACGACCACCTGCCCCCCATATCCCCCACCCCGACGGCGCGTTTATCGGGAGTGAAAAGACCGCTGAATATAAAAGTCGTATAAAACATTTCGGGGGAAGCTTTGTTTGTCCTTTAGGGCGGAGTTTAGTTTTGTGAAAATTCGACGGGGAAAACAATTTCCCCTCAATTAGGTGATTTTGTTTATAGGATTGTATGTATCACGCTCACTTCGAATGTGTGTTAACATTTTTTGACGTAATTTCTATATTAAAGAAGCTTCATGTAGTATAGTAGTGATTGACCTCTGTGTCAAATTTCCAAGAAGGTATGAACTACACGAAGAGTAATAAATGATAAATAATGTGTTTGCCCGGTGCATATAAAATATTACGTAAAATTAATAAAAATGAATTTTAATGAGGTTTTATCGCATATTAAATTAAGTGTTTGAAGTCACAGTGTTGGTGAAATCGAGTTTGTGTGGGGTACTCGCCATCTGGGATGCTAGTATAAAAAATACATACTATGATTGTCTTCTTTTATTATTTTCAATCATGATGAATGTTTGTTTACATTCTTGTATTTTTCCAATCTGCCCTAATTTCATCACACGTAAGTTTTTTTTTTATTCTTCAATTAATTAAACCGCACCACACCAGACAGATTTCAAATTTCAATAAATCAATAAATTAAAAATCACAGAGAGAAGGGTTGAAAATGAACTTATTTCAAGTTAAACTCACACGGTCAAATTTGAACCAAATCACATCCACCTTTTTCATTTACAAATTCGAGAAAACCTTCAACGTAATTTATACAGAAGGTCGTACGCAATTAATTTATCACAAGGGTAGGTTTTCGAATTTGACAACAACTAAAAACACAAAGAGAAATTTCCACAACACCGTACTTATACCGCCTCCGTTTCGCCACCAGGACCTGCGCACATCCAACCACCATTGCCCGGCCGCGGGCAGCGCCAGCGTTTTAACACTCCATACTTTACGCTAAGCCGACGCCGCTACCGTCCAGTCGCGTCGCTTCTGTTTTGGGGCCTATTATTTTTACTTACGCTGAGTTAAGGAGAGATTCGACTTAATCCCCGCGTTAAATATATTATGCAACGCTTAACAATGAAGTGTGGCCGGGCCGAATTTATGGACCGGTGCTGGGCGTAGGCTTGACTGATGTAAAGGTTACTTGTTGTTTTATGGCGGTAATAGGTTATTTAAAGTAACAGGTTTCTCTTTTGTTCGTTTTGGCACTGTGATGCTGTATGTGTGAGGTACTTTGTTTATAATTAGAAATAGGGTTTTAACGGTAAAATGTATCACTTAGAATTACTTTTTGTGTATCAGTGATCCTACATTGATGATGGAGTGTACAGTATATGCGTGGCTGTACTGTATAATAAATTGATTTTGGAAGCTTGTCCTTGGCAAGGCTTGAGTTTTGTCAATGAGTGCAAAATGTGAAAACCCGAATCCTTAAAATTAGTGATTAAGAGGTAGATCCAATCATCTGCGTCTATATGTTTCTCCCATTATGTTCGATAACGTTCAAAGCTCGTCCCTCCTCAACGTATAATCTGAAATAGTTGATTTATGGTTCATTGTAAAGAGCAAAGAAATAGTGATTGTTGAGAACAGAAAGATATCGGACTATCTGTTGAGGAGATTCGGGATTTGAAAGTTAAAATTGGTCTTACTAGAAATGAGGAAGCAGGTAGAAACGTTAAATATGTTGCTACTGGAGTCCAGCCTTAATGCTAAGAGAACTTCTCATAACTCATCAACTTTGAGTTTAAATTTAATTTGCTTTATACATTTAAAAAATCAGATTGTTCAATAGCTGTAATATTTACTTGAATATTTAATGTGTTAAAAATTAATTACGTCAAAAAGATATAGTGGGAGATAGAAAAGCTTTATTTGACATCCGTGGATGTATAAAAGAGATATATATATATATATATATATATATATAGTGGATATATATATATATATATATATATATATAATTGTTAATTAATTGTACAATATGGTTGCAGTTTTCATAAATAAATCATTTTATAAATACATTTTGTTATTAATTTAAGCAAATTATATGTTAAAGAACTACATAATTACTTCTAGAAAGCTTACAATCTATAACTTAATAAATAACCGTTTAAATATACATAATATCACAGAGAGGGTTTCGCAAACAGTTGAGAGTTGGATTAATGAAACTCTATTATTTTGAAACCTTAACTTACAGTTCATAAATTTGTAATGTAACATTGCTTTTATTCATGAACTTTTTTGTAATTTTTAGGCTCTATACTGTTGTCAGGGAGCTTTAAATTACTTTTTTCAAAGTCCAGCTTATTGCATTGTATATGTTAAATACTTTTACGTTCAATTATAAATTAACTATACATTTTTACATTAAAAGTAAGTTCTTATGATTCAAGAAGAAAAGAAATATATTAGTGGTCCAATAAAAGGTTTCCTATAGAAAACCAGTAGTAGTAAAATAAACCATGATTAGTCTCGAAGTGCGGTAACTCCAACATAACCCTGCTGAAGATGACTCTTCACTTATATAACAGTGTAGTAAATAAATTCTAAGTTCTAATGCGTAACAAATTTGTATACGCTATTTCTCAAAGTCGCTTCTGTATATACCACTCGCTTTATTTACAAACACTCCCACTAGCCTCGTATCACTCATCTGGTTAGGAAATTCCAATAAATTCCCCTTCACTTCAAACAGACCCGCCCAGCCCTAATCGACTCAACTAAGGGCTGACAACAGACAACAGATCAGTGATAGCTGTTATCGCGTCATTAGTTGCGCCCTCGCTGCTAATCGGCCGTCGGCTGACAAAGGGCGCCAATTAAATGAAGGGCGGAGAATGTGCAGATTAGTACAAGTGGGCGACGCACAAGGGCGTAATTGGAGGGGGCACAGGTAGAATTGTTGTATAAGTACTAGCAGCGTAGGAGTCCGTATGGTAAGGGTTCGCTGTGATTGCCATCATAATGGCTATGAG
This sequence comes from Allygus modestus, assembly GCA_963675035.1. NCBI lineage: Eukaryota > Metazoa > Arthropoda > Insecta > Hemiptera > Cicadellidae > Allygus > Allygus modestus. Next base: position 79,630,649 of record OY776112.1, on the reverse strand, counting down.
TCCTGCCTTCGTTAAAGTGGAGGAGTTTATTGGAATAACGTACAGGTTTTCAAGTTTTCATTTTATCTCGACACTCTCTATGAGTGAACCACGTAACAGTAAGGTTTTATTTATCTCTTTTTTTACTTAGAACATCGCATAAGCTGTCAAAATTGTTGAATGATGGATTTGACTCTTAGAGGATTTTCGTTCTGATACCATTCAACCGCCTTGCAAGACCTTTATTGTATTCACATCCCAAATAACGAATCAAGCAGCCTGGTTAGTACTAAAGTTTACATTATATCATATTCGGGTAATTCGTCTAGTTATAACTAATGTTCGGTAAATCTAGTACAAAGGTATAAGTTTTCTCATTCAATTCATAACTCATTAGAAGGCTAATTCAGATGAGCATTATTTAATCATCGTCTTTCCATTTCTTTAATTTAAACCAAGACTTCCAAATTATATTAATGATTTTTACTGCTATTGTAAAAGCTAATGTTCTCTTAAGATTGGTATTTTCACATTGTTGAACCATAAAAAACAACAATTTATTTCGAGTAAGACTACATTTTCAAAAACTGGAGTGAATCAACAAATCACTAAGCCATTTCTAGAAACTTATCAACTAAAAAACAAAAAGTCCTTTTAATTAAGAGGAGGCTCCAGTCACATGGGGTTGCCTTAGAACAACGTTAACTTTCAAAGCCGGTCGATCCGATATAGTTGATTTGTGGCCCGTTTCAAAGAGCATATAAATCCTTAGCCATTTAAATGAGCAGAATTTCAAAATCACAAATAATAATCGATCAATTAAATACCAAAATATTCAATATTATAAATTTCTATTATGGCTTAACTGTGACGTCAAAAATTTGTCTCACTGTACTCGGTAGGATTCTATCTTAAAAGATAGTCATAAATCACAGATTTTGAATTATCTGTAGATGAGGGAAGGGGGTTGAAAGTTAATATTGGCCTTGCGGGTGACGCAAGTAGAAACGATAAATGTTACGAGTCTGGAGCCCCCTCTTAATTAGTTTTTACAAATAGAAAGGAGCTTGATTGGCAGGTGTTAGACAGTCTCCTCAGCCTCCATTCCAAATTAAATACCTCATCCTATTTCCACTGATTTTTTAACAATATTCCCTACAGGCCATTCACATCCTCATAATTTTCATTTAACAAACCCGTAATGCACCTATGACAGAGTGTTTTCTCTACAAATCATACAGAACAATACCCAAGAAACGGATCAGACACCGGAACTACCTCCAAGTCGAACCGTAGCTTCACCGCGAGGGGTAGCCACAATTCGCGATAGCACATTCGACATCCCCACCCGACACACGACAGCCGGCGGCGGTGACGACGAGGTATCGACGTAAATCATCCGAGGGCGGTAATCCTGGACAAACAGAGCATAAGTCAGGCTCTGTCGGCGCTGATGGAGTCATTAGACCCGGGAGGCATTGGGGCACACGTCCGCCATTGTGGCTGGATCAGCTGCTGTGCTAATTGTGGCGACGTCGGTGGTGATACTGGTGATACCGTACGTAGTACGGAATGTATCTCATCACGTGGGGTGGAGTATGGAAGTTTAATTATTCCGTTATTTGAATTATAAATTAACTAGCCGGAGTCCTGCTAGAAAACCAATGAGATTGAACAATTCGCTGTAATGTTTAGTCTGATGATACTTTAAAAACGAAAAGTTTGTGTTTGTGAATCTATTACGAGTTCCCTTAATGACCAGTAACTGAAGGGGCTTTAATTATAAAATAGAGTTGAGCAAAAGTCTGGAATATAGTTAATAACTCCTGAACTAATAGTCAGATTTTAATGAAACTTAGTTTTTTTTTCTATTTATATTGCTACCCACAACTAGACTATTTTACTGATTTTTTACATGGCCAGGGGACGGCCCACGGAGGAAGTCATGCAATTGTTAAATAGAAGCCTCTGTCGAGTTATAACTCATGTTGAAGGTATTTTATAATGAAACACAACGATGCAACTCCGGTCGCAAAGGGTTAAAACAGTCAAAAGTTACAGCTTCTCAAACTTTTAAATATTTTCTTAGTTTAAAACAGCTGGCTTTGTTTTGTTGATTTTAAATCAGCTGTATGATTTAATTTCAAACACGTGTTTAATTGTTGTTCACCTAATTCAATTTAAATTGTTATACATGTTTGAAATTCGATTAGACAGCTGATTTAAAATCAACAAAACAAAGCCAACTGTTTAAAACGAAGAAAATATTTAAACTTTGAGAAGCTGTAACCTTTGACTGGGTTAACCCTTTGTGACCGACCGGAGTTGCACCGTTGTGTTTTATGAAAAAATACTTATAACATGAAGTATAACTTGACAGAGGCAGAGTATTTAACAATTGTTTGACTTCCTTCGTAGGCCGTCCCCAGAGAATGCAAAATAATACCCCCGTCGCAGCAAACTGCGTACTCAGCGAATTTCCAATGCATAACATATGTCTTAATACCACATAAAGCCGCATATCAAGTTTCATACAAATATTTTCACATATAAGAGATTTGAATTGTTCTCCTTTAGAATAACATTGGTAATGAGTACGTAGGTTTGCTGAAACAAGGAACACAAGTAAACAATTGGTTTTTAAGAAATATAAATAGAATTTAACTAGGCGAAGCAACATACCAATTTTAATCAATATTCAATCATAAATAAGCGCTATATAACATTCTAGTTCTTCTCCATAAGAATGACATGGGGGCTGAGAAAGCAGGTTTGCTGCAACAAGGAACAAAAATAATGGGTTTTTATATAATTATCAAAATAGCTCAACCAAGTGAAGCTACATACCAAGATTTATTAATTTATGTTTATAATTAAGGGAGTCATTACATTTTACTTATTCTACATAAGAATAACATGGGGGCTGAGTATGCAGGTTTGCTGCTACGGGAATAATAAACAAAAACTCAATTTTGTGTTCAAATATCAATATACCAGTACTACGTGAAGCCACATACCAAGTTTCATAAACATATATCCATAAATAAACGAGACATCAAATTTTATTTATTCTCCATAAGGATAACATTGGACAACGTACTGTGTTTAACACTTTGAATATCTCTGTAACGGTTGGGCGTAGAATCACAATTTAAACACCAAAATGATTGTTTTGTGGAACTGAACAGTATGGTAAAATCAAATGTGAAGTTTACTTTAAAATAAAATGAGGAAAAACCAAAAACCTTTTTCCCATAAGATTAACTAGGGAGATTTTATGAGTAGGTTTTTTTGTATTTTCTCCGCAACCACTTAACCTAGGTTAATAAATAAAAATACTATATTATTTTTTTTAAGCTCTATAACATAGTCAGAACCAAAATTAAGTTTATTAATAATTGTAGGGTGAAAAATGCAAAAAACTGATTATTGGAAAATTTAAAACCCCAAAACCCCCCTTCCCATGGTCCAAATTTTCTGGATTTCAAACTTAAAGTCATGAATGTCATTTTATATATTTGAGCCAAACATAATCAAAATCGGACCTTTTTTACTCAAGTTATCGTGTTAACGGACACTTATATATATATATATATATATATATATATATATATATATATATATATATATATATATAAAAATTTGAGCGAATAGTGTTTTTGGCATCTGGGGACCTCAAAACAAAAAGTAATCATGGTCTCGGGCTTAAGTCTTACCATGAGACCTACGGTAATAGCTTCTTCCCTATAGGGGAAACAAGCTAAAATCAGTGAAATACGTCTAGATGTGGGTGACAATATCAAATACAAATACCCCAGTTGCAGCAAACCTGCATACTCAGCGAATTTCCAGGTTTTGTTCATTTATGTTCATAATTAAGGGAGACAGAGCATTAATTATTCTCCCATAAGAATAACATGGGGGCTGAGTACGCAGGTTTGCTGCAACAGGAGCCTTTGGCAAACAATTTTTTTTGGCAAATATCAATAGACCAAAACGAGATGAAGCTGTATACCAAGTTTCGTCAGTATACGTTCATAAATGAGTGAGATATAAAAAATGTCTTTCCCCCCAAAAGAATAACATTAGACAACGTACTGTGTTAAGAACTTTCAATATCTCGGTAACCAATTGATGTAGAGGAATGATCAAAATACCAAATTGTGTGTTTTTTTAAGCTGAATCCAATGGGGAACTAAAATTTGACTATCTGAAAAATTACATGTAAAAAATCCAAAAAAAACATTTTTGGGGTACAAAACCCCCCAAAATACCCCTTCGGATAGTGCGATCTGGCTGGTTTTCGAACTTAAGTCATAAATGTTACTTTACACTTTATACCAAGTTTCATCAAAATCGGATCATTTTTACGAGAGTTATCGTGCTCACGGACACATATCAGACATATGAAATATAAAAAATTAACTTCGTCATTTAACAAACCCGTAATGCACCTATGACAGAGTGGTTTCTCTACAAATCATACAAAACAATACCCAAGAAACGGATCAGACATCGGAACTACCTCCAAGTCGAACCGTAGCTACGTCATAACTACGCGCGCGCGTTAGGGAGTGTTCGCGTTTACAACAAATCGCCGAAAGCGGAATACGCCAGGGTGAACGATTTGGACTCTTTTTGTTGTCTTTTTTATGTTTTTTTATGTGAACGAATGGTGTTTTTGGTTGGTTTTGGTCTTAGAACATTATTTCCCAGAACTCAATTGGAGAATTCCTCTTCCAGTACCAGCAGGTGGGTTTCTTGCAAACATTCCAGAGTCCGTCGCCTTGACCACTAGGCCAACGACTCACTAATTTGGTTCTCGTATATGAATAATGTAATTTGATTAAATATTTTTATTATATTAGAACATTATTTCCCAGAACTCAATTGGAGAATTGCTCTTCCAGTACCAGCAGGTGGGTTTCTTGCAAACATTCCAGAGTCCGTCGCCTTGACCACTAGGCCAACGACTCACTAATTTGGTTCCTGGTATCTCCATACGGTTCTTCTGTGTGTGTATATATATATATATATATATATATATATATACAGAAGAACCGTTTATATATATATAAATATATATATATATACACACGCAGTTTCGAACGAATGGTGTTTTTGGGGTCTAAGGACCTCAAAACTAAAAGTTATTTTAGACTTTTTTAGACTATTTTTAGACTATTTTAGACTTTTAGTCTAGTCCCGGGCCTAGGTCTTGCCATGCCGACTACGGTAATTGATTCTTCCCTATAGGGGAAATTCTCTAAAATACTGTTTTATTAAAGTCTGGCCAGTAGTTCAGGAGTTATTCCAGACTTTTGCCCAACTCTGTATAGCGTTTATTCCATAAATAAGATCAAAGCAGCTTTTAAAACATTATCCCGTCTTAGAGGGTTAGCAAAGTTGTTATCTTTTTTAATGAAAAAAAAAAAAAACACAAAAGTAACTCTGTGAGTATTTTAGACATAATTATCGTTCCATATGTTTTGAAATAGTTCTCTTGTATACAAGAAAACTACTTGTTACATCAGAATAACGCTGACAGTATTCTTTCCGTATTTTCATAATTTAAAATGTGTAAAAATATTTATGAGTTTAGACATTACGTAACAGGGGTATGAGGGTTCAAAATGGGCATTGGTTTTATTTAAGAAGCAGATTCGAATGCCAAGTAATTCGTGGCTGAAGACTTATAAAACATAATTCATGGTTATTTAAACAACTTTCTCTCACCAATTAATATTCGCTTAAACAACTTTCTTTTGTCAATTAATATTCGCTGCAAAACAGTAGATAAATTAAAAACTATGGCGGTAAAACCCACTTTCTTCAGGATAGCAATCTTTCCAAAATGTGTTCATAATCCAAACTAAGAAACAATAATGTGTTTTTTCCTGATCATAACAGTTGCTTTTGCAAATTATCGTGTTACGCTCATGACCAAGGTTTTTACGGGAGGTTTCTAAATTTCCCTCTGCACCCTGCAGCCTTTTTGCAGCCATTCAGTTACTACTTTATCCGTCAATTAACTGTCGTCTTTTCCCCACCGTTTTTATACCTTACGCTCGTGCTTTTTAACTGTCCAGTTATAATGAAATCCTTTCGTAAGAAGTGTAAATTGAGGGTATTGACCCGCTCTCCCATAAACAAACAAAGTTTTTGGAATTTCAAACCCGGTTCGAAACCGAGAATGACCGATAAATCTTTACTGACATCAATTAAATTTTGTACTTCCAAGCCTGGTCACAGTGGAAACTCTATACAAAATTATTTTGGGTTAAAAGCCTCAATTATGCATTAATTTTTTATCTTCGCAATACTCAATTAATCAATAAATACTTTAATACTCAATTGGAGGTAAAAATTGTAACTGCTTTCATACACATCAAAGAAAGACAGATTTACAAAATGTATGCGTTATGCAAAGGTAAGAGTACATAGATAAGTTTTTAAAATCGAAGACTCAGTGATAAACTTATTCTGTCGTCGATAAATCCATTAAAATCAGCGGCTTGCATGTATAAAAGTTGAATCGAAATCTACATCGTATTTCTGCAGTAAATTGCCCGATTTCTAATTTTATGTTAATCGGAGTATTTCATCAATAAACTAATAACTTTCCTGCAAGATCCATAATTGCTTTTAGAATATGAACAAGAACGCCCTAAACACTCCCACAAAACACACACTATACAACACACTACCATACATCTGGGTGATAGGTTTTACTTTCATCCATTAAAACAGTTCACAACAATAACCGTAACTTAACCGTGGATGTAACGCACGTGTTAAACTCTTTTGTTGTTGCTACACGAAAATAAGCCCACAAATCTTTTCACCTAATGGAATCGAAGTTGAAAATCCGGGTATCAACGATCACCTGTGTCGTCATTTCACAGTTATCCCGATGCCATTACCCTGAAACTTCATCGCCGACTTAAAACAAACACAGTGGGGGTGTTCACTACCGATTTGAAAGAAAACCGATTTTATTTAGTGAAAATCTGCTGATAGCGGATCGGTAATGGAGCTTCTGTCGCGATCGCAGTTGTACTCGGTGTTGAATGACTCCCTGAAAGGATTTGCTCCTACAGCCTTTATGCTTTAATAAGCTTAGTAAAGCATTCCGGGGGTAAGATCAGCCCTTTGTTCTGTCAAATAAACGCCCCATCCACTTTGACTGCATCGAGTGTTCGCGTTTACAACAAATCGCCGAACGCGGAATACGCCAGGGTGAACGATTTGGACTCTTTTTGTTGCTTATCGCTAAGTAATGGTATCCGATTGGCGAACCGATTACGTTCAGTGAAAGTACTTCAATTTGGAAGAATCACTAATAATTGTCTCCTAAAGTCTCTTTTTAACGCTCTGTACAAAACCTAGGCTATCGGTATTGATGCAAGGCGCTTAGGTTTACTTTGTTTTATGGAAAGCTTCGAATTCTTTTACCATTTGGTTTTGTAAGTAGTATACAATGTGTCAGTCGTTGTTAACAGCTAATCCATATGGCAGTTTATTCTTCATGAGATCATTCTGCTGAGTTTGGAATTTGTATATATATTTCAAACGTTAATTCTTGTATGAATCTACTTAAATGAGAAATCTGCCGGGCAAAATATTAATGTGTTTTATTTATTAAAGCCCCAACAAAATGCAAATCAAAATGTTCGTTGGTATTGCTAGTGTCAAAATTCAGGATGTGGCCAAGATTCCCTCTTATCTTCGTTCCATTGGTCTTAAAATTTGTATTGTTTATCTATGGCAGGCGATGATTTTATCTGGTCGGTATTACATGAATATATGTATGTAACTCAAAGTACACCGGTTTCTCCACAGAATGCAACACAATGTTTTTCGTCCTCTATGTATCTTCCGAGCTTTGATCGAACGGACTTTTTAAATTATATACGAAGTTTTGCTGCGGAGTTTATAGAAAAACAATTTTCTCATTTCTCACCTGTACTCTAGACTCCGGCAGGTTGATCTTGAGCGCGACCTCCTCCCTCATGAAGATGTCCGGGTACCTCGTCTTGAAGAAGAGCGCCTCCAACACGTCCAGTTGGGCTCGGGTGAAGGTCGTCCTCTCCCGCCGCTGCTTCCGAGTGCCCATACCTGCCAACACGACCAGGTTAACAGGTGTCTGGTAAACCAACAAGAAGAAATCCGCTCAACCCTCTGACTTTACTTTGACCACAAAGATCATCGGCTAAAATTAGTCAAGTGAAGACTACCTATTTTTATTTATTATTTTTTAAGAGGGTGGCAGCCTCTTTTTGCCTTACTTTGTACGTCTACATAGACTATGCATCTGTCTGTGGAACGTATCCAGCAAAGCAAACAGTGAGCCTTTACAGAACGAGTTGTACAGTACTGATAAAATTTACTTGTCATGACTGGGATTCGAACCCACGACAGGGCCGTTGCCACGGTTACAGAGTCCGTCGCCTTGACCACTAGGCCAACGACTCACTAATTTGGTTCTCGTATATGAATAATGTAATTTGATTAAATATTTTTATTATATTAGAACATTATTTCCCAGAACTCAATTGGAGAATTGCTCTTCCAGTACCAGCAGGTGGGTTTCTTGCAAACATTCCAGAGTCCGTCGCCTTGACCACTAGGCCAACGACTCACTAATTTGGTTCTCGTATATGAATAATGTAATTTGATTAAATATTTTTATTATATTAGAACATTATTTCCCAGAACTCAATTGGAGAATTGCTCTTCCAGTACCAGCAGGTGGGTTTCTTGCAAACATTTTTGTCCAAAAACATTTATGGACGGGCAATGAAAGGTAAAACGAGGCTGCCAATCTCTTAAAAAACATAACCTTTCCCAATTTTAAAAACTAAGCCATAAGCTATTGTAACATAATGATAATATATTCCAAATCTCAAGTTCTACCCAGCTATAGAGTAACGGTTCACATATCTCTTGCTCAGCATAAATTTACCAAAGTTCATTTCTATTAAGTATGAAATATTTAATAGAAATAAGTATTCTATCAGGAACAAATCTGATGTTGACATAGCTAGTTGCTTCTTAAGTAAGGCAACCGACACATTTGTTTCACACATCAACTGCATTGACAAAACACTGACAAACATCTACGTGTTTGTGTACTCCTCTATAGCATGCTAACTACATTGTTGCTGTATCTCTCTATTGAAAAAATACTGTAATTTTTATTATAACTAATTGTAACTTGCTATTGTTCCTGTTTTAGATACATTTGGTAAGGTCATCCAGAATGTGATGGTAATAGATTTCACGCGGAAAGAGACAAGTGTAGGAAACAATCGTTTCAGTGAAGTGATGTCTGTAGCCAATGTCACAAGCCAAGGTGTAATTTGTTTGCGATTCCACAGCTCTATAGACTGTGTATATGACGTTCAATTTATATCTGATATCAGTTCTGTGCGAGCCGATCCTCGTCGTGAGTGTCACAGCTAATCCGGGCTTGTCAGAGATCGAATAAAACTCGCGTCAAACTCTTTTTTGGTCGCCCCGGTCGTTTTTTCCCGCTGTTTCGCCGTACCGGACTTTTTAGGGGACGGTGCCGAAGTAAAATAAATACAGGAGAGAGAAAGGAAACAATGGCGGAGGGGGAGGGGGAAGCGACAGCCTCCAGTAATCCGGCTTAGTGTCCTTGCTGATGGAGGGACAGTCTGAGAGTACAGTCGCGGCAGAGGCAGCACCAGTGTTGCCATCACACCGCGACCGCACTCTTGCCAACCTCACCGCGAGAATAGCTGCTCGGTTTTGGTTATACAGTATATATATATGAACAATTTTAGACATAATTATATTTCTTGAGACAACAGCTGCATCACATTACACAACAGGGCCGTGCGTTTAACTTGACGCTTAAATCCGACTTTCTGTTTCAATGTGACCAATTAGAATTACGTGTTGCACCTCTGCAATAAAATGTAATGGTTAGTACGCAAATTTAGACGGCTAATGGGGTGGAGCCGAATAAAATTGAAACGGGAGTAGCCTAGTCCTCAATTTGAGTGCCCCCTCTATCCTATCAAAATGCAAGACAACCGGTTCAATAAATACTTATGTCAATAAGGTTTGTATGCACATTTTTAAACAATAGGGAAAGAGATCCTAAATATGTTCGGAACGAGAGCAGATCTATGTTTGATTGTGTTGTATTTACCATGCTATTGCCTAACTTCCTATAACATATCTCTATCTGTCTTATATTTTGGTTTTTGAATCTAGAGATAAACCATGCTACCAATTGTTAGCTCACTAAGTTCAGAAATTTCAATTAATATTGAGATTTTGTGGCTCAGTTGGACATAGTCCGAAAGGGTTTCGGTGATCGAAGGATTAGGGAAACTGGAGGCTGACAAAAGACAATTTGTTCAGAAAGCGGACACATTGAATTTAAGCATCTTTTACAGCATCAGCAGAATTAATATATTCGAAAATGAAAGGCTTAGTGCATCTACAAATATAACTTATTCATGCTATTAGCCTCCTGGATTGATTATATGACTTCGAAAATAAGATTACATACCTTGTCGCCGTCAGTCCACTAGTTTACTACTATAGCTTACCAGTTTCGGGACTAGTATTGTTCCATTATCAAATCTATAAAATACTGTCATCAATAGCTAAATCAATAGCTAAAATACTGTCATCGTCTTGAATTTTAAAATATGTTTATCTTTACACGCAAGTTAATGTTTGATGTTGAAAATGTTTTAAAGAATTTTAGCTTGTGTGGAATATTTGATAATATATTTGATAATGGGACAACCTACCAAAACTAGTAATCTAGTAAACTAGTGGATTGGCGACAAGGTATACACCTTATGATTTAATGATTTATTGATTTAATGTCTTAACCCTGTTTTTTCATATAGAATTTCCATACTTATACGAATGAGTGCAGCAGAAAGGTATATAGTTCTGGAGAAAATAGCGAGTATGGCAAGGGTTTCAAATCTAGATATCTTAGTTATCTTAGTTCCAACCAGATACAGGCTCAGCCAGAGTTTGTTCTTCACTAGAACCTTTTACAAATGTTTAAATCTCAATTATAAATTTGATGATCCACAAGATCCACACAGTACAAAACTAGACCACTTGACGTCTCCGAGTTTGACAAAAATGGTGTCATCAACTAACTGTAGGGAGATGTAAACACATGTTTCAACTTTACGATGATTTTAACAACCTAACGTTAATTATGGGGAATACTTTGAATAATTGTCAAAACTTAATTTCAAAGTGTTCTCCGTGTACTAAGACCTCAAAGGCAGTCGCAATTAGCATCTCGCGCCGTCCCGCGTATAACTACCCTGCAGCCCTCAGCAAATTTACACCGACGATTTATCGTTCGAAGGCGAACCAACAAATCACGCCCCCGCCGCAACACAAGAAGGGCAGAGCCTGGTTGTTGGTTTAAATTAATTTCAGTCATGAATATTTAGGCGGGAGCGAGTGTGTCGCTAAGCCTATGGGAGTTGACAGCTGCGCCCCTCCCCCCTCCCATGGTTAAATATCCATTTCACAACTTCGCTGCGGCAAATTGCGCACACATACGCGCTCTCCCGCACGCAAATACAGTGAACAACACGTGCGGGGAGCGTCGGTGTAGTTTATAAATTACATCACGGTTGACACCTGCATGTGTTCCTAAACTCCAATTTTCCAAAAATAATAAATTGTTGAGCATATAGACAATGCAATAATTGTGTCGCAGACTGTGTTGATGTGGGTTGTAGTATAATCCGTTTATGCAGTGTTGATTCAAATTGTACAGCTGAGACGGACATTACCAACTGTCGTTTTCCCAATGATTCTGTATGCGTTCATTTGTTTGCATGGATACGATTGCCAATTTTTGGAAGTAAAGTTAATAGGCGTGATTTCAATCACTACAATATCAATCGGGCTAACTACTTGCGCGATGTATATAGTATAGTAGATATGGTTTAAATGCCTCATAGTCACCCGTAAATCACACTGGATCAAAACAACCATATAAGATGTTTTAAGCAGGAACCATTACATAACACTTATTGAGCTTCTTATATATTGCAATTGCAATTACTATGGACAAAACAGAAAATAGGAAAATACAAGAAATAGGTTTGTGCTCACTCGCAAGAATAACAGGAAGAAAAATTAAACCTCATAAACAGCTCCCATCACAACTCAAGCATTAGTTGCCATAACATAAAGATAAGTAGTAAGAACATGTATTTTTGTTTCTTTTTAGGATGTGGTTTTTGAAAAAATATATGCAGTAGTCCTCTATCAATAGTATCTTTTAAAACCTTTTTTCATGTTCGAATGTCAATGGAAAGAGTGTCTCGGCTAGATTTATGTTTTATTATTATTAGTGTAAGAGATGAAAACGGGCACTCTCAAAAGAAGTGATTAAACAAACTATTTGAACAGTAATTTTAAGGGCTAAATGTTCTGTAACCTTAATAACATTCGTCGTCTTTGAGTTAAAAGTAAAATCTAATATACCTTTGGCTGAAGTGTACCGAGTTATAAAACGTTTAAGCCTAAAAAGAACCGTACACAAATATGAACATTATATTAAAAGGAGGTTAGTAAATAATATTTAAACCTTAGTAAGAACCCTAACTTACTTGGGATTTTAGAAGTAATTCCAACTAGGAAATTGAAAATAGCAGACATATTTGTTTTTAGATTATATTTAATAGAGTAAAGATATTTAAATCTTTGCAAATTCACAACGTAACATTCGGTGTAGACCTTCAGAAAAGCGACTTACAAATCGACTATTCCTTCCATATTCTAGTTGTTACGAGGAAAACTCTTTACACCCGAATTACATACACCGTTTTCCCTACAAATTCCGCTCGCTAGCTAAATAGGCAACAGCTGTTTTGCTTTGTGTTTTTAGATCGTAAAGAAGCACTTTAAGGTGCGGTTGTAGGAAAACATACTATCGGCTCGAGGTGGTCAGTTTGAGCAAAATACGCTCCAGTCACAAGACCCTTCGCGTTACCAGTTTGAGCGAAATACGCTCCAGTCACGGGACCCTTCGCGTTACCAGTTTGAGCGAATACGCTCCAGTCACGAGACCTTTCGCGTTACCAGTTTGAGCGAAATACGCTCCAGTCACGAGACCCTTCGCGTTACCAGTTTGAGTTAAATACGCTCCAGTCACGAGACCCTTCGCGTTACCAGTTTGAGTGAAATACGCTCCAATCACGATACCCTTCGCGTTACCAGTTTGAGCGAGATACGCTCCTGCCACACGAGACCCTTCGCGTTACCAGTTTGATCGAAATACGCTCCAATCACGATACCCTTCGCGTTACCAGTTTGAGCGAGATACGCTCCTGCCACACGAGACCCTTCGCGTTACCAGTTTGATCGAAATACGCTCCAGTCACGAGGCTCTTCGCGTTACTAGCTGCTTCAGGCAAACTTTAACTTTTAAATCCCGTCCCTCCTCAACAGGTTATTCAAAATCATTTATCTATAACTCATTTTAAAGTGTAAAAAAATACCTATCAATTTCAGTGAGCAGAAATTCGATTTTACAAACAAATAGTTCACCCTAGTAAAAAATCTTAAAAACTGAGTATTTTGGAATTTTACTACTATTATTTTTATGTCGAAATGTTGCTCACAGAAATCACTAAATATTATTTTCCTCTATAAAATGAGCCATAAATCAACGATATCGGATAATCTGTAGAAAAGGAATAAAAGTTAAGAGTTACCATTGGCCTTAGGGAGGAAGCAGACATAAATCAACAATTGGGGATTATTCGTTGGGGAGGGACGATATTTGAAAGTTATCAAGCAGGTAGAAGGAGGTGACTGGAGCCCCATCTCAACCATAACCATCGTAACTACGGCAATTTTGTCGTCCAAGACTTAACCAATAACTTCACACCACCCAGTCAAATCGAAGTGGGTGAAATCAAAACGGAATCACCCTCTTAAAAAACAATTGGAGTCGTCAAGACAAATGTTATGAGAGTAAACGACCGCGAGGGTGATGGGGGGTTTACGTATTTGGGGGGGGGTTGCGTGCCTACACGCGTGCCAATCATCAGCGTAAGTGCGGAGTTGTGTCGTCTAATGACGTCACCGCGCGGCGAGCGTCGCTGGGTAAATAGGAGGAAAGACGGGGAGTGAACATTAGAACACTTGCAGTGTTTACGCTCTGTTGCGTGTCGAGGGGTCGAACCATAGGAATGATTTTTTAATGGACTTTTTAAGTATTCCCGTTAGAAACACATATTCCACTAATAATGTTTTATTGGGCTTATGGTATACAGATGGTTATCCTAAACTGTAAAGGAACAGCATCAGCCATAGATGGAAATTGATACAAAAAATGTAAATATTCTTTGTTATTTCTTGTATATGCTTATAACTTTCTATGGAAAAATCATCCAAATGGGGGTTCAACATTAAATCGAGTATAAATTTAATTGAATCGTGTCATACCAGTTCTGGGGCAATATAACATCTTTAAGATGTCAAAACTATATAAATTTAAACAGTAAAAAAGTTACGATTTGGCGTTGATGAATTTTGCACACACAATCGTGACAAGTTTGCAGGCAACTTTTAAGGATATAATTAAGTAGTAAAGTATAAATTCACGGATTCTATCAATGTATTACTTTGATGCATGACAATTGACTTGATAAAAAGTGATTCTCTTGGATTCATTAGAATTTGTTCTTACCAGGGTTTTAAATTGGAACATATCCACACTGATTTACACATAAACTATGCTAAACGAGGATTTATCCAAAAGTATATAGAACAAGACTAAATTAATACTGACAAATTACATACAGTAAGACACAACAAATCTAAAGACAACCAATAATGATGATTTCATATTTTAATTTATTTACAACCAAGCACGATAATTGCTATCTTAGCTAATTATAATAATATAATAATTAAATAAACTTAAATTAAATAATTAAATAAATAACTAAATATAATAATTATAATAATATATAATAATAGCTAATTCTTTTTTGCTCACTAATAGATATCTGATATCTTTTGAAATCAGCCACCCTGGGTATACCCAATGTGAACTAGAGAAAATGAGGGAAAATGAAATTTAATCTAAAATTGTGAAAACATGAATGTGGAAGTGGACTTGTAAAACAAGAGACGGGCAAAACGAGAGAGACGATAGAGGATGATAATCGGATCAGGCGGGTTCGCGACGGAGAGTGCAGCAGTAGAGGCCGTGGGGGATCGCCGAGGTTGTGAAGTTGTACCCGGGCTTCAACAATCACCAGCACTCGAGAAAGGCGATCTCAGCAGAGTAGCCCTGCTACGAGTGTCAGAGATTCTCTTCATAATTACTGCACGTATTTAAGCTGTTGTATATGCAGCTATAACTTTTAGAAGAGGCTTAAATTTATTCGATGTTTAGGCCTGGCCGCTGTTTATCTTTATAATAAGTGCGTGTTATGTGAAAACGAAGAGGAAACTAGTTTTGCGAACGTGAAAAGACGTATAATCGTTTATCATAGTTAAATTTTTTAAGGTTTGTTTGTTTAAAACTACGCTAAATTGTGTTGATATTTAGATAGTGTTCAGTTGATAACAGGTGGAGTTTCCTTGCCTCCCGAAACGTTTTATAGTTTTAAACACAAAAGCGAAAGTTAAGTCCAAACGAACCTTAAAAATGAAAGCATATGAATCGGCATAATGTGTTTCGAAAATATAATAAATTAAATGCTGCATATTCACATGGACATTTTTACTACTGTATATAGGAACATTATTAATTACAAAAAGATGCATGATTTTATAAATAAAGTATGAAAAGAGTTCATGTTCGATTTCATAAAACTTTAAACTGACCACCGGTATTCGGAACAGTAAAGGATCAAGATAATAAATTTGAACGTGTGCGTATTTGTTACTCGTAAGCCTCCGGTTTCACTGACACAGTATGTTGTATCCTCAAGTCACCGGTTCCACTGACATAGTACGTTGTATCCTCAAGGCACCGGTTCCACTGACATAGTATGTTGTATCCACAAGCTACCGGTTCCACTGACACAGTATGTTGTATCCTCAAGTCACTGGTTCCACTGACATAGTATGTTATATCCTCAAGTCACCGGTTCCACTGACATAGTATGTTGTATCCACAAGCCACCGGTTCCACTGACACAGTATGTTGTATCTTCAAGTCACCGGTTCCACTGACAGAGTATGTTGTATCCTCAAGGCACCGGTTCCACTGACACAGTATGTTGTATCCACAAGTCACCGGTTCCACTGACACAGTATGTTGTATCCTCAATTCACCGGTTCCACTGACATAGTATGTTGTATCCTCAAGGCACCGGTTCCACTGACATAGTATGTTGTATCCTCAAGGCACCGGTTCCACTGACACAGTATGTTGTATCCACAAGTCACCGGTTCCACTGACATAGTATGTTGTATCCACAAGCCACCGGTTCCACTGACACAGTATGTTGTATCCTCAAGTCACCGGTTCCACTGACATAGTATGTTGTATCCTCAAGGCACCGGTTCCACTGACATAGTATGTTGTATCCTCAAGGCAGCGGTTCCACTGACATAGTATGTTGTATCCTCAAGGCACCGGTTCCACTTACACAGTATGTTGTATCCACAAGTCACCGATTCCACTGACATAGTATGTTGTATCCACAAGTCACCGGTACACCGGAGTAAGAGGATCAGATGCTCCACTATGTTCAAATATTCCCTCAGTGAACATAACGTCATCAGAACGAGGGATCCCACTGCTGCCACCAAAACTTTGTTGTTTTCAGTTCTTAACCTGCGGTGAGCTGTTGTACACAAATAATTTTACCCTTGTAAAGAGGGGACTCTTGAATATCGATAGACTGATCGTTTATACCTGATTCTCCTATTAGACCAAATCACAAATTATTCAATTGTTTGAAACCGTTATGGTTAATTTTTATAAGCAGAGAATTTGGTGAGCAAAATTTTGAGTTCACTAACATTTTTTTATAAAGAAAATAGAATATTTTAAACAGTGATTTTAAATTGATTTTAGTTATTTTTAGCGAATTTCCCCTATAGGGAAGAAGCTATTACCGTAGGTCTCATGGTAAGACTTAAGCCCGAGACCATGATAACTTTTTGTTTTGAGGTCCCCAGATGCCAAAAACACTATTCGTTAAAATTTGTATATGTGTGTGTGTGTGTGTGTGTGTGTGTGTGTGTGTATTTATTTATTTATGTGTCCGTAAGCACGATAACTCTCGTAAAAAAGGTCCGATCTTAATGAAATTTGGTACAAATGTGTAAATTACCATTTATTTGAACGAGTTCGGAAACCAGACAAATCGCACCATCCGAAGGGGGATTTTTGGGGGTTTTGTACCCCAAAAATGGGGTTTTGGGGTTTTCACTTGTAATTTTTATTTGAGTCAAATTTTAGTTATAACCATTAAATTCAGCTTAAAAACAAACAATTTGGTGTTTTGATTATTGCTCTACCTGAATTGGTTACTGAGATATCGAAAGTGCTAAACACAGTACGTTGTCTAATGTTTTTATTATGGAGAAAAAATAATATTTTACATCTCGCTTACTAATGAACTGACGAAACTTGGTATGTGGCTTCATCTGGTTGTGTTTTATTGTTGTTTGTACAAAAAAATTTTCGCCTATGGTTCCCGTAGCAGCAAACCTGGGTACTCGGTCCCCATGTTACAGCCACTTATGGCGATTAATTAAAATGTTATATATGCTTATTTATGAATGTATTTTGGATGAAACTTGGAATGTGACTTCACCCAGATGAGTTCTATTGATATTAGCATAAAAACCCATTATTGTGTTCCTTATTGCAGCAAACCTGCGTACTTATCCCCAGTGTTATTCTTATGAAGAATAATTAATATTTTATACATCGCTTATTTCTCATGAATTCTGGTCAGTGGTTATTGTGATATTAAGACAAATATTCATTGGAAATTCGCTGAGTAGGCAGGTCCGCTGCGTCGGAGGATATTTCCTTTAAAAACGAGTCATAAATCAATGATTCTGGCTAGTCTGTTGAGGACGGGTTTTAAAAGTTTACTCTTATGGGAGAAGCTGTATAAACGCGAAATTTTTCGGTACTAGAGACCCCCTCTGAGTACTAATGCATCGCCTAAACATAATTTTACAGTATTAATTTTGTTAGTGCCGTGGACCGTGTTTGAAGAAATAAATTTTGAGTTACAGTATTAACACGAATTAGGATTACGCAAACCTTAAACATCCATACTAACATAAGTAAATGTTGTTCATGCACTAACGTACTTTGGTTACAGGTTAGGTTGTAGCACAGTTAGTGAATTTCCTTTGGAAAGTGAACAATTAGCATGACCCGCACGGTGAAACTTAAGCCCGGGACCACCATAGAAGTTCCTAACGTGACCCCCTGAACACGTTTTTGGGGATCGTTCAAAATTGTATATATATATATATATATATATATATATATATATGTGTGTGTGTGTGTTTGCACTCTAGCTGTCGCCTTTTTTGTCCGATTTACTTCAAATTTGGTAGGGACATTCCTTTTTGTAATCAGTTGGACAAGTTTGTTGGGAAAAACAATCGGAAAACTCTAACTCCCTTTTTTGGGTATTTTAAATTTAGAAATTTGAGTTTTTGGGCCCAAAAAGGGTAATAAAAGCCCTAAATGTAAGGTTAATGGATACTAGGTTATAGAACGTAAACAGGCGAAAATTTTAAGCCCTCGCTCATCATTCTAGCGCTAATATTTACCGAGTTATTAAAGAAAATGAAACTTGAGTTAACACAGTACGTTGTCTTATGGGGATTTTACATTGGAAAAGGTTGGTTTTCATATCTTGATGTAGTTTTATCACTCCTAATACCCCGATACTGATTTTTGATCCTGATGGTACATCCTCCTAAGCTTACAATGCACAACATTGCCATCCCAATACTGCATTTAAATAGAACCAGGTACATCAGAACTGCCAAAAAACTGAATATTTTACATTTTGCTAAAAGTGTCACAAATATTTGTTTATTTGATTTCTTAAGTTATTATTGGGGAAATTCACTTCCCTCACGTCAGCGTGCTGCGTGCAAACTCGTTTGTCTTTAACATGGCATTGTAATATCTTAAAAATCTGAGCTTATTTGTTAAAATAAGGAATGTTTTTATACATTTTTATAAAAAAATTATAGCTATACAAAACGTTTGTAATGCTATTCGTGATATAATTATCCCTTGTTTTCAATAATGCCGTCTAAGAAAATGAAGCAATAACTAAGCAAAAACATGATATCGGAATTGCATTTTTTTATAAATTCACTTAAACTGCCAAAATTATATTCTTGCAAATTTGGAAACAATTTTTTCCAAAGACTCCTACATATCCATCCTTGAGCTTGACCTAATCTAGTTTGAATTTGTAGTGGTATTCTAAGTTTTTTTTTTCAATCTGAGGAATGTAATGCTTGTTAAACACTATAATATAGGGGGATATATATACTAAGACTAAGACGTCGTTTTTTTTAAAAGCATCCAACAAACTCATAAAAATCTTTCTGTTGGTTTATGAGCGTAATTTTTCGTCACCTAAATATAAGAAATTAACTGTCTTGACGCTTCTTCTTGGCAGTATTATCATCAGAAGCCAATTTCGGCGGCCGACAATCACACTCGACACAATGCAGTGGCGTGTCGTCGTGGTGCTGTCGCATCAATAGCGCCCCGTGCGAGCGAAGCCCTTCGTCCGCTGAGCTGAGGGGTTTCCTATATCGTTTCACCATTCCTCCACCATCTCTCCACTCTAATTTTGTCTCCGATCATTATGTAATCGCTGATGTCGCGATGATCGATACTTGTTGCATCACAGGCTCGAGTTTCGTTGTCTTTGAGCGCGTGATTTCTGTCGCGAGGTCGTGTTGTGAAAGGAGGACAATTGTTTGGTATAATTTTAATTTGGGAAAAAGAGTGATTTTCTTGGACTCAAACGCAGATCTCCAACTAGATGGGGTTTGAAAATATAAAACTGAATTATTACTTTTGTTGTAAAGGAAACGGCAATTTTGAATCACCTAAAGAGCGTCAAGTAAAAAGCGTAAAACACAACTATAGCCTCTGACCCCGATCATTTATACTAGATCCCCTAAAAGTACGCGTGGTTTTATGGACATAAAGAAATTTATAATATATACTTTACTTGGGGCATGTAATTGACAAAATAACCACCTTTACTTATTTATATTAAAGTAAGTAATTTGCTACCTAATGTTTCTCATCTGATATCGGTATATAAAATTCTCACCAACTGTTATTTACAACAGTTATATTTTTCTAACAAAAACATACCAAAGAAAACGATAATAAACTATATGATAGTAGTAAGAACAAGAATCTAAATGCGTTTCAACGTTACACCACAATCCATTATGTTATGTTTTCTTGTTTAATCGGGATGATAGAAAGACACGTGCAGAGTAAGATTTGAACACGATCCACACGAGTCAAGCTAAAGACAAAAATGTTAACTAGGTAATCCGGCTGCTCGAATTCGAGTAGTTTAAATTGTGATACCATTCCAGAAGTTAACTTAAACAGCTGATCTTGTTCTGTACTGTGTTTTGATACCTTCAACAGCTATCAAATACTAAAAAAATGATTACTGTTCCGCCATAAGATTAACATTGCAACTTTTGAAAGGCTATGGGGTGTAGCCCTAAGAACGAACTTGAATTCTGAGGAAATCGGAAACTACGCATTATCCCCTTTAACAGATAATTTTATAAATCGGTTCAGTAATCACTGAGGACTTATTAGCATTTCAACCGTGTATTAATACATAGGATTGTTCAATAATTGAAAAAATTAACTTCTTTTTTAAAATAAAAAAATTAGCGTAAAAAATAGTGTTGTCAACGTTACCTGGAGGGAAGCCGACGGAAGAGTCGATGTGGTGGAGGCCGAAGGGTGCGGAGAGGGCGGAGACCGGCGGGAACTGATGGTGGGAGGACATCATGGGCTGGAGGGTTGGGCCCTTCATGAACCCGCTCATGGCTCCGAAGACCCTGCAACAGAAGACAACATTAGCTAAAGAAACGTAAAACTAAACTGAAGAGCTAGTAATTGATCAAGACCTGAGTCTAAAGACCAGCTCGGCTGCATTGTAGAAGTACCAACAGGAATTAATGAGGGGAAAACCTCCCGGACAAAGAGTGGTCTAAACAACCACGATATCGTTATTATGTTAAAAATTATCCTTGCCATTTTTAGAGGAAAGGTCAGCTACTGTTAATGCAACACAGTCGTTTGCACAGGCATGGTGCAAACTAAACACGGAGTGGCACGACTGCATACCGGCGTGGAGATGAAAGGTGGATCAGTTCTATTCTGGAAAGATTAGAAAAAGAATATCACAATGATAGTTTCTGCACTTTTTCCTTAAGTAAATTTAAACAATGCAAGAAGAAAACCTTTTTGATATTTGGTCTGTTCAAAAATTTCAAACAATTCTTCAAACAAACCTTGGAATATTGAGCACGTACGAAGTTAATGGTCTTTATATATTTTATTCATTAGAAGCTGAGCTGAACTTGACCAAAGTGATAATTTGTCTAGAAGAGTCAGGGAAAACATTAAGCGTCGACTCTCTGGAGGAACAGCATAGTGGGAAGCAAATCACGGACTCGCATTTGCTGTCCTTGGATCTTCGTCGTAATTGGCACTAAGCCATATCGAAAAAGCCTAAGGAATACCTTTGCAACTAACCACCTGGATTGTATTAAATAAATTACGGGCATATCAGATTTCTCTACCATTCGTTGAGCAAGGTGAGATTGCCTATTCAAAAATTAAATGTAGATACTAAACAAAATGGCATTTATAAATATATCAGGAGATACAAGACTGTACTTTTAATCCGCATTACATTGTCAAAAAGTATACTGCTGTCTATTTATATATAAACATTGAATGAAAACATCAGATTGGTTAAGTTGGAGTTAGAGTATCATTCTTTCATTAGGATTTTTCTAAAATATCACGAAACTGATATTTTTAAGACATTAAAAATTCCTGTAAACATTCGTTGAACTCCCTCTTTATACTTGTGCTCAATAACAATCAAACGGGCCTAGTCTGCTTATCCCTCACAACAAAGTAACGTCTATTAATCCACCCTCTACTAGCCTGTTTCCGCCTCAGTACAACCAATGACGAATTTCCTCAGTGAAAGTTGCCGACCGAGATGGCTCCATTGATCCGGCGTAGATGTTGAGTCAAGTGCCCCAGAAGGTGATGGGATTACCGCGTCCTGTGAGCCAGTCCTGGCTTAGTCCCGGCGGGAATGTCTGGAAGAATGTAGAGCCAGGACATTGTATGCTTATTGGATTAGGGTGGCTTACTTCCAGCAGGCGGGACGGTCGAGCGGCTACATGTGCGCGCCCACACCTGGCTCGGATAAATGAATATCTCCTCCTTATATCGTGCGGACAAATCGTCCGGAATGTTGAATTGAATGTAAGAAATAGAAAAGATCTGAAAAAATAACTAACGTCGGTACTTGTTCAAACCGTTCTGGAGAGCCGTAAATTTATACTATATCAAATCAAATACATACTAATCAAATTGCTGTGTTAAATGGGGCGCTAACCCTCCTGATGACTAGCAATGCAAGTGTGTCAGAACTTACAATGAAACACTGGAATCATCATTGAAACACGAATACAACTCAGGGAAACTCTTTGAAACGCCATAAGACGAAATCGATTCAGATACATATAATCGAAATTGTTGAAGGGGAAGGAAGACGATAAGCAAACAGTGGTTGGCCACCAGAAACACGATTTTATCATTTTAAATGTTTAGGCGTCAATAAGTATTAACAAATAACTAAAAACACAGATTGGACCAGCATGCTTGGGGCTCAAAGAGTTAAGGACGTATCTGGTTGTTAAACGTTAAATTATTATTAACCATCTTTGCTTGTATGGAATAAGTTGTAAAACGAAAATATATACGTTTTATCATAACATCATATATTATAAAAACTACATATAGAATTTCTAAACTGAACAATAGATGTAACGATTACAATCTGGATCGTTACCTGGTGACGAGACTTTGAAGGATTTGCATCTATTGTAGTTGCATAGTCGTGCATGTATCATTATCAGTTACAAATGATCAAAAGCATGACGAATGTGTCTGAAAAGCCAAAGAGGCCGAGCTTTGATAAGCGAAGTGAACCAGTAGGACTTGTCAATACATGTCAATGCCCAGTCATTAGTGAAAGTCAGTTACAATATTGGCTGTTTAATACTGTTTAACTGTTGGTCAATTATTAATTTTAACTGCTACCGTCTGAGGATATAGCTTCTGAAAGTTAGTCATAATTATTATAAAATAAGCATCAACATGAGCTGATAAGTTAAATGGCAAACAGTTTAGATAATACAATTTCTCACTTCTCCATTTTAAATAGTTTTGCCATTATTGCAACAATGTTAGTGGAAGTTAAAACTTGGCATATTGCTAAATCATCGCACCTTCTGTCTTAGAGTTGTTGAGTTTAGACTAAATATACCCAAGCTGTTCGACCTTGCGTGATAACTCACGCACTACTGCCGATTTACTAGCGAAGAGGAAGATTTAATCAGAGATTGTTTTCTGAGGAGAAAACGTTCCATGTAAGATCCAAACACCACTGAAGTAGCGCCAAAGGAACTAATGGACGTCTTGTCGCGTTCTTCCCAATCTCACCTTCATTGTGTTCTCACTATACACCCACTTCGCTCATCATTGTACGCTATCTCCGATTTTTCCTTTACTCTCCAGAAGCCACTTGCACTTTACTAGACGTTAAATGTTTGAATATTGTTGATGATCTCTATTAAACGGTGATTGACAGACCAATCTATTCCATGATATGTACGCTTATTGTTAAAAGTATACCAATAAACCCTTAAGAAATCTATTCATCCCATCATTACCTATCCTTATTATCCCTTTTGATCCGGCTATCATGACTTGGCAACTCCAACCCTACACCCGGGACTGTAGTGGTAGCGTCGTGAAACCCTTGTTGAGATACACATCTGCGACAACCCGAGAGGTGGTATTGTAGCCAGTGGGGCAGAGCCCGAGGTGTCTGTATCGCACCATCGCCGTCCTCCATTAGTGGCGAGGCTGTCGGTTCGAGGCATCTGCCCCAGTGGGTCCGAGGAGCCCGAGACACTAGGAGATAATGCCTGCACTTCTCAGGATTGCAAAAAACAACCTCGTAGCCACACTGCGGGAACTGCCGTTGAAAGCTTGGCCGCAGCAGCCTCTTGTGTGAAGAATAACTGATTACGTGGACGCTGATGCAGCGAACGGTTACGAGTTAGTACGTACTGACTTTATATAGCAAGTGATACATTTACCCGCGGAGTATTAATGCACTATTACAATAAAAAATACACTTGGGCGTATTTAGCCAAGTGATCGGATTTCCGTTTTAATTTTTATTTGTATATAATTTTCGCATTTGTTATCAAAATACCCTTGCTAAGATTGAGGAAAAATATGAAGGCGATTGAAGACGATGTGATTGAAAAGGACAAATTGTAATCTTGCCTAATACACTGATTCAGTATTTGCAAAGTGAATGTAATTAATTTTATATAGTAGATAATAAGTTTTGAATATTTCAATAATGAATCAAGTGATTACTATATCTCAAGATATAAAACCTTGTTTAAAGTATGTGGGTTTCATTAGTTTACCCATGAAATAATCAGGAAACCTCAATCGCCGAACAATGTTTACCCGTTAAACGCTGGAAAGAAAACAAATTTGACTATTTAAGTCCACAAAAACTTGAAATTTGTTTACACGTAGACAAAATTATTACGTTTTTTAAAGATTTATTTATGTGACACCTGGCAGAGTGTCATGGTTATTCGTGCAGTCCTTGCATTATGCAGTTCATGCAGATAGTCCAAACAATTTATTTAACTCATGCTGACACGTTTATTCTTTGCTGATCACATATTATTGACTAACTTCATGCAAATTTTACATCACAAAACAGGAGTAAATAAATGCAGATGATAATCCAATACATACGAATAACAATTTAAAATTGATTAACATCAAGCAGCACATAGTATAATCCAAGCCGAACAACGTTTACCTTTTAAACGCTGGAAAGAAAATAAATTTAACTATTTTAAGTTCACAAAAACGTTACATCGTTTACAAGTCCATGTGCTGTGCATAGATCGCGTAGACAACATGGTCACATCATTATGTAACTTAATATTTATGTGACACCTCGCAGACTGCCATGCAGACTGTTAATTCATTTCGTCCCTGCATTTCCCAGTTCATGCAGATAGTCCATACAATTTATTTAACTAAATGCAGATGATAATCCAATAAATGCTAGTAACAATTTAAAATTGTTTAACACCAAGCAACACCTAGTATAATACGGTAACTATCTTGTATGTAATAGTTTTCGTTTTAAATATACCCTATAATGTAAGACCCTTTCGTGAGCTGCAGCCAATGTTCAGCATTGGTCACATTGATTAGAAACAATCTACGGAAAGTCGGTAAAATTTATTTAATTAGTTTTTGTAAACGTTTTAGAGACGTAAATGTAATGAGGGATAATTTATATTGATAGTTTATTCAGCTGGTAGGGCTGTATACAAATTAACCAATGGTTGAAGGGTCGGGCAAAACATCTACATTCACCAATCCCGAAATAGGTAGAAATCCAGGCCCGTCAGAACATCCAAATTCACCAACTTTTGCTCGCGAGCGGTTGGATCGGGTTGCCCTGGGCCTTGTATATATTTATTTTCCGCAAGAATGAGCACCCACTCAACAATCATCCCCTTCCTGTCAAATTTAATATTTTACATTTTTATTCTGGAACATTTTTTTTTAAATTAATTAAGATAGGAGTCTTGTCATGAACCCGGGTTTCTGTGTTTTAGTCGAAAAATTGGGCTTTTTGTTTGTCATTTTAAAAGATTAAACCTATCCCGACGTAATATTACTATACATATAATTAGTGTACAAAATATTCTGTTTAATTGACTTAGCACATTTTTAAAGGCCCAATTTTTTGCAATGTACCTTAATTAACAAATCTCGCCAACAACATTTCTTACATTAGATCAACATAATATAGAGTTCAAACTATTTTGTGTTGTAGTTTATATAAACAAATAAAATAAAATAAAAACAGTAACCGTATTATAGAATTGTTTTTGAATTGTGATCTCACAAACAATATTATTTTACATCTGAGGTTATCTACCTAGCCAACGCGCCGAGGGGCTGCAAGCGGATTCCCGAAATTGGTGAATTTGGATTTTATTGTCGTTCTTCAAACCATTGGTGATTTTGGATGCGCGTGCGCCTTTGGCTCCGTGGTCTTCCCTACCTGTAAATTTTCTTGGTGTCGTATTAAAGCGTGGAATTAATAACGCCTGGTTAAACTCATAATGAGGGTCAGATTTGGTGCCGTATTCGAGTGCCGCCGTCACACAATAGTTGTCAGCTGCTCTCCCCCTCGCGGAGCAATAGAGGTGTTTCCAGCGGCCCCGATTTCTAGTTGTTCTACCCTTGGAGCAAAAGATGTGTTTTGAAATGACCCTAACCCCCAGAGCAAAATACGTGCAGCCATTTGGATTCGGCCCTGGTGGGACATTGACAACGTGCAGCCATTTGGATTCGGCCCTGGTGGGACATTGACGACGTGCAGCCATTTGGATTCGGCCCTGGTGGGACATTGACGACGTGCAGCCATTTGGATTCGGCCCTGGTGGGACATTGACGACGTGCAGCCATTTGGATTCGGCCCTGGTGGGACATTGACGACGTGCAGCCATTTGGATTCGGCCCTGGTGGGACATTGACGACGTGCAGCCATTTGGATTCGGCCCTGGTGGGACATTGACAACCTTCTCCAATTAATTGTAAGCATTTTCTTTCGGAAAATGAATAAAGAAAACTATAAGTACTGATGGATAAAAATGCAGCAGTGATAACCGTAAAAGACATGAACATGTGTACAGCATATGTCATTGTTATTACACAGCGAAGAGATTACAAAACTTGTAAATACAAAGTAAAGTTTAACGTAGACTTAAAAATGCGCTTTATATATCCTAATTAAGGTATAACTGTCTAATATTATTTAACAGGGTTGAAAGATTAAAGCGGAGGTAAAAAACAGTTTAGATCTGTCGTTTTTCAAGACAGTTATCTAAAACGCGGGCCATTAAATGAGAAGCCTCCATGAACAGGGCAGATATTAAGGAATATGATAAAGGAAAATACCTCCGTCACAGCAAACTTGCATACTCAGAGAATTTCCAAGCATGGATATGTTTATCACTACCACATAAAGCCACTTACCAAGTTTCATAAAAATGCATAAATAAATAAGTGATCTATAGCATTTTATTTATTCTCTATAGGAATAACATTAGGGCTGAGTATGCAGGTTTGCCGCTACCGGGATAGTCAACAAAAAATCAATTTGTTGTGGAAATATCAATATACCAATACTACGTGAAGCCACATACCAAGTTTCATCAATATACATTCATAAATAATCAAGATATCAAATTTTATTTATTCTCCATAAGGATAACATTGGGCAATGTACTGTGTTTAGCACTTTTAATAGCTCTGCAACGGTCAGACGTAGAATCACAATTTAAACACCAAAATTATTGTTTTGTGGATCTGAGTTTATTGGTAAAAGCAAATATGAAGTTTGAATTTAAATTAACTGAGGAAAAGCCAAAAACCTTTTTCCCATAAGATTAACACGGGAGATTTTTTGAGCAGGATTTTTTTTATTTTCTCCGCAACCACTTAACCTAGGTTAATAATTCAAAATACCATATTATTTTTTTCAAGCTCTATACTATGGTCCAAACCAAAATTAAGTGTTTTGCAAATTTGAGGGTGGAAAGTGCTAAAAACAGATTTTTGGAAAATTTAAAACCCCCATAAACCCCCTTCCCATAGTCAGATTTTTCTGGTTTTTCGAGATTTTCGAACTGAATGTCATAAATGTCACTTTACACTTTTGAGCCAAATTTCATCGAAATCGGACGTTTTTTACTCAAGTTATCGCATTCACGGACACATATATAGATATATGAATATAAATTTGAACGAATGGTGTTTTGTCATCTGGGGACCTCAAAACAAAAAGTTATCATGGTCTCAAGCTTAAGTCTTACCATGAGACCTACGGTAATAGCTTCTTCCCTATAGGGGAAGTTCGCTAAAAGGATATCTGCCTAGGGCAAGGGTTATTTTTTCATTTGTGTAAGATAAACGTAAAATGAACGCATGGAAGATGCGATAATATAGCATTGCTGTCTGGACTTCCCGGTTTTTTTGTTTAAGGGGAACTCCAGTCACCGGATTTTTCGTGTTTCTTCCTTAAGGTCAATGTTAACTTCCAAGGCCCGTACCTCTTTAATGGGTTATCCGAAATTGTTGATTTGTGGTTTATTTTAAAGAAACAAAGTAATAATAATAACCTAGTGACTTTGCATAGCAGAATTTCAATATCACAAATAGTTCACCCATTAACATTTTTAAATCTTTAAATATAATTCTGTAAGCGAAATTTTTAAGTCGAAATTGTGGGAGTTTGGAAAATCACAGGATGATGGGAGAAGGCTCAAATTAAGGTCTTCATCCCAGGGACTCGGAGAATATAGCAGTATTTCTAATAGGTTACCAGCAAACGAGAAATGACGTAAAACATCCCCCGTAAGGAAAGCATGGGAATTTAAAAACGTCTGCTTACATTAAAACAAGTGATTGTGTGTCTACTTTGTTTACGAACTTGCATGTGTTTCTTACTTGGAGTAAGGTTAGGGACTATCGCCCCTTCAAGCCAATAGTATTGAATATTTTGGAACTTTACTGAATGATTATCATTTGTGATTCATCATTTTGCTCACTAAAATCGCTAGGACTATTTTTTTTCTCTTTGAGATGAGCCATAATTCAACGCTGTGGATAATCCGTTAAGGATGGGTGGGCTTTGAAATTATGGGGGAAGCCGGTAGAAACGCCGATTGTTTCGTGGCTGGAACTCACTCTTAATTAAAAAAATACAAATATAATAATAATAACCAGGCACAACATGAACAGAATTATCAAATTAAAAATATTCATTAGTAATATATTTATCAATAAATCGGTCTCACAGGAGGAACATGTTAATACGTCTTTAGAAATAGTTCATGGCCAGCTTTAATACAAGCTAGATAGTGTAATTCCGCTACGATAGCACCGACATGTATGAACCAGGAAATCCCCAGGGTGGTTGTAGCCCGTGAGAGAGCAGGGGTGGATGACCGGAGATGGGCAGGTAACTACCCTTAGGCTATTGAGCTGTCACTTTGAGGGGGGGGGGGGTGACAGCCCCTCAAAATCTCGGGCCACGAAAACAGTGTCAAACTTTAACGACTCTCTCCCTGGCCCCGGACCCTCGTCTTTTCAATGATACTCTCTAACGATACTGCTGTCCTTTACTGCAGCCTGCACTGGTTTCAAAAACTAATACTTTTTAGGTTTACGCCTTCCAGGTCTTTGGGTGAGTAAAGAGAGCGTCAAGTGGTAAAATGTAAATGACAGATGGCCCCCTTTAGCACGAAGTTCTAGTGAAAAATAGTGAAAAAACTCCTTCCCTCCTCAACGGATAACCGATACTTTCGATTTGTGGCTCATTTAATAGACCTATTGATTTCAGTGAGCGTAATTTAATTATCACTAGAAACCGCGCAATGGTCGAAATTCGACCAAATATTATTTGACGAATATTTGAAAAAAGTTTAATATTTAGTTTTGTTGCGCTCATCTCTCTCCCCTTCTCCCTTCCATCTCTCTCTCCCTCCCCCTCCCCAACCCTCAACTCCAGGTAATTTTTGTTTACTGTGGTTAGCCCGTGGAACTACTACGAATCAAGATCAGCTGTTTTTTAGCGAATTTCCCCAGGGAAGAAGCTATTTTATTTTTATCAGCTCAAACAAAAATGAATGTCCATAAGGAATACATGGGAACTTTGAACTCCCGTGGGGCAAAGCCCTATAGGATTTGAAAAACGAAAATAGGCCTATGTGTTTATTTGGTATATAAGGAAAATTCCTTTAACTTTTCATGCCAATCGGTTCAGTAGTTTTTGAGTGATTGAGGAACAAAAAGCAGACAGACACACAGACAGACAGACACACACCATCCCATTTTGATATATTAGTATGATAAAATTATAAAACCCAATGTGAAAGAATCACATTGAAGAATTACTCTAAAATATAATTTGTTATGATCACATTACTACAATAATAACCATATAATGCCGACGATTGCAATGAGCATTATATCATTTTTAACAATGAGAAAAAGTTTAAATGATAGGTGTGCTGACTATAATTTTCTTTGTCTAATAAAAATAAAAATGTACCACTACCAGCACAATTGCTTTCTTGCAGAAAATAATTCATTAGAAGTTGAGTTAAGAAACTTTTTATGTAAGCTACATACATTTCTTGCTATCTTTTATTTAAAATGGCAATACCAAAAAACTAACAAAATATCCTATTTTGCAAAAGAAAGATGAGAACTGAAATACATTTAAATAGTTAAATAGATAACAACTAATATTTCCCATAGTCAAAAGTTATTAGAAAATAATTACCCATTACGGTTTTTTATATACGATATGAAAAAAATCATGTCTTAAACATATTTATAGTTTCACTGCGTGACTAAAGCCAGTCTCTATTTTCTACGATTCCCGAACTATAAACAGTAAAGAAATCGTATTTTGTTTGTTGGCACAAAACACTATTTTCAACAATTTTAAGCTGGGGGGATTAAAAGCGCGTGCCATTGCAACATGAAATTACAGTTTACTATATCTGAAATATATTTCCACAATAAGGTAGTGTCAAAATCAGATTAACCATACATAACGATTCTGAAGAGCTTGCACATATTCCACTCGCAGCGACAGAGAACCTACGCCAAGGTTGATACTCGGTGATCTAATAATACAAATACACACTTCAGAGATGTTCTAGTAAATACTATGTTGTTAAATCTCACTTGATGCAGTATTCGTATTATAAACGTTACCGTACAAAAAGTGTTAAACGTAATCTTAATTCTTTAATTATAGGAATATTTTCACAACTAAACACGTTCAACAAGCTGTGTGTAATATTTACATATTATTTCTCAAGGATGTTTTTTATCGGTAGGTCCCTTTTCAGTACATCAAAAGCAAAAACTAATAGATTACTTTCACAGCTAAATTAGAGAAATCACAATCAATTCAAAACACCTAATTATTAATCAACGTACTGGTAGCACCATCTTACAGCGAGAAGTTCAACTAACTCAAAACTGGTGTTTGAATGTGGAAGCTGCGCATGGGCCGATAACAAAATATCGAAAGGTATTTCGCATAAATATGTCCCTGAGCAGGTAATTACGTAAATTTGGTGAAGGTTTTATGAAACTTCTGCAGCTCTGCAGTTCATCTATTAATTAATAATGATTTCTAAAATCATGTCGACCTTAGATAGTAATACCGGGGATTGGACCCTAATAGAAAAACGCCACGCGTTGACAGACTGAAGCCAATTATATTTCTACACCTCACCTCTGGTCGCACGACCTCTTCTGGTCCTCTAGGTCGGGGACGGTAGTGGGCACGGAGGCGCTGCCAGGGGGCGAGCCCGAGGACCGCGGGGTGTCAGGGGAGGCTCCAGGGCACCACCGAGGGTCGGTTGGCTCGGGGGATGATGTCTCCGGGGAACCCATCGCACTACACGACACACAGTCACTGACTGACACAAGGCTAGAGTCAGGCACGAGGGGTCAGTGGCAGCTAGGAACTGGGAAAACCCAGGGTACCTGCATACCTCCCCCCCTCCGCGAACCACCCCTTTGTCATCTCCTTTGTAAGGTTCTCATAAGCCAGAGGAAGGGACAATAAGGAAGTTGTTCACCTCTGTATCATTGCACCTTGACCAATTTAAATGCTTGTTCTTCAGAGTGTTAAAAATGTTCGTTAGTAAGTTGGCAGATTAAAAAATCGTTCCTTACCAGATGAAAACAAGTTTGTACAGTAGTATATTATTGATTATTGATTATATTTATATATAATATAATATATTGTTATTTATATTATTGATAAACCACGTAAGTTTTTTATATTCAATTGTTAAATGCCTGCTGAACTGTTTATAAATTAAAACCAGGTTTACGTACCTTTTGGATATATTTTGTTCGGAATTTATTATTAAATAAACGGTATCAGGAAACTGACACATACTTTCTCCCTTTTAGCCAAACTTTAATGACAAAAATATTTGTTATTTACTAAATATAGAATATGAAGTATAGATAAATGTACAGAAAATTGTCTAAAATAGTTGTTTTCAGAAATATCCACCCAAATTGTTTTTTTGGAGGCACTATAGAGTCCGTTGCTACACACAGTAGTTTTGAGAGGGGAAATGCCCCCTTGCCCCCCCCAGGGTTAAATAGCAACACATTTCGAACATCATCTGTTGGTCAATGCTAACTTGACCTGCATATCAAATGAAATTGATCAGTAAATAAGAGAGAAATAGTTATTTTTGTATTCCCCATAAGAATAACATTGGACAACGTACTGTGTTTACCGCTAAATGAAAATTTCAATTTTCTCCGCAACTAGCAATCGTAGAATAGTAATTTAAAATACTAATTTATTTAGTTTTTTGAGCTCTTTTTAATGGTGAATAGTAATCTTTTTTAACATTTATGATTTTTTATGAAAAATCAAAAAAACTGAATTTTTGATGTTTTAAGTCCTGTAATTTCTGAACCCGCATTTTTCCAGAAATGCGGGTGGTGTCATTTTGTTGGAAACCTAAAGTTCTACAAACCACGAAAGTTTAATCAAAATCGTTAGAGCCGTTTTTGAGAAATTTGTATTTTTCATGTTTTTTGGCGGTTTTTGGGGGATAATTACCCTTAAAAATCAAAAATTCAAAAAAATGAAAAAAACGCCTGGAGATATCGTGGATTAGTACCTACACGCCAAATTTCATAAAAATCGGCCCATAGGTTAGGGCTCTAGCTCTGTACACATCCACACACACACACACACACACACACACACACACACACACACACACGGACACACACACACACACACACAGACAGACATCACGTAAAAACCACTTTTTTGGGTTCAGGGAGCACCAAAACGAATATTTCCACTGACAACTCAAATTCGAAAATTTTTACGAAAACAATACTTTCTCCATATACTATGTATAGGGGGAGAAAGTAAAAGGTATGGAAACCTAGTTATAATTTATAAGAGTTGTAGTTTCAAATTACCTGTGAATAATCAAACTAATTTAATTGTAATAATATTGATGTTAGCGAATTTCCCCTATAGGGAAGAAGCTATTACTGTAAGTCTCATGGTAAGACTTAAGCCCGAGACCATGATAACTTTTCGTTTTGAGGTCCAAAGATTCCAAAAACACCATTCGTTCAAATTTATATATATATATAGATACATATTTAAAAATGTGAATAAGAAGCTATTACTGTAGGTCACATGGCTTAATTTTTACCATGAGACCTATAGTAATAGCTTCTTCCCTATAGGGGAAATTCGCTAACACCAATATTATTACAATTAAATTAGTTTGATTATTCACAGGTAATTTGAAACTACAACTCTTATAAATTATAACCAGGTTTACATACCTTTTTAATAACAAATTCCGAACAAAAGGTACGTAAACCTGGTTTTAATTTATAAACAGTTCAGCAGGCATTTAACAATTGAATATAAAAAACTTAAAACATAAAATATATATATGTGTGTGTGTCCGTAAGCACGGTAACTCTCGTAAAAAAGGTCCGATCTTAATGAAATTTGGTCACAAATATGTAAAGTACTATTTATTTGAACGAGTTCGAAAACCAGACAAATCGCACCATCCTAAGGGGGGTTTTGGGGGGTTTTGTACCCCAAAAAATGGGTTTTTTGCTACTGTTATATTTCTACTGATATTTGCATGAAAACCCATTATTTTGTGTTCCTTGTTGCAGCAAACCTGTGTAGACCTCCCTAATGTTATTCTTATGGAGAATAATGAATAATTTAAAATATCGCTTATTTATGAATATATTTCTTATGATTCCTGGTAAGAGGCTTAATGTGTTATTAAGACATATATATTCATTGGAAATTCGCTGAGTATGCAGGTTTGCTGCGACGGGGGGTATTTTAATGTTGTTTTAGGCTTTATGATATATCTTAGAGACGTGTAAAAATTGTTTAATAATAATAAATGTTTCAAGCGACTCGTGCAATGGTCTAGATCCGGAAAAAGTTGTTTCTTTAATTAGACAAAACTTATTCTAGTTGAAGTTGAAAGTTATAATTAAGACATGCTGTCAAGTGATGAAAAGAGTGTTAAAATAGAAGTAGTAAACATGTCTAAGTCCATCACTAAGTCCATGCAGGTCGATCTAGTTACACAACCGGGGCAGATGTTGAGTTGTCGACAGAAGACAGAAGATGTGACGATACGGAGCAGCCATGGAAATGCAGGAATTATAGCATATGGAACAGTGCTTGCTTGAAATGTACTTGAAATGTGGAAAATAAGCGGAACGCGAAATAAAATTTGTATTCGAATATACCGTGCGAGGGTGGTGTTGTCATAAGTTATTATAATATTACTTTAATATCATGAACATTGAATAACAGCGAAAATAGAACTAATAAGAAACCGTTATACATCCATCGCGACTGTATAGGTAATTAAATAATGATAATATATCGACAAATTGTCTATACAAAAGTACAACGCACGGATACTAGATTTTTTTCTAGTTACTGTGGCACAACACATAAAGAATTTAAATATAAAATACCCCCATCGCAGCAAACCTGCATACTCAGCGAATTTCCAATAAATATATAACGTAACACATTAAAAAAGTTGAGAGGATTCATAGCAATATATTCACAAACAAGCGCTATTTTGAATATTAATTATTCGCCATAAGAACAACATTGGGGATGAGTACGCAGGTTTGCTGCAACAAGGAACACAAAATAATGGGTTTGTATACAAATATCAATAGAACTCATCTTAGTGAAGTCACTCACATACCAAGTTTCATCCATATACATTCATAAATAAGCGATATATAACATTTGAATTATTTTCCATAAGAATAGCATGGGGACCAACGTACCTAGGTTTGCTGCTACGGGAACCACAGGCGAAAAGTTTTTTTGTGCAAACAACAATAAACCACAACCAGATGAAGCCATATACCAAATTTCGTCGGTTTATGTTCATAAATAAGCAAGATATAAAATTTTTCTTTTTCTCCATAAAAATAACATTAGACAACGTACTGTGTTTAGCACTTTCAATATCTCAGTAACCAATTGACGTAGAGCAATGATCAAATTACCAAATTGTTTATTTTTTATGCTGAATTCAATGGTAAAAATTAAAATTTTATTTAAATAAAAATTACATGAGGAAACCCCAAAAAAACAATTTTGGGGTACAAACCCCAAAACCCCCCTTCGGATGGTGCGATTCGTCTGGTTTTCGAACTCGTTTAAATAAATGGTACATTACACATTTGTACATAATTTCATCAAGATTGGACCTTTTTTATGAGAGTTATCGTGCTTACGGACACATATATATATATAAACATATAAATATAAATATATATATATATATATATATATATATATATATATATATATAAAGACGAATTTTGAACGAATGGTGTTTTTGGCATCTATGGGAACCTCAAAATAAAAAGATGTCATGGTCTCGGGCTTAGGTCTTACAATGAGACCTACGGTAATAGTTTCTTCCCTATAGGGGAAATTCGCCAAAACGTGAACGATTTAAGATGGGACAACTTTTATATCATATCCTGTTAGGCCGAACCCATACAAAATCGCAAGTACTGAAAATTTGGGATTTTATTAAACGATTATAATTAATTTCTGTCATAAGATTCTGCTCACTGAAATACCTAGGTGTATATTTGATTTATTTGGTTTGTTTTACTTATTTAATTAATCATAAACCAACGGTCTTGAATAATCCGTTGAGAAGGGTTGGGATGTTAGGATAACATTGGTTGCGATAGAGAAGGAGGTAGAAACGCAAAAGGTTTCCTGACTAGAGCCCCTATTACTTTTTAACACTAAGTAAACCGTAAAGAATTCAAAAGTGTTAATATATAGTTTGGTGGTAAAGATTCGAGTTGGAGAAAAGAGACAGAGATAAAATGGCTATCGCGAACAGAACTGGAACAATCCTAACAAACCTTTTATCATTATATCTGTCTTGATTCGGACTTCATCTGCGGGAGCTTTTACTTTCTCTTCCTACAAACTTAGTCTAAAGTAACTTTTAATTTTTTAGTATTTGGTTTAATGTAGTTTATATGTAGGGTTCCTGAGGCGATTTTAAAAGGGAGAATGTTTACTTTTAAATGGAAAAAATCACATAAGAGTTAAAATAAATGGTATAGCATACTTTTTATTTTCAAATATTGGATTTAAGCAAATAGTCCACAGTGTAAACGGGCACTGAGCGAAAGCGAGTTTCAAACTTTGTACTCTGTATAAATATTCTAAATTCGTGAGCTTTCCCGCGGAGGCGCCCCCCAGACACCGAGAATTCATGAGAACATTCCTGAATATTCCCAAATGTTGGGGTATTCAGTAAATCGGTTTAAAATTGTATTTTATAAATACTGAGTTTCACTTACAAATTGGTTTTCAGAATTTTCAGCATCATACAGCTGAGTTCATTTTACTATAATTTGAAATTTGTAGCTATATATCTTTTGGTTTACATATACATAAACTTAAAATACGAATCGTGCTATGTCCAACTTTGAAAACTTTAATTTTAAAATTTGTTGCTTTATAATTTAAACTTTGCTATGAGAACATTTGAGGATAATTTTTGTGTTATTAGTACTTTTGTGGATATATTCTGAGAAAAGTTCTTGAGACCCAGATAATTCAAAAGGTTGTTTAATGACTCATTAAAAACCCATAGTAAGTATAGTTAGTTAAATTAGTAAAATCACACAATTATATCAATAATTAAACAAATTCATAAATATAAATACTAAATATTCCAATCAGTGATGGAAAACTCCGTAGTAATATCTTAAATAAGATATATTTACGAGTTAGATATTTGTTACTGGGTATACCAGGCATTTTTATATTTAAAATAGGTCATATAAAACGACAATTTCGGTTAATTCGTTAAAGATATATAACAGGGATAATCGCTAACAGAGGTATTAAGGGAAAATAGTCACACTAAATTCTTCTTGACAGTAGCTTCCTTATGAATAGGCACATTTTAATAAACAGTGGGAATTCAATAATGATAATTTGCGAATAATCTATTATTTCAATTCGACTAGAAATCATTTTTATAAAACACAAATTGGTGAACTTATTTTCAATTCTCAGTTTGAATCATTTCCTCCCCCAAATACTTTGCTCAATTAATTTGCCACTGATAAACATCTCACATTTACCTTTACGATTCCTTTATTAGAAACGAGGAAAAAAATTTGTTTGCTTTGTTTGGTTGAGAAGTCATTCACCATTATGTGCCAGGGTACAAGAAATGTCCCAGGTCATTAGTCATTTGAAAAGACCCGAGTAAGTAGACAAATGATGTTTTAACCTCGAGATCTGTCAAGGGGGCGCTGTGATGTCACGCCCGTCGTGACTAGTGGTAGGGTATACGGCGTCTGTCAAATAAAACAGAATCTGTATAAATTACTGGTAACATATTGTCTTATTGATGGGTAATATTTCATGTTGTGAACCATATATTTGATTAAAAGTGGGCTAAAAAGTTAAAAATAATTTATCTCTTATGAAACATGCATTTTATCCGTCGCATTAAGAGGGGCTATGCATTACTAAATCAAACGCAGGTTTGCTAGTATTTTCTAAAGGACATTGTAACCAATGAGGGCGGTGATTATGTTGACAATGTGTTTTTTGGAAGAACGTTTTATTTTCTGATTATATCGAGTAATTTTACTACATATAACCCTAATGTACAGATAGCAAATTCTGAGACGTAAAACGATTATAAGTATTAACATGTTCAAGATCAATATATTTAATTGTGGTGTAAAAATTCCCATAAAATCTTAAACTGCTGAGAAGTTCAGATTATCCTTAATTTCTATCAGTAAAATGCAACTTTTAAAAAGACAAAAAGAAACATCACAAAAAATTAAGTTGAGTTAAAACAATAGACAGAATGGTAAGTTATGAAAATGTACGGTTAATCAAATAAAACACAAAAGGCAATTTATAAAAGCAACTTAAGACTAAAAACACCAAATTTGTCCCCGTTTGAAGGGGGAAAAAGGGTGTTAAGGGGACAAATATTCAATATGAATAATAAGAAAACACAATTGTTGTAATAAAAAAACTCATATTAAAAAAAACTAAGTGTAAAAGGTTTTATCAAATTAGGTACTTCGAAAAAACTGATTTAGAATTAAGTAGTTTGCTCACATTCTTAGTTACACATATGTTTACATTAATCAAACAACTAAATCGAATTATGAATGCAAACAACAAAATGATATTAATTAACCAACTTAGATGCAATACTCCGATAATTTAAAATGCTCCTTTAAAGATGAGCAAGAAATCTCAAAAAGAGGTGTTTATTATTCAAATACATTTCTCCTGTGAAGAGTGGTCCAGGCCGGTTGACAGCTTGTCACAGACTAGTTTCTGAGTTGACCAAGGGGGCGTGGCGGTGGGCAGGGAGGGGCGGGGCGAGGGGCGGGCCGACCACGCCCCCTAGCTTATTGATCCTCCTCCCCAGAGACATCTAGTGGCGGCCACATCAATCTCATCATTACAACCGTTTCTCCCTCAAATTGGAGTTCATCGGGATTTGAGGAAAGCGTTTAATTAAGCCAGTGAACTAGTGGGAGCATGTTCTCGGTATCGGGTTGTATAGGGGAACACGAAGTACGAGTTACTAGCTTCTAGCTAACATATACGGGGGATTTGGAGGCAGTAATGAATTATTACTTGATGCCCCATTGCAGCTTTTACGCTTCGTCTAACAAAGCTCCCTGAAGGGAACTGTGCTAGCACGCGTCTCTATTGCTAATGTAGCAAATCGAATTGTAGGGTGGTTGGTTGTTGGTTTAATGTGGTGGTTGCAGGGAGAACGATAATAAATGCTAGGACACTTGCAGACAATACTAAATACAGTAGTACAACCTTTAGATAAGTAAGTGCCAAAAGAGGTGGTTCGAATGATTCACTTTGAAAATACGTGTTAAACTTGATAAAAAGTGGTTACATTTCTTTTTTAATTTTGAGGAGACAGTTTTTTTATTGATAGACTCAGATGAGTCTTGAAGGGTTAATAAAGCCTTGTCAGGAACGTACTCAGGGCCCGGGCCGTCAGGGGGGCCCGGGCTCGTTTACACCACCAGGCCTGCCCAGGGGCCTGTGAAAGCTGAGTACGGCCCTGAGCCTTGTTACACCAGCCTATGCAGGTACACCAATAGCTATACCTATGTTATATCTCAGATTTTTCAAAGGTAGACCAGGGTCACTTTGTTTCAACTAAATACGGTAGAATTGTATTATTAGCTTATATTTTATTACGAACTTTCCATAAAAAAAACACTCTGATAAATGGCGTGCCCAGATAAATCCCATTGTTTTTAGTATACAGCCATTGATAATATATCCTCAGGATATAGCTTATTATTATAGCAACGGCTATATAGCTGTTATATGAATAAGCTTATAGCTTATTATATGTTGCATATGTACAGTCCATTATTTACTGGTTGAGTATAAGCTCAGTCATTTAAGATCAAACAATACTTAAACATGCTAGTGTTATACTATTTTATTACGTCTCGTAAATCATAATCAAACGTTTATGAGAAATTACGGACAATTTAGTATAAGTAGTAAACTCTTTTGTATGAGAATTTTGTAAAACACGATTAAAACTCAACAAAAAACTCCAGCAATAATAACAATTTTCGTGAAATTAAAACAGAATACATTTTAGGTTTAGGAAAACTTCTAAATATACTATCAGAATGTGGTTTAGAAATTTTCTTTCAACCAATTTTAATCATCTCGACTAGGTACTATATCGGAAGATGAATTGCAAATTGTTGGCATTAATCAAATCCAGAAAAAGTGGGGAATCGATATTGGAGAATGCTTTTAGTGAGTTATTGAGTTACCTAGGTTGACTGTATCCACAAAGGCTATATGTTATGAGAATTATCTAGAAATTTTTCTGATTTATAATTTTTATCCAGAATACAAATTCTCAATGATCCTCGCAAAAGTCACCATCGAACAGCTCCTCGCCTCAAAGGGGGTTGAAATAGGGCAATTTTGGAATATTATAAAAGTAATTCTAATTCATTAACACAACGTTTTTCGATAACTGGGCCGCAGATTTCGTATCCATACTTGAATTCGACCAGAGTATGTATTCGTTTGTAGTTATCCTTTATATTAAAACGCAAAATCAACAATTTTCCGGAAGAGCGTATGAGACTTCCTCTGGACCGGTTTAAACGCGGGTGGTGTCACATGAAAGGTAATACCTCTATACAGGGTGAGTTTTAATTCCCTTCCCCCCTATTTTTTTATACGGGATAAGTTAGAAGGTTTAAACTCCGCACATCTATGTTAGATCTAAATATCTTATTTTTCATGGGTTCATTGACTCTCCACCTCCAATGGGGGACGGCCCACGAGGAGTAAGTCGAGATTCTTAAATGTAAGCATAGGTTGATATGTACATCAAATTAAAGGTACCTGTTAGTAGAATTCACTGCCGCAAACCGGACCTCAAAAGGTACATCCCATGGAAAATTACAGGGTTTTAAAGTTTACAAAATAGTAATGGGCTATTATCTGCGTTGTATCGTGCTACTGTTTTAAAAGTTTATTTCAAAATTATTTTTCTATTCTTTTTGTTAGGAGTTATTAAAAGAAAATTTATTTTATTTTGTTTAATGATTGTAAGGGATCACTGGAAGTCCAAGATCTAGGAGTTAACTAAAAGATTTATTAAGAAGACGGTCATATGATGTGTCGTTTAACATCGCCTTGTAACTTTTTAATTTAATGAAGTCTTACTAAGGTTTTAGACCCATTTATTTTTATTTCAACAACGATTCCGGTTGTAATACTGTAGGATTCCGATACTAGTAGGTTGTTACTTATCCTTTATTTCAGTGGAATTTCAAACTTATTGCCTGTTACTTCCTGACAGTAGTATAGTCTGTTAACAAATTCACTCCTTACACGGGTTAGGATTTTTGGTGTTACTTTCCTGCAGACCTCAGTAATTCTGTTACGAAGATCTTCCACACATGCGACTGGTGTACAATAATTCGTTTGTAGTTTTATAGGTATAAGAAAAATAGTTTTAAAATGAACTTTTAAAACGGTAGCGCGATAAAACGCAGATAATAGCACATTACTATTTTGTAAACTTTAAAACCCTGTAATTTCCCATAGGATGAACCTTTTGAGGTCTGGTTTGCGGCATTGTATTCTACTAACAGAGACCTTTAATTTTGTGTACATATCAACTTATGCTTACATTTAAGAATCTTGACTTACTCCTCATGGCCCGTCCTCCATTGGAGTTGGAGAGTCAATGAACCCATGAAAAACAAGATATTTGGGTCTAACATAGATGTGCAGAGTTTAAACCTACTAACTTATACCGTATAAAAAAAATATGAGGGAAGGGAATTAAAACTCACCCTGTATTTGCACATCTTCCATATATTAATACGCTAGGGGTTTTTTCTTTACAGTCATAACTCGATATCGGTTGGACGGATTTCAATGTTTAAAGTGTCAAATTAAGGCATTTTTACATCGATTTGGCAATTCGTCTCAGAATTTTAAGAAAGGGCATAACTTAAATATAGTAAAGGGCTGAATTTTTGTAAAAGTGGCGCTATCCAACTGCGGAAGTCTAAACTACGTGTTGATTGAAAGTACGTTGTTATCGTCCGTTTTAATATCAGATGTTTTGTTATGTTTGTTTACAACTGAAGTATAACCTTTCGTTGGGGACAGACTTTTTCGGATTCGAGCAACAAAACAACTAGTTTTATAAATTATTGTATCTGGTCAATAACTATTTGAAAAAATGGAATTAAAAGTTTTCTTATGGCAATGTAACATAGG
The DNA here is from genome assembly GCA_963675035.1 of Allygus modestus. Classification (NCBI taxonomy): domain Eukaryota; kingdom Metazoa; phylum Arthropoda; class Insecta; order Hemiptera; family Cicadellidae; genus Allygus; species Allygus modestus. The sequence continues at coordinate 79,588,278 of OY776112.1, read as the reverse complement.
TTAATATTTAAACTTTGCATCTCTTTGGTCAGTTCATTTGAGGTTTCCATTGAACCGTTTTACACGCGGGTCGTTTTAAATAAAAGATCAATCTCCCTATATTTGCACAATCTAATAACATTTTTAAATAATTTAATTTAGTATATAAATATATAACTTTTTAAAACCCGATTTCATCACTATTTTAATTTTTTCTTACCAGCTGATTAATAAAACACGCATATTGTGTATATAAGAACAGACACAAAATGGAGATAATTTGTAGCAAAAGGAATCAGCTGGCTTAGAGAAAATCATTAGTGGCTAGTATCTTACAACGATGAATCGCATGTATTGCAATTAATTACTTAAGTAGATTCAGGCTGACCCAAAGAAGACAATATTTTTCTCACATGTTGCAATTACGAGATAAACTGACACAAGGTACAATGTATCCATAACCCTTTAAGGAGTGACATCCCATGTTGTTTATTTTTAGTTTCGCCCCCTGAGCTTAGAGTAAACAATATCGGAGCTGATGTTCTTATTATTTTTCCGTGGCTCCACAAGGGCCCGCTATTCAACCTATCAAATGACAAAACAAAGTTTGTTTTTTAAACAATACAGTAAACAGGTTATGTACTGCCATCCACAACAAACAGAAAATCCAACAATTGGCAAAAGTGTCAGACCAGCCAACTGGATTTAATATATCCGTAAATGTTCTAAAACGACCCAGTAAGTGTGATTAGGACGAATATTTGTTATAAGTCAATGCTGAAATATATGAGGACGAATCGTGAACTACCCTACGAATTTATTTTTTGACAAGTATTTATGTAAAGAGCCGATTAAATAAAATAGCTCCACTCAATTAACTGAGATGGGCATTTAAAACATTGTCATAAGACGCCTTTTTAGGTTATGTAAATTATTTATTTCGTTCTGTTTATTACTCAATTTAAAAATGAAAAATATTACAGAGATACGGAGATGAGTCGTAAGTCATATTGTGCTACTTTAGAACTAAAAATATTTCATTGTTGGCGACTCTTCCCATAGGGTGCGATCGAATACTCAACATTAATATTCTATCCGTCAAATTTCGACGGGCACCAACTAGTAAGATTTACAATTATAAGAATTATTGCATTAGTTCAAATGTAAAAATATAATTTTTTACATCTTATGGAGTGAGCTAGTATTGCATTCACGTTGTAGTAAACAACAGTTCTACATATTATAAACACTACGGTTTTACCCTTTTCTGGAAGTAAACACATAGATGGTTCGCTAATTTTACGGATGGTTCTAGACTTTATTTAGATTTATTTTACCTGCATGCCTGACACACTGTTCAGTCTTCGATAGTAAAACAGAATTTACCTTCCTGGTGCAAAACGATATATCTGCCCCTTGTGAGAGAAAAGGCGGAATGTATTCAGTTACAGTTCGACCCTCATAGTAAGACAATTAGAAAAGCGAATCCCCTAGATTTACTAAAGGGTGGTATCATTTAAAAATTATTCCTTAGTTTAATTAGTTCAAACGTATATATATAAGAATCGAAACATCTTTAAACATTGCTTCAAGTAGAATGGTCAAAAGAGATCCAGAAAAACGGGGGCCCCTAAATTTCTTTTTCTAGATGGCCCATTTTACTAAAGAATAAACGGTATCAGGAAACTGACACATACTTTCTCCCTTTTAGCCCAACTTTAATGAATAAATTACTTTTTATTTACTAAATATAGAATACAAAGCACGGTCGAATGTACAGAAAATCTTGTAAACAAGTTGTTTTAAAAACATCCACCCAAATCCCTGCTTTGGAGGCACTACAGAATCCATTGCTACACTCGTGGTTTTAAGAGGGGAAATGCCCCCTATTCCCCCCCCCCAGGGTTATTAAGGGGCAACACATTTCGAATTAACTCTGTTGGTCAATGCTAAATTGACAAGCATATCAAGTTTGAATGAAATTGATCAGTAAATAAGAGAGAAATAGTAATTTTTGTATTCCCCATAAGAATAACATTGGACAACGTACTGCGTTTACCGCTAAATGAAAATTTCAATTTTCTCCGAAACCAGCACTCGTAGAATAGTAATTCAAAATACAGTACTAAATTATTTAGTTTTTTTAGCTCTTTTTAATGGTGAATAGTAATATTTTTTTATTTATGTCTTTTTATGAAAAATCCAAAAAACTGAATTTTGGATGTTTTAAGTCCTGTAATTTCTGAACCCGAATTTTTACAGGAATGCGGGTGATTTCATTTTGTTGAAAAACTAAAGTTCTACAAACGACTAAAGTTTAATCAAAATCGTTAGAGCCGTTTTTGAGAAATTTTGATTTTTCATGGTTTTTGGCGGTTTTTGGGGGATAATTACCCTTAAAAATCAAAAATTCAAAAAAATGAAAAAACACCTGGAGATATCGTGGATGTACCTACATACCAAATTTCATCAAAATCGGCCCATTGGTTAGGGCTCTAGCTCTGTACACATCCACACAGACACACACACACACACACACACACACACACACACACACACACACACACACACACACACACACACACACACACACACACACACATCACGTAAAAACCACTTTTTTGGGTTCAGGGAGCACCAAAACGAATATTTCCACTAACAACTCGAATTCGAAAATTTTGACGAAAACAATATTTTCTCCATATACTATGTATAGGGGGAGAAAGTAAAAATGTAAGAGTCTTCCGCCACAGTATCACACATTCATGTATTTTCACGTTATCACTCTCTGATTGGGTCTTCTGTGATATTCTTCATCACCGGAAGTGGCCAGACGCCATCTTGGAGTTTTGTTCCATAAGACCAATGTTAACTTTGTGCCTTCGTTACTCCTCACATGAGTCACAAAACATTCGTTTAGGTGTCAAAATAAAGGAGTAGTAGTTCTCGAGGGAATTAATTTGGGCATTATTATTTTATAAAAAATTGTTCAATTGTATTACTGTACATTTTCTTATTAATTTTTAAAATAATTCGAAATTCGAAATTGTCTTTCACCAGAGGACGATGAAACCTTTCATAATTAAATCATTAATCTTTAAATCATTGTTTAAGACGCCGACGCAACTAGGGCGTATTTTAAGGCGAATATGAATGAGATGCCTTGTGTAGTCTTGTTACTGACTAAGACCGACTGATTATTTAGCCAGGATCATTATTTAATAGCCTAATGACCAATGGCAGCTGAATCCAGTATCGAACCTTCACAACATTTCCTCATGATTTTGCTCAGGATCGATCTGGCGAACTTCAGATTATGAAGCGAGCACAGTAACCACTGTGCCACCCAGCCAATTTCATTAGACATAATTAGACACCAAAATTGTATGTGACGATCAGGTGAGGAGTAACGTAGGCAATGAGTTAACATTAGTCTTATGGAACAAAACTCAAATATGGCTTCCGGCAACTTCCGGTGATGAAGAATATCACAGAAGACCCATAGCGTAATAACCATAGAGTAATAACGTGAAAATAGATTAATGTGTGATACTGTGGCGGGACACTTAAACGACGGCGTCCCGTGCAAAAATAAGTCAAATTAACTTACAGACAAAAAACATTGACTATTCTTCAATATCTATAGCCAATAAAAAAACAGTAAAATTAAATTTACAACAAACTATTAATTGGTTTAACAAATTTTATGCACATTTTACAATGCCTTTTCCTTAAAAATTCTCAATATAAATGTTGTTAGTATGACATAAGCAAAACACGACTAATTTATTAAGAAAAGTTAATGCACAATACAAAGGTCTCTATCCCAACTACAATGCTCAATAAGAGCGCAGTTAGTATTGAATAATCGTGTATACGTTCATGTGATAGTTTAATTCCACCCACACGCGCTGCAACGTATCCTGATGGTTTAAAGATTGCACAGCTACATCGAAATGTCATGGAGACATAGGAGGATATTAAAGTAAAACTCTAATGGATCATGGATCCCTAAAAAAATCAAAAGGAGTTAGGAGTTCCGTTGAATACTCACGATACCACCAGTCGAAGCGAACTCTAATAAAATGCCATCCTTGATTTGTTGTAGCCATTTTATAAACATGCCATGGTCAGTTAATCAAATAGAGCGACCAAGACGTCATAATAAAAACTATATATACATGCAAATCGATTGTTGCAATTATCAGCTGTTTTGATTATTGCAAACAAAAACACCATCTGTTCAGTCTCGCACCATTCTTTTTGTTTGAAGTATAGCATCTTTTGGAAGGAGCACTAAAAGTCGTAAGGTCGTCAAATTTAAATTAAGGGTGAAGAAACACTAAATTCCTCAGGAAAATCTTCATTCTTTGAGGGTTCCAGTAGTGGGGGTTCCAATAATTATAGTCTAGAAAAAAGCTTTGATTTGTAAATGTCGGTAAATCAACCAACATTTACTCTAACAATTTAATTCCCTCGGATCGACGCTGTTAGCTACCATCTGGCCAGTGTCAGCGGTACCAAGATGGAACGGGATAATTAGGAAGCGCACTCGCCGTGAAGCCCAGAAGCCGCGCTGTGACACTACAACGGAAGGTTGTTTAGAGAACATTCCTCGGACAGTCTGGGGTAGATAACGTCAATCATGGGTCCATTCGGGCGGAGGCCCACACCGCACCTGGGTGTGAATGTGGACAGGTCTTCTAGGAGGGTTCTGTGGCTCATAATTTGGTGGTTTCCCTAGCTTGAAGAGAAAATCAGTTACAGGGCCATGGGAAAGTCCAGTGGAAAGTCATTGTGATACCAGTTGAAATTTTGGGATAGTCTAAAGGAACTTTGATTTGCCTATTTGATCAACGGCTGTGAAAGTTCTAAAATTCGGTCGCTACGGTCATGTTAAACAAACTCGTAAATATATACTGACCGTGCCACCTATACACCACTGGAATTTCACCTGAGACCGGTGTCCCATATTTGAGCCGCTCGGGAAATTCCAGTAAGACTAATGTAAAAAAACAAAGTCGAAAAAATATAGGTTTTTTTCCCTGCCTGCTCCTCCCATTACGTAAACGTTTAATTAACGAATACCACCTTCTTGGTCTAAAGTAAAAATTAATAATTCATAAAGTTTTTAAAAATTCAGATCCTCCCTATGCACACATGTTTAGGGGAGGTAGTGGGTATGTGTGTGTGTGTGTGTGTGTGTGTGTGTGTGTGTGTGTGTGTGTGTGTGTGTGTTGTGAGAGAGAGAGAGAGAGAGAGAGAGAGAGAGAGAGAGAGAGAGAGAGAGAGAGAGAGAGAGAGAGAGAGAGAGAGAGAGAGAGAGAGCGAATACCCCCACCATAATTCCCTTCCAACGATTGTGTAGTTGGTTAAACAACAAATTATAAGCAGGGACCAAAATAGGCGAATCATAACATATTTTTGGATAAATAAATAGAGATTTGTAAGGCTTACTTAATGTTCATAAGACGCGTGGAGGGAGAAAATCATGATAACAAAGATTTATGGGTTATTTTAAAGACAAAATAATCTAGCGATTTCAGTGAGCAAATTTTACTAGCGCTAATAATACAATAATAATAACCTTTAATAACCTTTCAATAAAATTCAAGTATTTACTATTTGAAATTTGTTATGGGTTAACTATTTGTCGAATAAAAATTCTGCTCACTGTTCTATAAGATGAGCTATAAATGAACAGTTTCGAGTAACCCGCAGAGGAGGGGCGGGATATGTAATACGAGTTCGCACGCAGCACGCTGACGTGAGGGGCGGGATATGTAAGACGAGTTTGCACGCAGCACGCTGACGTGAGGGACGGGATATGTAAGACGAGTTCGCACGCAGCACGCTGACGTGAGGGGCGGGATATGTAAGACGAGTTCGCACGCAGCACGCTGAGGAGGGGCGGGATATGTAAGACGAGTTCGCACGCAGCACGCTGACGTGAGGGGAGTGAATTTCCACATAAAAGTTCTAAAACTCAAAATAAGTGTAAAAACATACATTTGTCAAGTTTTATTGAAATCTGAAAACATTGATTTTTGGCTGTTCTGATACTCCTGGTTTAATTTACTTGCAAAGCTGGGAATACAATTTTGCGCATAATAAGGTTAGGAGAAGGTCCAGACAGGTTTTAAAGTAGGCGTAAGGTTGCTGGGGATGTTAAAAGTACTCTAACAAAGGAATAACAGGCTTTTCTCGTGTAAAACCCCCATAAGACAACGTACTGTGTTTAGTCGATACACATTTTCTTTAATAACTCGGTAAATATTTATGATAGAATGACTAGAGAGGGCTTAAAACTTTCGCCTCTCTAATACCCATATTTTTACATGCATTGATTTTACATCTGGGGCTTTTATGACCCTTTTTGTGCCCAAAAGCCCGAGATTTGAAAGATTAATCCCCAAAAAAGGTGTTTAGAGTTTTCCGATTATTTTGCCCAACGAACTTGTCCAACTGATTAGAGAAAGGAACGTCCCTACCAAATTTGAAGTAAATCGGGCAAAAAATGCGACCGCTAGAGTGCAAACACACACACACACATATATATATATATACATATATATATGTCTATATATATATATATATATATATACATACATATATACATACATAACATTTTGAACGACCCCCAAAACGTGTTCAGGGGGTCACGTTAGGAACTTCTATGGTGGTCCCGGGCTTAAGTTTCACCGTGCGGGTCATGCTAATAGTTCACTTTCCAAAGGAAATTCACTAATAATATAGGTCTTAGCTTATCTGTTACAAGCTGGGGGCAAGAGCCCACTCTGTTAAACACATATTATACCGATCGCAACTACACCTTTCACTTATACTAACTTCTGTTATCTAGACAAACGACACATCCTGCAGAACTAATATATTACAATAATGAATTAATGTAATCTCCATAACTCCTGTGCGAAGTAGGATTTGTTTGGCGAGGATTACCCTTCAATTACAAGAGATGACTATATCCCGGCGGCGGCGGCGCTGCGTGGCGTGGCGCACAGCTAGTGACAATGCGGTATGAAATAGTGATTTGTGAGAGCGTGCGTGCCCGTGCGCGTGAGTGAGTGAGTCATCCATCATTTGGTCGTGCGTGCACTTTCACATTGATTACGTATTTAGTGGGTGGCAATTAGAGTACGGTGATGAACTGGCCGGTCCTCACTATCGCGGTATGCCGAGTAAAGGGAAGGAGGTTTCGTTTTGGAAAACTCTGTAGTAGTGATATCGGATGAAAGTTTCAGGTTCGTTCCGAATTCCAGTTGGCATTGAATACCGTGTGGATTTGAAGAGTAATTAAAGTTGTTTTGTAACTTGTGGATAAATAGCTGATACGGTAATTTATAGAGCGAAGTTTTGAATTGGCATATTTCACAATTCCAAACAATATTGTGCCTGTTTTTTCTTTACTCTGCTATATTTTCCTTTACTCGCCTATTTCCATTTTATACCGCGGGTTTAACATTGTACACTTGTTTTTGTGTAGACAGGAAGTAAAACCAGATGATTCCGTTAATTGGAGATGTATACTAATAAGCTTACTAAGATAAACTTTAAAATTATAATAAATCACAATTTTGCAGTCAGAACATGAGCATGCACTCATTTGAAGAGTTAAAACAAATGCATTGTGATTATATCTCGGATTTACTACTTCTTGTGTGACCCTTTACACAATATACTAGTAAGTAAAAATGTAAGTGTTTAAAATTTACATACTGTACTGACATGTTGAATCACATGTAACCTTAATTTAATAGAATTTATTTAAGTTGAAGCTAAGTAATAAAAGGATTTAATATTTAACCTATGTAAAAAACGTACGATTAATATCATAAGATGAGATTAAATATGTTTTACGAAGTTTTAATATCCAACCGATGATATATAAGTTGTGCTCTTGATTAAATTCACATGTCAAATGTCGGCAAAAAGCCAATTCGTACCTCAGCGATGTCTGCAGGATGAAGACCACCGTTAATATTAAATCCTTATCCTTATTATAACTGGCCTGTGTGGCATATTTTGTAAAAACCTACTTGATATTAATTTGTAATGAGCCATATAACGGTTAGCAAACGGAAACAGGTTTACCAACTGGCCGACAACTACTTCCGGTTCATGCCCTCTTTAATTAGTTTGATTTACATACATACGCACTTCTTATTCTTCTTATTTGGTTCAAAAGTTACTTGTGCCTATAATATTTTGAGAACAATTAAATTTAGTTATTTGTATCAGCATTTAATTTTCAAAACGCCTTGATTAAGATAATTAATAGTTAAGCATACACTTACAACAATCACTAACAATCGTATTTAAGCCCATAAATTATTTGAGGTACGTTTTATAGCGTACTAAAAATTAAATTAGTAAACTGTAGTTACTAGCTTTCTGTGTGATTTAAACTTTCAATTAAGTTTGTGTTTTATAAATGTTAGTTAACCATGAGTGCACATGGAACTAACAACTTCCATGCTTTAAAGCTAAGTTCTATATACCCCCGTCGCAGCAAACCTGCATACTCAGCGAATTTCCACTGGAGATATAAATTTCTTAATACTACATAAAGCCACTTACCAAGTTTCATAAAAATATATTCACGAATAAGCGATATACACAATTGTAGTTATTCTCTATAAGAATAACATTGGGGCTGAGTACGCAGGTTTGCTGCAACAAAGAACACAACAAATGGGTGTTTATGCTAATATCAATATAACTCAACAACGTGAAGTCGTATACCAGTTTCTATTCATTTATGTTCATAATTAAGGGAGACATAGCATTTAATTATTATCCATAAGAATAACAATTAAATGGCCAAAGGCCGAGTACGCAGGTTCGCATTTAGCAAAACATTGTTTTTTTGAGCAAATATCAATAGACCACAACGAGATGAAGTCGTATACCAAGTTTCGTCATTATACGTTTATAAATAATCAAGATATAAAATTTTTCTTTTCCTCCAAAAGAATAACATTAGACAACGTATTGTCTTTAGCACTTTCAATATCTCGGTAACCAATTGACGTAGAGGAATGATCAAAATACCAAATTGTGTATTTTGTAAGATACATGCAATGGTAAAAACTAAAATTTGACTATTTCCAAAATTCGATGTAAAAAGAATCAAAAAACCCATTTTTGGGGTACAAAACCCTCCAAAATACCCCTTTGGATAAAGCGATCTGGCTGGCTTTTGAACTTAAAACGTTTGTACCAAATTTAATCAAAATCAGATATTTTTTACAAGTATTATCGTGCTCACGGACATATATATATATATATTATTTTTAAAAACATTATTAACAAGTACCCATTTTTTTAAACATTTTTATTTCGACTGACTAGTTTCAACCATAATGGCCATCTTCAGTCACATAACCTCAACAAACTTTCCTTTATATTAATTACAAACTTATGTTAAAAATAAATAATATATGATCGCTAATTCTAAAATTATATATATATATATATATATATATATATATACATAAAGGTATAAATAAAATAAAATATTAATTTGTGCATACCATGTAAAGTTAGTTACTTTCTCTGAGTTCTAATTTCATCAATTTTTTCAAAGATATCAGTATTTCCAGAATGTTACCAACAAACTAGATATAAAGTAAAACATTCCCCATAAGAAAACCATGGGGATTTAAAAACGTCTGCTTTGTTTACATTAAAATAAGTGATTGATAGTCTACTTTGTTTACGAACTGACATGTTCCTACTTATATTAAATTAGTAGCCCTAATATACAAGTCAAGCAATATATATACATACAGTTTCGAACTAATGGTGTTTTTGGGGTCTGGGGACGGTAATAGCTTCTTCCCTATAGGGTAAATTCGCTAAAACAACTTGTACCATGAACCTACATAAGCAGATTGTATACCAATATTTTCATTCTATTACTGATCTTTAGCCTGTAATACTGTATTTATATTAGTGTAGATAGCCAATTGCTTGAATAAAACTTAATTCAAATTAAAATAATTTTAAATATAAAACTACATTCAATAGTGGCAGGATGTTTAAGTAATGACAAAGTCCGTCAATCAGAAAATCTGGGAGGGAAATATTTGTTTTTCGATATACAGTTTTACCTATAATGGCGCTCAACATAAAATTTTAAATCCAAACAAATAGCCTAAACTAGGTAAGCGAGCGAAACAACACGGAGTTACGAATAACGTTAATGAGAGGAAACTGTTAACGATATATCTTTAAACTTTGCTAGATTTGTTTGGTAATTAATTTGTGTTTACACTTACTAGTATTACACCGAGTTGTCATTACCTGAATTAAGTTGTATAAGTTCATCATTATTTTACACTAAGCTAAATAACCGCACCGCTGTGTCCAGCGGGCCACGGGACGGGACTAGTACACCTCAGCGACCACTCAAGTCCTTGAATCGCACTCTCTATGTAGTACCAATGAGGGGTAAATTGGCTAATTAACTGAAACTATTGGCAGCGTACGATTGGCAGCCGTGGGGTGGTGAGTTGGCGGGAGTGATGTTTGTGCGCGAGGCGTGATAAGAGCGTGGCGGCGCTGTCGCAAGGTGATAAGAGACTTAGCGGTCACTCCCCCTTGAAGGCCCTCGATGTTTGAGGGGGGGGGGTCTGAGAAAAGTGTATCAACTGTGACCCAACTGTTGAATTGTCTCTCAAATTTCACAGAGAACTAAGAAACAAAAGCAACTTACTATGTTGGGGTTTATTGTCTAGTGGGCCGAATGAAACAAGTCGATTGTACCTCTATCGTACTTCTATGGAGTTTTTCTTTTAAATTAAAATAAAATGTAAAATACATATTATTTAACCACAACTAAATAAGAAAAACCATTACTTAGTGATGGCAAGTGTCCTTAATAATTTCTTAAATAACATAAACTCATCACCATCCCAACAATGCATTTTAAAACAAAGAATAAAATTTATGCTGACCTAATAATGTATTTCATGTTAATGTGTTTAGGAATGTGGTATGTGTGTAGTAAGTATGAAAATCATTAAATGTGAGACATTTTTAAAAAATTGAATTGAATTTGAATATTCCCTATTTCTGTAAATCAAAACTAAATTATTTTCCAAATCAACTATCCGTTTGAGGCGAGTGACCTATACACGCTAACCACAACAGAATAATGAGGCTATTGCATACAAATATTCTATGTTTACGCTTTAAAAAATGTCCTAACATTTTTTTTATTAAGTTGGAAATTCATGTATCCTTGGAGGCGGAGACGCCATTAAGCCAACGTATTTTTATTCATAGGGGAAACGCAGCTTTACACACCTACTGAGAAATATGACGTTACAATAAATATCTAAATTGCGCAATTAAAGAAACTATGTATTTACTCACTTTGCTAAAAAATTGTACAATTACTGTCCTAAACCCGTCATTACCCTCCCCCAATTACACATCCCTGTTGCTCCTCTTGCGTCGGGGTAACAATGCGCTCTCGGTTGAAGTGCAATCTCCTGTTTTGTGGTCTCAAGTGGCCGCCGCAGCGCGGGAGGTTAAGAAGCTGATCAAATAAAGGGAAGCGAAAAATCAATCGGTCGTCAAAAACGCAGAACACCCACCCGGTGGGCGCTGCCACCCAACTCGCCCATCGCCCATCGCCCATTGCCCGTGTTCACCTGGGCCACAATAGCTGTCAGTCCGAAGTCGATTACTTGTTACGCAACGCTTGCCAGTTTGATCGGGCGGAAAAATATTCAGCCATTGTTGAAATTCCGCTCGTTATGTTTGAATGAGAGGAAGTATAACTAGAAGACCCAAATTTTCCACAAAAAAGCTTTTGACGTGTTTCGTTAAATTAGTTGCAGTATTGCTCGATGAAGAGGTTGAAAACTACTTTTTTAGTGTATTTTAGAGAAGGAAATATAATTATTGTCGTCCTCTCTTTTGGCTAGAAGATGGCTGGTACGACTGATCAACACCTATTGTATTCGCACCGGAGTCTATGTATACATATTTACTTCCATGTATGTCAATTAACATTTGTAAAGTATGGTAAGACGTAATTTTTATATTTTAAGTTGTAAAGCAATTAACTTTATAATTAATATTTATTTATACAATTATCTGTAGTGAATACTACATACAAATTAATCCACAAGTGTGAACTAAATCAATACGAACTTTATACATAATTCTGTAAGCGAAATTTTTAAGTCAAAATTGTGGGAGTTTGGCAAATCACAGGATAATGGGAGGGGGCTCAAATTAAAGGTCTTGATCCCAGGCATTCGGAAAAAATATCAGTATTTCCAAAATGTTACCAACAAACTAGATATAAAGTAAAACATCCCCCATAAGACAACCATGGGGATTTAAAAACGTCTGCTTTGTTTACATTAAAATAAGTGATTGATAGTCTACTTTGTTTACCAACTGACATGTGTTCCTATATACCTATATTCTTACCTATATTTCCTATATATCCTATATTGTACTTATATTGTTTTATTTTCCTCAGCATGTAAAGATTAAACAAAGCCGAATGAGTTTTGGAGCACATAGTTAGGGACTAAGGCCCCTTCAAGTCTTTGTATATAATTCTGTAAGCGAAATCTTAAGTCAGAATTGTGAGAGTTTAGGAAATCGCATCCGCATGATGATGGGAGACGGCTCAAATTAAAGGTCTTGATCCCAGGGACTCGGGAAAATATAGCAGTATTTCTTAAAAACCATAATCAAACGAGAATAACGTAACACATATCCCGTGAGAAAAGCATAGGGATTTGAAAACGTCTGCTTTCTTTACATTAAAACATGTGATTATGTGTCTACTTTGTTTACGAACTGACGTGACTTATATTGGTATGTAAAGAGTAAAAAATCAGATGAGGAAGTATTTTGGAGCAAGGTTGAGGGGCTGCCGCCCCTTCAAGCCACTTACTAGTATGATATATTTATTACAGATGTTTTTATTGTACCTAACATGTAAACAAACTACAAATACAATTGTTTGTTGGTCCTACCATTCATGATTGAAATAATGTCTTATTTTTTTATTTCTTTATAATTAGATATCTGAACATAACTTTTCACATCATCCAATCAGAAAGACCAGGTATTAAAAATATCCGCCACAATTTTATCTGCCAAGTTATGCTAGTTTATTTCTCTTTAGTAATAATAAAGCGACGATTCTAAACAAATATTACATGTTTAAAAGTAAAACAGTTCTTCCATCGTCACGGTTTATCTGAAACGCAAAAAACAATTCATGTAACAGTTTTAAATCTACTTTCACTAACTAGTTCTTATCGAATATACCTCATTACCACGCTGTCATCAACATTGATTTCTAGTGTATTTTCACTAGTATCAACGTCAAGTAATGTAGTATTCAATCATCAACAAAATAAACCTAATACCAAAGTATGAAAGTCCAGAAAAACACAATACACGATAGCATTATTCCCAGTTTTTGTAATATACCTTCAGTTATCAAAAAGTTGTATTATTTTTATTACTTTCACAATACAGTACGAGAGAGTTTAAATAGCTTCTATAAAAGACAAAAGAATGTAAATAAATGTTACAATCCTGCTTAAAAAGTCGTATTTTTTATCTCTATTAGCGAATTTCCCCTATAAGGAAGAAGCTATTACCGTAGTTGGCATGGTAAGACCTAGACCCAGAACCATGATAACTTTTCGTTTTGAGGTCCCCAGACCCCAAAAACACCATTCGTTCGAAACTGTATATATATATGTGTGTGTGTGTGTTTGTGTGTGTGTGTGTGTGTGTGTGTGTGTGTGTGTGTGTGTGTGTGTGTGTGTGTCCGTGAGCATGATAACTCTCGTAAAAATGATCCGATTTTCATGAAATTTTGTATAAACGTGTAAAGCGACATTTATGAAGTTCGAAAACCAGCCAAATCGCTCCATCCGAAGGGCTATTTTGGGGGGGTTTTGTACCCAAAAATGGGTTTTTTGAATTTTTTACATATAATTTTTGAAATAGTCAAATTTTAATTTTGGTACCATTGGTTTTAGCTTAAAAAAACACAATTTGGTATTTTGATCATTTCTCTACGTCAGTTGATTCCCGAGATATTAAAAAGTGCTAAACACAGTACGGTCTAATGTTATTCTTATGGAGGAAAAGAAAAATTGTATATCTCGCTTATTCATAAACGTATACTGACGAAACTTGTTATACGGCTTCATCTGGTTGTGGTCTATTGATATTTGCTCAAAAAAGTTTTTCCAAAGGCTCCCGTAGCAGCAAACCTGCGTACTCACCCCCATGTTATTCTTATGGATAATAATTAAATGCTTTGTCTCCCTTAATTATGAACATAAATGAATAAAAAATGGTATGTGACTTCACCTAGTTGAGTTATATTGTTATTAGCATAAAATCCAATTTTTTGTGTTCCTTGATGCAGCAAACCTGCGTACTCCGCCCCAATGTTATTCTTTTGGAGAACAATTAAAATTGTATATATTGCTTATTTGTGAATATATTTTTATGAAACTTGGTAAGTGGCTTTATGTAGTATTAAGAAATTTATATCTACATTGGAAATTCGCTGAGTATGCAGGTTTTCTGTGACAGGGGTATTTAATTCTCTGTATGTGTTTACACCTCAACCAATCAAATTATTGATGCAGTAGTTTTACACATTAGAGATTCAGTGTTGTTATTTATTTCGGGTGCCAAATGTCCCCAGAGAGACTATTGTGATATATATTTCATTCCAACAATCGCTCGATCCCGCATTACACCACGGTTCAAGGTAGATTCTCGCCCGCTCTGCTCATGCGCGGTGCGTTTGAACGCGCCACCCACTGCGCCTGCGCTATGCTAATCTGCTGCGCGTTGCTGCTACCGTCCTGCCGTTCTCCCGCCTGCGCCCGTCCGTCCATCTGTCTGTCGCCTTTATGACCTGCTTTCACCCGTTTAATTTAATCCTGTTCGCCTCTTTGTTCGAACAATTATTCCCGCTGCGGATTATGGAGCTGTTTCGTTTTCAAGGTTCAAGCTGTTTCGTTGAAATTCAACTTATTTGTTATTATTGTTATTGTTACAACTCTCGTTCGTTGATTTTTACAATAATGTTAATTTAATCTTTCTGCAACATGGTGACCACCTAAATATATTTGACTTTTTACATAATCTTCATATAACTCTAGATCATTTATGTTACTCAAGTCAGTAAAATGTATATTTATTAGGTTTCTTATAAGTTACCTGAAATTGTTTGTACCACCATGGTAAAAACCGTTCGGCAATTGTTTTTGCTGTAACTTTACAAATTCAACTATAAAGACCCCTTTTAAAAAATGTATCAACTGTCCTATTACACCTCCCACCCGAAATGAACGAAATGTAATTATTTTCTCTACAGCTAGTATCCATATTCTTGGATACTTTATCCCGTCTCCTCACTATAACCACACCTACTATTGTCAATATTGAAGGAGAATGACCGGTGTTGGCGGTGAGGACCAAAGGCCTAACACCTGTGGCTGGTCGGCCTCCGGCCTTAGGCCTGTCCCGGCAATTAGGCCCCCCCGGGGGTGGTTCGCGGAACCCCACAGAGCGACACTACATATCTATTTGGGGCAGAACACCAAAACAGCCGACCCCTTTGTGGACTGTTTGCTATTCCCCGTGAAATCCACACTCTCGTGACATTTCTGTTAGGGGAGATCTCCGTTAGTTTTAAAATACTTAGGAGAAGGTTTTGAAATAAGACTTATACGACTTGGGGTTCAAATTCAGATTCTCCTGATGACAAATAGTATGAACTGTTCTAAACATTTTAAATTATTGAGAGTTGTGATTTTAAGGGATAATTATTTTACATTCTAACATTTCGCTACTGTTATCAAATGGGTTTTGGTTTTAATCAAATATTTCTGATATTCCAATGAGGAGCGACATTGATTGGTCTTGGGGGAGGTAAGTAGGAAATAAGAAATCTTCCGTGATTTGGAGACCTCCTTAAACCTAACATATAAGTGAGTAAAATAAACCATGTAAGTAAAAATGTCATGAGTAACTATGGAGGCTGAGTATTTCGTAGTCAAAATATCGGCACTGCCCAGTACCTCAGTGGGTCTTCCATAAGCTAAAATATCCACATATAATAATTCAAGTACCTCCCCAATAACTTGTGAATTCTAGCTGAAAATCACTCCCCCGTCCGGACCGAAGGAAATTAAATTCGAATGAGAGACCATTGAAGGAGTGGCGTATTCATGACCACAGGGTGGTACCAAACACAGGAGGCGCGTGAATAGGCGATACAGTCCACTAGGGGCCGGAGCGCGACGAACCGCAGATTTGGAAACTATTTTCCCTGTAAGAAATTGTAATCATCCACTCGAACGATTCTGTTTGGTTAGTAGGACTACAAAGGGCTCGTCGGGCCGCGACGCTTTTCACGACACAAAGCTGTTATGTTGGTAACACCGACCAGCTGCGAGGACAAGGCTTGCCAACCCCCGCGCGCCAATTTGTCTAAAGTGTCCATCACATATGTGAGGGTTATGATCAACGACTGTTATACATACAGAGAGCCGGATAAAGTTGAAATACACTCTGTGTACGGTATTTTGTCAACAGTCTCGAACATAAAGGATTCCCGTTGCTGAAACCTTATTAGTAGTTATGCAATAATTACATAAAATAAAATAATGCAGTTAAATTATGTTTCTGATAATTATTATCAGAAACATAATTTAACAGCATCATATTCTTTACACACATAATGAAATCATTAATCTCGAACAAATTTAAAATGTCAAATTTAGCTTATCGGGTTTAAGATGTTCGAATTTATGTTATTATTGGTTTAAATCGTGATATGTTCCTGAGATATCATTCCTAATTTTTAAAAACATTTTGTACATAGTAATTATGTACATAGTTAATTTAGTGATTCATTAGAAAAAACTGGCAAGTTTACTTTATAACACAAAATCAGGGCATACTAAAATTAATCATTTCATATTGCCCTGAAGTCCAATAATATTTCGAAAGTGATAGATTTGGTTGTCACCGGTTTGATAATTAACGTGTTTTGGGGGAAACTAGCACAACCGGTTTTATCTCGACGGGACACAAGGTTCAGTACATATTTCAATAATCATTAGTAAGTAAAAAATTGTTACACGGCAAACACATATAGTGGACTAGTGGGTGACCCAGATATCATTAATTATTTTAGAGTATTTTAAATCTACATACAGGGTGAGTCAGACCACCCGTCCAGCATGTATAGTGGTAGAACAGTTTGGTCTAAAGTCATGAAACAAACTTCTTCCCCGCTAAAACGCATATGGGCTATCTATTAAAAGTATTTTCATAAAATCTATGTACAGAATGTTCCAAAACTGAAGGTCACGGGTTCGAATCTCAAAATATTCTTATGTAAACACAGGAACAATTATACATCATTTTAAAAGTCTCGTTAAAAGAAACATTTTGGCCAAAACAGAATTCATTTATCTTTATCCGTTTCAAATACTCTGTATTGTCTAAACCACTACTCTATCTTTTTTCCGACACAAATTTCGTACTCGTGATAAACTCAGCTTTACTTTCGTATGCTACAATACAGGCTTTTTTAGAAATTTATATTTCAAAAAAAATTTGTTTAAAAAATGCCTATATGTCCAACATTCAAAAAAGTCAAATAGTAGCGTATATCAAAAAGCATACCATTGGAAAAGTCTTGTAAATCCTAGCAACTTTTTAATTTAAACCAACCATGTATCTCTTTTCGTTCTTCTGCAATCAGCAAAAAACATTATTTTCTCATATGAAATGCATGTTAATTTGCATAACACTTGCATGTATTTTGTGGCCATATTCGTTTTATGTGTTATGTACAATTAACATGCATTTCATATGGGAAAATAATGTTTTTTGCTGATTGCAGAAAAAAGAAGAGATACATGGTTGGTTTAAATTAGAAGATTGCTAGGATTTACAAGACATTTCCAATGGTATGTTTTTTTTATATGCGCTACTATTTGACTATTTTGAATTTTGGACATAAAGGCATTTTCAAAATAAATATTTTGTTGAAATATAGATTTTTTTTAAACCTGTTATGTAGCATGCCATAGTAAAGCTGAGTTTATCACGATTACGAAATTTGAGTCGGAAAAAAGATAGGAGTAGTGGTTTAGAAAATACAGGGTATTCCGTAAATGTCTATATTTTACACAAAAATGACCGCTATTTTGAAACAGATAAAGATAAGTGAATTCTGTTTTCGCAA
This sequence comes from Allygus modestus, assembly GCA_963675035.1. Classification (NCBI taxonomy): domain Eukaryota; kingdom Metazoa; phylum Arthropoda; class Insecta; order Hemiptera; family Cicadellidae; genus Allygus; species Allygus modestus. Next base: position 79,570,004 of record OY776112.1, on the reverse strand, counting down.
AAATGTTTCTTTTAACCATATATTTAATATGATGTATAATTGTCCCTATGTTTACATAAGAATATTTTGAGATTCGAACCCGTGACCTTCAGGTTTGGAACATCCTGTACATAGATTTTTATGAAAATATTCTTAATAGATAGCCCATATACGTTTTAGTAGGAAAGAATTTTGTTTCATAACTCTAGACCAAATCGTTCTCTCGTTATACATGCTGGACGGGTGGTCTGACTCACCCTGTATACAGGGTGTTTGATATAAGTGTGCCAGCTGTTGTTCTTGAAAAGTATAAGAGCTATTAAGAAAAGTTAAAACGCAACTTCCCTGGATTTTTGGTTCTGAATAATTCTGTGATTTTGAAATTTTGATTTTATCCGTAATTTTCAATATGGCGGCCAAATTGAGTTTTTCTTAAGGAATGCCCATAGTTTTATTATTGAAGTAGGTAGAAAATCAAATTTTAAAACTTTTTAAATTTTGTATTTTTTCACTAAACCTAACCGTTATGGTGGTTTTTATTGTTTTTAACAATGGGTATCTCACCTTAGGTGTAGATCTGGAGGATAAACAGTTAGGTTTAGGAAAGAAACACCAAGAATAAAATCGTGTTAAAATTAAATTTTCTATCCCATCAACTAATAAAATTAGGGAAAATCTAATTTCAAACATTTTCCCGCCATTTTTCCAATATGGCAACCAAATACAATTTTTATTATGAAATTCTTATAATTTAATTAACTAATGAGGTGAAAATTTTAATTTTAAAACGTTTTTATTCGTGGTGTTTATTTTCTAAACTTAACTGTTTAGCCTCCAAAACAACACATAATGTGATATACTCACTGTTAAAAACAATAAAAACTACCGGTTATGTTTAGTAAAAAAATACAAAGATTAAAAACGTTTTAAAATTCGATTTTCTACCTGATTCAATAATAAAACTATGGTCGTTCCTTAAGAAAAACTCAAGTTCGTCGCCATATTGGATAAATGGCGGATAAAATACAAATTTCAAAATATCAAAGTTATACAAAACCATATATCCAGGGAAGTTGCTTTTCAACTTTGTTAATAGGTCTTATACTTTTCAAGAAAAACACCTTGCACACTTATATCAATAACACTGTATAAAATAATAATAATAATAACAATAATAATAGTATAAATTCAAATTTTGTATTATCTCGCATGCGCATTCAATATTACACGGCAGTGCTTGAATATGTCTCTAGCTTAAAGCTATTTGAGAGAAAATACTTAGTGTAGTTTACATCTATAATGTAAATAATAATAATAATAATAATAATAATAATTATTATTATTATAATTATTTTATTGCATATATATCATTACAAACTGTGTGCACAATTTGAAAACAGGAATGATAGATTTTGCTGTCTTTGTCTTCTATATTTTGTTGAATTCATGATCGAGTACATATAAAGGATTTTCTAAATAATGTAGTTTTACTTTTTTGATGTCTCTGCTTGAATTAATTGAAATTTTGTGATTTTCTTTTAATTTATTTAATAATTTGCCAATTGCATAATAAATAGTTTTTTTCATATATTGTTGTTCGATTATAAATACATAATTTATTTGTAGATGTGGAATGATACATAAATAATAAACTGGGAACGCATATGTTATTATTTAATATACACTACATATACGAGTATTATTATAGTAAGACAAATATTTTTGTTAGGTTAATTTATGACATAATTATTTTACTATATGATGAATATGTATCAGTATTTTATAATTATGATTTTCTGCACAAACTCATCTTGTATGTAATATGAACATTTAAACAACTAGCAATGGCGTAGTAATATTAATATGGCATACAGTATAGTAATATTATACAATTCAAAAAAACATTTTCTATGCATCATGATACAAATGTTTTTCACAGTTTATAATTGTTTTCGGTCAAATAAAAGGCAGAGTAATATGAAAAGATCCATGGGAGTTTAGTAAAATTTGATGCAAGTATTTAACAGGCAAAGTTAAAAAATAAAGAATTAATACGGCCTAAGGTGGTCTAATTTACACTCCACACTCTTTTTTTAATCTGCAAACTGCGCCAATAATAAAGGCGCAAGGAATAAATTATGCCCTACATCGAATAAACTATCGCTACATCTGCTTTCGATATCCCAAAAAATATCGAAACTACACAATCATCAAATATTGGTACGATAATATATATTAACAATTATTATCGATTCATCGATCGAGTAAATATTACATATAATTAGTGCCAACTGGTATGAAGCAAGGAGGGCAGTGATGGAGTCTACGATATATATTCCACAGCACTTTCCTTTTAAGGACTTGGCTGAGTGAAGTTAGAATAGATACGATGTTGATTAAACTAGGTACTTATAAGAAACCTTTGCAAACGATACAGCGAATTTTGTGTATCAGTTACATTGGAACCGATACTTTATAGGGGTTTGAACCACGTGTGACGGCATTTTATTTCGAATACTAAAAATATCCTCCCACACGTATTTATGTAACAGGAACTCTTTCACATAGATATAGCTGTAAAAGTAGTTATAAATACAGTAACAACTTTGTAAAATTGGTAGTTTTCCTAAAACTGGGTAAAAATACGGGGTTAATATTATTGGAAATGGAAAAGTGAAAAAAAGATCAGACTACTAATTATTTAAAACAAAATCTTATTCTAACACAGAACAGAATATAAATATCAATACTATTTGAACTTACACATCCCGCCGATAGGCAGATATCACTATCGAGCAGCATAAGCAACGTAAAATCAAGTTACACAATTACACAGTTACAGTTACATTATCTAATCTCTGTCTCCCACATGAATAATGAAGAAAAATTACTATTTTATTGTCAACAACACAATGCATGCTACAACAACGTCAACGCTTGGAAACTAAAAATGCATCAATGGTGTTTACCGATATCGAGCAACCGATACTATTCAGTTTAGGTATCGGTTACATTTCCTGGAGTCAAATAACCGTTACAAATATCGGTTTCCGATGCATCTGCTTCATCACAGCTTGAACCATCTGTACTGTTCCCCGCGCCTCAGCCTCCTCCGCATCTAGTCTTGTCGTGGGTGCTGTATCGGTTTATATTACCTGGAGTGTAAACGTTACAAATATCGGTTACTGCTTCATCGTAGTTTTACTGTTCCCCGCGCCTTAGCCTCCACCGGTCTAGTCTTATCGTGGGCGCTGTACCGGTTTAGATTACCTGGAGTCTAAACGTTAAAAATATCGGTTACTGCTTCATCATAGTTTGCACCGTCTGTACTGTTCCCCGCGCCTCAGCCTCCACCGCGTCTAGTCTTGTCGTGGGTGCTGTATCAGTATCAGGGTATTTAATTTATACCGCCACTTTATCGACGCTGTCGCAGCCGGTTGAATTTATCGCCGGGCCAGCTGTAGCTAGCTGTAGCAGTATAGCAGTATAGCTGTAGCTGGACCTATAGCCGGTCGCTGCCGCGCCGTTCTGACAGCCTGCCAGCTACTTTATAACATGCGAGATAATTAACGGCTAGTGTTATAGGGTTGTCGCCTGCGTAACGGCGATGATGACGTTTATTTTTTTTTTGCAGAGGTTCAAAGCCGATATAGGCAAGTTCTTTGCCAACTATATGAACTTACGTGAAGGAATGTGTTAAAGATTTTCAAGCTGTGTTGGTTATGTAGTCAGAAAATGTTTGGGGATACGTAAACTGAGGCGCCGAGTGAAAATTAGTTGTTAAAAGTGACTAATGTTTAAAATTCTTAAATCTATCTTTTTATTTTGTGTTATTGGCTATTAAAACATTTTTTCCATAAATATAACTAGCTTCAAAACATGAATTACAGTAGAAATAAAACACCAAGTGTAGATATTTTTATGTTTCAATATAATGTAGCCCTATTCCTAATCCCTTACAACTTTGGTTCAAATGTTGATGTACATAGTATTAAAAAAGTCTTGCATAATCTTAAAAACATAGTCTTGCAAACCCTTGCATTGCTGCAAATATTATGTAGCAAGGCTCGGCAGGGCAATGTCAACAACTAAACCGAAATGAGTGTTTTAAATTGAAAATCCAGTCAACACCGTTGAATTCAAACGGTTTTATATGTTCATTAACCGAAAACTTATTCAAAAATTCCTTCCCTTAAAACTTCATGGAGCTAACGATGACTTAATCTTACCATAACCATAGCCAAACTAATTCAGTGTATTATCTAATAATTTAATTGAAAAATGTTCATACGCGTTGTTACAGGTAACATGACGACCCCCCAGTGAATCCGTTGACTCCTATTAGAGCCTTTTACGCTAGAATAGTTGTTGGCGAGAAACAGTAAAATGTTTGCAGTGATTGTTTGCCGGATCAGTCAGCCCGAGGGTTGTGAGCGTTCAAGTATAAGAGGTCCGGAGAGAAATTCGCGTAACAATTGGCCCCCTTTTCTCTCTCACTCTCTCTATCACCCTCTCTCTCCAATAATGAATTAATCTGACCGCAGCCCCGTGCAGTTTATCGCATAGTCATTGTTTTGTTGTCACCACTTCGTTGATGAAACCATGAATCAATTTCACATCTCCAACCCTTCCCGTGCTCATTCAAAACACAAGTGTGCCAACACTTGGTTAAATTATTTTTAAATATAAAATCCATCTAATCGGCAAACTCTCCCCGGAAAGTGGCATAAACCTACAGATTTTCTAGAAAAATCTTCCGCATCTGTTTGTGTTTTCTTTTTGTTATTTGCGTTGTTTACCTAGCTGTCAAAGTAGTAATCGTGTTGTTTATAATTGTTAACATGTGGTTTCCTGAAAGCAGTGACTAAAACTGTTGAGTGAAGATTGCATTTTTAGAGCGGTGATATCCGAAATAAATCAAAGGGACATTGAGCTATAAATAACAATTGTGTGACCTTAAAAATGAAGAAAAGAGGCAAATGAGCTATACAAATTTGATAATCAGCTGAGGAAAATGGTGAAATATTCCTCCGTCATCTAAAAAAAACTGACTGACTGGACTTCCCCGAGCTAAGCTCGGCCCCCAGGTACTATTTATAACAGCTTTAAGATAACCATTGAATTACAAAAGTAATACTCACGAGGTCAGTCACCATTATGTGAGTTTACTAGGAGAGTAACAAAGAATTATACCATTTTGAACTAACTGACATGCCTTTCAAAGCAAAGCTCGGTCCTTCAGGTACAACTTTCATGCAACTGATAAAGGGGTTTGCCAGATATTCTAAAAAAAATATTGCATACATACAATGGTTGCAAAAACCTTAGTTGGCGTGGGTTAAAAAATGCGGTCGTGCGTGAGCAAAACAAAATTTTACTCTCTGACATAAAGGTTAGAGTTCCCTAGGAGACTTTATGTGTCAGTAAAAACGTCCAGATAAAATAAGATTTGTTGGTAATGAATGTATTGGGAAACCTAATAAAATAACTGTAACATGTTTTAATCAAAATTTTATATTTATACATTTTTATCTTGGCGAAGGTCAGACCAGTCATACAGTTAAATTATTTCTTTAATTAGAGTAGCGACAGTGAAGTGGAAAGGCATCTAATTAAACTGTTAATTAAAATTGAACACGCTGGCGACGACGGCGCGGCGCGGCGGGACGGTAAAAACTGGACTCTTCAAAACCCAAGTGGAACTGTCACTGTCAAACCTGGTTATATCTACATGAAGTACAACATCGCTGTAGAGATACGCGGTAAATAAATTACAACGCTCTAACTGGTTGTATTCAAAACCCTTTAAACTGTTTTAGTTTTCACCGCTGCGATAACTGTGCGTAGAAAAAATGTGACGGCATACATAAAACAGATAATCGCGTAAACTGTTACACACAGGGAATTGTATATGTGTACGAAATAACTCGTACACAAAATTTAATATAATTATTCGTATACAAATTTGATGGATCGGTGCTTTTCTTCTTACTGATATTAAAACATTGATATAGGCCGGGCCTAAGTTTTACTGTGTCAAATGAGGAAACTGCGTATTCTAACATGTATTTGGTAAAACATCATTTTTAGAATTTACATATAAACAAGATATAATAAATTACGACTCACAACACTACAAAATATATTTAATCTTTACTGGTGTACACACAACAACGGCTAGTATACACAAAAGATGGTATAAGGCAGCATCAGAGCCGCCTTGTACCATATTTGATGCGTATTTACCATCTTGTATGTAAGTACAGTTTAAGTGTAAATATATTTGTTAGAGTTGTGAGACGTAGTTTATTCTATCCCGTCGAATATTATTTAAAATTGTACCTTAAAAGGCACATTTGGCGTTTCTACTTGCTTCTTCTCCGAGGCTTCATGTGTCAGTAAAAACGTCCAGATAAAATAAGATTTGCTGGTAATGAATGTGTTGTGAAACCTACTAAACTAAATGTAACATGTTTTAATCAAAATTGTATATTTATACATTTTTATCTTGGCGAAGGCCAGACCAAAAAATAACTTTAAAAAACACCAAATAAACAAAACAACATTGTATACCAGCAGAAAGATAATGAACTATAAAGAATGTAGGTTAATTTTCAAATTCCGTCCTACATCAACGGATTATCCTGAATCGTCGATTTATTGATAATTTAAAAGAGAAAACGAGTTCGCACGCAGCACGCTGACGTGTGGGAAGTGAATTTCCACATAACAGCATTTAAAACTCAAAATAAGTGTAAAAACATACATTTGTCAAATTTTTATTGAAATCTGAAAACAGATTTTTTGGCTGTTCTGATACTCTTGGTTTCATTTACTTGCAAAGCTGGGAATACAATTTTGGGCATTATAGGGTTAGGAGAAGGTCGAGACAGGCTTGAAAGTAGGCGTAAGGTTGCTGGGGATGATAAAAGTACTCTAACAAAGGAATAACAGGCTTTTCTAGTGTAAAACCCCCATAAGACAACGTACTGTGTTTAGTCGATACACATTTTCTTTAATAACTCGGTAAATATTTATGCTAGAATGACGAGAGAGGACTTAAAACTTTCCCCTCTCTAATTCCCATCGTTTTACATGCATTGATCTTACATCTGGGGCTTTTATGACCCTTTTTGTGCCCAAAAACTCGAAATTTGAAAGATTAATCCCCCAAAAAGGGGGTTTAGAGTTTTCCGATTGTTTTGCCCAACAAACTTGTTCAACTGATTACAGAAAGGAACGTCCCTACCAAATTTGAAGTAAATCGGACAAAAAATGTGACCGCTAGAGTGCAAACACACACACACACACACACACACATATATATATATATATATATATATATATTATATATATATATATATATTATATATATATATATATATATATATATATATATATATATATGTCTATATATATAAAATTTTGAACGACCCCCCAAAACGTGTTCAGGGGGTCACGTTAGGAACTTCTATGGTGGTCCCTGGCTTAAGTTTCACCGTGCGGGTCATGCTAATAGTTCACTTTCCAAAGGAAATTCACTAAAAAAATACCTAGGGAATTCAGTGAGCAGAACTTCGATATCACAAATAGTTTACCCATATTGTAAATATTGTTCACCTATTGAATATTGTGAGTTTTATTGAATTATCATTATATGTGATAACGATATTTAGCTTGGTATTTTTTTGCTCTTTAATTGAGCAATAAATCGAAGATATCGGAAAACCCGTTGGGGAAGGATGGGCTTTGTATATTAAAATTGGCAATAAAGGAAAAGCAAGTAGAAACGCGAAATGTTTCGTGTTCGGACCACATTTTCAACAACTAATTTCTATAACTTTTTAGTATAAAAATATTTATTTTATAGACTAGGTTCTCACATTGACCATCATACTTATACAATTAATAGTCAAATTTTTAACAAATAAAAACATAAGTGTACTATTAATATAATAACTTCAAAAAACACCAAATAAACCAAACAACATTGTATACTAGCAGAAATATAATGAACTATGAAGAAAGGAGGGAAGCGAAATTATGGACTTGTATTGATATACTCTCCCTGCAATTGGGCTTTGCCGGGCAGTAATTACATTATTATTTTTTCGTTTTAAGGTCTTGTATACACATATGCATGTATTTATCATAGCGTCAGTTCCAAATGACTGCATGGTTTTTATACATTGTATTTGTTTATTTCTGCAATAAACAAATTTTGATTTGATTTGAATAGATTAGATTTGATTTGATCTTACAGTGAATTTTGGTACTTGTAAATTGGACAGCGTTAAAACAACCACTTTGTATGACCCCTTGGTTCAGTTTTGATTTGAAATATATGTTAAAATTCAAAGAGAAGAGAAAGAATTTGTTGATAATTAAATGCCTCTTGGGTAATTAGAGTATCTCCAGCTGAACGTGAAATGAATATTTAAAACACGCAACCACCTTCGGCAGTTCGTGAATCTTCCTTTGTTTTATTCTTTTACAAGATTAAATCCGGAGTTGTTTCGTAAAACGAACTATGTTCATATGAACAAAGTTCAAAGATTAATCCGCGTTTGTTCTTTAATGTATTTTTTTATTGTCGATTTGAATTATTATTTTAACTCCTTATGACCTATGTAACATAATAGTTTAGGAAGTTTCCGGTTTCATTGGTAGTAAATTTATAAAGGATGTCTTTGGGTGGCTATATATTCCTAATCGGACTTTCAAATTCTATAATGTTCATTTGTTTGAATTGATTTTATGGGTGAAGATCTTAACAATATCGCATTACAGATTACAAGAAGTATTTAACTGTACTGGGCACAAAAAAGATTATTAGTTAAAATTAGTTTTACACAATAATAGAATAGACCGTTTAATCCATAGGAATGAGTTAATTTTAATTTGAGGGATTCCTCAACCCCTCCCCGAAGAACAAATTAAAAGTATAATCATCCCTTTCAAAAACAGATTTTAATATGAAAATGACGACGTACAAATTCCCTTTTTAAACTTGCAGCGGAAATAGCACCATATAAAATACCCCCGTCGCAGCAAACCTGCATACTGAGCGAATTTCCAATGGAGATATAAATGTCTTAATACTACATAACGCCACTTACCAAGTTTCATAAAAATATATTCACAAATAAGCGATATATACAATTTTAATTATTCTCCATAAGAAAAACATTGGGGCTGAGTACACAGGTTTGCTGCAACAAGGAACACAAAAAATGGGTTTTTATGCTAATATCAATATAACTCAACTAGGTGAAGTCGTATACCAGTTTTTATTCATTTATGTTCATAATTAAGGGAGACAGAGCATTTAATTATTATCCATAAGAATAACATGGGGGCTGAGTACGCAGGTTTGCTGCTACGGGAGAATTATGCAAACAAGATTTTTTGGAGCAAATATCAATAGACCTCAACGAGATGAAGCTGTATACCAAGTTTCGACAGTATACGTTCATAAATAAGCGAGATACAAAAATTGTCTTTTCCTCCATAAGAATAACATTAGACAACGTACTGTGTTTAGCACTTTCAATATCTCGGTAACCAATTGTCGTAGAGGAATGATCGAAATACCAAATTGTGTGTTTTTTAAAGCTGAATCGAATGGTTAAAATTAAAATTTGACTTTTTCAAAAATTATATGTAAAAAATTCAAAAAAAACATTTTTGGGGTACAAAACCCCCCCAAAATACCCCTTCGGATAGGTCGATCTGTCTGGTTTTCGAACTTAAGTCATAAATGCTGCTTTACATGTTAATACCAAATTTCGTCAAAATCGGATCATTTTTACGAGAGTTATCGTGCTCACGGACACACACACACACACACACACACACACACACACACACACACACACACACACACACACACACACACACACACATATATATATATATATATATATATACAGTATCGTATCGAACGAAAAGTGTTTTTGGGGTCTGGGGACCTCAAAACGAAAATTTATCATGGTCCCTGGCCTAGGTCTTACCATGCCGACTACGGTAATAGCTTATTCCCTATAGGGGAAATTCGCTAAAATATTTAAAATTATACTTTCACCTTCATAATTTGTCCAGAAAATTTTAAAATTAATCAAATCAATCCACTATATATAAAAGGTGGGAAACATTCTTCCAATTACACGTCAATCGTAATATTAGTTCAATTTTCATCATTACCAAGATTTACAAAATGTTATGAGCCGCATGTTTATTGAAGTTTTAGAAAATAATGAATGATCTTATAGTTTGTGAACAATATGGTTTTAGTCCAGGCAAATCTGTGATCAGTACAATAACAGACCACATTGAAACTGTAAAATAACCAGTGGACAGAAGGGAAAATGTTGCTGGCGTCTTTATGGATTAAAGCAAAGTTTTTACTAGCGTAACACATAAAGATTTAATGAAGGTTTTAAAATCTCTGGATATTCTATGAAGAATCTTTCCCGAGCTTAATTCATATATACCTTAAAAATAGGAAACATTATATAGAAAACTGCACAAAACTTAACTATTTCAGTAGTTTGTGTTTTAAGCTCATAACGTAAAATTGATTCTCTAAAAACTGTGATTTATTGTAAAAATACAGATGTTTTAAAATTCAATTGAATTAAATCTTGACCTCCATGACAAAATACTGACTTTAAGGGCGACATTTATCCTCCAAATTGTGATGTTTGAAAATTAAAACCACTTTACGCAACTACGGATCCAGCATATTTATTTTATACCTCAATCGTAAAAATCATTTCAACAAACGGAGGAGTTTTCTGTTGACAAAATTTGTCTTGGAGTATTACAGATACACAAGTTGAAAGACCCTGACTACATGTCACAAAACATTTAAATAGCCTTTCATCCTTCCGCCGCACAGCATGCGGTTGAGACTAAGTTCATGAAATACAGGAACACTAACTGCACGAATTCACACCAGGAAGCGTTCTAGAACGACCAAACCGCTCTGCTATTCCACCCCTATAAATCTTTGTGGAAACGAACAGATGAATAAAGTGATTTCTGGCGAGTGCGCGTGTGAGAGCGCTGGTGACGTGTTAGCATATAGATGAGCTCCATTGTGTCCTGTGCGTATCCGAATCACACCTGATAAATATATAATGAGTGTGCTCTCCCGCACCGCAGCCAGGCCGCCTCTCCCACGCTACTGTGTGGTCTACCAAACACGGCTACTATACACAAAAGTAACAGTTTCGAGAGGATATTTTTTCTTAGGTACCATAACCACACCACCTCTCCCCGTTGTGTGGTCTACCAGCGGTTATACCAGTGACACAAACGTAACAGTTTCAAGAGATATTTTGTCTTAGGTACCATAACCAGACCGCCTCTCCACGTTGTCTGGTTTACAAAACACGGTTACCGGTGTCGCAAAAGTAACAGTTTCAAGACATATTTTATCACAGACACCATACCACACCGCCTCTGCCTCGCTACTGTGTTGCCTACCAACGAGTACCAGTGACAAAACAGTATCAGTTTCGAGGGAGATATTTTATCTCAAGTACCATAACCACACCTACTCTCCCACGCTACTGTGTGGTATACCAACGGTTATTCCAATGACACAAAAGTAACAGTTTCAAAAGGGATATTTTATCTCAGGTACCACAACCACACCGCCTCTCCCAAGCTACTGTGTAGTCTATCAAACACAATTACCAGTGACACAAATGTATCACTTTTGAGAGGGATTTTTTATCTCAGGTACCATAACTATAGCACCTCTTTCTATTTATTTTGTGGTCTAACCAGGACCTAGTATCAAACACGGTTACCGTGGCCCTAAGTAACAGTTTCAAGAGAGATATTTTATAACAGGTAACATAACAACGCTGGCTCTCCCTAGTGTGTTGTCTAGTCATGACCTATTATCAAACTATCAAACATTATTACTAGTTACAGAAAAGTAGTTTCAACTTATTGACACTATGGTGACACCTCATTGAACAACACAGCTTTTCCCGTGTTGTTACACCTGCCGGTGATACGTATTGAGGAACGTAGTTTAGAGAGGGAAATATTATCCCACGTTGGCTTTTGATCGTTCAAAATAAAAACTTAAACTTATAGCAAAACTATAGCAAATATTTTCAAAACGGAGAGTTATTTAGCTGTCGTTTAAGAAATATTCCCTTTAAACTTCGATTCTTCATGTTGTCCCAAAAGGTCCGATCTGTTCCCGCCTAAGCTTGGATGCCCAGCCAAATGGCTTTGAGAGGTGAAAGGACCTTGTGGGGACCATCAAAATTGGGAGCGAGTCACTTTTGGCAGGTGGGGGGAATTTCCATGCCTTCAACATTTTTTAAATTTTGAAGATGTGTCTAGTTACATTTTTGGGTTAATTTTATTCGCCAAATTATATAAGGTTTTTATGTAATGTAATAACTTGGTAATAGTAGCCGGTAATAACTTGAGTTTTGAAAGCTACTAAGCATTTACTGCGCTCTAGCTATATAAATATTGTAAACGTTTAAAATACTAAACATATATATATTATCAGGATCAGGATCAAGATATATCAAGTTATATATATATATATATATATATCAAGATCAGGATTATATATAATATACATCCTACAGGTACCTAAAATATTAAACACACGCCACTAAAGCACAACAAATATGGAGCCGATTGACTTAAATAGTGTGACAAGGCCATTATGCTCCCGAACACAAAGTTTAAGAAACCACTTACAGTCACAGTGTAACATGTGGGGTATTAAACACCATGTAGCAGCATGTGGCTGCAACGGGGTATTAAATATCCACTAGGGCGGAGCACGCGCCCCCAAACATCTAATAATTGATTTGGGAATAGCGGAGCGGCTCAGGGGTCCGTGGGGACTGTGTAGAAGTCTCGGAGCTCCCTCCCCCCGCTGTGACCCCCGCCCCCCATACTGCTTGTAATTATATGTTGTAATCATATATGTAACTTGAATATCTATCCTATACTCTTATATGAGCAATGTTGTCTTGATTGGTTGGTTGGTTGCACAATTATCTCGAAAACGGCTCCGAGTATTTCCTTCAAATTTTGTAAATAACTAAGTTTTGGTATAAAAATATGTGCTAGACAGGTCTCATCGCCAGTAAAAATCAAATAGTGTTAAAAACTAAATTTAAAAGTTAAACAAAGTAACATTCGGCTTATGGGGTTAACAATCAAAACAAAAGAATTGTATCAGCTGTTCATAATCAATCAGGGAACTGTTATAGTGATACCTGTATCAATAAGTATCAATAAAAAGTATAAATAAATTAAAAAGTAATGTATCAATCATTGAATTTGCTATGCTAACGTCACATCATGCTCTCTGGGCCTCCAAGGAAGCTCCTCAAATCGTCAAATCCAATAATAAATGCAAAAACTACACCAATGAAAATTTCACTAATGAAGAGGTACCTCTCGATTCAGTTTTAACTCTCCAATTGAAAATCGTAAACACAACATCAACTTGGTAAAGGAAATAGATGATGTTCATACATCAAAGAAGAACACAACTCCTTTTGTTTTACATAGTTTAGCGAAAGAAATAATTAACCAACAGTATTCAAATCATTACCAAATATAGACTGATGTATCTAAAAACAAAGATAAGGTTGGAGTAGGAATGTATGATCCTGCAAGCAATGTGAAATTGGGTCTCAGAGTGCACGGGTATGCCTCAAATATAACTGTAGAAATACTGGCCATAGATAAAGCATTAGATTATATTATTGAAGGTGTTAAATGTGATATGAATTGTGTAATATTTACAGACTCTATTGTGGCTATAGACTTAATTGGCAAGGCTCTAGCTGGAGAAAATAAAGAACCCTTAATATGGAAAATGGTAACCAAATTATTACTTTTCAAAAACATAGTGATTCATTGGATTCCGGGTCCCATTGGGGTTTTGGCAATGAAGTAGCAGACGAAATTGCAAAACTAGCATCAAATAAAACGTTAATTGATATAGACCAGGATATCTTATCTAATATTGATATATTCAGGAACTTTGAAAACAAAATTAAAGCAAAATTTAAAAATCAGTTCATGAAATCAGAAAAAGGACAGGACAGTGGTATAAAAGGGTAAATCAGGAAGACGCAATAAGTACACCCTGGTTTCAGCATACAACATTTAACAGATATAACACAAACTTAATAACACGATTAAGGTTTGGGCATGCATATAATGCTTCGAGACTGTATCAACTGAAGTTGGTGGATTCACCTATGTGTATAAAATGTAACAGGAAAACTGAAACAGTTGATCATATCCTTTTACGATGTTATAAACACAACCATGAAAGAAATGTTTTTTACAATAAAATCAAAAAAGAAAATCTTAAAATCCCGCCCAAAGCAGATGAGTTTTTAAGTATTAGAAACCAAAAATATGGGACTACCTTTTAGAATTTATATCCAGTACACAAAGGAAGTTGTAATTTGTATATTTTTTCATTTGTTTCCTGTTTATGACTGTGTTGCTTTAAATGTAATTTTTATATGTCAATCTTTTTAAATTTTCTTTTTTCAAGAAATTTGATGTGAAGAACATAAAAAGACCAACAAAATATTTTAATTATTTTAATGGTACTTCAAAAATAATGTAAATGTATTTAATAAAGATTAATCATAGGTGTCATGACTTATGTCAAGCCTTAATAAAGAGAATAAAATAAACGGTATCAGGAAACTGACACATACTTTCTCCCTTTTAGCCCAACTTTAATGAATAAATTACTTTTAATTTACTAAATATAGAATACAAAGCACGGTTGAATGTACAGAAAATCTTGTGAACAAGTTGTTTTAAAAAACATCCACCCAAATCCCTGCTTTGGAGGCACTACAGAATCAATTGCTACACTCGTGGTTTTAAGAGGGGAAATGCCCCCTATCCCCCCCAGGGTTATTAAGGGGCAACATATTTCGAATTAACTCAATGCTATATTGACAAGCATATCAAGTTGGAATGAAATTGATCAGTAAATAAGAGAGAAATAGTAATTTTTGTATTCCCCATAAGAATAACATTGTCCAACGTACTGCGTTTACCGCTAAATGAAAATTTCAATTTTCTCCTAAACCAGCAGTCGTAGAATAGTAATTCAAAATACTAAATTATATAGTTTTTTTAGCTCTTTTTAATGGTGAATAGTAATATTTTTTATATTTATGTATTTTTATGAAAAATCCAAAAAACTGAATTTTGGATGTTTTAAGTCCTGTAATTTCTGAACCCGAATTTTTACAGGAATGCGGGTGGTGTCATTTTGTTGGAAAACTAAAGTTCTACAAACGACAAACGACAAAGTTTAATCAAAATCGTTAGAGCCGTTTTTGAGAAATTTGGATTTTTCATGTTTTTTGGCGGTTTTTGGGGGATAATTACCCTTAAAAATCAAAAATTCAAAAAAATGAAAAAACGCCTGGAGATATCGTAGATTAGTACCTACATACCAAATTTCATCAAAATCGGCCCAATGGTTAGGCCTCTAGCTCTGTACACATCCACACAGACACACACACACACACACACACACACACACACACACACACACACACACGGACACATACACATACACACACACAGACAGACATCACGTAAAAACCATTTTTTTGGGTTCAGGGAGCGCCAAAACGAATATTTCCACTAACAACTCAAATTCGAAAATTTTGACGAAAACAATACTTTCTCCATATACTATGTATAGAGGGAGAAAGTAAAAGTAATACCTTTTACTTTCTTCCCCTATACATAGTATATGGAGAAAGTATTGTTTTCGTCAAAATTTTCGAATTTGAGTTGTTAGTGGAAATATTCGTTTTGGTGCTCCCTGAACCCAAAAAAGTGGTTTTACGTGATGTCTGTCTCTGTGTGTGTGTGTGTGTGTGTGTGTGTGTGTGTGTGTGTGTGTGTGTGTGTGTGTGTGTGTGTGTGTCTGTGTCTGTGTGGATGTGTACAGAGCTAGAGCCCTAACCAATGGGCCGATTTTTATGAAATTTGGTATGTAGGTACTAATCCACGATATCTCCAGGTGATCTCTTGTTTAGTGATCAATATCATTTAAACTTGATATGCTTGTCAAGTTAGCATTGACCAACAGAGGAAATTCGAAATATGTTGCACCTTAATAACCCTGGGGGGGAAATAGGGGGTATTTCCCCTCTTAAACCCACGAGTGTAGCAATGGATTCTGTAGGGCCTCCAAAGCAGGGATTTGGGTGGATGTTTTGTAAAACAACTTGTTTACAAGATTTTATGTACATTTTACCGTGCTTTGTATTCTATATTTAGTAAATAAAAATTAATTTATTCATTACAGTTAGGCTAAAAGGGAGAAAGTATGTGTCAATTTCCTGATACCGTTTATTTGTTTATAATTAAACAATTAAAATTATCCAATATTTCACCGAGCAACGCTCGGTCCTCCTGGTACTATCTATAATATGCTAAGGCGATTTTTGTGAATAGAGTTCCTCCGTTATTTCTGCACCGATTTAGATAATTGAGGTACTGTTTCAAATAAATGGCCTCGATCCGTGGTTGGTTGTGCAATGGTTTTACATTTTCGACACCACCATTCTGAAGGGCGCAGCCCACCCTCAAATTCAGTTTTTGCCCATAAGGATATCAATTTAAGAAAATTGTATAATCAAACCGCTGTCTATCCAACAAAACACAGTTTAACAGGACCAATATAATATTGTGAACTCTTTCAATCACACAAAAATGGAACAAATTTGCTTGGCAAAGGACCACCAGTCTATAATCCTTCAGTAAGAAGATAATTAGCAACATAGGTTTTCGAAGGATGGGTTAAGTAAGTAATAAATTTTATGTAATGGTTTGACTTATATAGTTTTAATTGTATTGCCTAACTTGTCAACATTCAAAACATTGCTAACGCCTGTAGGAATTAACATGTTTTATTGCGTGTTTACCAAGTAATACTAATAAATAAGCTGTATATTCATTACATTTTAAAATTATTTTGAGTAATTCTAACAATAACAAAAACAAATTTGGAATACCAGAACATAACTTAAAATTATGTACCTCTAATTCTCTCGGATACGTGTACATAGCTACAATGGGATCTCTCTATGTGTAATAGACTGTAACAGGATCTCGGATTCTAGTGTAGGAAAAATCAGTTTTAGTCAGTAATAATACTATTCTACCGCTAAGGAAATACACAAGAGTATTTAGAATAATTTATAAACAGTATAATGTTATCTAACGCTTTATTACATGTCGTCTCTTCTCATATAAATACTAAACGCCCTTATTAAAATACTACAGCTCTACATGTCTATAGTTGAATTGTTAACAACAAACAGGTTAACAATAAACAACGAATGTAATGTACTACAACAACATCACATGTATTACATGTGTTTTTCTTTATCTTAACTGATAACGTTTTGGACATCTGTTAAAGTAGTCCCAGTTAATTTTCTGATGCCCATTCGAATTAGAAATCATTGACTTCCACAATTGTAAAACACTCACAGAAAAAGTCATTCTCCAAACCCTGGCCGACTGAATGGGCTATCTCACATCTCCCCACGAACAGAAAAACTGAAAACAGACAGACAGGAACACAAACACGGCAGGAATGTTGAAGGGGACAAATTATATAAAACCAATAAGTAGAGTGTCGGGGGAGATGGACGTGGTGGTATCAGCGCATCGCCTAATAGAGGAAGGATGTCAGGTGTCACTGCGGCTGAGGGGTGTCTCTGTCTCACTCGCACCCACGGTCTCTAGCGCACCTGGCCTGTAATGGCGTGGCGGCAATAATCGAATTCATCCAGATGTTATCAGCGTTTCATCTCCCTCATCCACACCTCGCAGCCAGTTGGCCATCTGAGATACCACGTCCGACCGACGGGTCTTACTGAAGAGTGAATCTCATTTCCTGCGTGGGATTGAAGAGCCGCTCCTAATCTCGGGGTAACAATGGGGTGTAAAAGTCGGATCCAAAATTAATAAGTATTACATTTACCTAACTAGATTCGTTTTAAAATCAGAACATATATTTTAATTTAGGTAAAGTTCGTTTCTAACAATAATTTGAGCGCCTCGATATTCTATCGGTTAGCGTCTTGGATTTCGGTGCAAGGGGTCACGGGTTCGATTCCCGGGGCGTCCACATGACCAAGAGGTTAGGACCGTTGTCCTCTGACAACGTTAAATACAAAATGCCACTGACGTAGGGAAAAAATTCAATTTCCCTTGAAAATCTGCCACTAACTTATATAGGCTGCCGGTAAATTGCGTCACTTTTGGCTTCGAGCATGTTTTTTTTTAAATTACGACGGCAGGATCAGACTGGCTTTTATAGTTTCTTCATGGTTATGAAATAGTCCAAATCCCTCGATCTTGTCCTTATCTAAAGGACCACTATTAAGAAATCATGCTTGATTAACATTTCAATAACTAGTTGTAGCTTAGAATCAATTTTGAACCGTCACAACGTTGGCCGAATTTTGCTCAATATCGAACAGGAGAAGTTATTTTGAAGAGGTAGTTCTGACTAGAGATCTATGAGAAGGAAACGTTATTCATCTTCTGTGATGGAAAGTATTAATGCACTGTGATAAGCAGCGATCCAAATACCACATCTAGAAAGCCGGGCCGTCGTGCCACCACGCCACTGAGAACTGAGCACCGCGCCACCGGCCACCACGGCCACTAATGGATCACGCCTTGGCACAGTTTGATCATCTGATAATGCGTTTGGAGTTGAAAAAGTTAATTTTGTGTGACACTCAACAGCGCCTAATGTTCCGGCGACACTGTGGACAGGTCCGGCCTTGGATGTCTGTCAGAGACTACTGTCAGACTGATAGAGACTGTAGTACCGTTAGAGGTCTGTAAAAGTTGGGAGCCTGTAAGTTTTCAAAAAGTTTGATATGACGCGTAATTTAAATTTGAGCTTTTTCGTAAGATTAATTGGAATGGTGGGGAATTCTGCAAAACACCTCGTGTGGAGTTGACCTAAAAGCACACATTGCGATGTTTTAATTTGGTAATTATTTGTATACAAATTATATAGGGATTATGATTCAGTGGCCCTACACACTGTACGTTTTCCGGACCGGCCCACGTGTTCAGCCACCGAGGACTCTGTTATACGATACAATTGACTCTGTTTAATCGTCTTCGTCTGAAAACATTTGAAAATAATAATCCCAGAAAATTATATAAGTGTCAAAAATATATTAAATGCAGATTAACCAGTTAACAATGTATGTGCTATTGTCTACCAAGTGTAGACAACTTAGGGAAAACTGTACAGTCTTTGGAAAACATGAAAGGTTTACATATTAACACAAAACAAATTATATTAAAAAATACTTTGAAACAATGAACCTTATAAATCGCCGTTTTCAATCCGAGTTAAAATATTGAATGCAAAAATTAAAAATCAGAGATTCTGCTTGTTTTTTATATTCATGGAAACTCCCGGGAATTGCCTCCCTTCCCACCCCTACTACCTTTTCTGGCCTGAAATCTGCAACTGAAACCACTTCATCAGTCGTGTCTTGTGTGGTAGATGTCAGTTGTCATGTGAAACATTCGTCAGTGAATGAAGGGTCAGTGTTGAAGTGCATGTGATTCAGGACAGTTATATTTCTGTGGACATATTTTTTTTAAACAATCATTATGCGTATAATAAACACAACACTGTATTTTAAAAATACAACTGTTATATTTATTTTACGTTTTCAATATTATCACTGTCAACCCTGGGAAAGCAAAACTACAACTGAAGATGAAAATCTAAAACATAAATAAAGATCGGGCGGGAAAACCACGAGGCCGGACGCCTTGCTTTCCAGATCAGTGTGGAGGCACCGTCCGTCCTACTAAGTACAATCACCTATAACAGCTGGACCGGGAAACGTAAAGTGTGTAGACCGGGGCCTTTTAAGCAGTTTACATAGCTGTATGCAACGTTTAGACATGGATTAAATCTTAATATAAAAAGGCAAATACCTCGCTCCCTTAACACTAATTCTCCAACTTCTCGGCATGCTGGAGTGGTGAAATTTGGTACATTGATTCTTTGGGTCTGATATAGGAATGAAGTGTTTTCATATAAAATGCAAGTTAAACGTGTTTTTTTAAACTTAACGCACTTTTAAAACTCGAAATTGTAATCTAGCTTCGCCGTTGTACTGAATCTTTCCAGAACTTGTGCGCTGTATAAACTTACCTCTGGGTAACGAGGTTCATAAATATTTACGTGAAAGTGGGCGCGGAGGCGGGGGGGGAATAAACAACAATTTTCCAGTCGCGTTTGGATTCAGCGAGTATTAAAACATCGGCGTGCGATGCCAGGTGTGCGGTGTGCGGTGCGGGGCACGGTAGCGGGCGGGGGGGATTATCCCCCACAAAAATATCACTCCCGGTATATCAGCGTTATTTAACGACCGCCTCCAAATTGGGGCTTCACGGAGCGCGGCGGCACGGCGGCGTGACAAAATTAAAAAAGCCTAACAATCGGCGACCTCCGAGAAATTTATGTCCGACCAGAAATAAATATCGGGTAAATAATAATGTAGTAATTAAAGGAAGGGGGCGCATTCCGGCATAAACAGCTCGTCGTCGTCTAATGTAAGTTATGGCTCGGCCGCTACCGGCCCGGGCGCATATATTATGTCCACACACTGCCACCGACGGCAGAGGTATTTTCTAATTTATTTATGGTTTGTTGGCGGCGAGGGCAGGGGGTGGGGGTGGGGGGCAGGGGGCAGGTGTGAGATTAATACTGGCTTAACGTCGTCCGCGGGAATGTCATCTGCTATAAATTATCGCCCGTGTATTGTTTTTTTTTCTCAAATTTTTGCATCTCGCTCGAATTCTTGGCACGAGCTCAGCCATCTATGAGGAGAGTATCGGTGATAGAAGAGCTCAAGGATCATCAAGCTTTCAAAAGAGGAGGTTCTCAAGAAGAGGACGAAGCATAATTCAAGATATCGCTGGAATTTTCCCCATTATCTTTTTAAAAGTACATTTGACATCCCTGATTACGGCTGTCTTTAAGGAAACCCTTGTTATACACAATTATTTTGATATTTCTTTTCCCTTATGTACAGCAATACCTTCTGAAATGAATTTGTCCTTATCCATTAAACGCAAATTGCTTTATTGCAAAAAATAATTACGATCCTTAAAATATATTGGTGGTAAAGATACGATTTAGTATTTGAGGACAAAACTGGAGAGGTTCTGGAAGCCGTTTTATCTTTTTTAGGATTGTTTTAGTATCCTGATCAATTTTAAGTTCTAAATTTCGGTATTTAAACCAAGTGCACCTATTACAGTAAACTGGAGGGCCAACATTTTAATTAAATCAAATAAAAATTAGTTTATTACGGGGTAAAAAGGCAGATACAGCCTTTAAGTGAATGAAAGTAATTTAAACCTAGCAGGTCAAAATTCGAATACTGCCCTTTTCTAAGGTAGTCAGCAACGAACGAAAAAGGGTCAGTTCTTTAAAAAAACGAACTTATCAGAAAGGGGGTTACAATTAAAAATAAACAGGTCCCATTTTATATCTGAACACTGTTTAAAAGGGACTTTTAAATAAATGGACTGCCCCCTAAAAAAGGATATAACACCATTCATGAAAGGGGTCGACTGGTTACGTCAGTGGGACTGGGCCAGTAACTGGCACGCCAGTAGCCAGCGATGATAGAGTTGCCAGCCAAGGCGGCTAATTAGTATATCAGGTGATAACGCAGCACTGGGAAAACATGGCGTTAATTATCAAACCGAACTTCCCGCCACAGCTCGCTCACTCACTCACTTACTACTCCATTCCTTTTAATGTCAGTGTTTTAAAATGGTACTAGAATTCAAATAATTTCTCCAATTTAACATTAATGTTAATTAAGTATTTTAGTAATAACTAATTACTGCTCGATAACTATAATTAAAAGAATAATTGTTTTCCCTTGCGTTTGTCCGGCAGTTTTAGCTAAGACCAAAATACTGAGCCGATTGAAGCTACGGTTTCCGTGTAGAAGGTTAAATGAAAGGATTAAGGGAAGTATTTTTGAATAACTGATCTATGAACAAGCAAAAGCTACGGTATAAAGACTTCTTGCGTTATTTAGTTGTTAAGTTGTGCGGAACACGTTGATTTTGTTGTTATCTTTTTTCAGATATACTGTTTGGCCCTCTTGCTTTTCATCCACTATCGATTACAGTTCGGGTCACAGTGCTTGGCATCTGGTTAGCGTATGCTCTGGAATGACTTTTCGCCTCTATTTGGCTTAGCACCGTTAGAGTTACAGTCGAATTGTGACAACAGAAAGCAAAAATCACTTATTAAATTTAAAAACATTTCTTTTGGTTGTTTTTGTTAATGTCTACTTTTATTTACGAGAAATGTCAGTAGTTTCTCGCCTTTCCCAAGTACCAAGCACCGTGACCCGAGCTGTACTTTCTTGTCAGTATCTTGTTAGTTTGTCAATAAAACTGTAAGACTGTTTATTGTAAATTTGTTGAAAGTCTATTGATTCATATAGTGTATTTCAATGTAGAAGACGAGTATGTAATTCAGTGATTGTATAAATATGTTTTTTAACAGCAGAGTTTTGATTGTTAACGAAAATTTTCTGAAAAGTTTGCTTTGATCAGTTGAAAATATTATATTACAAAATTTTTTCAATTGAACGAAAGTAATCGTCTTAGAACCGTTAATGAACTTCAGCTTTTCCGGGAGGTTTGATGGCAGTAAGCACATTAATATGTACGGAAGAAAATAGAAAATCGCACTATTTTCAATTCGTCTGAGCCATCAAGGAGAGACTTTGAGAGAATATACACTTGATTAAATAGTGTATCTCTCTAAATATATTCAAAATCATCGTTAAGACAGAAGCTAACAGTAAAATAAATATCAATGATGAATATTATAACCATTTACGATGCTCTTTATAATGTGTATTTGAATGAACACAATGTGATTCCTATGGTCAAGCAATAACGTATTTATTTTGAATTTCTTTCAAAATTGGGTCACAACTACGTAATTTTTTCCTAAGACATCCGGACCAGTCGCGAAACACTGGATGCCCCAAACAGTAGCCACTTAGGCTCAAATCTTTGTCCAAACTCGGGGTGACAAAATGAAGCAAACACGCTACCTCCACGTCCGGGCTTAAATATGACACTAAGTATAATTTGCCATTAAGCCATTAAAGTGGGAACTAAGCCCCGGTGATAAACGCATGCTACCGCTCGCGCAAGGCTGATCTACACCGCCGCGCAGTCCCCGTGTTATTTATCGCGTTTTTGACCCTAGTGCCCAGTTTGGGCCCCGTAACCGTGGCTAATTTAAACATCATTTATAGTGAAATCAGTCGCGGTCTTCGGCTCTCCCGACCCCACCCCCGTCTCCTCGCGCTCGGACGGGGACGAAGAAACGAGGTGTGTGACGTCGTAACAGGTAGAGGAAGCCGCTGTTGTTGAGAGGTTGAGGTGTAACGTCATCAGCAATGTTGTTGCGAGTAGGGTTATTGTCGAGTGGCGTCACAACTGATAGAAGAACCCGCTGATATTGAAGGGTTGAGGTGGGACGTGGGGTGACGTAAGGAACGTAGCTACGAGTGGTATGGCGTCACAACAGGAAGAAGCCGCTATTGTTGAGGGTTTGAGGTGTGACGTCATCAGGAATGTTGTTGTGAGAAGGGTTATTGAGGTGTGGCGTCACAACTGATAGAAGAATCCGCTGATATTGAGGGGCTGAGTTGTGCCGCGGGGTGACGTCAGGAACGTAGCTATGAGGGGTGTGACGTCACAATAGGTATAAAAAGCCGCTGCTGTTGAGAGTTTGAGGTGTGACGTCATCAGGAATGTTGTTGCGAGTAGGGTAATTGATGTGTGGCGTCACAACAGATAGAAGAACCCGCTGATATTGAGAGCTTGAGGTTAGACGTGCGGTGACGTCAGGAACGTAGTGGTGGCACTAACATGTGACGTCATAAATGGCGAATGGCATTATTATGCTGATGTGAGCTGACTCGTTTACGAGTCTCAAGACTACGCTCTCCTTTGCGAAGCTATATCCTCTCCAAATCCTAGCGATGTTATCAATTGACCTTATATGTCGGTGGACATATAGCGAGCAGAAGTGAATCATCCAGACGGATGTTAATAGTAGCCTATCGGAACAGGCATGTATACTTGACGCAGAATATCTTGACCTGTGGGAATTGTTTTCAGTTCAAACAGTTGGAGTAGAGCGAGATTTAGATATCGGTCCAAATCTGTCATCTGTTGTTTCTATCAGGTTCAGTCAATTAATCGTAATATTGTTGTTATGTAAACAAAATAACTGTTCGTCAGTATTCCATGTTCAGTAGCCCAGCTGGTTATCTCAGTCACTCCGACGGTAGAGTAAGCTACAGGTCAAGCAAGATATTCCGCGTGAAGTGTAGGTTGTTGTTATGGTATGTTCAGAGCGTCGCCCATAAACAATCAAGTGAGCTCTTGACGAAGCTATCAAGATGTACCACTGGAAGAGCTCGAAAAATGATTAAGAAATGTTCACGTGAAAACCCTCCTGGTGTTCAACTAGGTCCGTGACAAAAATAAGGAAATAAGTGATGCCTATACAATATATTATATTCTACTCTTAGTAATTTTTACCGAATATATAACCTTCAGAATTGCGTTTACTGTTATTCAATTGTTTATGCACAAATTTAGCAAATTTAATATCTTACGATCGGTTTTATCCGGGGATTTTTCAGTCAACTATACCATTCAGAGAGAATTCGTTAACCTCATTCGCTATTTCTGAATGAGAAAGAAATGTCGCTAAGTTGCTCGCCTTCAAAACTTGTGAAAGAAACGGTTTTTTATTCACTTACTATTTACTGTACACTGCAACAAAGTGATTAGCAAACAAGTTAATTGAGCCAAACGTTCGAAGCGAGTGGAGTTCACCGAGTTCGGGCCTTATGCAAACTTTGTAATCGCATAACGCAATCACAGGTGAACGGTGAACACACCTCAACCAAACTTTGCACCATTATTAAGGCATACAGTTGGAAGGTTTTACAATAATCAAACTCAAATTATGATGCCCCTTTAGCGTATAAACTGTCAGTAAAGATTATCTTTGAAAATTCATTGGAGATCAAATGATATAAAATGCTACAGCTGCTCGAAACCAAGCAAAGTGGTTACAGTTTGTCTTGTCATTCAAAAGTTTCAAGAGTTTGTGTTCTCAGCTCAATTTTCTTTCATTTTAGAATACAATTGAATTAAAATTCATCTCCATGTTATCCTTATGGGCAAACAAAAACTTTAAGAGCGGTCCTTGTCCTTCAAAATTAGTGTATAGAAAATGTATAACCACTTTGCATAGCTACGGGTCGAGGAAATTTATTTGGTACACCAATTGTCAAAATCGAATCAGAAATACCGGAGGAGTTCTGTTCACAAAAATCACCTTAGCGATTAGATATAGATATAGATTGAGGTTGATGAACAATCATTTGTAGTAAGCAAGTACTTGTTAATGTGTACCATTCTTTATTCATCCCTTACATTACACATGGCATCCAGATTTGGAGTATGCCAAATTCAATTGTATGTAAAATGTTCAAACTGCAAAAAGCTGCACTACGTACAGTAACATGAAACCAAGAGATTCGTGCCTAGAAATGTTTAAAGAAATAGTATATTTCATTACTAATGCCGAAAGTTGTTTTGTTCCGGTACGCGATCGTGTTTCCCGTGCGAGGCGAGATCTGATCGCGGAAATTCGAGTGATAAATGATATTTTTCATCACACTGTAAATAGTAATAATAACATAGAAACATCTTTTTCTGACATTTTTGTCAAGTTTGCTGAGTACTATACTTCTCACCAACGAGATAGAATATACAGCATAACAATAGTATTTACTTTAATCTAGTAATTAGATTAGTAAGAACAGCTTATTTAGAATACAAGTCTGCAATTGGTAGACGCAACAAGCTACTAGCGGTACTAGTGTCAGAATAACTAATAAAAGTGCAGAAAAAATCACCAGCTGTTTTTACGACGATAGGGTGGAAAAATATCACTTTCGGTACTCACAGCTGATATCGAAAATAACTACTTTCGTCACAGTGTGATGACAGCAAATTATTAATATTTTGGTAAGTTTTTGGTCATAAATATTTGCTAGATTAATAATAATGATTTAAATCTTCGAAGACAAAATATTCCCATAACAATCATGTAAGCACATTTTCTCGGCTGACTACCCGACGCTCGTGACCATTGACTACGCGTCTTGTTTTTCCGTTCATAAGGGGCTCCAGACACCAGATTTCCCATAAGACTGTTGTTAACTTTAAAATGCTGCCCTTCCTCAACGGATTATCTGATAGCGTTGATTTATGGCTAGTTATACAGGGTGATTGACATAGGTGTGCCAGCTGTTTTCCTTGAAAAGTATAAGAGCTATTAAAAAAAGTTGAAAGGCAACTTCCCTAGATTTTTGGTTCTATGTAATTTTCTGATTATGAAATGTTGATTTTATCTACTATTTTTCCAATATGGCGGCCAACTTTAGTTTTCTTACGATATACCCCTAGTTTTATTATTAAATCAGATGTAGAAAATATAATTTTAACAAATTTGTATTCTTTGTATTTCTTTTGCCACTAAACCTAAACGTTCTAGTGATCTATATTGTTTTTAGTAATGTATCTCACCTTATATGTAGCTCTAGAGGCTAAACAGTTAGGTTTAGGAAATTTTAGCACACCTAGACACGCGTGTTAGTGTATAATATGTGGGGGTAAATCTTAAATCAAAAAGCCTTATAGTTTACAAAGTTTGCATGCAGCGTATAAATAATACTAGATGGACCCGGGCGACTTCGCACGAGTATTAAATTGCAAATTTTACTTTTAATAGTAATTATATTCAGTTTTAAAACAAATCAATTCAAGATAAGTAAAGCAAAAAAATTAAAATAAGTACAAAATATGTTTATATCAATTAAATCTAAATGCATTGTTACAAAATCTCTTTAAAAACTAAATTAGTTGTATGGATTTCACTATCGCTGTCAACAAATTGTTCCTTAGTTTCTGTTACACTTTTTGAAGGACGAGGAAAACTTATTTATTTATTTAGATAAGTTTACTCTTGCTATAGTTTGAAATAGCTATGAATAAACATTGTCTAATAATCCGTTGACAAGGGATGGGATTTCAAAGTTAACATTATGGGATAAATAGAAAACGCTAAGTGACTGGAGCCCCTTCTTAATTCCCATCTGATGGCTGTCCAGTGGTCGATGGCTGTCAGGGTTTGTCCTACCGTCCTACCGTTGCTGAACAGCTGTTGCACTCCAAGGACCGAGGACATGTGGCGGATTAGCGGATATCTGGAGCAATACTTGCCGAATGTGCAAGGGGAGTCCCCACAAGATCGAGGTTGTGAAAGGTCTAAAACTGTTCCACTTTCCCCACAAGCGTGTGTGGTTTTCCAATGGGATATTAACGTTTTCATCGAAAGGCATAAAATACCCCCGTAGCAGCAATACCGTACCTGCGTACTCAGCGAATTTCCAATGCATATATATGTATCTTAATACCACATAAGGTCACATACCAAGTTTCATCAATATACATTCATAAATAAACGATTTATAGCATTTTAATTATTCTCCATAAGAATAACATGGCGGCTGAGTATGCAGGTTTGCTGAAGCAAGGGACACAAAAAATGGGGTTTTATGCAAATATCAATATAACTCAAGTAGGTAAAGCCACATACCAAATTTGATTATTTTATGTTCATAATTTAGAGAGATAACGCGTTACTTTTTCTCCATAAGAATAACATGAGGCTGAGTACGCAGGGTTGCTGCTACGGGAACTATCGTCCGAAAAATTATTTTAGTGCAAATATCAATAGACCACAACGATATGAAGCAATATACCAAGTTTCATTAGGATAAGTTCATAAATAGGCGAGATATACAATTTATCTTATTCTCCATAAGAATAACATTGGACAACGTACTGTGTTAAGCACTTTCAATATCTCCGTAACCATTTGACGTAGAGCAATGATCAAAACACCAAATTGTGCGTATTTTTTAGCTGATTCCAATGGAAAAACTGAAATTTGGATTTTTAAAAAATTATATGTAAACAGCTCAAAAAACCCATTTTTGGGGTACAACACCCCCACCAAAATACCCTTTCGGATAGGTCGATCTGTCTGGTTTTCGAACTTAAAGTCATAAATGCTGATTTACACGTTTATACCAAATTTCGTAAAAATCGGATCATTTTTACGAGAGTTATCGTTCTCACGGACACACACACACACACACACACACACACACACACACACACACACACACACACACACACACACACACACACACACATATATATAAACAGTTTCGAACGAATGGTGTTTTTGGGGTCTGGGGACCTCAAAACGAAAAGTTATCATGGTCCCGGGCCTAGGTCTTACCATGCCGACTACGGTAATAGCTTCTTCCCTATAGGGGATATTCGCTAATAAAGATGTAAGAACGCAAGAGAGGTGCGAGGAAGTAAATACCCCCGTAGCAGCAAACCTGGGTACTCAGCGAATTTCCAAAGCATATATGTATTTTTATCTTAATACCACATAAGGGCACATACAAAGTTTCATCAATATACATTTATAAATAAACGATTTATGACATTTTAATTATTCTCCATAAGAATAACGTGGCGGCTGAGTATGCAGGTTTGCTGAAACAAGGACCACAACAAATGGATTTTAATACAAATATCAATATAAGTCAACTAGGTAAAGCCACATACCAAGTTGTATTAATTTGTGTTCATAATTAACCTTTTACTTATTCTCCATAAGAATAACATGGGGGCTGAGTTCGCAGGTTTGCTGCTACGGAAACCATCAACCAATAAATCGTTTTTTGTGCAAATATCAAAAGACCACAACGTTATGAAGCAATGTATCAAGTTTCATCAAGATAAGTTGATAAATAAGCAAGATATACAATTTTTCTTATTCTCCTTAAGAATAACATCGGACAACGTACTGTGTTTAGCACTTTCAATATCTCAGTAACCATTTGACGTAGAGCAATGATCAAAACACCAAATTGTGCGTCTTTTTAAGCTGATGCCAAATAAAAAACTAAAATTTGACTTTTTCAAAAATGATATGTAAAAAACTCAAAAAAACAATTTTTGGGGTACAAAACCCCCCCAAAATACCCCTTCTGATATGTCAACCTGCCTGGTTTTCGAACTTAAGTCATAAATGCTGCTTTACACGTTTATATCGTGTATATATATACAGTTTTGAACGAATGGTGTTTACGGCATCTGGGGACCTCAAAACGAAAAGTTGTTATGGTCCCGGGCCTAGGTCTTACCATGCTGACTACGGTAATAGCTTCTTCCATATAGGCAGAATTCGCAAAAAGTGGATTGTTAAAATAATAGTGTGATATCAACGAGATAAATCTTGTCGTATTGAACTCTGTGACTTTAAACAACATGAAGACCAGATCATAATTAATCGGGACAGCTAAATACACAAAAATACCTTTCGCTGGGTAAATCACGACCGACAGAACCACTCAGACGTTACTTTCTTGGATGCCCATAACATTCACTCCCGATGAGCATACCTTAAAACTGACGAATTATAGTAATTGTATTAGACTATTAATACGGAGGCTCACTATTATATTTGTTAAAAATTACTTGGGTGACTTTTATCCGCTTTTGCAATCGTTGATTTATTGTATTCTAGTTTCTCCGCAATGTTTTTTATTGTGTTCATATCACTTTTCGCTTCTTTAATATTTATCTGTCGTTTAGTATGGGAGCCAGTTTTTTCTAACTCATGGATGAAATTATGTATCAATATTTTAAACACCATGCAGGTACAATCAACTAATCCAGTTTTTAACAAAATTATAAGTATAAAGACAAATAGATAACACTTACACCAGTGAGGAACGCAATCAGCTGCCTGTTATCATATTTTATTCGTTACCATTTTGTGGATGATAATGAAAATAAGGTTATGTATTAAGCTAATCAGCACTGTGATCATGGCTTTTATAAGTCGAAACATGTAAGTGAATCAATTAAAATGACCTCTCCAGGTTACTCATGTTACTTATTTTTCATCTATCATATAGTAGCCCTTCTATGTGAATTTAATTTTATATATATATATATATCTGTCTGTAAACACAATAATCTCGTAAAGAAGGTCCGATCTTGATGAAATTTGGTGCAGTCTTGTAAAGTAGCTTTTATTTAAACGGGTTCGAAATCCAGACAGATCAGACCATTCAAAGGGATATTTTGGCGGGTTTTGTACCCCAAAAACAGTTTTTTTTGGGTTTCTCACACGTAATTATTATTTTAATAAATTTCTAATTTGCACCATTGGATTTACCTCAAAACAACAAACAATTTGGTTGGTTTATCATTGACCTACGTCAATTGGATACCGAGATATTGAAAGTGCTAAACGCAGTACGTTGGCAAATGTTATTCTTACGGAGAAAAAGAAAAATTTTATATATCGCTTATTTATGAACATACACTGACAAAACTTAGTATATGGCTTCATCTGGCTATTATTTATGGTTTTTTCCACAGAAAACCAATTTTTTCCGAAGAATACTGTAGCAGCAAACCTGGGTACTCAGCCCTCAAGTTATTCTTATGGAGTATAATTAAAACTTTATAAATCGCTTATTTATGAATGTATATGTATGAAACTTGGTATGTGACTTCAGTTATTCGAGTTCTATTGATATTTGCACAAAAACCTATTATTTTGCGTTCCTTGTTGCAGCAAACCTCCGTACTCATCCCCTATGTTATTCTTATGGAGAATAATTAATATTTTAAATATCGCTTATTTGTGAATATATTTCTTATGAATCCTGGTAAGTGGCTTAATATGTTATTAAGACATTTACATATTCAATAGAAATTCGCGGAGTACGCGGGTTTGCTGCGAGGGGAGTATTTATTTTGTTTATTTATGATTATTGTACATTTTACTTTAAAAGTTCTGATTTTCTTCATGTTTTTTTGCCCTGCTTCAATCAGTCTTCCTCAAGATTTCTAGCTACTACAGTTAATGTACCTTTAATGTCTTAAAATTACTTGTATCTAGTTTAAATTCATTCGTATCTTTTTGTTTACTCATTTCAAACCTGCAGTATAAATTTGTTAACATTATTGTCAAAGTGTTAGACTTATTCCCCAAAGAATAAAGATTTAAAGTTTATGAAAGTAATATTATTGTTTAAAAGTAATTATGTTACTAAAACCAATGTTATTTTAATAAATACACGATACACTTCAGGTGAAGAAAGGCCCGTAGACCGAACTTGTTACTTGAGAATATTATTTTAAAACAATCAAATTTAATGATTCTACTGAGTTGTATAAATTCCGTATTCTGCTTCAAGAGTTCATTTAATTCAGTCTAATTAGCCACGCGAGTGAGTTTTAAAACTTTTACTGCTTATTTATGAGACCATATATTAAGATCTCCCGGTAGATTAAGTTTTATAGACTATAATTTGCATTTATGTACCGCTTTTTGACGTAGTAAAATCTCAATAAACCACGAATTAAGAGTGAACAAATTGTAACAGTAATTTTGTTCATTAATTTAATTTTCTAACATCTACTAGTGTGTCCGCAAAAGTATTGGTTTGGCGCTTATAAATCATTAGTATTTCGTTTATTGCTATTTTCATTTGTATTTATTCTAAGCTTTATTCGTTGGACACAACCCAGCGATATAAGTATACGAGACACACTCTGCATTACGGTGTCCTTTTATCTTTATATCCGTCGTAAATAAATGTTGCACAACTTTACAACAATTCGATTTAATCTTCATTCTCTATTTCTGTAAATTGTATCTATTAATAAATATATTATTTATTTTCTTCTACTATTTAGTTCAATACTCTCAGACGACAGTAGCTTTGACCTGATTATTGCAAGCTCTTACAGCAGTATACAGTAGGCCTAATATGTAAACAGTTCTGTGTTTCCAAAACTAATATATATATATATATATATATATATATATATATATATATATATATATATACACACACACATATATATATATAATTCTGTAAGCGAAATTTGTAAGTCAAAATTGTGGGAGTTTGGCAAATCGCAGGATGATGGGAGGCGGCGCAAATTAAAGGTCTCGATCCCATGGACTCGGGAAAAATAGCAGTATTTCCAAAAAGCTACCAGCAAACTAGAAGTAACGTGAAACTTCCCCCATAAGAAAAGCATGGGGATTTAAAAACGTCTGCTTGGTTTACAATAAAACGTGTGGTTACGTGTCCACTTTGTTTACGAACTGACACGTGTTCCTGCGTGGAGAGAGGTTAGGGGCTGTGGCCCCTTCAAGCCATTAGTATAATTTATTCTTAATCTGTTATATTCCTTGTGCTACAATAACATGCTTCAGTTCAATAGTTTTAGATTGGTTTGAATATCCTTGGCTTATCGATTACCTCTGAGACTAGACTGAGATCATTTGTGTAAACTATTGAGTCAGTCCTCTCCAGGTAGTTTTAGCGAATTTCCCCTATAGGGAAGTAGCTATTACCGTAGTCGGCATGGTAAGACCTAGGCCCGGGACCATGATAACTTTTCGTTTTGAGGTCCCCAGACCCCAAAAACACCATTCGTTCGAAACTGTATATATATATATATATATATATATATACAGGGTGAATCTCGTAAGTTGTCCAGTATTGATTTCAGACAAACCGTTGGTCCTACGATGATGAAATAAAATTATTTCCCACTAAACCAACCCCAAGGAATAACGTAAAAATATTTTTAACGATTTTTAAATACAGGGTGTACCAGAAACTGAGGGTCACTAGTCCGAATCTACGAAATATCAAATACAAACGTATATCATGATATACAACAAATTAAAGCTCTTTTCAATCCAAACCATTTGGCGGAATCGGATTTTGATTATTATTGATTCATTTCAAAATGGCGGCTGTTTTTGTGAAAAAATTAGTATTTTTTTGAATACCCTGTATTTTTCTTAAAAATGCAGATATCTTGATTCTGATTCAAATATCGCATTCCTTATGAGCTAAGCTTTATTTTTATATGCAACACTTCAATATTATCTCAAAAACAAAAAGTTTCAAAAATATCAGTTTTTGAAAATATGTACATAGCCAAAACTCAAAAATTTCAAATAGCACCATATGTCAAATAGCATATCATTTTAAAGGTATTGCAATTCTAAGAAACTTTCAAATTTAAACCTTATGCGTATCTATTTTGGTTTTCGAGTTATCAACAAAAAACATGTTTTTCCACATTAAAACGCATTTTATTTGTTAAACATGGTGGTAATAGTCAGCTGTTATTTATCAGCTGTTATTTAGTATTGTTGAGTTGTTTACATTTATTAGATGTTTCC
The DNA here is from genome assembly GCA_963675035.1 of Allygus modestus. Lineage (NCBI taxonomy): Eukaryota > Metazoa > Arthropoda > Insecta > Hemiptera > Cicadellidae > Allygus > Allygus modestus. The sequence continues at coordinate 79,536,466 of OY776112.1, read as the reverse complement.
ATCTTAAGTTAACACAATGCATGTCTGAGCGGTTATTAGTTTTATTTTATTTCAAACAGTAATTAGTTTTTCTTATTGTGTTAACTAGTTGGTTGTTGATTATGGTATACAGTAACGAAGAAGCTTTTAAAATGTTAATGGTTTTAGGTGAGTGTTTCCAGAACTTTAGTGCTGCCGAAAGACTGTATGCAGAGCGGTTTCCTGATTTGCAACGCCAGTGCTGTAAAGATTTTGTACGTTTAGCTCAACGAGTAAGAACGACTGGAAAAGTTCAGCCATCCAAAAAAAGACTAAAAGCTATGCCAGTAAGACAGACAAGAGCACCGGATATTTTAGCTGCAGTAGAACTTAATCCTCATGTGTCTACCAGAGTTCTCTCTAGGGAATCCGGTATTAGCCAGATGTCAGTCTGTAGGATCCTTAAGGCTAATGATTTCCATCCATACCACATTTCGCTGCATCAAGAATTGGAAGCAGATGATTATCTACACCGCATTAATTTTGCTATTTGGGCTCAAAATGAAATTTCTAATGATCCTAACTTTGCTCACAACGTCATGTGGAGCGATGAAGCGACCTTCAAAAACAACGGTGACGTTAATAGACACAATATGCGGTATTGGAGCAGGGAGAATCCACATTGGCTACGGGAAGTGAACAATCAAAGACAGTGGACCCTCAATGTGTGGTGTGCGGTGTTTAATGGGCAAATAATTGGTCCTCATTTCTTCGAAACGAATCTAAATGGTGTAATGTACAATGCATTCTTAAATGAAGAATTTCTCGAGCTGTTAAGGCCCATTCCCATCAACGTACAAAGAGAAATGTGGTTCATGCAAGCCGGTTGTCCAGCGCATTACGCTATTGACGTTCGTCAAACTCTAACAGCGATGTTTGGTGATAATTGGATTGCGAGAGGAGGTCCCATCCCTTGGCCGGCTAGGTCCCCTGATTTAACGGTCATGGACTTTTACCTCTGGGGGAGACTGAAAGACATGGTGTATGGAACAGCTCCTACCACTCGAGATGAGATGAAAGAAAGGATACGGTTGGCGTGTAGGCAAATAAATGAAGAAGAAGTACGTCGTGCTGTAAACAACCTTCCTAAAAGACTTGAAATGGTTTTAGAAGTAGGGGGAAGGCATTTTGAGCATCTGTAAATAGTTTATCCAGTAGCACCTAAAAATAATGGTAACTTTTGAAATATTTTATACACAAAAAGTTTGTTTATAGTGGTTTTGTAACAAATGTAACATAAAGAATATTTTTTTAAGACAAGTTCTTTATTATTGTACTTTTTATAAAATAAGATTTACTCTATGCATGGGACTATTAAAGGCCGGACCATAGTTCTAGGTGTCTGGCTGACGCATGCGTAATAACGAATTTGCATTTAATCATATGTTAGCCCAAGTTTTGACAGATGGGGAATTAACACAGCAAATTAATGCGCATGCGTCAGCCAGACGCCTAGAACTATGGTCCAGCCTTTACCACCATGTTTAACAAATAACATGCGTTTTAATGTGGAAAAACATGTTTTTTGTTGATAACTCGAAAACCAAAATAGATACGCATAAGGTTTAAATTTGAAAGTTTCTTAGAATTGCAATACCTTTAAAATGATATGCTATTTGACATATGGTGTTATTTGAAATTTTTGAGTTTTGGCTATGTACATATTTTCAAAAACTGATATTTTTGAAACTTTTTGTTTTTGAGATAATATTGAAGTGTTGCATATAAAAATAAAGCTTAGCTCATAAGGAATGCGATATTTGAATCAGAATCAAGATATCTGCATTTTTAAGAAAAATACAGGGTATTCAAAAAAATACTAATTTTTTCACAAAAACAGCCGCCATTTTGAAATGAATCAATAATAATCAAAATCCGATTCCGCCAAATGGTTTGGATTGAAAAGAGCTTTAATTTGTTGTATATCATGATATACGTTTGTATTTGATATTTCGTAGATTCGGACTAGTGACCCTCAGTTTCTGGTAAACCCTGTATTTAAAAATCGTTAAAAATATTTTTACGTTATTCCTTGGGGTTGGTTTAGTGGGAAATAATTTTATTTCATCATCGTAGGACCAACGGTTTGTCTGAAATCAATACTGGACAACTTACGAGATTCACCCTGTATATATATATATATATATGTGTGTATGTGTGTGTCCGTGAGCACGATAACTCTCGTAAAAATTATCCGATTTTGATGAAATTTGGTATTAACGTGTAAAGCAATATTTATGACTTTAAGTTCGAAAACCAGCCAGATCGCTCTATCCAAAGGGGTATTTTGGGGGGGTTTTGTATGGGTTTTTTGAATTTTTTACATATAATTTTGGAAATAGTCAAATTTTAGTTTTTCCCATTGGATTCAGCTTAAAAAACACACAATTTGGTATTTTGATCATTTCTCTACGTCAATTGGTTATCGAGATATTGAAAGTGCTAAACACAGTACGTTGTCTAATGTTATTCTTATGGAGGAAAATAAAAATTTTATATCTCGCTTATTTATGAACATATACTGACGAAACTTGGTATACGGCTTCATCTGGTTGTGAACCATTGATATTTGCTCAAAAAAACAATGTTTTGCCAAAGGCTCCCGTAGCAGCAAACTTGCGCACTCAGCCCCATGTTATTCTTATGGAGAATAAGTAACGTGTTATCTCCCTTAATTATGAAAATAAATTAATGAAATTTGGTATGTGACTTCACCTAGTTGAGTCATATTAATATTAGCATAAAACTCCATTTTTTGTGTTCCTTGCTTCAGCAAACCTGCATACTCTGCCGCCATGTTATTCTTATGGAGAATAATTAAAATGTCATAAGTTGTTTATTTATGAATGTATATTGATGAAACTTGGTCTGTAGCTTTATGTGGTATTAAGATAAATATATATGCATTGGGAATTCGCTAAGTACGCAGGTTTGCTGCTACGGGGGTATTTTACAAACATACAATGTTCTCTTTAGCGATTTGCGTAGGATTCTTTTCTTAATTGTCTTTATTATTTATTTTTTCTATTGAAAGAAAAACGTCTTTTTTTACAAACGTTTCCCTTGGAATTCTGACTTTGATTTAGCCAACTTTTTAAAGAACTGCGAAAATAATTATAGAAAAGTATAAGATAAGAAACATTAGCTACTTCTCGCCCGCGTAAAGATAATATATAAAATGGAAATCAATGTGTAAATTCTTAAACGTATGACAGAAAATGGTGGACAAATTTACTTTCCCGATTCGTTGTCTAACGGTCGGGCTTTCATGGCAAGAAATTCCCCCTTCGTAGGGAGTGAATATCCATTCCTCTTTAATAATTCAACGGTCAAAATAAGCAAAATTGGAGCGAGCTAGTTAGATAAACTCATTAGGTATCAGTTTGGGCTTATTTGCTTAGTTCATTTACCATAAAGTTGAACTCATTGGCTAAAGCTCATTCGCCTAGCTACGCTATACACTATCTCTGCTGATGCAAACATTTTAAGTTTGTTTCTAACAACGTTAAAGTCACATAGTGTAAACCATCAGCTACGAAAAATATAATACATGAAATAGAAGTATTAAAGTGAATACGGTTTGTCAACATAAGGATACAGAGTAAACATCGCGTGTTAATTAATCTTGTGGCATCTTTTTGCGGTCAAGGCCGCGACAACCAGCTAGTTATTGTTTCGTAAATAAATGTAAGCAAAATTGCAGAATATTTTTTCATGAAATTCAATTTTATTTTGTTTTTGTTGTCTGCTATTAACTAAAACTAATCTTTAAATCTGTTTACAATCCTCGTGATAATTTTAATAACTATTGTCAACCAGATTTTAACTGTAAGGTTGAAAATACCGTACTGTAAAGATGTTACAATAGTCGTTCCTCACAGATTATCTTACACCGCAGATACAAAGTGCCAAAATAACATCGTTTGGCGTTAAGAGTATTTTTAATGAGCGTCAATTTGCTAAAACAGGTTTGCAAATTACCCTCTTAGCATAAATAATAACCGATAATTTACAAGGTTGTAAAAATGACTCAATTCAATTCCTGAGCAGCCGGCCGCTGTGGTATGCGGGATGCCCAATAAAATACCGAGCAGCGACGGCGAGCGACGGCTCAACATGTAGAAAAAGAAGAGCCGAGCACGAAGTTGGAGGTGCCCACAAAGAGCCGGGCACGGAGCTAGAGGTGCACACAAAGCGGGCAATCTCCCAACACCTGGTAATATCGGTGGAAACGTTCTCGAGGAATTCCCAAACCGGATTCTGCGTTGAAATTTGTGTCGGGGGCTTTATGTCGGTGGGGTCCACTGCGGGGGTCCTAGGGCATCCGAGGGGGTCCGAGGGGGTTCACACCTCCTGGTAGACTCGGAAATTGGATGCCGCAATAATAATTAGGAATGGTATGTTTTATAGAGTCACCGCGGGGGGCGCTACTGTTCGGGAGCAGTCGCGATTACCTTGTCAGGTGACGTCAGTCGGGCCTTCACCCGGAGTTGATGTTTCTTGTGCGGCAGTGTTCAACTCCAGGAGCGTGATACGATCCGACTCGCGAGATTAAATTCCGAGTTGAAGCAAAAATGAAAACGTCAGCGTGTAGCTGAGCCTCGGCGTGTAATTGGTTTTGTTTGCTGTACGGTTTCAAGTGATGTTTGATTCGTGTTATCGCCAAAGATTAACATAAAATAACTGAAGTATAGTATAATTCACTTAAGGCGAGAATGAGTGAATAACGAGTATAAGAAGTGTGCAAGCAATTTCGTAATGTTTGTGTAACCACGGTCTTGATGGTCCCACTTTGATGCCCACTTTGTTTTGATCCCACTTTTGTTTATATAATTTAATTAAATATATACACTTTTCATTACTAGCAAACAAGTGTCTTATCTAGTCGAGATAACTACTCAAAGTTCGGATTTACTTTTTCAGAAATAAATTCATTTCCGAAAACGTTTTACATTTTGGTTGGGGTGATATTTTTCAAAATTGTGTAAATTGTATAATTTCCTGATTAATCTTTAGGGATTAATATAAAGGTGCCTTCAAGTTCAATCCCAAAATTAAGTCAAATGCGTACACGATTCATTTACTTGAAAATGGCTTTAATGAGGAAATGTAAAATAATTAAATGTTCAAAATTAGTACTAATGATCGCTATTGCAGGTGTATTTTTTTCGCAATGACCTATCATAGGTTTGTTCAAGAGAAATAAGAATTTAAATTTAACTTTAATTTGATCAATTCAGTTTGAGCTTTTATTTTAGCATGGAGTCGAGGTCCGTTGTTTGAACTGCAATACCAAACATAATTAAAGCAAGGTCATAAATCACTTCGGCATTTGTCCTTTTTCTCTCGCAGTTTGTATGTAACACGAATACGGCAGGAATGATTGACACAAATGTTCCTTGCGGGCTAAAGAGTCAGTCAATGTTAGTGAGGGGATTCCCAGCTTCGTTTTGGTTTCAAAATAAGGGCAGCTTACACACAAAATGAAAAACCAATTTCAACTTATGGCTACAAATATTTCCCTAATATTTTAAGATAATGCCTCCTATCTAAAACAAGAATTTCCAAACGTTTCAATTCTAAGTATATCATTTTTAAGGCTCCGGTCTACCCCTTCCGCGCAGCGCTAGGAAAGGGTTTGCAGGAATAATCTTTACAGCTGCTATATAAACCCTTTAATTCAATAAAGTAAAGTATAATATTAGAGAAGAAAATATATGTACTACAAATGTAATTTTATTTATTTAACTGAGTTGCATTTACAAGCCCTTTTATAAATGTCCAAAAATGAGCGTTTTCAAACTATAACAACTTAAGAAAGAAAAATTATTTACAACATTTTAAAAAAGTGCATGAGTAGAATTAACTTTCTTTCATCAAACTCCGTTCATAGTATATTGATATCATAATCATCATAGCCACAAACAGTAATCCTGCGGACCTCCGCACCGCTCCTTTTCCCTATCTTAAGGCCGTGTCACACATGGCGACTTTACTCGCCGCGACTAGAGTAGCGGCTAGTAATCGCTGTGTGTGACATAGTAAGTAGCGGCGACTAGCACTCGCCGGCGAGTAAAAATTCACTCGCCAGGAAAGTCGAACATGTTTAACTTTTGGGGCGACTAGTCGCTAGTAGCCGACCTTGAAAACCACGTGGTCTACTCGCCGGCGAGCAAACCCTACAGCAGTCGCTACGTGTGACAGGGGTAGTAGCTGATAATCTGCCGCCAGTCCGCATCGTCGTTGTCAGATTTGTTTTGGAGTGTGTGATAGAAGTGTTTTCTTTAGACTATTATTGTTGATTTAAGATGACCGAGAATTTAAAGTGGTCAAGTGACCAGATTGTTTCATTTGTAAATGCCTATAGAAAGTTTGAGTGTTTGTGGGACTAGGTCTGTAGATTATTTAAAAAGAGACGCCAAAAGACAGGCATTCAGTGAATTAATGAATGAATTGGAACTTAACGGACTTAGCGTGACGGAAGATTTGCTAAAAAGGAAAATCAAAAATCTACGTGATGCCTATCGGAATGAACTGAATAAAGTTAAGAAATCTAAGAAGAGTGGTGCCGGGGCGAATGATGTTTATAGGCCGAAGTTGGCTTGGTTTGCTGCTGCAGATGGATTTTGGAACAGCGTGGTTTCTGGGAGACAGTCATCTTCTAGTATGGTAAGATAATTTAACTATCTATTACTACATTTTTTCCATGCAATAACACAATATTTACTTTGTCATGTCCAGTGCCGGACGGACTTGCGTTTCTTCTTGTTCTTGATTTTTAACAATTCATCGCACAGATCACTAACGCAAATTCGTAACAGACGTCTTAAAGCTTCCCTTCTTAATCCCACAGATGACATTTTCCTCAGCAAAAGTTCCACACAACCAAACTGAAGTAGCCGCTACAACTCGCCATGTGGGACTGGAAGTGTTTTTTTAGCCTGCGAGTAGTAGCGGCGACTAAAGTAGCGGCGACTAATAGCGGCGAGTAAACTTGCCATGTGTGACACGGCCTTTAACAATGTATTTTTACGGCAGCGCAGATTTGTCGCTAGGATTTCTGTGTCGTAACCTGAGTCTTAAAATCTGTGTACAGTATTCAGTCGATGTATTGCCTCACGGTTATTGGCGGAAGAGGTTTCTAGATGCAAAGTCAGTTCAGCATGTCTAACAAACAAACAACAAAACAATCTCTAACTTTTCATCTTCTGGAAGAATTTCCCTTGAACAGAGCCTTCAGAAAAATGTATTTGATTAAAATATAATCTGGGTTTTATTTGTGGTGAGAGTTTGTAATTAATTACTGAGAGAGACCTTAATGTAGGACCAGCAATCGTAATATTTGTGGTTTCCAAGCAAATCAGCGCATAGGGACAAGCTGAAATTACTCCAATGTCAATTTTTCGTCACTTTCCGTAACCTTACTCAGACTATAACTAACTCACTGTCTTGGCAATGTTTAAATTCCGCCTTTTAAAAATGTTCACATGTTACCCAGTCACCATACACACTGCGGAAAGAAGACGTCTTCGCCTACAGACCCGGATACACCACTCCGCCTCCGCCTCCAACCACCGCGACCCGTCGCAGTCAAGGCCCGGGACTCTGTTTATCACAATTAGTGGCCGGCACTTCACGGCTGCCACGGCAATGTGGTTTACCGCCCCGGTAGCCAAACGAAACAACGCTCGTCCATATGCCGCGAACATTAAGCAAATAACAATAGAAATTCACACAAATTTATCGCGCCACAAGTATCCGCTTAGCGACACTAACGGTGAGCTCAATTAGGTCGATTGTGCTGCCCCTCGCTTTGTCTCCGCCGCCGCGACAATGGTTGGGAAATCTCCGAGATTCGTAGTTAACGCGTATTTATGAGCCATTGTCACTTCCTGTTGATTTTCTGGCCTACAGGGTGCTCCTAGTAGCCTTGGTTCCTATGGAATGTGGTGAATCTTGTAGCGTAGGTTGGAAGATCAAAATCCAATATAGTAGGATCTACATTCCTGTATCTCAAAGTCCAGTATCGTACGATCTTCATTTATGTGTATCCCATTATTGTATGGTATGCCCATTATTGTAGGGTCTACATTCGCCTATCTCAAAGTTCAATTCGTAGGATCTACATTCGCGTATTTCAAAATCCAACATCGTATATGATATACATTCGCGTTCCTTAAAGTCCAATATCGTAGGATTTACATTCGAATGCCCCAAATTCCAAAACGTTTTTTCAGATGTTGTCAATTGCCAAAGAAATAAAAAATTGTCAAATTTCGTCTATTATGTAAAACTGGAAAATATATTCTCTATCATCAGTTTACATTTTTGTTTAGCTGGATTATGTCACATTAAACATTATAAATCTTTGAAATAACTGATGTAATTATACCTACAAGATAAGTACTACTAAAATAACCCTTCGAATAATAATAATCTTAGAACCTTTATCGATAATCAACGCTATTTTCAAACTAGTTTTGTTTAAACAAATAAATAACAATATTACAAAGTAATAAATGAGTGATGCATAAAGGCAAAATAAAGTTTGCCCTTCAAGAAAAAAATACGAACCCGTCAGGGGAGAGTTTTTCGCCCGTCAAGGGGACAGATGAACCAAAATAATTCACCCGTAACTTACGTAGTAGTTTCGTTGTGAAAATAACTTTTACATCATACTGCACAGAAACAGGTACTTTTCCATCCGTATCCATAGGCTGGAAAGTTGCCCTTTGCCGTGCCTACACACGGAAAATTACTTTACCGTGCACTTAGTCAGCTGATGAAATAAACAGCTGATTGCAACAATACAACGTTAAACCACATGAGTAATTACGAGTGTTGAATAGTAAACACATTTTGAGAGAACAAACCATTATATTTGATACTAAAGGAAACTTCGGAAAATGCATTTCAGTGAGGAATACAATGAAATGTACTAATTTTTATGTGTAGTATGATGTAAAGTATCGTACGTTACTCGCCCGGTAAGCTTTACCGTGCTCGAACGAAAATACCGCACTCGGCTACGCCTCGCGCGGGAACTGTCGTGCTCGTACGGTAAAACACCACTTACCGGGCTAGTAACGTAAAATACTATTTCATCACACTGTACGGAAAACAGTTGTTTTCAACATCAGCTGCGAGTGCAGAAAATAACGTTTTCCCGTTCTAGATTGGGAAATCAGCTGATGATTTTCCACACTAGTATTTAGTTATGATTCCTGACACAAGTAGCGCTAGTAGCGCTAAGAGTATATTTATCATAAATCAGCTGTTCTCAATATCTTAATCAACTGTGTAAACAGTAACACTGTTTTCATTGTACTGCGGTAATCAATTGAGCACCTACAGGCAACTTCTCAAACTTATATTATTTAATTCATTATTATTATTAATTAACTACAGTGTGATGAAAAATATCGTGCGTAACTTGAGTAGAAAGTGTTATTCCGTGCCTTGATCGAAATTCCGCGCTCGGCGAGACAGCCACTTCCCACTATCGTTATGAAATATACTATTAACTACCGAGCACACTATTCGAGCATAGAACCAGCAAAGAAACATCTGAAAGCAACTCAAAAACGAGGCGAGGTACACGCAGATGCGTATTGCTGTTCATTATCAAACAATACATTTTATTTATAAACATCATACAATAAATGTTAATATTATAAAATATTAACATTTAATTATAAATGTGTGTGCAACTTTGCTATGTTTCACGTTTTCTTATTGATCAATTATTTACTGATACAAAATAACTATTTTAATGCTATTAAAATGAGTATTACTCTTTTAATACCCTGCTTTCAAGGAATAAATGTATTTTGACAGGAAAAATTTACTCATGAGGGCTTTGGGTTCGTTTTTCTGAGTGTCTTATTTGGGATCGCCCGATAAACACGGGATCTTCACCCAGATCTCGCTCTGTTCGCAGAACCCAATAGCTGCCACAATGGAGACGTCACGTGACAATGGAGGAGTGTTGTTTCAGGCCATCTAACCTCTCCTGAACAAGCATCTCCCGCGCTGGCGCCCACCTGAGAACAGCTGTTTTGTTGGTTGTTGCCTCAAACAGAACAAGGTGGCCAAACACAGTACTTGTAGCCATCAAAGATCCTCAGGTAGGTCATGATTCAGGATAATCGAAAAGAGGGAACTTCTACTGGGCGAGAGTTCTCTTTGGGAACTTGCGTCTTTGAGGCTTCAAATGAGGAGAATATACCAACTACTGAAGGGTGAAGTTGAATTCTGGATGACTGTGAAATTATAAATGGTTCAGGATAAATTTAAACAAACCACATATTTCGGAGAACTTCACTATTTTTATACTTCATATTTTTGAGTATGAGAAACTTCAAACTTATAGGGAATATGTCCTCTGTTGTGCTTGAATATACAGTGTGTTGAATTCTGGATGACAGTGAAGTTGTGTATTTCCATACGGAGAAGATTTTACTTGATTAAACTTAAACAATTTCTCGAGTAACTAAACGTAACAAACTATAACAAACATATGTTCAATAATTAAGAAGTTAAATAACTCAACCACAGAATGCAGCACACACCCCTCTACGTTCTTCGGTGTTTTATGTATGTTAAAGCAGATTTTTTACTTGTATAGAATCATCTCGTTTTAATTTAAAACGCTTAAAAATTTCTTGTTAACACACTTGACTAAAGTGAATTTAGTATTTACAAATAAACAAATTACCAATGTAATTAATTATTAGCTTATGATTTTTATGTCTGCATGGTATGTTATCATACTGTTCAAAAATACTTTCCGTATGATATAAATAAGTCTTCCCTGTGAACTACCTTAAATAGAAAAATAATTACCAAATAATTCAACTCTGTGTCCCTACAGTTTAAAGATACATATAAACACAGAAAGGATATTTGTCAACCGCACTTTATTCAACGAGTATTGAACAATTGGCAATCCGTCGTATTTTTTTTATTAGAACCGTCGTATATTGCATGAACAACTTTTTACATAAAAATTCCCATTTGAATAAAGGTGCAATTAGGTTGTGGGAATTGATCCGTTATTCGACTCCAAATAAGGTAACTAATTGTTCGACTAGGCGGGTTCGCATTCCGGTAGCCAGCGCGGCGCGGGCGACCGTATAAAGACGTAGTATACAAACAATCAATTAAATGCTAACAATGAGAATTCCTGAGGAGGTCTTTGGAGGGGGAGGGGGAGGGGGACGTGGTGTCGACCATTAGCCAGTAATTAGACTGTTTTAGGTGAGGAGCGAAAGCTGTGTCCCCCCTTAGCGTTGCGTTCACCGTGCAAAATGTGTCCTAAATATGAGAATTTAACGAAAGAAAATAATATGTTTTCTACAGGTGCTTCCAAGGACTTAATAAGCAACTAAGAGGGGGCTCCAGTCATAAAACATTTGGAGTTTCTAACTGCTTCTCCCATAAGGCCAATGTTTACTTTCAAGCCCGTCCCTCCTCAACGGATCATCCGAAATCGTTGATTTGTGGTTCATTTTAAATATTTCAAAAAATCTATTTCAGTGAGCAGAATTTGTATACCAAGAATAGTTTACCCATAAAACATCGTAAATAATACAAATTTGGGGATCATTTTGATCTATTATTTGTACTATTGAAGTTTTGCTCACTGAAATCGCTATAGGTATTTTCTCCCTTTAAAAACGAGCAATAAATTAATTTTATCGGATAATCCGTTAAGGAGGGACAGGCTTTGAAAGTGAACATTTACCTTATGGGGGAGCAGGTAGACATGCGAAAAGTTTCGTGACTGGAGCCCCCTCTTAAACAGAACTATCATCTTGTAAGCTAGATAAGTTCAAGATCCTACGATATATTTGTTATAACATTTTCATTATGATATAATCAATTCTTTAAAATGTCACCACCATAAACTTGAAAAAAGGTATATCTGGTGTGAACTTTATTTCATCGCGTTACAATATATTTTGCAACACATGCATTACAATGGATTAACATGATATTCCAACGTTATTTTAAACTAACGCTACTGATCTATTTTCCTCTTAAAGCCCCGTTTCAGACAAAACATATAGCACTCAACTCTCTAAATGTATCCTCTGCATTATTAATAAAATAGATTACAGGTACTAACCATTTTGTTACTGTCAATATTTGATTGACTTGACATAATTCAGTTTATGGTTTTTGAAAATATTTTAATACTTCTATGCAATAAAATGCCCTTTCTTTCCTATATTAAAGATCTTACCTATGGATATCTTTTTGTTAGTAGCGTTTATAATACTGATAAGTCCTTACACTACATAACTCTATCCTATACATTTATAAAAGAAAGGTGGTGTCTGTCTGACTGTAAGGCGACTTGTATGTCCCGTTTTGACGCGTAAATACTATTAAACCAATCTAGTTGAAAATGTTCATTTAGGTGGTCTACACCTAATTTATCTGGGCTACATATAGACCTATGTTCCCATCTTGGCAATCCCTTAGGGCTCCGCCCCAGTGGCCCTTAAAGTTGCAATGTTATTCTTATGGGCAACGGGTTTAATGGATCAGACAATTACTTAAACATATATAGTTACAGCAGGAATTTCAATTAGCTGTGCGAAGCACGGGTATCAGCTAGTATATTATATTTAAAAGATCATTTTTTAGTATAATGCCACGGAAACAACATTTAATAATACACACAGTTAATTTATATTTATACAAGATACTCTCATTTAAGGTGTGTATTTATATTCATTAGCAGGTAACAAATAATACATATATTCGTTGAGTTAACCGTTTCACGTTTTATTTTATAGGAACAATATGATAATCCGGTGTACCCCATCCAGCCGTAAAAAGATATTAAATTTCAAACTAACATGCTTTTGACATTGGCCCTAGGATTATATTACCATAAGCTTGCATTTTTAATTAAATACCCCCGTTGCAGCAAACCTGCATGCTCAGTGAATTTCAAATGGTACTTCACTACCCCATGAAGCCACTTAACAACTTTCATCAAAGCATATTGAAAAATATGCGAGATTTGACTTTGTATTTATTCTCCGTAAGAAAAGTATTAAGATTGAGTATGCAGGTTTGCTGCATCAAGGACCATAAAAATCTGGTTTTTAAATAACAATGATCACCACTAGCTAAAGCAACATACCAAGTTTCACCGATTTATGCTCATAAACAAGCAAGATATTACATGTTTTATTCTCCATAAGAATAACATTATAGCTGCCGAGTACGCAGGTTTGCTGCCATGAGAACCACAACAAATGGGGTTGTTATGCAAATATCAGTAAAACCAAACCATGTGAAGCCACATACTAAGTGCCATTAATATATGTTCATTAATAAGCGAGATATAAAATTGTACTTATCCTCCATAAGAATAACATTGGACAACGTACTATGTTCAGCACTTTCAATATCTCGGTAACCAATTGATGTAGAGCGATGATCAAAATATCAAATTGTTTGTTTTTCAAGCCAAATTGAACAGTGAAACTAAAGTTGGTTTTAAAAATAATTATATGTAGCAAGTTTTAAAAACCCATTTTAATAGTATAAAATCCCCCCAAAACCCCCCTTATAATGCGATTTGTCTCGTTTTCGAACTCATGAAAATAGATGCTGCCTTACTCGTGTATACCAAATTTCATCAAGATCGGACCTTTTTTACAAAAGTTATCGTGTGTACGGACACACACACACACACACACACACACACACATATATATATATATATATATATATATATATATATATATAATTTCAACGAATGGTGTTTTTGGCATCTGGGGGCCTCAAAACGAAAAGTTATCATGGTCCCGGGCCTAGGTCTTACCATGCCGACTACAGTAATAGCTTCTTCCCTATAGGCGAAATTCGCTAAAAGACAGAGGTATAAGTATTGTATTTACTATCTACAATATAAGCTTACATACAACAATGCATGCATTTACCTATAAGTAATTGGAGTTAAATCCTTTGATAGTAATTATAATACCACTTCAAATAATAAATCTTTGATGTTTTAAACTGTGTTGTTTGTGCTACAATACGATTAAGGCAATCATATTTTGAAAACTTATTTTAAACAAATTGAATTATACATAAGGAATTAAGTTTCGCAGTAAGACTTCGCCTGAATTTTTCTCATTAAATATTGAATTTACAACATTTTTCGTGTCAACTGATTGCCTGTATTATTATAACGCCTGCACTTGCATGGAAATTGCTAAATATTTTGTCCAAGTAAAGTTACTATTATGTTATATGTATACAAGTATTGCCACAATAGCACTTCTTTGCAAATATTTGTCACAATTTCAATGTAGGTTTAAACGCACATGAGTCGTTACATAACAGGAGTTTTATATATTTTGTTTAATCGATCCTTTTAATATTTTATTAAACTTATGTTTTAACCGTACCTGGGGTTTCAAAAGATAGTAGACTGAAATTCGGTGTATATAGTTCCACAAGGTTCTATTTGCATTTTTAACCAACCGACTGGCTCTTTGAGTCAAGCCTGGCCCCCAGGGGTTTTTACAAATGTAATTAATATTTCAGTTATAGCATTGTTCTGTGATCGCGGCGCAACGGGCAACCAGTAGTTTTTTGTAAATAAATTTTTAGGATTGACAATTTTGTGACACCTATATGAGATTTGTTTTAATACGGAACGTTTTGTAAACAAAAGCAAATGGCGAACGAGATTTAGAGTTCGGACATCATCTATTAAAAACTTAAAATCACACTGTAAGTGCTAGGTCGACAATCAGTCCGCAAAAATCCTGCTGAAGAATGTTTAACGTTATAGCTATAAAAACCTCTTCTGCACGTGACATCTAAAACTCAAATCAATTACTTTAACTTTCCTTGCACTTGTAAACAAAAACAAACGTGTTTACATTTACACTAAGCAGATGCCTAATGCGTTGATTTATTTGTTGCTACGGTCACGGTTGGATAAATCCAATGAATAAACACACACTTAAGAAGGTCAGGTACAATGTGAATACAAATTCAGACGTTGTAGACAAAGTTTTGAAAAGATACCTTTAGCATGAGTGCATGTATGAGACAGGTTTGTACTCTTATTTGCATTTTTTTCAGGATTAGAAAATGCATTAACAAGTTCAGTACAATGTATTCAATTTTTAAAACTTAAGAGGGAGCTCCAGTCATCTGCTTTTCACTTAAGGCCAATTGTTGGCCTGATTGGCCTTTATTTATGGCTAATTTTATGTCTACAAAATACCTAACGATTTCAGTGGGCAAAATTTGTATATTACAACTATTTAAACCCTTAACAATTCACAAATAGGTATTGAACATTTTGAAATTTGACTGAACGATTATTATTTGTAATATAAAACTTCTGCTCACTGAAATCGCTGGGTTTTTCTCTTTGAAATGAGACGTGAATGAACGATTTAGAATAATCGCTTGAGGAGGGAAAATTAACATTGGCCGTATGGGAGAAGCAGGTAGAAATGCCAAGTGTTTCGTGACTATTGTACACAGTTACAGGGAATTATTGGACCTTATGCTGTGAGCTCCGCAAAATCTCAAGATGGTGCAAACAAACAGTGGGACTGACAGTAGTGTGGTGTTCGTGAGGCGCTCGCTCGTGCGTGAGTTTTATAAACTCGTCAGTCAGTGAGTGGCTCACACGCTTCTGTCGTTCCAGTGGAACATTCTGGAGCACTTTCAGAATTTTCGGTTTTATCCATAGCAAAAATGACAGATGTTTAACTGTAAAATTGTTAGATTTTACTTTTTCCCCTGTACATAGCATATGGAGTACGTATTTTCATAAAAATTTCGAATTTGAGTTATCGATGGAAATAAATATTCGTTCTTTTGTTCCCTGAACTCAAAAAGTGGCAGTCTTTATTGATGAATACTGTCCTAGTACCACACCAATGGGCCGATTTTTATAACATTTTTGATGTAGGTAAACACTAACCACGGTATCCCAGGCGTTTTATTTTGTATTTTTTGTATTTTTTTAAGGATAATTATCCCCCCAAAACCGCTATAAACATAAAATCTATTTTTTTAACGGCTCTAACGATTTAAATTTAAATTTTGTAGTCTATATAGTTTTTCAGCAGGCCCCTAATGAAAGGAAACTACCCATATGTCTGGAATAATTAGTTTTCAGAAATTATAGCTCTTAACATATCTCAAAATTCAGTTTTTAGATTGTTTTTAAAATATAAAAAACACATAAAAATAAAATGTCCTCAATTATATTTAAAGTGTATGTTTTAATGTTTACTTATTTATTTGTTTACTTTTATTTTTATTCAAACTCATTATGTACATTTTTTAATATCAGCTCAGTCGGTCCATGTATGTAGTTGGTTTGCCATCGGACATTGGAACTAAAAGGCCACTGGGACTGAGCCCCAAAGGAGGCTTAGAACATGTTTTCAATTTGGTTTATTATAATTCCTCCTAAATGCCAAATGTCAGCCCACTATGTCTATTATTTGATGTGTGACGCAGATGTTAAGAGGCGAAGCCCAACTTATTTTTAACAAATTTCCTGTAAATAAGTGAACTATTAGTATAACCCGCACGGTGAGACTTAATCTCAAGACCACTATTTGTAAGATGACTCATGTAGCAGGTATTGTTGACGCGGGCCGCTGGATTGGGGGTTGGTGGTGGCTGGTGCGAGGTTCCAGGAAAAGGTTGGATCCAACACACCATCTCAAGCCGACCAAACTATAGGTGTCTACTATGACTGCAGTCGACTGTAGGGGAAGATAACCTCCCACCCAGCCTACTCCCCTACTTCATCCTAGTTTGTATAGTCTGTACCACCTCTTCTGCACTCTCGGGTTAACGTAGCGGTTGTCCCAGTCCGTGACGTCTCCCCAGCGCCGAGTCTCCTCAGCGCCGAGGCCATAAATTATCAAAGGGTCTGCTCAGTGATGCAGAAGTGACGAGGGTTGATTCTTATCTTTTAAAATGCCGTGCTCAATGAGTTTAATCGGTGAAGGAGTAAATATTTGTCATATTTTTAATAAACTAAAAATACAATTTCACAAGGTATGAGAAGAGTGTCAATATTGCATGGGCATAGTTTTAATATTATACATTTACATTTGTATGATATACTTCCTTCACAGCTGTTGTGTGGTTGTAATAGGTTTATTTAAAGGACAATAAAGGACAACCACTTAAACTGGCTTTTGTACAACTTACAATACTTAAGTTGTGTAAAGTATGTATTAGTTTTTCAAAATCGTTGTGCATAATTTTGTTTATGTAACAGTGATTAAATGAACAATACCTCCGTCGCAGCAAACCTGCATACTCAGCGAATTTCCAATGGAGATATAAATGTCTTAATACAACATAAAGCCACTTACCAAGTTTCATAAAAATTTATTCACAAATAAGCGATATATATTATTTTAATTATTCTCCATAAGAATAACATTGGGGTTGAGTACGCAGGTTTGCTGCAACAAGGAACACTATAAATGGGTTTTTATGCTAATATCAATATAACTCAACTAGGTGAAGTCATATAACAGTTTTTATTAATTTATGTTCATAATTAAGGGAGACATAGCATTTAATTATTATACATAAGAATAACGTGGAGCTGAGTAAACAGGTTTTCTGCTACGGGAGCCTTTGGCAAAAAATTATTTTTTTTAGCAAATATCAATAGGCCACAACCAGATGAAGCCAAGTTTCGTCAGTATACGTTCATAAATAAGCGAGATATCAAATTGTTCTTTTCCTCTATAAGAATAACATTAGACAACGTACTGTGTTTAGCACTTTCAATATCTCGGTAACCAATTAATGTAGAAAAATGATAAAAATACCAAATTGTGTGTTTTTTTAAGCTGAAACCAATCGTAAAAACTAAAATTTGATTTTTTCAAAAATTAAATGTAAAAAATTCAAAAAACCCAATTTTAGGGTACAAACCCCCCCCAAAATACCCCTTCGGATGGAGCGATCTGGCTGGTTTTCGAACTTCAAGTCATAAATGTTACTTTACACGTTTATGCCAAATTTCATCAAAATCGGATTATTTTTACGAGAGTTATCGTGCTCACGGACATATATATATATATATATGTGTGTGTGTGTATGTATATGTATATATGTATATACAGTATATATGTATATATATATACAGTTTCGAACGAATGGTGTTTTTGGAGTCTGGGGACCTCAAAACGAAAAGTTATCATGGTCCCGGGCCTAGGTCTTACCATGCCGACTACGGTAATAGCTTCTTCCCTATAGGGGAAATTCGCTAAAAGCCAGAAGGCCGCTTTTTATATTACTGGACTTGATTTGTAATGTTAAACCAAATCATTCTAGTATTATATAAGTGGCTCTATATAGTCATTCGAGACTAACTACGAGCATATCAAAAGTACGAGAGTCGGTAAGCTTAATTAAAATTCATTATGTTACTTTAGAATTCGAGGCGTATCATGTCTACATGAAATGTATGCAAAATTTGCGTCATTCCAGTGCTGATCATCTACTATGCTCAGTTGGGCACACGTCATTACCACGGTTCGTTGCTTTTGTGATATCCAATTCGGCTGTCAAAAGTGTCAGATTATGCCAGGTAGCCCGCTCGGCGCTGAGGAGACTCGGCGCTGGGGAGACGGAATCGTCACAGTGGGATGGATGATCGCCGCAGATCGCCCCGTCACCGCTGCCACGTGCTCACTGCTCACTGCCCTAATGGCCTTTCGGGCACGCGCCCTGCTAATTATTAGATCAGGCTGCTCGGCCGTGAGCACCACCAATGCTAAGCGATCCCGCTTTCCCCACATCAACAGGCTATTTGTCTGTGGACAACAAGTAGTTCCGCCTTCCTTTCCCTTAGATGTTTCCGAGGATGCGGTGATGCTGGCTCCATCCGGTAATGCGTAAGGTCCAGAATTAAATTCAAAACTACACTCATCTATCCTATCCTATCCTATTCTATATCCCATATCCTATCCTATACTCTAATATGAGTAAGGTTTGCTTGCGACACTGATCTCGAAAACGGTTCCAACGACTTCCTTAAAATGTTCGAAATAACTAATTTCTGGGATAAAAATAAGTTCTAGACAGGCCTCATCCCCAGAAAAAATCAAATAATTTAAAAAAATAAAATGAAAGGTTACAAAAATTAACATTGGGCTTATGAAGTTTCAAATCAAAACAAAAGAATCGTAACTGCTGTTCATAATCAACCAGGGAACTGTCAAAGTAATACTCATGTTGTTTATGATTATTAACATGTGGTTTACTGAGAGCAGAGATTAAAATATTTGAGTGAAGATTACATATATAGAGTAGTAAAATAAATCAAAGGGACATTGAGCTATAAATAACAACTTGAGTGACCTTAAAAATGTAGAAAAGAGGCAAATGAGTTATACAAATCTGATTGTCAGTAGGGGGAAGTGGTAAAATATTACTCGAAGTCATCTAAACAAACTGACTGGCCTTCCCCGAGCAAATCTCGGCCCCCCAGGTACTATCTATAAATACGAAAAACCGATCATTCCCCAGGGAAAACCTCTACACCTACAACTACGCAATTCGGCCCGTATACTCTTTTGATAACGTAGTTCACCACTAAGAAAGGATTTTAAGGAATTCCCATGGGGCTCCGCCCCACGGGGAGTAAAAGTTCCAATCCATTGTTATTCTTAGGGACATTCGCTTTGATATGAGCTGATGATAATTCAAGCAGATTTTCATGTTTCATAGTAGTTCCACGGGTTAGTCACAGAATGCAGCACACACAACTGTTGTATTTCCGGGTGGAACCGGGTAGGATAGCTGTTAGTTTGTCTACATGTTAGGGGTTGTAGTAATTAAGAGGCTTTAAGTATTGTGTAGTATAGTTGGATTCATTGCAACAATTGTATATGCAACTCATACATTTAAATAATTAAGTTTTGGGTTCTAAACTGAAAACGCCTATACCCAGCAGAATATAAACATACACACGTACGTGTGTAGCGGCCTTTACTTTGTAAACAAAAATTGTGAGTTTGGTAGAAGGCGCAGTATGGACCTTGGTTAAAAAAACCTAATCCCCAATTAAATTCTGAACCATTTTCCAAAAAAATAGAGGACCTCCATCTGATGTAAGGATTCAAGTTAATCAGGTAGTTTTAGACATTTAAAGCAAAGAAACGTAATTAAAGACAGTGTGCGCGACTAGAAACGAACTGGACGCCATGATGTTCAAACCAGTGATGAAATACAGCATCACTTAGAAACGAACTGGACGCCATGATGTTCAAACCAGTGATGAAATACAGCATCACTTAGAAACGAACTGGACGCCATGATGTTCAAACCAGTGATGTAATACAGCATCACTTAGAAACGAACTGGACGCCATGATGTTCAAACCAGTGATGAAATACAGCATCATTTAGAAACTTTCTCAGACATCGAGGTTTACTAATTTAGAATAAATTCTCAAAAAACTTAAGATGTTACTATTTATCATTGTACAAATTGTGTTCTAATATTATTGGTTTTAATTTTATTCAGTTTCTTTATTAGGGCAATAATTTGTGAATACCCGGTATAACCAGAATGCTCTCTACCACCTAACATGGCGGGGTACGCCTTTTGAAGAACAATTACAGAACTTATCTAGATGAAATGAGAAGCCGTACAAACTTCTTGAGTTCCGGTCCAGGTTTTGAACTCGCGACCTCATTATAAGCAGACCTCCTTGCTGACACTAAGCTACTTCATTCGGTAACGTTGCAAGTGTCTGACAATGTTGTAAGTCAGATTCTATTTACTTTAATAGTTTATTCTGCATTTTAAACTGGATGGAAAATCACGTCATTTTTACGTCAGGGCTAAATACAAATGTATGTACGAGTACTCCTTTATGTGCGTATTATAGGCGGTTTTTTATATAATGTTGTAGAACTGATCATACTGCATTTTAAAATTATGATTTTATGACCAGTATTCAAGCACATTGTTTTAAAGTTATTGCCAGTGATTCAAGCATATATATTTTATGTAAAACACAGACTGATTTTATACATGCAATTTCAAGAAATAAACCATTTTTGAGAAACCAGTCATAATGTATTTGTTTTCCCCGTACAAATCCCGAATAATCGTCGAAGAAAAGAGCATTACATCGATTTTAAATTCTCTATTAATTAATAAAATCAGAACAGCTATAACCTAATGATAAATAATAAAACTATAACCCACTTACTGAATTTTTGTTGAGGGTCATGAACGTAAGCAATTTGGGGTCAAATTTGATAAACATATATTTAAGAAATTAGCACTTCAGCTGGTGGAAATACATTTCTCCATAATTATTAATAAGACATGAAGCTTGAACTTGAGAACGAGCCCGCTGTCATTCCAGTAGTATTTTACTTATACAGTATAAAAACTGTAACATTTATATTCATGCTGAATTCAGTGTTTTGTAAATGCTTATCAACAGCTAGCTGTTCAGCATATAAATCAATTGATTTATATTCTGATATAAGATTTGCATTGAAGCTTTGAAGGCCTGTGAGGTGCATCCCCAACGACGAGTGTAAACTGTATGGAATCCACACCCCGATGCCTTAACTCATCAGGCATCAAATCGGTACACTTGTTCATTGGATCGCTCTTATAATACTACAACATACGATTGAAAGTTGTTCTAAATCACATTGTTTTATTTGTAGTTATTAAATATTCGACTTTTTTAAAAATCTCTGCCCGCTCGAAAGGAATATGCTGGGAAATTATAAATGTTGTTTATTTGGCAAAATAAATATGTATTTTTATCATTATTAGTGAATTTCCTTTGGAAAGTGAACTATTAGCATGACCGGGTGAAACTTAAGGCCGGGACCACCATAGAAGTTCCTAACGTGACCCCCTGAACACGTTTTGGGGGTCGTTCAAAATTATATATATATATGTGTGTGTGTGTGTGTGTGTGTGTGTGTGTGTGTGTGTGTGTGTGTGTGTGTGTGTGTGTGTGTGTGTGTATGTTTGCACTCTAGCGGTCGCATTTTTTGTCCAATTTACTTCAAATTTGGCAGGGACGTTCCTTTCTGTAATCAGTTGGACAAGTTCGTTGGACAAAACAATCGGAAAACATTAAACCCCTTTTTTGGGGGATTAATCTTTCAAATTTCGAGTTTTTGGGCCCAAAAAGGGTCAGAAAAGCCCCGGACGTACAATTAATGCATGCATTAAGATGGAAATTAGAGAGGCGAAAGTTTTAAGCCCTCTCTCCATGCTATCATAAATATTTACCGAGTTATTAAAGAAAATGTGTATCGAACAAACACAGTACGTTGTCTTATGGGGGTTTTACACTAGAAAAGCCTGTTATTCCTTTGTTAGAGTACTTTTATGATCCCCAGCAACTCACGCCGACTTTCAAGCCTGCCTGGACCCTCTCCTAACCTTATAATGCGCAAAATTGCATTCTCAGCTTTGCAGGTAAATGAAACCAGGAGCATCAGAACAGCCAAAACATCAATGTTTTCAGATTTTAATAAAAATTGGAATACATGTATGTTTTTAAACATATTTTGAGTTTTAAACTTTTTTTGTGGAAATTCACTACCCTCACGTCAGCGTGCTGCGTGCGAACTCGTTTATTGTTTTTAAATATCTCCAGTAAAATTAAACTTTGCACATTGTGTAAAACAATGTAATAAACACTCGTAGCGAGTTTCATATCAGCAGCTCTTAATGTAAATTGGCGGTCGGGTTTAATATTATTGTAATATTTCGAATATCCTAATAATAGCGATACAAATTCAAAGTCATCCGACAAGATGAAAATATAGTGAATACATAAAAATAACTATTGAAAGGGGTGTTCTACCTCAGACAATACGCGTTATATATGTGTAAACATGATTTAATTATATTGTTGCTATTATCAATAGTTATAGACTTAACCAGCGATTTATTAATCCAACGGACATATTGGTATTGTTTTTGTAAACATTGTTAGCCTATAGTTAGCCAAATGAAGCATAAGAAAGTTACTTTGTTTGTTGCATTTAATTAAAACAAAATCAAAAATATGATTCTTAATCATTATGGATTCACACATTTGTGAATCTTAAAAAATATAACATTTGTGTTTCTGTAAAGTAGTATCACACCCTGAATCTTGATCGCGCAATGTCTGAAAGAATTTGTTCTTTAGTAATACATCCTATACTCTTATATGAGCAATGTGTGCTTGATTGGTTGGTTGTTTGCACAATTATCTCGAAAACGGCTCCGAGGATTTCCTTCAAATTTTTGAAATAACTAAGTTCTGGCATAAAAATATGTTCTAGATAGGTCTCGTCCCCAGTAAAAATCAAATAATGTTAAAAAACGAAACCGAAAATTTAAAAAATTAACATTGGGCTTATGGAGTTAAAAATCAAAACGAAAGAATTTTATCAGCTGTTCATAATCAACCAGAGAACTTTCAAAGTAACACTCATGTTGATTTTGATTATTAACATGTGGTTTCCTGAGAGCAGAGATTAAAAGATTTGAGTAAAGACTACATATATAGAGTAGCAGCTAACCTGCGTGCTCAGAAATTTCCAATGCATATATATATGTATCTTAATACCACATAAAGCCACATACCAAGTTTCATCAATATCTTATCTATAATATTATAAAGAAGAGGTGGTTTCTGTCTGTCTGTCTGCCTGTCTGTCTGTCTGTCTGTCTGTCTGTCTGATGTTCCGGGTGAACGCAAAAATTACTGAACCGACTGGGCTGAAACTTTACACATAGGTAGTTCTTGAACCCATGCAACACATAGGCCTATTCACTTCCTTAAAATCCACTCGGGCTACGCCCCGTCCTAAGTTTCAATGTTTACATATCAGAATAAAGGAAACATTCAGAAACTGTAAAGTGAACACCTGTGGATACTTCTATTTGACAGGTTAAAGAGCAGAAGTGAGAACAGCTGTTTCAAGCTAACTAAAATGCAAATTGCATTGACTAAAGAACGGGTAAAGAAAACCACTGTGCGAAGAACGGGTACATCAGCTAGTACATTCATTAATAAACGATTTATGACATTTTAATTATTCTCCTTAAGAATAACATGGCGGCTGAATATGCAGGTTTGCTGAAACAAGGAACAAAAAAATGGGATTTTATGCAAATATCAATATAACTCAAGTAGGTAAAGCCACATACAAAATTTTATTGATTTATGTTCATAATTAAGGGAGGTAACGCGTTACTTATTCTCCATAAGACATGGGGGCTGAGTATGCAGGTTTGCTGCTACGGGAACTATCGGCCAAAAAGTTTTTTTAGTGCATATATCACTAGACCAAAACGATATGAAGCAATATACCAAGTTTCATCAGGATAAGTTGATAAATAAGCGAGATATAAAATTTGTCTTTTTCTCCATATGAATAACATTGGACAACGTACTGTGCTTAGCACCTCCAATATCTCTGTAACCAATTGACGTAGAGAAATTATCAAAACACCAAACTGTGTGTTTTTTAAAGCTGAATCCAATGGTGAGAACTAAAATTTGACTTTTTAAAATAATACATGTGAAAACTTAAAAAAAAACATTTTTGGGGTACAAAACCTCCCCAAAATACCCCTTTGGATGGAGCGACCTGGCTGGTTTCGATCTTAAAGTCATAAATTTTGCTTTACAATTTAGTACCTAATTTCATCAAAATCGGACCATTTTTACGAGAGTTATGGCACCCACAGATACACACACACACATATATATATATATATATATATGTACAGTTTTGAACGAATGGTGTTTTTGGCATCTGTGGACCTCAAAACGAAAAGTTATCATGGTCCCGGGCCTAGGTCTTACCATGCCGACTACGGTAATAGCTTCTTCCCTATAGGGGAAATTCGCTAAAAGGGACATTGAGCTATAAATAACAACTGGTGTGACCTTAAAAATGTAGAAAAGAGGCAAATGAGTTATACAAATCTGATTTTCAGTAGAGGGAAGTGGTGAAATATTACTCCAAGTTATCTAAACAAACTGACTGGCCTTCCCCCGATCAAAGCTTGGCCCCCCCAGGTACTTAACTTTATACTAGGATTGTAAAATTAAAAAAACTACTTATCTCCCCGAAATTACTAAATTTATATTACTTGATAATTTAAACTAAATTGTAAGGGGTAGTTCTATAATATTGTTATGGTTTGTAATATCTTGTCACATTTAAATTTTACCATCGTTTTATGTGAAATAGCAACTTAAAAACAACTATTGCTCCAATTAAATTAAATCAAATCAAAAACAGCTTTATTTCCATGATATGATTTTACAATGTTTACATTCGTTAGACAATTAATTACCAAAGTTAAAATACAGATTTGTTCATATTAGTAAGGTAAACTATAGGATTTGACACAAAAAAATCTAAAAATAAAAAAATTGATTCTCTAAATTGTAACGAATGAGCACTAAAACTGTACACAATGATAAATACCTTAAGAAATTAAAGAATAATTTTGATATTGAGTAAGTTAGTTTATATATACAGTGTATAATAGATTAGTTATATTACTTTTATATTTGACAAGATTATGATAGTTTGATTAAGCTTCGATTAGTTTATTAATTGAGTGCTCTATTTAATTCGTATACGCCCGTAACCTATATGAGTCTTTATATTTATCACGCAAAAACTAATTCTTTTGACAGTTTGTCATCTAGATGTGGTTTTTTATTTAAAATAAGTTCAATTTTACTATATTTGCAACTTTTACATTGTTTTATGATATTTCTTTGTTTTTATGAAAACAATTCTTAAAAACGTATTTTATGATTATTTTTAATTGCCTTAATCCGCTGATTAAGACAAAACTTGTTTATTTAACCAAAATTTGATAAAAAACAAATATTTTTAAACACGGGGATTTAGTGAATCCTTAATAGTTAGTCTATACCTCATAACGAATACAATTTTAAGTATTATCATTTTAATGTGCTTTTCAAGTTTAAGACTGTAAGTACAACTTACTGTTCTAGTTAAATAGTTTGATGTAATAAGCAAATCGGTATTGTTTATAAGGATTTTGTACAGTTAATTTAACGAAACGAAACAACTGATTATATACGATTGACAAATAATAATTGTGTAGAGCCTATAAAACATTGTGGGAAATTGAAAAAATTGGTGTTGATACCAGTATCTATAATGATTACTTAAATACGTTTGTTAACCACAAAACAAAATACTCAGTGTAATTTTCACTGAACACTGAATATTACACACTGAAGATTGGTATTGAAGTGAGTAATATTGGGAAGACCGAGAGTATTAAGTGTCAAAAGAGATTCCCTTATTTACCTCTAAAGATTTCGTTATCCTTTTATTTTTTCTGTGTATTTATAAACAGTTTTATAGACATTTGTCAATATAAGTTTATAGTAATATGGTAATCATAACGTCGTATGGGGAACAAATTAATGGATTTTGCAAAAAATAAAGCAGAGTTTATCTGTAATTTAGTTTTCTTATGTGATTTGCACACTGTTTATATCAAATTAAAAATGTCACATTAATGTGAGAAACTGATTTATTAGTAATTAAAAATCCATCATGTGCTGCAATCTGTGTCAATTGGTGTACTACCCTGTGAATGCTTTTGGATACGTGTGTTTAAGTCATCAATAAATAATGTCTTTAGTAGCATGATACGTGCGTGATACACAATTAAACAGGACGAATAAACTACATCTCACAACACTACAAAGTATATTTACACTTTTACTGTACTTACATACAAGGCGGTAAATATTCTCAAAATGGTACAAGGCGATCAAAACCATCGGTGGTGGTGGTTTCTCTGGTTGGGCCTGATGATGACCGGTGTGACTGGTTGAAATCGATCGCCTTGTACCGTCTTTAGTGTATATTTACCGTCTTGAATGTGACTGCAGTATAAGTATAAATATACTTTGTAGTGCTGTGAGGCGAAGTTATTTATCCTGTTTAAGTAATCAGGTGATTAAATAAAACATCTGCCTAAGATGGGAATCCCAACAGTTGTAGCCTAAACGGAAAACATTTTTTATACAGACACATTAAAACTGAATTTTAAAGTGAAAATCGATGAAAACAATACACTATGGTATTGTAATAGTAATTTATTGTAGTAGCATGATACGTGTTGTGTGTAGTAGCATGATACGTATCCTACTATGAGGAAACTATCCTCCAGTGAGGCTTTACTTTTTCATCTAAGATGAGTACTCTATCTTAATTAAGCTTGTTATAAAAACAGTGTGTCACAGGACCTGGGGGCCGAGTTTTGCTCGGAAAAGGCTGGTCAGTTTGTATTATTTATCTCATAAATAATACTTTCATAATAGGTGTTATTATTATTGTTAAGTATTATAAATACTCAATTAACCTAATTGATTTATTTTCTGTAAACATGTGATAATCTCCGGGAAAAGTGAAGCCCACAAGGAGACTGCCATTTTCCTCTCTGCACTTTTAAACAAATCCCTTCATTTCTGTGGTACTGTAACCGACAGTCACAGACAAACCAGCAGTCAAATTGTGTAATCTGTAACCTATGCACATCTATGTTATCTATGTGCACGGAAAGCAATAAAGAGTTGTCATAAACATAACTCATAAAATTTAGAGTAATTTTAAGATTGATTAATTACAGTGTTAATAAATTTATAACATTTGCAAGTAAAATAAACACCTTCCAAAATTCAATATTTATACCAAGCACATTTTCTGCAACATTTTCGCTGTAAACCTTTGTTCTCTATGGTTTGTTTACAAAACTATCCTCCAGTGAGGCTTTACTTTTTCATCTAAGATGAGTACTCTATCTTAATTAAGCTTGTTATAAAAACATTGTATCACAGGACCTGGGGGCCGAGTTTTGCTCGGAAAAGGCTGGTCAGTTTGTTTGGATGACTTGGGAGTAAAGTTTTGCCACTTCCCCCAACTGATTATCGGATTTTTATAGCTCATTTACCTCTTTTCTGCATTTTTAAGATCACTCCAGTTGTTATTTATAGTTCAATGCCCCTTTGATTTATTTCGGATATGACCACTCTATATATGCAATCTTCACTCAACAATTTAGTCACTGTTTAACTGTTGTTTATTTGAATCCAATAATTGTTATTGTTGAATAGTTATTTACCTATAATCTATTTATTTATTGCAATGGATTACTATCTATATAATAGCGGTCAGTCAGCATCTTGATATTTCTTAACTTTTTATTATTCTTAACATTTAAAAGTTGTTTTTATATGTTAAATGCCCAATATCGCAATGGTTGATTTGTTTAAAATAAATTAAATTGAAAATCGTAATGAATTAAATTTTTACAAATTAAAAAGGCTGCAAGATAAAACAAAACTGGGACTTGCAGACCAAACGTGCTTTGTAGTTTCTTTCTCTAAATCCCAATACAGTAAAATTTTTTTCTAAAATTACCCTTACAATTTAAATAATTTTCAAAGTTAAATAAACTCATTTAAAACTGTAATGGAATTTGTCAATCTGGGTTTTGTTGGTCAAGTGTCAAGTACTATGTGGTGAATATTGTGGTCGGTATTTCTCACATACATTTTACAAATGTTTGTATAGTTTGTATTATTAGCGAGTACATGGAAAGCGATTATTATCAAATTCCCAGAAACCTCCCGAGTTTATCTGTGGTATTATTATCCGTATACATGAATGAGAATAGAGCGTAACCAAATAAGGGACACAATTTAATAATAATTTATGCTGTAAACACAGCGAGACACTTAATTTATTTTAAAACTAAGCTACACGATAAGCATTATTCCAAATTTACTATCACAAATTTGGTTTATGTTAAATAATTTCTAAATTAGACATTAGATGAACTATTTTCTGGGACTTTTCGAGTTTAGTTAGATTAAAATACACCAGGTTAAAAAATAACTAGGCCTATATGTTGCTCCATAAATAACAATGAGGAGATTTCTATTGGAAAATACACATAACATGGTATGCATATAAACAATTGATAAAGCTTTCGTGCTATTCAAGGGAAAATAAATGCCTCAAAAATTCGTAATTTGGCCAAAAGTTTTTTAACTAAATGTTTATGTGTCTTGTGTGTGTTTTTTAAATGTTAATATCAAGACGAAATCCATGAAAATGGACATTTAACATATTTTGACGATCAACTCTGAAGATGTTTAACACGAAGCAGCTGGAGTCTACTAGCTATTGGATCATTTGACGGAACAGGTATTCTAAACCTTTTATTGTGAAAATAAATGGGTGTAGCCTGTAAGTATGAGGTAATTAATTATAAAATATTAGTATCTGCCAAAAATGTGCGGTAGTTTCATCATTGTTATGCCTAATTTAATATAGGTACAAATTTAATTTTCGTAAGTAGGCTATTTAGCAGGTTACAATTTACCTAAATTTATAATATACTAAACAATTAACATTGATGTAAACATATATGTTCCGATTCCAGTAACATTTACACTTTCACTTTAGTTATTTACTAACTTATTCATGTATGCTGACTGATAATTACTGCAATATTATAGTGTATTGCATGCTGATTTACCTTCTCTTTATTCTTGTAGTAATCAAAAGGGTCATATCACTATAACGTTTTCTTGTTAAATATTAGAAATAAGTTTCAAACTTATTGTATTGATTTTTCTTATAAATGGGTTGTTTTTTATATATAAATAAATATATAAGTGTAAAGAGTCATAGAGTCTACTCTACAAATGCACAGTGGCGGGGGCGTTCCGCGTGATGCAATGCGCGATGTTTCACTTCCTTCTCTTCCGAGCGTTAAGGTCCCCATCCCTATCGTTGAGCAAACTTCTTCCTGCATGTCTTCACATGTACTCACACAAGCGCCACATCCGTAAATGTTCCATAGATCCCCGAACTTGAGAAACTCTCATTCCCTCAGCATTTCCGATTCAAAATTTCCAATTTCTAAAAGTAACAGAACGGAAACTCACCTGGAATTGAACAGAGTGAAGCCGTGAGCGGTCAGAGCGCCAAAACTGCCATGCACAAACCAGCGGGCACTCTCCTAGGGTCTTGAGCACACGCGTCCAAAAAGTTAGGCTACAACAAACATGGGAGTCTGCGATATCGATTGAGGCTGGAGGTTCACTGGTGATAGTTCGCGCCACGCCCGGCAGACCGCGCTGGCCGTCAAAGATGGCGGCGCTGCCACACGATTGGTCAGGGCGGCAGGGGGCGGAGCCGTCACCACCGTGCAGTATTTATGAGCACCGCTTTATAGATTATTTTTTTATTCTCAGAACACGGACTTATTGATCTAAGACGACACCGTAATTCTGACGTTTACACAAATTTTAACGAGTTTTATGAGGCGAGTCTCCGACTCGGATCGATCTGGCTAAAGCGACTCGTCGGGTGTAAAAGTCGTTTAAAACACACAGAGTCGGAGATACAATGAAGGGGGGAGGGCGACTTGAGCATGGCGCGATCTGTCGTTGTAAGACGATAACAAGAGCTAATTACCCGACTACAACGCTACGAACAACTGATGGCCAATACAACACTGGATACAATGCTGATCATTACGATTCTAGACTACTTGCAATTTGTAGACTAATACAACATGCAACAAATAGTATCGCCTTTGTTTAGAATTCTGTTACCGTAAAATCTGTTTGTATTTATAACCTTGATCTGGATTCAAACACATGTTAAATTCCAGTCGTCAATGTTTATCCGTTGATGGTTTAACTGATAATGACGATCTTAGTCTGTCTTTGTGGAACAATCTTTAAATTACCATTTTTTTTAATATTCAAATTTAATACAGCGTGTGAAAGAAGTCACCATGAATGCTGCGGCATAGATGAGGAACATATTTTTTATGAATATAAGCGATCTTTGGTCTATATCACTTTTAAGATTTTTCAGACGAATTTTCAATGCGGCAATGTTCTTAACAACTTTCTTTAGATTTAGATAGGTGAGAAACGAGAAAGTGGCTGTATAGGTATAATTTGTGAGACTTGTTTTAAGAAATATCAAGGTAGGCCTAACAATAAAAGTAAGTCAAATAAATAGTTTCGAATTTAACAATATTTGTAACCCACCATCGTATTAGTAGAAAATTACTTTAAAACCTGACAGAAAATTGAACGCTTGAAGTTATAGTCTTGCTGACTATGACCGATCACAAATTATACAGGATTATGACTTTCCATAACCCGAAATCAAAGAGAGTATGGGGATCAGGAACAAATAATGTAGCCTATTAATTGAATCTTCCAACAATACTATACATGCAACCCCATTTTGAAATGCACTGTATCTGACCATTGGCAGGGACTAGGTAATTGTTTAACTACTTTGATTATTTTAATCCGACCATAAACTCCAATTTTGAAAGGGAGGATATAAACGTGTTTCAGGAAGAGCGATCTAAACCCGAGGTCACAGAATAGAATTCCTTGGACCGAAAAGAATTAAGAATCAAGAATCAAGATTTGTTTTATCAAGATTTGCTCCAAAAGAAGACGGACACTAACCTATACCTAACAAGGTAGATCCTACACTATTGCTGGACGATGTGAGTCAGACCATGGGAGAGAAGCAGGTTTGAGTCCAGATTCAAGATTCAAGATTTATTTGCCATTAAATGTTTACAATAAATACAATAGTCAAAGAGCTAACTCAAACAATTCTCTAGGCTAAAATACAAGTTATGACTGCCAGTACACGGAAAAGCTGGAGAAAAATTAAATGAGAAAAGTAAGGAAAAAAATATAAGAAATGCCTATTTTGTGATGGGTGGAGGGATGCGGATAGTCTGAGCCAATACCTCATAGACAGCACTGAGCCCTATACATTTTCTGTAACAGCATTGTGTAATTTTCATTTAAGATAATGATAGGAATTGCCTTCGAAGCAAATCCTTGGGTCCAGCAGACTGGAATTGATTAATGTGTTTCGCTGGAATTCTGAAATGGAATTGATCAGTGATAATTTGTTTTTTATAAACAATTAGTGTATCTAAACTCTTTGCTATTTATTTACCACTACGTGAATAAATTGTGTCTGAGTCCAGTAACTCATTATGATTTTTGTCGACTAAAACTGGTCTACAACGCTTTTCTATGTAATTTCCAACTCCTTCACTGCTATCATCTATCTTTTTACTTTTACAAATATTCGTCCAACCAGTTTCGTCATCCAATCATGACTGCAGTGGTTAAAAAGCTTTTTCCAGATGAATAATTTAGAACACAATATCACAAATACACCAAACTATGAGTTATTGGAAGAATATAAATCCCTGACAACCAGGTAGAGGTCGTTAACAGATATAACAATATAAAACAGCCATTGTATTTATTTATTTTTTAATTTTTCATGACAATAAACAAATTGATTGCTCCAAATTGATTGATACCTACACCCTGCAATTGACCAAGACAAAGGAAGTTTACAAGCTATACAACTGGGCCGATCAATGGGCTAACAAATAAGTATTTAAGAGCGATTGCAATACATTAAATTAATCATTTATGTATATATTTTGGATGTCTTATTGACGTGACATTACAAATAATTACAAACTATTTACCTACAGTAAATATACTAAGTGAATTTCCTTTAGGTATCCCTTGATTAGCATTCGATTAATATAATTCTGCCCGACAAAAAAAAATAGCACAATTGAAAGGAAACTAGCAAAATAGCGAGGTAGCAAAAAGCGAATAGAAGGCTGGTAGGTGAGAAGCCCGAACAAATATCGTGAAGAAAGAGATACGGGGGTGAACCGTGGGGTGAGCAGAAACACAAACAAGCGGGCATTATCGCGGGGTCTAACTGGGTTTTGCCAAACATTCTATCAAAAGCTGTCACCAAACATATCACAAAGGCATTATGGGCAGCGCGGCGATGCGGCCGGGATAGGAACCAAACTAGCCGTTGTCGACTTGACACCTCCGAAGGTTTTGGTTTGTGAATAGCATTTTCAGGGTTCTCTCTTAATTTGTTTTTGCAACTCTTTGTCGTTGACGAGTGATGTCTTCAGATGTTGGGGTTCAGATCCGAATTCAAAGTCCCGGGTTCACAAAGTCTTTCCCTGATAAAAAACTGAATAATATTCTAACCAACATTATAGCTTGCACTTTTATGTACAATTATAAATGTAACATTGTAATTACTTTTGGCCAATTAGTTCATTTTACTTACGTCTTCCTGTTGGCTATACCGTACTGTATTACAAATTAGTTCACCTTCATCTGTGCGTCCCTGATGCCTTTTAACATTTTACAACGATGCTGGACATCAGGGTGTCCAGTACGTTTTTTTGCCGCCCAAACTTCCAGTTTCTTTACTTTATGTACCTAAAAATGCCTGATTACTTGACTCTTTACATCAAGAAGAGGTATTTCTAATTTTCGGAAATAAACTTATCTGAATTTAACTAAGAAATTAGTTTTATTGGGCCGAAATAATTTCCCTGTGGCTTTTCTTACAAACTCACAATATTTTTTTATTAACTGCATTTCTGACATTCTGCTGGGTTTAAGCGTTGCCAACTTTGGACACAATACGTTCCAATTGGTTCATCACAGCAAAGCCACAAACTCAGGGAAAGGCTTTGCAGACACACAGGATCTCAACGTGTTTCCCTTATTTTAAATATTTCAATGGAATAATGAAAGCAACAAACACCAGCAAATCAAATAACAATTCGTTATTTCAATGATAATAATTGTCAGTTAACTTGATCAGTTAGCTGCTGAAGAGCGATGGGACCAAATAGACGGGATAGTTGGGATAAGGGTTTTAAAACACATCCGTTTAGGCTATTCCATCATGTTCTATCAAATTTAGCGAACAATTTACAATTTATAAATACTGTAATACGATAAAAATAACTTATTTGAATGTACACTTCGTACGACCACAGAATATCTTATTTTTTCAAATTTGGCGTGTGTACGTTGCTGCTAATTATTGATGGGCTTTGTTTTTTATTTAAAGATTTTGTTTGGAATAGCTCTTGTTAAGCCACTTTCTATTCTTAGAATGGAGTTCAAACAAATATATTTGTATAGAAAGTTAATTATAAGTGCTTGCAATGTTAATAAAGATTTGACAGCTGTAAAATGTTTTAACGAAATAAAATAAGTAAGTTTTTTTTCAATACATCGTTTTCTGAGTATGGTTTCTAAATCTGTACATCCTTATCACAAGTGTATTTAAACTCAAAGCAGTTTAACATTTTATATTAAAAAAATAAGAAGTAAAACACAATATATATATGAACATTATCATATACACTACTGTACTAAATTCTTGTCAAACTCGTCGGCTAAATGAATATTCATATAAAAAACACCGGTTGGATAAAAAGTGGTCACACGAATAAAACCCCTAGAATATCTCCCAAAAGTGGAAACATTAATCTTCGACTTAACCGGTGGCGAAACATAAATTTGCGTGCGTCGCAATAAAGGGACATTTCATTAACCGACTTTAATTTGCGAGAGAGTCAAACCATCCCGGAGCACCTGGTCCGAGGTGGTGAAGGGGGTGGAGGGGGTTCTCATTATATTTATTCAAGAGAACACTCACTGCAACCGGGCGATACAGTAGCTAAGGGGTGGTTGGAAGCGGGGGGAGGGGAGTTGTCGGCAAATTAGTTTGTTCTGGAGACTGCAGGGGGCGCGGCGAGCGGAAAATGGAAGTGAGGGGCAGGAAATGAGTGATTTATAGGGCCTGGGGAGTTTTCCCTAACCGGATCCGCAAATTGAAAAGGGATGCATTTAGCAAATTATAAGTTAGTGGGGTCCGCCTCACTGCGTTGAAGGATAGCCCGGTTGATAATGTTGTGTGTTTGCGAGTGTGCGTGTGTGGGAGAGGGGAGGGGATGTGTGTTTGTGTATCCGTGAAGTCAGTCGGCTAACACATTTGTTGACGGCCAACTTAATTCCGAGAATTAATTTGTTCGTAAAGCTATTTCTGCCGAATCGTGGCATCATGTGATTTCTATCATGCGGAACCATATTGTGAATTTCGAATCGCAAATTCACTTGCAGCTCCGCTCTTCGTTGTTCCACAAAATGCATTTTTATGAAATTTTGCATTATCGTATGAGATTGAATGTTTGTAACGGGTTTATGTTAGTAATAGGGCGAAGTAGTCCAGTAGCATTATCAAAATTGAAGTGGTTGTCTTACAAAAGGTGGAGTAATTTTGATTTATAATTGATAACCATTTTAAAATTTGATTGGAAAAATACATACAACTTTTAAAATAGCCCAATCCCTATAGCTCAGGGTTTTGTCGTTATTGCCTACAGTTAAGTTACAGGAACAAAGAACTGGATATTCCTTTTGTTTTTACAAAATGTTAAAACTTTATAATGTAAATGAAACAAACCAGCAAGCCAACACAAAACAAACACATCACCTCACATCTTCTAATGCTTTGATCCGTCTGTCTGTCTATATCCTTATGTTATTTAAAATTTTTGTAAACTCGCCATCACCAATAATGAATTTTAAACAAATTATATCCTTATTGTTTCTGTATGTGTCGTCTTGGTTGCTCTGCCCAAAAATCCACAAACAACTGATCTTAATTTTGCTTATATCTTTCTTTTGATTATCGTTTGGGCCATTACTTACGTTTCAAAAATCTCTTGAGGTGGTCCCACACTTCTCGCGAACACGCCCGAACATTCGGCCGAACTCCGAATGTTCGGAGTATTCGCGAGAAGTGTGGTAGCTACACGAACTTTTGAATTCATGCGGGAACATACGGCACGGAATGTTCAGTGAACACTCGGGAGAATGTTCGGCCGAATGTTCATGCCAGTTCGCGAGAAGTGTGGGTCCCGCGGTTGTAGCATTGTTGTACTTACTTACTTTTATTGTTAGGCCTACCTTGATATTTCTTAAAACAAGTCTCACAAATTATACCTATACAGCCACTTTCTCGTTTCTCACCTATCTAAATCTAAAGAAAGTTGTTAAGAACATTGCCGCATTGAAAATTCGTCTGAAAAATCTTAAAAGTGATATAGACCAAAGATCGCTTATATTCATAAAAAATATGTTCCTCATCTATGCCGCAGCAAGTTTACCCATACATTCTCATAGCATTACAATTATTTCTTACACAAAATCAATGATGACCAAGGCACACGGATGAGAAATGTTGCAACAATCGAATTTGAGATGACAATAACAAAATGTATACTTCAATGATATTGTCGTTTCATTTTCAAACTCAAGGTGACAAAGAAAGTTATTCCACCGTCTTATACTTACCATGAAAGGCTACCACACATATCGTTCATTCTGGAGGATATTTTTTTAAACAAAACCTCTGACCAAAGGCAAATAAAGATTAACTTAATTTGTGAATAGAGGATTTTATTGGTTGTTGCCATGGGAGCATAGTTGACAGAGGGTCAAAATGGTGGTCAGCATGTAGGCTGCAGTTTTCTACTCTAGGCGAGAACTCCATACATATTTTTTGGGTGGGACGGTGTCAAATCACCCATTTCATTAAATGAAAAACTGTGATATTTGAAGTCTTTATATTAATATCTTGTCGCATTTTAGGCGAACCATGATGTTAAACTTAACTTTATAATCTTAAGACATATTTTACATGCAATTTTATTGTTTATCTCGAAGCAAAGTTATGGTTTGAGTTACTGTAAATGAAAACATCCTTTTAATATTGCTTTGGAAATAGTGTTGAAATCAAGCCGCCTTGTACATCGAATGACACTGTCCCACCAACAAGTTGATACCACAACAGGACAAAATACCAAACATGACGGCACGCTTTATGAAGGTTATTTGTCAGAGAGTAGTAACTCCTGTAGGTATTATCATAGATTAAGAATACCACAAGTAAGTAATGCCATTAAGGAGTTTGTTTAATCTATGGTATTATATTTTAATTCATTGGACCTCCAACATCATGTAGGTGAAACTAGAAGAAGCGTTTGAAAATGTGTAGAGTTTTATGAACCTACATCGATTCATTTTATATTTTGATCTTCTAAAACATATCAACAATTCTTTGTATAAAAGTATGAATTACAAAATGACTGAAAAACTGTATTGAAAAGCGCTAATTCAGGATTAAAATAATCATAATTTTGAGGCTAATGGTCCAAATTACGAATTTTAAGGCTACAGTGTCATCATATCTTATTTATAGGTTATTTATTATAATTTTCAGCAGTTGATGTAAAAATTAATGTTTTGATGAAGTGTAAGAAGGGATTTTTAGGCCTTTTTTGAAGGATTTTCTTGTTATTAAAAGTAGCACTAGCACTGCTTCACTGCTTTTAACACGAACATATTTGTCTGTTGTCTCTAGTGCTGATTGTCATTGAGTAGACTATATTGAATATTAAACTGTGTTATTAATCAAGACAATTGCATTACATTATTTTACTGTTTTTTTTTTCAACTAGGAAATAACAGAAATTTCTTAAACTTATTCATTCAGTTAATTCGTAACTTCTTTAGATACTAACACAAAATAACCAAACAAGATATATATAATATGTGGGTAAACCTGGGCGGCGAAAAGGAAAAAGATTACAGTGGGGGGGAGGGCGGCAAATTTCCTAATAGCCCTTAGGCGGCAATTGCTTAAATCCGCCACTGTAACTTACATACTATGATCACCTTTTATCAATACGTTGTTTTGATCTATTTTTATTATAAGGTTAAATTGCATATAAAATAAAAAACCTAAACAGTGAACAAAATAGTTATTTATTGTGTATTAAGAGAGTAAAGTGCAACTTTGTCTCCCTGAGGAAAATTGTTGGCGCCCGACGCCGTAGGCGAGGCTACTACAAGCTACTACAAGCTTAAATTTTAGTAGCTTGTAGGGGCTATAGCCCCTAAATTTTTTTTAATTTACTGTTTGCATGCTAAGAAAAATAAATCGTTATGGGAGTATGAACAAGTTAGTGAGCTCTATACAAATACTGGTAAGATTACATGTTTATACATAAACAAATCAGAAGCTTAAATCACATTATAAATAATGACAGCTGATCATTAGTTCATTTTCATTCAAGTGATAAGGGCCGGATTTAAGCATAGGCTACATATGCGCGCACCTATGGGCCCGCGCCACAAAGGTGGCCCGCACCACACAAAACCATATACCAAAGCTCCTTATAAAGCGAACGAAGGTAATTAACTTAGAACTGGACAGTGGCAAAGGCTGCACCACTGGTTGAGCCTAGGGGCCCAGAGCTCCTAAATCCGGCCCTGCGTGCAGGTCCATAAAGGTTGGTGACTCTTTTTTGCTTGTATGAGGCTTTTGTATGTGCTCCTGTGTGGTGCGGGCCCATATAGGCGCTCGTCTATGTAGCCTATAATTTATATTCAAACACAAATATATAAATAATTGAATAATTTATATTCAAATAATCCTATGTATTTATACACGGCTGAAACGGTAAGTTCACAGTGACCATTGAACCGATTTACAAGATTTATGTAATTTCTTTAGTAGCATGGTTCGTGTTATTACAAACAATCGGATACATAAACTACGTCTCACAATACTAAATACCCCCGTCTCAGCAAACCTGCGTACTCAGCGAATTTCCAATGCATAATATATGTCTTAGTATCACATAAAGCCGCATAGTAAGTTTTATAAACATATATTCACAAATAAGCGATGTATTTTATACAATTTAAATTATTCCCCATAAGAATCACATTGGGGATGAGTACATAGGTTTGCTGAAACAAGGAACACAAACAATTGTTTTTTATGCAAATATAAATAGAATTTAATGAAGTGAAACCACATACCTGTTTCATAAATATTAATTCATAAATAAGCGATAAATTACATTTTGATTATTCTCCATAAGAATAACACGGGGGATGAGTACGCAGGTTTGCTGCAACAAGGAAAACAAAAAATGGGGTTTTATGTAAATATCAATATAACTCAACAATTGAAGCCACATGCCAAGTTTTATTAAATTATGTTTACAACTACTAAGGGAGTCATTACTTTTTTTAATTCTACATAAGAATAACATGAGGCTGAATACGCAGGTTTGCTGCTACGGGAATCATCGGTAAAAACTGCTTCTGTGGAAATAACAATAGACCCCAACCAGATGAAGCCGTTTACCAAATTTCGTTAGTATACAATTTAAGTTATTCCCCATAAGAATAACATTAGGGAGATGTATAAATATGCATAACAAAGCGAGATGTAAATTATTTCTTATTATCCATAAGAAAAATACCCCCGTCGCAGCAAACCTGCGTACTCAGCGAATTTCCCATGCATATATATGAGACTCACTACTACATAGAGTTATTTACCAAGTTTCATAAAATTACATCCATAAATAAGTGATATATAGCATTTTATTTATTCTCCATAAGAATAACATTAGGGTTGAGGACGCAGGTTTGCTGCAACGAGGAACATAAGTAATGTGTTTTTTTGCAGTTATCAATACAACTGAACCAGGTGAAGCTACATCCAAGTTCTCTTAATGTAGGTTCATAATTAAGGGAGATATACAACTTTACTTATTCTCCATATGAATAACATGGGGGCCGAGTATGCAGGTTTGCTGCTACGGGGACTATCAACAAAAAACTTGTTTTTTGTGCTAATATCAATATACCACAACTAGTTGAAGCCACATACTAAGTTTCATCAATATACATTCAAAAATAAACGAGATATAGAATTTTATTTATTCTCCATAAGGATAACATTGGACAACGTACTGTGTTTAGCACTTTGAATATCTCTGCAACGGTTGGACGTAGAACAACGATTAAAACACCAAAATGTTTGTTTTGTTGAGCTAAACACATTCATAAATAGAAATGTGAAGTTTTTAGTAAAACTATCCGAGAAAAATCTAAAAACCTTTTTCCCATAAGATTAACATGGGACACGTTTTTTTGGATTTTCTCCGCAACCACTTAACCTAGGTTAATGATTCAAAATACTAAATTTTAAGCTCTATAAAATGGCTATAACCGAAATTGAGCGTTTTTAACATTTTGGGGTCAAATTTGCAAAAAACCGATTTTTGGAAAATTGTAAACCCCCATAAAACCCCCTTCCCATAGTGCGATCGATCTGGTTTTCGAACTTAAAGTCATAAATGCTACTCTCCACATTTGTGCCAAATTTCATCAAAATCGGGTGTTTCTTTCAAAAATTATCGCGGTAACGGACACACACACACACACACACACACACACACACACACACACACACACACATATATATATATATATATATATATATATATATATATATACATATATATAAATTTGAACGAATAGTGTTTTTGGCATCTGGGGACCTCAAAACGAAAAGTTATCATGGTCTCAGGCTTAAGTCTTACCATGCCACCTACGGTAATAGCTTCTTCCCTATAGGGGAAATTCGCTAAAACACCAAATTGTGTGTTTTTTAAGCTGAATCCAATGATGAAAACTAAAATTTGACTTTTTTAAATATTACATGTACAAAATTAAAATACCCCCGTAGCAGCAAACCTGCGTACTTAGCGAATTTCCAATGCATATATATTTATCTTAATACCACATAAAGCTACATACCAAGTTTCATCAATATACATTCATAAATAAACAATTTATGACATTTTAATTATTCTCCATAAGAATAACATGGCGGCAGAGTATGCAGGTTTGCTGAAGCGAGGAACACAAAAAATGGGGTTTTATGCTAATATCAATACGACTCAACTAGGTGAAGTCACATACCAAATTTCATTAATTTATTGTCATAATTAAGGGAGATAACACGTTACTTATTCTCCATAAGAATAACATGGGGCTGAGTGCGCAGGTTTGCTGCTACGGGAGCCTTTGGCAAAAAATTGTTTTTTTGAGCAAATATCAATGGTTCACAACCAGATGAAGCCGTATACCAAGTTTCGTCAGTATATGTTCATAAATAAGCGAGATATAAAATTTTTATTTTCCTCCATAAGAATAACATTAGACAACGTACTGTGTTTAGCACTTTCAATATCTCGGTAACCAGATGACGTAGAGAAATGATCAAAATACCAAATTGTGTGTTTTTTTAAGCTGAAATCAATGGGAAAAACTAAAATTTGACTATTTCCAAAATTATATGTAAAAAATTCAAAAAACCCATTTTTGGGGTACAAAACCCCCCCAAAATACCCTTTTGGATAGAGCGATCTGGCTGGTTTTCGAACTTAAAGTCATAAATGTTGCTTTACACGTTTATACCAAATTTCATCAAAATCGGATAATTTTTACGAGAGTTATCGTGCTCACGGACACATATATATATATATATATATATAGATATATATATATATATATATATATACAGTTTCGAACGAATGGTGTTTTTGGGGTCTGGGGACCTCAAAACGAAAAGTTATCATGGTCCCGGGCCTAGGTCTTACCATGCCGACTACGGTAATAGCTTCTTCCCTATAGGGGAAATTCGCTAAAAAAAACACAGTTAGCGAATTTCCCCTATAGGGAAGAAGCTATTACCGTAGTCGGCATGGTAAGACCTAGGCCCGGGACCATGATAACTTTTCGTTTTGAGGTCCCCAGACCCCAAAAACACCATTCGTTCGAAACTGTATATATATATATATATATATATATATATATATATATATATATATGTGTCCGTGAGCACGATAACTCTCGTAAAAATTATCCGATTTTAATGAAATTTGGTATAAACGTGTAAAGCAACATTTATGACATTAAGTTCGAAAACCAGCCCAATCGCTCTATCCGAAGGGGTATTTTGGGGGGGTTTTGTACCCCAAAAATGGGTTTTTCGAATATTTTACATATAATTTTGGAAATAGTCAAATTTTATTTTTCCCCATTTGATTCAGCTTAAAAAAACAAACAATTTGGTATTTTGATCATTTCTCTACGTCAATTGGTTACCGAGATATGGAAAGTGCTAAACACAGTACGTTGTCTAATGTTATTCTTATGGAGGAAAATAAAAATTTTATATCTCGCTTATTTATGAACGTATACTGACGAAACTTGGTATACGGCTTCATCTAGTTGTGGACCATTGATATTTGCTCAAAAAAACAATTTTTTACCCAAGGCTCCCGTAGCAGCAAACCTGCATACTCAGCCCCATGTTATTCTTATGGAGAATAAGTAACGTGTTATCTGCCTTCATTATGAAAATAAATAAATTAAATTTGGTATGTGGCTTTACCTACATGAGTTATATTGATATTTGTATAAAACCCAATTTGTTGTCTTCCTTGCTTCAGCAAACCTGCATACTCAGCCGCCATGTTATTCTTATGGTGAATAATTAAAATGTCATAAATCGTTTATTTATGAATGTATACTGATGAAAATTGGTATGTGCCTTTATGTGGTATTAAGATACATATATATGCATTGGAAATTCGCTGAGTACGCAGGTTTGCTGCTACGGGGGTATTTGGATTACAAACCCCCCCCCCCCCTAAAAAAATACCACTTCGGATGGGTCGATCTGTCTGGTTTTCAAACTTAA
Organism: Allygus modestus; assembly: GCA_963675035.1. Taxonomy (NCBI): domain Eukaryota; kingdom Metazoa; phylum Arthropoda; class Insecta; order Hemiptera; family Cicadellidae; genus Allygus; species Allygus modestus. Next base: position 79,493,807 of record OY776112.1, on the reverse strand, counting down.
AGTCATAAATGTTGCTTTACAGTTTGTACCAATTTTTTTCAAAATTGGACCTTTTTACGAGAGTTATCGCACCCACGGACACACACACATACCACAGTTTCGATATATGCAGATATATGCACATATATATGAAGTTTCGAACGATTGGTGTTTTGGGGTTTGGAACCTCGAAACGAAAAGTTATCATGGTCCCGGGCCTAGGTCTTACCATGCCAACTACGATAATAGCTTCTTCCCTATAGGGGAAATTCGCTAAAAGTATATTTACACTTATACTGTACTTACATACAAGACAGTAAGATATACACAAAAGATGGTACAAGGCGATCGATTTAAACCAGTTACACGGGTCATCATCAGGCCCAATCAGAGAATGATGATGACCGATCTAACTGGTTGAAATCGATCGCCTTGTACCATCTTTTGTGTATATTTTACCGTCTTGTTTATGTAAGTACAGTATAAGTGTAAATATACTTTTTAGTGTTGTGAGACGTAGGTTATTTATCCTATTTAAGATTTATATGTCAAATTAAAGGGGATAATGCGAAGATTTGCCGAATTTACTCAGAATGTCAGAATTTACATTTGTTCTTAGTACTACGCCCCAAAGCCCTCCAAAAGATGCAATGTTAATCTTGTGGAAGAACCAGGGAGGTTTATTGTATAAATGGAGGTAACACTGCTTCACTATTCATTTTTGTCAAAAAAGCGAGCCGGTGATTTTGTCAGGTTGGTACATTGGTGAGGCAAATTTCTCGTTCTTTGAACTATCCTGATCCTGATTGGTTGTTTGATTCCCATAAGTGAGCTACTCATGCAAATCACTGGAATAAAAGCATAAAGTTGGAACAAATTCAGTTTTTAGCGAATTTCCCCTATAGGGAAGAAGCTATTACCGTAGTCGGCATGGTAAGACCTAGGCCCGGGACCATGATAACTTTTCGTTTTGAGGTCCCAGACCCCAAAAACACCATTCGTTCGAAACTGTATATATATATATATATATATATATATATATATATATATATATATATATATATATATGTGTGTGTGTCCGTGAGCACGATAACTCTCGTAAAAACTATCCGATTTTGATGAAATTTGGTATAAACGTGTAAAGCAACATTTATGACTTCAAGTTCGAAAACCAGCCAGATCGCTCTACCCGAAGGGGTATTTTGGGGGGGTTTTGTACCCCAAAAATGGTTTTTTTGAATTTTTTACATATAATTTTTGAGATATTCAAACTTTGGTTTTGACCATTGGTTTCAGCTTAAAAAAACACACAATTTGGTATTTTGATCATTTCTCTACGTCAATTGGTTACCGAGATATTGAAAGTGCTAAACACAGTACGTTGTCTAATGTTATTCTTATGGAGGAAAAGAAAAATTTTATATCTCGCTTATTTATGAACGTATACTGACGAAACTTGGTATATGGCTTCATCTGGTTGTGGCCTATTGATATTTGCTCAAAAAACTATTTTTAACCAAAGGCTCCCGTAGCAGCAAACCTGCGTACTCAGCCCCATGTTATTCTTATGGAGAATAAGTAACGTGTTATCTCGCTTCATTATGAAAATAAATTAATGAAATTTGGTATGTGGCTTTACCTACATGAGTTATATTGATATTTGTATAAAACCCCATTTTTTGTGTTCCTTGCATCAGCAAACCTGCATACTCAGCCGCCATGTTATTCTTATGGAGAATAATTAAAATGTCATAAATTGTTTATTTATGAATGTATATTGATGAAACTTGATATGTGGCTTTATGTGGTATTAAGATACATATATATATGCATTGGAAATTTGCTGAGTACGCAGGTTTGCTGCTACGGGGGTATTTGTTTGATTTATGCATCTACTCTAGTCGTGAAATATGATAAATTATGAGCAAACTAACAAATCCAAGTTTATTAATGTTAAAAACATGAGTAGGCATTTGTTGGAATCACTTTGCCGACTCGATCGATTTCAGCGAGTAGTTCTTTGCCTCACCAAAATTTAGAAGGAACGGCTCGCAGTTTTGTTCATCAATGTTACCTCCAGTAATACCAATAGAACTCCTTGAGAAGAACAGTAATCATTGAAATTGAACTTTTGACAGCTGTTGAAGGTAACAAAACACAGTACAGAAGTAATATCAGTTGCTTTAAGCATTTACTATATACATGAGTATGACTCATGAATATACTATGACTCATGTATATAGTCAATGCTTTAAGCTAACTTATGGAGTGGCATCACAACTGTGAACTGCTCGGATTCGAGCCATCACAACTGTGAACTGCTCGGATTCGAGCCATCACAACTGTGAACCGCTTGGATTCGAGCAACTGGATATTAATGGACGATAAAGGCGCGTTTAATTAATTCGAGCTCGCATTCGAGCTAATGGAATGCGATAGCGAGCGAGTTACTATTCCAGTGTCGAATGACGGATCGAATTCCAGCAGCGTTTACATTGTTGTTGTTACTGGAATACTGTAATAGTAGTCACGAGTGTATCCGTTTTGTGTTTTTAATGGCAAAAGTGAAGTATTCATGTATAATATGTTTGTATGAGTATGTATAGTATTTATAAGTAGTATGAGTGTACTTATTCAAGAATTGTGTATTCATGTAGGCCTTATAATATGTTTGCATAAGTATGTATAGTATGTATAAGTAGTATGAGTGAAATTATTCAAGAAGGTGTGTTATTGGTGGTCTGTGGATTGATAGGTGCAGCAGTATCGGAACGTTTGAAAACAAGAAAGAAAAGGAAGTGCTGGGTGCGTAATTGGATAAGAAGGCGTGAGGAATTAGGAGCTTGCAACACATTTTGCCGAGAACTTCAAACGGAGGATCCTAATGACTACAAAAATCGTTTAAGAATGAAACATGACCAGTTTCAATACCTGTTACAAAAAGTTACGCCAACAATTCAAAAAAGTTCCCTTCGTAGGTCGAGTATCTCTGCAGAATTGAAACTGCAAATTGCATTGCGTTATCTCGCAACTGGTGATAGTTATGGAAACCTGCAGTACATGTACAGAGTTCCCAAAACCAGCATTAGCAAATTTGTTATCGAAGTATGTGAAGCTATACACTGCTTTAGAGGATTACATAAAGGTAAAGAACAAATCAACATGTTAAAATATTTTTTTAATTATTAATATTAATTTTTGTTTGACATTTTTATTTACATTTTAACTCTCTATTTTGGGTTGAAATAGATAAATTCATGTAGTAGACTATCATCAGTGTCACAATAACTTGTACTGTCGAGATAAGTATTGTTGACACTATTTTCATTCAACTGGTGGTTTTCGGGAGAAGAAACACTTTCCACTCTGTTGTATGCAGAACTCTGTTGTGTTTGTTGGGGTCTTAAAGCCTTCATTTTGGTAGCATGTAAAATTTGATGTATGGACATCTCTGCTTCTGCAGCCATTGCCGGAGGAAGTTTTCTGAGATTGGCTGCGACGTAGCTACCAAAAAACTCAAACTCGTCTGGATTACTTTTAGGAGCTACCTGTTGCGTTGCTCTGGTCGCAATGGTGTCCAATTTGTCTATAGCCTTTGAAATACTATCGTTAGTTAATTTAGTTTGTTTTCGGCGTTATATTCCGATGACTGGTTTCCGAGAATTGTTAACAGCTGGAATTGTTATCAGAATTGGAGCTGTGTTATTTTCATTTGAAGGCCTTCCAGTAGCAGAATTATCAGCTGTACCTTCGCCATCTTCTTCACTGCCAACAGGTTCAGTTGGAATTTGCCTGCCATCTTCACCGGAATATTTAGGTAACGCATCATGCTCAGTTTTGTCCTCATTTGTATTTATCTGAAACAACAATTCTTTTTCAGGTTCCTATGACTGAAGATTAATGGACAAATATTGGAAAAGGGTTTAATGACAAATGGAATTTCCCTCAGTGTGCAGATGCTATAGATGGAACACATGTGGAAATCCAAAGTCCACCGAATTCAGGATCGGATTTTTTAACTATAAAAAGCGTTTCAGTATTATTTTACTAGCTCTAGTAGATCATGATTATTACTTTACATTTGTTGACATTGGTGCTACAGGAAGAACTAACGATGCTGGAGTTTTCAACGAAAGTGATTTAAAACATGCTATAGAAAACAATTTACTCTCGATTCCAGAAAACTATGTATTTATTGCTGATGACGCGTTTCCTCTCAAAACATACATTGTGAAACCGTATAGCAAAATGAATTTAAGTGTAAAAGAGAAAATCTGCAATTACAGAATAAGTCGAGCTAGGCGAATATCAGAAAATGCATTCGGCATTCTAGCTGCCCGATTTAGGGTATTTAGAAAGCCTATTGACTTGGACGAACCTAAAGTAATTAAACTTGTGAAAGCTACTTGCGCCCTTCACAACTGGCTACGTAAGACGAGAACAAATTATATAACACATATACAACTCTTTACCGAGAAGACCTAGATAATTACACCACAATCAGAGGAGACTGGCGAAACTTAACTACTGAATTGTTGAGCCTTAGACCTTTGGCGCCAGTTCGGCCTTCTCTACAGGCAATGCAAGTTAGGAATTAGTATTGTAACTACTTCAACGGCAAAGGAGCTTTGTTGTGGCAAAACAAAATGATCAGCTAAGATCACAACACTTACTTATTGTAGTATGAAGTGTTTTTATTTAATAACTACAAAGTGTGTTCATACTGTGTTTTTACATTTAACAGGTACCAACTTACCAACATTATATAACATAATTAAATATGAAGTAAACAACCCAAATACCAGCACCCCCCCCCCCCGAATACCAGCAGGGCTAAAGTACTCTATATAACAACTCTCTAGTCTAGGCCTAAGCTACTAATTTGTTTTGCAACAATTACTGGTTGTTAAAATGGATTTTTATCTGCTAATAAAAGTAAAAATTTAGCTTTTGTAGCTTCATTTCAAATTTTATCAGGCCTTAAATGTTAAATGTGTTGCACATTAACTTTGGTACTGCCATCTGCAAACTTCCCAACTGAAAGACATTCAAGGAAAGTTTCTTGCGATTTTTCTATTTGATGTTACTTATTTTAATAAAACGCTCTGAGTTTTATAAAATTAGAATGTTTATTTTTCCTTAGTTTGGTATTATATTTATTATTAATTTTATGAAATTAGTTGAGAAAATCATCTGCTGGCATTAGGGCAGATACAAATGTAGGAAGACTAGTCAGCAGACGGTAATGGCATATCTTTGACTTGTGTGAATCTGCCAATAAATTGGTGATTCCTCTCCCTCTCTCCTACGACCCCTACCATGCACCTCCACGACTGCTATGCCCCGCCCACACGACCATTGGTGGGGAGCAGTGACGTGGTGGAGTATTGCAAAGTATTGCATAACTTTGGGGTAAACTGTACCAGAGCTGTTACATTTTAAAATGTTTCAAACAAATCTAATTGAATTTACGGTTAAGTTTGATTCTCCGCTTCTCTTGACAACATGATGTTTTATGCATAACTGTGCAATAATTTAAACCATGAGATACGAGGTTTTTGTACACGTCCTCCGTTTCAGCTCCACTCTTTATGGAGCTCTCAATTTTTTTCATTTCCTGATAATAAGTCGATCTCAAATTCTTAATTTTATTGGTAACATCTTTCATAGTGGTGAACTCCGGTTTCCCCATTTCCTCAGCAATGTTTTTAGTGCACTGTCTCGAGCATCTCTGTTCTTGTAATTGGGGGCTGGTGTATTCCAAAGACACTCATGTTGGCTATAAAGCTCCACAAATTTAACATTATCATCATCACTAAACTTAGCCATCACTGAAAAGTAAACGCAAAAGCTATAAACAAACACAGAAATATTCCTTTTTCACCACACCTACGTTTTCACAAACTGGGCTTCACAAAGACATCGTATGCGAGCGTGCGAGCATTTCCCGACATGTTGGAAAGTAACTCGAACGACAAAATGTCATTCGAGCTCGCATTCCACTTCTAGCATGCGAGCAGATTTGTGGTTGACACTTATGCGAGGAGAAATGCGAGCTTTACTCGTATGCGAGCTCGAATTAATGTAAACGCGCCTTAACGCCAATGTTTTAAATCATAACATCTAATTTTATTAAAAATACTCTATGTAGTTACTGATCAGCGGATCTGCTAATCAGCTGTCTGCTTTTCAAGTTTAATGTTATGGTTGGTTGGTTGGTTATATTATGTACGGTGTTTTAGTAGTGAACGTTAACCTTTATTTGAACATATTTTGCATACAAGAAAGCAAGTAACTTAGATAGGGATATTAATACTTTAATTTAAAATTCAGAACAAGTTGTATTTATGAAACTATTTCTGAAAGCAGTTTTGTATGGAATTCCTGTAGGTATTACTTTTGTTGATATTATAGGATATGTTGCCAGAGTAGATGGTGTCTCAATGCAGCCAGCTTTAAATCCAACCTCTATAACAGATTATGTATTTTTAAATCGATGGTCTGTTAGGTTTTTCGAAGTGTCACGAGGTGATGTTGTGGCTCTAACTTCGCCCAAAGATCCAGATCAAAAATTGATCAAACGCATCGTTGGACTTGAAGGTGATATCATCAATACACAAGGATACAAAAGTCCATTTGTGCGAGTTCCAGAAGGACACTGTTGGGTGGAAGGTGATCATAAAGGACACTCAATGGACTCAAACCTTTTTGGCCCTGTTTCTCTTGGTCTTATTTCAGCTAAAGCTACAGCTATCGTATGGCCCCCCGGTAGATGGCAAGGTGTCAAATCATTTGTACCAGAAGAAAGAATACCGATTCTAATGAAATTGGAAGAGTAAGCCAAGTAAATCATATTTTGGAGAAACCAAGTAGGCCTGGGCTTACTCAACGTTTACACGCATTTTAACGTTTGGCTATCGTCAAATAAGTTCACCATGCGTTCCGTGTGCTTTGTTGATCACCTGGAATTTGAATTTACTGGTTCAATTTTTAAGAATGCCATCGCTTTAGGTGATGTTGACAATGATGGTGAAATTGAGCTTATTGCTGGCAACATGAGTGGTGATTTAATGATTTATAAACATGATAAAATGTGGCAAAAAATCAATAATCTAGGCATGATAACAGCAGTAGGAGTGGGTGATATAATGAACTGTGGTAGCAATGCTCTTGTAATTGTTTGTGGGGATGGGTGGTGTCATATTTGTTTATGCTTACATCCTAAAACTGAGGATAATGAAGACTTTGCACCAAATGTAAAATTGGAACCCGTTCACGTTCAGCGAATACCACCAAACACCAAGGTATGTTGGGCACAGGTCATGAAAAGCGTCCTCCTATCCATTTATGACATAAGTTATTGATTACTTTTATTGATATGGTTATCCGAACCGGAACTAAACCTAACTGTAACAGCTGCAGTGTACATAAAATGCAGTAACTTCAACCTAGATTGAATGTGAAATACCTTAGTAATCAAATAAACCGCATCCTACCCAACTAATTGGGGGACACTTATCCTCTTACGGTAATTCACTTTATAACACCTTGGTGGGCACTTAACACCTCTTAGTACATATGTATCTTTATTCACAGTGAATAGCATAAGTTAGGTCTATTTCCTAAATCTATATTACCGGTCCCCCTTGTGTGAACTTGAAAAATATTTTAAAGGGACTACCTAACCTAACCTTGAGAACTGGCATTTGCATGGTTTGTTTTTACATTGATTAATTTGTTTACATACAGTAGGTATAAAATTATGAATTGTTTATTGGCCAAATCATTGTATGAGCACAACAATCAGATTAGAAAGAATCAAGAATTAAACTGTATCATCAGTCAGACATTTTGCAGTTGCTAGGGCCTATATGATATAGTTTATTACAAACATGTATTAACATGTGTTATGTCAATGAGCACCTGGCTGATTCTGGAATACATGTTTAAGGCAAGCCTGTCAGCTATCATAGTCACATGAGCTGCCCGCGCATCGTCCCGCTTATGTCCGTTGCTGTTCCTTTCTTTCCTGGTATGTGTAGCCACCCCACCACAATTTTCATCCGCATGATTTCTTTCCTGTCCTCTTCCTTTCTTGGATTGTATTACCTCAGGGTCTATTCCTAAGAGCAGGAGAGAAGACAGTTAAAAAAGCATGGTTTACTGGGCTGTCAACCAAGACCAGTCAATAGGAGCCTGCTGCATTGTTGCGCGTTGCATTGCCAAACTATTTACTAGCTAAAAGCATGGTTTACAGGGCTCTCAACCAAGACCAGTCAATAGGAGACTGCTGCATTGTTGCGCGTTGCATTGCCAAACTATTTACTAGCTAAAAGCATGGTTTACATGGCTGTCAACCAAGACCAGTCAATAGGAGACTGCTGCATTGTTGCATGTTGCATTGCCAAACTATTTACTAGCTGGACAACATAACACCCGATTGGTGTTTTTCTATGGCAAAATGGCAACAGTGACAACATGGATTCTTATTGGCTGGAGCCCAACTGTCATCTTTCCTGCTCCCAATAATATTAGTTACTTTCTGTAATCCTGTTACTTTTGAGTTCATATTCAGTGGATTATTTTAGAAAAGATCAGGAATGTTTTTCCTAGAGACACTCGTTGGTCTTAGCTACAACAAGAAGTTGACTTTGTCAGAATATTATTGCTGGAGAATGTTATTGATTCTATTGCCAAGAGGTTTATTTTTTTATCAAGGTTTTGCTACTGGAGGACGTGGACGGAGATGGAAATGTAGAGCTTGTGCTGGGGCTCACGGACCGCATTGTGAGATCATATCGTTGGGTTCAGAGCGCGACGGGGGGACGTTTAGTGTGCCTGTTCAAGTGGGAGTGTGCAAACCAGATTGGGGGAATCGCTCTCAACCACAATGCCCAAGGTCTGCCAAAAGTGCTTGTCGCTCAACCAGGGGGCACAATCATGAGAATAAATACAGAAATCACTCCCACTCCTACGGTTGAAAAAGATGGAGAGCAAATGAAAAGGTGAGAGTATTTGATCCTAAAACTTATTTTACCTATTTTGTGTGATTGATACAGACTATTTATTGAGAATTATTGCTTTTTGTGGTAGGCGTATGGCACACTCTTTCATATTATCTTAAGTTATGGATTGCAACTTTGGAGTCTGGTGTCCTCCTGTCAATAATTTGTTTAGCCACAGAAGAAAGCAGTTATATCAATAACTTTCAGAAAATGGATCAGTGCAAGCCACTTTTTGTGAGGGCAGGAATATTTACCTACCTCATTCGACTAATTTGTATAACATCTGTGTGGGTTTAAGTAGAGGTCAATGTGTACAATTTTTCTATAGAAAGCACATATCCATAACATCAGACATCAGCTGAGTGTCAACATCCTGCACTGTAGGTTATTTAAGACCAAGGGCTCACTTCCATTTCTGCCTGTTGCTTTAAAGGGAGGAAGTCACAGATTAAGTGTTGGCTCAAGACGAAGCCCTACACAAGCTCTAGGACTTTTTTAAGTAATGTGATAGTTATGGACTGCAACAGTCTACCAAATTTACTTTCTATCCTCGGAACTATAGTTTTAATATAGGTACCGGTAGTTTTTAGTGTTTTTAAAAGTGACAAAACTACTTCAGCTTTGCTTGACTTGGAGAAAAGTAAGGGCTCCTAATACAGCGAAAGGCTTCTACTTTTGAAGTTCCTACATTTACGTTGCAAGAAGACTTAATCACAAATTTTAATCAATTATTTTCCATGATTTCCCACCATTTCTCTAATATTTTACTGACTAAATCATCTGGCATCATAATAATTGGTAGGCTATATATAAGGTGTATTGGGTCTGTTTAAAAATAACTATTTAAATTCATTAGGCCTACTTATTCATCTTTAATGTTCAGTGATATTCATAGTGTACCATTTTTATACTGGTATGTGCATTTTAACTTTGTGACTAGACCATGTAATAGGCCTATGTACTACCTTCCGGCGCTGTAGTGTTTGATAATGACACTGTAGTGTCAAAACACGCATCTTAGTTTATTTAAAGTTTAGACTGCAGACATGCAATAACTCACTTTAGCCATTAAGATCAAATTTCTGCAGGTATTAACTCGATGGACATTACAGAAACGAGAACCTGCTCCCCTCCTCAGTTGAGTACCATCCTCTGATGGCCTCTCGGATGCGGAACCCCAACGTCAGCACGGAGGTCATCGCCGACGTGGCCCAGGGTCCGGACAGTCCGCGGGGCAAGGCCAAGCCGTACGTCGTGGCAACACTGGACGGCTCGCTCATGTTGGTCAGGGACGAGGAGATTATCTGGTATAATTCACTTATAGCGTAACTTGTTACATTTAATCTAAATCGAAATACGTATCTTGTGAACTATAATCGCGGCCAAATAAATTGTCAGTTGAGGGCGTGGTTTACTGGGCTATCAACCAAGATCAGCCAATAGTAGACATGCTGTATTGCCAAATCTCCACAAAATCTGATCGTAAAAACATTCTAGTGATATATTTCTATGGCAAAATGGCAACAGCGTACAGCCATGCTATTGGCTGCAGCCCAACTGTCAACTGTGTGCTATTATGATCTATTCACCCAGAGCATTAAATACCTCTTTTTGCAGTTTTTAGGCCTCTGATTCAGTGTTATACGAATTGTTATTTGGTTCCATGATCCATCTCTTTATCTCTCTCTGTTTATTTTCATTATTCTCTAACTAAATAAATTTTTCTTCTTTGCTATTGCATATAATAGCGGATAATTAAGTTGTCAGTTGAGGGCGTGGTTTACCAGGCTATCAACAGAGAAACCTGTTGCCAAAGCAACTTATTGCTGCATTGCCAAAACTCCACACCAGCTGATTGGAATGACATTTGAGTGATATTTTTCTTTGGTAAAATGCAACAGTGACAGCGTACAACCATGTGATTGGCTACAGCCCAACTGTCAACTTAGTTGTCCGCTATAATACAAAAAGACTTATTATTACAATAATAAAAAAAATCTGTTGCAAGTTTTCTAATACTGGAATTTCCAGTCATTCCAAAACACAATAATGTTTTAGAAATACAACAGAAACATAGAAACACCCTCTTCCGAGGCAAATGCGAACTACTTTAATGTATTGCTGGAACTGTTCAGAAGGCAAGCCGATTCAAGGTTTAAATCTGATAAGGTGTAAAAGATGTATGTTCATTCATCTCAAAAAAGTAATTTAACCCTCTATCTTATTTTTTCCCCTGTCACAGTTGACCTGACGTTTCAGGTCGTACCAAGTGGATCACCAACTTTTCGCCCTGAGTAAGCTTGACGTAACGGGGGATGGCCGGGACGAGATAGTCGCTTGCTCCTGGAATGGACAGACATACATTCTGGACCAAAACAAGAACAGTGTGAGATTCTATCTGGAGGAATCAGTGTCCAGCTTTTGTGCCGGACTGTACTCATTGTCTGCAGATAGCACTCCCACTCCTTGCTTCGTTTATGTTACGTTCAACAACAAGGTAACAAAGCACTTTATTCAATTTAACACCATTATAATATCATTTGAGAAAGCATATGTGATATAGCATCTCATAAACAAGCAATAATTTTATTTACTTATTTTTTATTCCAATTTAAATATTGGTGCTAAAATACAGTGTAAAAATCTACCTAATTTGTCTAGGCAGTGTAATAATACCTCTTTATAAACAAATTGATCATTTTTTTTAGCCCTAAGCCATTGTTTATTTTTAATATGGCAGTTGATAATTGGATAGGCCATAAAATAAGTCATCATTAAAATAGTTTAAACACTAAGTCATTGTTTATTTTTAATATGGCAGTTGATAATTGGATAGGCCATAAAAGCTAAAATACAGTGTAAAAATCTACCTAATTTGTCTAGGCAGTGTAATAATACCTCTTTATAAACAAATTGATCATTTTTTTTAGCCCTAAGCCATTGTTTATTTTTAATATGGCAGTTGATAATTGGATAGGCCATAAAAGCTAAAGGCAATAAAAACCTTCGCAAAGCTCTGTGCAAGTAAAACTTTTATTATTAGAAACCGTGAAGCGACTTCATAGAAAAAATAACAAAATCGGATCTAGGCCTACGGTATATAAAAGCCAGTTTCTAGACAAACAAACAAATGGGCGACTGTTTCAATTTCTGTAGATACAATTTTTGAAATGTATGATAAACCAACATGGTATTTTCTTTAGTTAAATTCCTAAGTCATTTTCAATTCAAAGACTTCAAAATCAAGTTTGTGACCAACAGACACAGAATCCACTATTGCTTCTAATGAGTTAAAATCACTATTTCCATATTCTCTGGAGGACAAAAGTCAATCTTTTAACAGTTATACAAATTGATTTTCATTACTTCTTTCAGATTTTACTGTACTACAACATTAAAATTCCAAAGATGGTTACGGAAAGCCTGATCTCTGTGATACTGGAGTCTGACCAGGCCAAGGCTATGATCGGAGAAGATATTCTGAAGGACAGAAAAAAACTTCAGCAGTTGATCAGATGGTGTCTGTACGGCCCACGGTGCCACGCAGCTCTAATATGTGAGCAGAACTCTTCCAGTGTTACCTAAAACTGCTTTGTAAAATAAATAGGATTATAATTAATTTGTTTGTAGTTAGATTAGTTTAAATTATTTATTGCCTGTTTTCAATAATTTTGTAAATGGATTTCTATCAATATAGGCTAATTGTATCTGTTAGTAGCTACATCAAAACCAGGTATGATTGCTTATTACCAATTTGCTAGACAATTATATCATACTGAAAAAATTACAAAAACAAAATTTTAACATTATAATGCAGACTATTTTTACATCTTTTGTGAGACGTTTTATTGTTACATGCCCACCCTTGCTTCGCTCTATACAAAAATGTAAGATTGTTTACCTTTCATTTTCATTTCTGAAATGTTTAACTTATTTGTTAGTTTGATACAGTTTGGCCAATAACGTGGGACAAATTACATCTACAGCAAGAAATTACTGTACGGAGATAACTTGATGGCCAGCAAGTATCATAGGAGTGCGGGATAAATTACCCCCACCACAAATATTGCCATTGGACAAATTTATTTGATTAGTTTTCATTGCAAGATTACCATGGATTTTTATTGGAAGCGCAGAATTGGAACAGTCAGGACCTCCCGCTGCGCCGTCCTTGCGCAGTAAAAATGTTTGGCAGGGAACTGGCGCTGTCCCCCCACCCCGCAGCCGCGAGTACTACACAAGGGAGCCACGCCCTCATTCCCACTCCATACATAACAACAGCAGTTCTGCCAACTGACATAAACATCAGAATTGTCGTATACTCCCAAAATACGACAATTTCAAATCACGAATCCTGTCATTTCCAGAATCTTATATATTAATACGCTAAGGCGATTTTTGTTAGGAGAACTCCTCCGTTATTTCTGAACCAATTTCAACGGTTCAGGTACCTAAGATATTCCAATTGTCTTTTAAAATATAATAAAAAACAAACAATAATTTTTATTCATCTAAAGTCACAATAATTTAAACTAGCAGATGTCCCGTTCTCTGCACGGGGATTTAGCAGGTATAGAGAGAGGTAAATGTTTCACGTTTGTGTTAACATTTGATTATCTGTCTGTATTTATAAGCCAGATTTGTTCCGCATTTCATAAAAAAAGACTATACTGAATAAAATAAAACATTTTCGTGTGGGGGAGGAAACGTTTAGGCTAAAACCTTAAACAGCGCGCTGCGGCAGTTAGGTTACTATAATCTCCGTACACAACACGATTGTTTCTGAGGGTCCAATATCTTATGCTGGATGCTGGAAGTTGGCAGAACTGCTGTTGTTATGTATGGAGTGGAAACGAGGGCGTGGCTCCCTGATGTAGTACTCGTGGCGGCGGGGTGAGGGGACAGCGCCAGTTCCCCGCCAAATATTTTTGCTGTGGGAGGTCCTGACTGTTCCATTTCTATCGTCTCTTTTTATTGACAGCTCTCGTTATACATCATTACATCATTTGTTTTTTGTTTAAAACAATATTGTATGGTCAGTGGTGGGGGTAACTTTGCCCATACCCCTCTACACACTGGCCATCAGGTCATCTCTATTCAGTACCTGTGATACAATGATAAGTCAGTTTGAGCAAAGCAATCATGACATCTAACCCCAATATCATTACCTGGTAAAAAACGTTCATAGCCCTTCTGATATAAACAAAATATAATGCGTATTGATTTAATAGTCCATCCTTGTAGCCTATCGTTTAATCAATGGATTTTATTCACAAAACAATTTATTATATCTAAAAATATTTAGTATAAAAAGATTATATGTTGGCAAAACTCATGACATTGTAACGATTCTCTTGTAAACAAATTTATTAAATTTTCAGCGGAGTTAACAAACAACCTGTACCAAAACACTTAGTCTTATTTGTGATACGAGTCGGAATTTAGCATATAAAAAACTCCTTGAGACCTTTGAAGTATGTAATGAAGTCATAATTGGATGGCCTGGTTTTAGGATATCAGCAATGGTGGACAATGTGGCGAGTTTGGATGTAAGCACTGGCATTTCACACTCCGGTGTAGTAAATCATTACACTCCGGACTGTAACAAGATAGTTTTAAGACAACTATAAGAAATACATTGTTTTACGTATTTATAACCCCTCCTATCCTGAACTGTCTATATTCTTAAATGACCACCTCGTCACTGTCATCAGAATCAACTATAGGGTCATCAATTGTCAGTGAACTAGTCATAACACCATATTATGATATGATACAGTTTAACATAATTTAACACTGTCCATTAAAAAAAATTACCCATACACCATCTAAATTCACTGAGATTCAAAACGCATAGTCAAAAATATGTTTAAAAAAACGCTCGCCCAGACCCACAAAATGGTGGTTATTTGCAGACCATGCTGAGCCAAGAACCATTTCCAGGTAGACATCAAGCTCAAACAAACAAATTGTATTGCATGTAGAGTGATGTTCCCGATATTCTGGACTATATGCTTGCCCGAGTCCAGGGCCTGATTAACCATTAGGCTGCAGCCGAGGGCTCCAGTCAGCCAAGGGGCGCCCTAGGCTGTATAACGCCTTAAGGGCTCATTTTTAGCGAATTTCCCCTATAGGGAAGAAGCTCTTACTGTAGGTCTCATGGTAAGACTTAAGCCCGAGATCATAACTTTTCGTTTTGAGGCCCCCAGATGCCAAAAACACCATTCGCTCAAATTCATATATATATATATATATATATATATATATATATATAGGTATATATATGTGTCCATAGGCACGATAACTTTCGTAAAAATGGTCCAATCTTGATGAAATTCGGTACAAACATGTAAGGCAGGATATATTTTCATGAGTTCGAGAACCAGACAGTGTGACGGCCCAAAAATCCCTAGACTAATAAAAGCCATTATTACAACACTGTAATTAAATAATTACAGTTTGCCGTTCCTATTTAATTAAATTTCTACCATCACTAAAATGTATAGCTGGAAGAAGGAACAGCACTCTAACATTAATTCATTCATTATTCCATTTCAAGGAGTTGGCTGATCGGAATATAAAAATCAGCCACCAGACGTTAGTAGATTTACTCCAAGTTATCTCAACTTAGACGCTCTCAGAGGCTAGGTCGGCTGTAGCTTCAGCCGAAGAATGCACGGCGTCAGCAATTCAACGCTTGACGCCGGCCCCAAGTGTACGATCTCTGTGCCTCTTAGTTTGAATAATGGCATAAGTAATCGTTTGGCTGCAGCTCTAGTCGGTGGAGTATCCCGTGACGTCACGTGCTGAACCCGCGTCTGACTGGTCGGGCTGGAATCAGCATCGGGAAGGAAGGCGGAGGCCTCTCCGCAGACCCCGAGAAATCACGATGTAGTTAGGACGCGTTCCATTTGTCTCTCCCTGTTCAATTATTAATTGGCGTTTTCCAAATTTTAACCGTTGTCATTTAGTAACGTAACTTAATTTTTAAACTTGTCATTTGTGAATTAAATTTTTTTTGTTGGATAAAAGTATGTTAATAAAAAATGTCGTCTATTTATTGAAGAATAGTACCCACGGGGTAGGGGTGTTACAACAGGTCGCTCTATTTTAAAGTGGGTTTTGGGGAGGTTTTGTACCCCAAAAATTTGTTTTGTTTTACTTTTTACATGTAATTCTTTTTAAACCCAAACGTTTGTTTTTACCATTAAATTTAGCTTAAAAAAACAAACAATATGTTATTTTGATCATCGCTCTACGTCAATTGGTTACTGAGATATTAAAATTGCTAAACAAAGTACGTTGTCCAATGTTAATCTTATGGAGAATAAGTAAAATTTTATCTCGCTCATTAATGAACAAATATTAATGAAACTTGGTATGTGGCTTTATCTGGTTGTGGTCTTATTTGCACAAAAAACAATTTTTACCGATACTTCCTGTAGCAAACCTGCGTACTCAGCCCTCATGTTATTCTTATGGAGAATAATTTAAATCTTATGTCTCCCTTAATTATAACATAAATTAATAAAATTTAGTATGAGTTTCACCTCTTGTTGAGTTATACTGATACTTACATAAAAACCCATTTGTTGTGCTCCTTGTTGCAGCAAACCTGCGTATTCATCTCCCATGTTATTCTTATGGAGAATAATTGAAATATGGTATACATCACTTATTTATGAATGTAGAGTGATGAAACTTAGTTTGTGGCAGTGGCGGATCCAGCCAGGGGGCGCCCCCTCCCCCCCCCCCCGTTGGACTCAGAAAATGTTTAATTAATGGGTAATAGTGTGACGCTGTCTGTCGCTCTACTCGTTTTTGTTTTCAATATTTGCATATACAATATTTGCACCAACACGTCTTACCTACTGGTGATGCTCTACAAAATGGAGCCTCCCCTATAACGGGTTGCTACGAATAGTTTTAACAATACAATTAACATGGAATGTGTAGGCCAAGATAGTGAGCCCCAGTGGTGGGACAGTAAGGAAGCAAGTCGCCATAGAACGATACGTCCTTTATGTGTGTTAAGTAGCTTACTGCACTCAAAATGCTGTAGGATAAACAGTTGCCAATGGATACATAAAATTAAAGAGTCACTAAGCTCCTTAAAATCCGACAAACACAACTTACTATCTCTAAGGGCACCGGCGAGGGCTGAGAATCCTCTAGGGTAATGCACCACAGGACCGGCCTATTGCCTTAGTCCACACTAGGGAATATAGCGCAGCGCCTAGGGACTTGGGCCGAGCATACCTAAGGTAACGCACCACAGCACCGGCCTAAGGGCTTGGGCCGAGCATTCCTATGGCAACGCAACACAACAGCGGACTATTGCCTTTGTCTGCCCTAGGGGAACACACCTCAGCACCGGTCTAGGGGCTTGGGCCGAGCATCCCTAAGGTAACGCACCACGTACCGGCCTATTGCCCTTGGCTGCGTTAGGAGCACAAACCGCAGCACCGGCCTAGGGGCTAGGGCCGAGCATCCCTTACTTAACACACCAAAGCACTGGCCTTTTGCCTTAGGCTGCCCTAGTGTCGCACATCGCAGCACCGGCCCTTCAGTCTTCCTCAATTTTCTTCTTTTCTGAAACCTATGCGTTCTACCTTAGCCATTTTGTGCGCGTCAGTTTAGCCTTGAGTAGTGCGTGTAAGTAAATAATTCGGTATAAAATATTTGTTTTACGATGTAGTAGTTGTATAAAATGTGTGTATTTTATACCTACTGTTCATTGCAACAGTGGAATACATAAATATTACACATTTCATTTTGAAATAAGTGTTACAATGTGGCGGTTTATTTGTTAGAACAATGAGTGAATTGAATTTAGCGAGAACGAACAACTGCCTTTCGTTGCTGCGGGACGTTGTCGTTTAGTGAGAGAAAAAAATCTCAAGTGCGCCCCCTCTCAACAAATTCCTAGATCCGCCCCCGGTATGTGGCTTCACCTAGTTGAGTTATATTGATATTTGAATGAGAACCCATATTTTGCATTCCTTTTGCAGCAAACCTGCTTATACTCAGCCCCCATGTTATTCTTATAGACAATGATTCATACGTTAAATATCGCTTATTCATGCATGAATATTGATAAAACTTGGTATGTGACTTCACCAAGTTGAATTGTATCGATATTTGCATCAAAATTGTGTCAGCAAACCTACATACTCATCCCCAATGTTATTCTTATGTAGAGTAATTAAAATATCGCTTATTTGTTAATACATTTTTATGAAACTTGGTAGTGCTAAGATAAAAATGTGTATTAGAAATTTGCTGAGTACGCAGGTTTGCTGCGACGGGGGTGTTTAATAATCTTGGAACTACGGTGATCAATTATTAGAGGGAATTTGAGTGCGCCCTTTCCCATCACCACACTAACTTTATTCTCAGTTTGACAGTTTGACAGAAGGTTAGTTTAGTTGTTCCTTAGATTTGGAATGGATTAGGAAACGGGTTCCAAAATTTTCTGGTAAAAAAATAAGCCCTTTGTTCGGGCGGGATTATATCACGTGGTCATCAGGTGCGATCGTCTTTTACATCCGTGATTACGCAGTGCGATGGTCATCAACTCAAGAAGCACCACTTCTCTTAATCAGGCCCTGCGCGAATTGCATCGCATGTCCCGAATTAGAAACAGCCACAGGGAGTGTGTTAAAGATAAATAACATAAATATTGGGAGCGGTTACTAATATTCTCTGGTGAAAGAGAATTTGTCAGTTTGCCACAGTAATGCTGGAAAGGTCAAGTTCTCAAGCTGATACTTTCAGTACTGCTTGTAGTCACTGGTAGTTTCTGGCCGATAGAATACGTTTTGGTCTTCGTTTTCGGCTTATAAATTGTGGTGGATTCCCGATTTTGGCTGATGAAAAGCAAGTTCCGGCTATCGTTATTAGTCTTAAAATGCTGAATTATCCTGATCAAAAACACTCGTTGCCATGCCATAAGTATGATAATGTGCAGTTATTTAGTTTGCCAAATTCAGCATTTATTGTGCGCCTACATCGTAATTCATGGTCGAAAAAATTCATCTGCGGTCATAGTTGTTGGCCTATGTAATGGGGTGAATAATAGATTTTCGCAAGTAAAATGAAGTAGTTTAATCCAGTTATGGTACCCATGGCATATAATATTAATGCTTGTTACATAAGATATTCATGTCCCTCACATGGTAACCCTCCAAGTTCTGACTATATTTTCCTTTAGTGCTAAGGTATTTTTCACTGCCTTGCATGAGTTAAAAAAAATCTATATGTTAAAAAATATAAACCATGAATCCACTTGTCTTAACTTTTTATTCATTTTGATCAGCAAGAAAAGGGAAATATAAAATACCCCCGTCACAGCAAACCTGCGTACTCAGCGAATTTCCAATGTCTTAATACCACATAAAGCCGCATACCAAGTTTCATAAAAGTATATTCACAAATAAGCGATAAATACAATTTTAATTTTCTCCGTAAGAATAACATTGGGGATGAGTACGCAGGTTTGCTGCAACAAGGAACACAACATAATGGGTTTTTATAGAAATATCAATAGAACTCATCTAAGTAAAGTCACATACCAAGTTTCATTCATATACATTTATAAGTAAGCGATATATAACATTATAATTATTCTCCTTAAGAATAACATGGGGACCGAGTACCTAGGTTTGTTGCTACGGGAACCATTCCTGAAAATGTTGTTTTTTGTGCAAACAACAAACCACAACCAGATGAAGCCATATACCAAGTTTCGTCAGTTTATATTCATAAATAAGCGAGATATACAATTTTTATTTTTCTCTATAAGAATAGCATTAGACAACGTACTGTGTTTAGCACTTACGATATCTCGGTAACCAATTGACGAAGAGCAATGATCAAAATACCAAATTATTTGTTTTTTAAACTGAATTCAATGGTATGAATTAAATTTGGATTTAAATAAAGATTACTTGTGAAAACCCCACAAAACCCATTTTTGGGGTACAGAACCCCCCCTTTGGATGGTGTGATTCATCTGGTTTTCGAACTCGTTAAAAAAAATGGAACTTTACACATTTGTACCAAATTTCATCATGATCAGACCTTTTTTACGAGAGTTATCGTGCTTACGGACAAATATATATACAGAGTCTCCGAAAAGCGGGATTTCGAACGGCCGTTGCTTGGGGACTATTCAAGATAACTAAACGATTTAAACGTCAAATAGAAGAGAAAAGAACTAAGTTTTGTTTTCCGCGTAGCATGGGAGGAACGTTGACCTTGGCATGCGCAGAACAGCTGCGCGGTGGCAGGCCGCCACTGTGACACTCGCGAGTACGATGTTGACAGCGCAACAGAAGGCACAATGTGTTCTGTGGTACGCAGAATTTAAATCGATTGTTAGTGTGTAGCGTCGGTTTCGAGTTACGTATCGAGGTCAAAATTCGCCCGATGACAATGCAATTTGTCATTGGTTTAACCAGTTTCGTGACACAGGGAGTGTTTTGAAAGGACATTCACCTGGCCGGCCAAATAGTCTAGGAGCTGAGCGGGTTTGAGCATGCATAAAAGTATAACGCAATATTTTTGCAGATTGTTGTAATATGGACCTTGGTGATACCGGAAACGCATGTCGTCACTTTCCCAGGTGGTCGATAACTTGGGGGGAGGGGGGCAAAGATGGCGGGGGGCGCTATGCGTTAAAACGCCGATATATCGAAAACGGTAAAAGATAGAACATCGGTTAAACCGTTGTTCTTTTTGTAAAAATATGGGAAATAAAAAAGGTTATTTGATCTGAAGTCGTATCTCTATTAATAAAAGAGTTATGGAATAAAACATGAGAAAATTGGATATTTAGGTTGATTTTTTTAATGACTTTAGATTAAGTTTATAAGTATTGCTTGCAAGTATAACCAAATATAATTACGTATTATTGTTATATGTAGTGTTTTGATACCGGAAACGCATGTCGTCATTTTCTCAGGTGGTCGACGACATGAGGGGAGGGGGGCAAACATGGCGCGAAGCGCAATGCATTAAAACGACTGTATCTTGTCAACGGAATGAGATAGAACAACGGAGAAAAAACCATTTTAATCACAATAATTAGTACAATAAAAAAGGTTATGTGGTCCAAGGTCGTATCTCCTGTAATAAACGAGTTATAACAATCATGTATTTCAAAAATTAGTGTTATTATCATGATTTTTAACGAAAAACACGATTTATTTTTATATTGTCGGTTGAAATTAATTATAACGGCAACCCCTGTTTACTAGATACATTTTAGAACACTAATAGAGTGTATTAATGCATAAATGGTGTCTTAACATGTAAAACAAGTTATGTTAGTTACGCCCAGTAATTGAGATCGCTGCATCATAGGGAGATAATTGGTAATAACTACTTATACGAATAACATTTTAATTTTAATCGTAATATTATATGAACTTACATTTTTTATTACGTGACTTTATGTAGTGTAAAAAAACAGTGTGTAAATATAATTGTATATATTGCGTATAAAGGTGTTGTAAACAATTATATACAAAGGTTGCTATGATTAATAGCATATTTACTAAATTAACATGAAAGGAAACTTACAATTTAAATTGTCTGTAATTTGAAACTAGTGTTTACTGGGTGTCTGATGTCTTACAAGGAAAACGAAGAGTTTTGTTTGTTTTCTTTCCGGAGTCCACCTTTCGCCGAGGAGTTGTGCAGTGACACAGTGGTATTCTGTAGTTTGTCTGGTGATAGTCTGTGTAAACTTTGTCTATGTTCAAAGACACTTATTTTGGGTTTTTACTAGGTATTAGTATTTTTCTCAATGTTTAATAGTTTCTTTAACTTTTATTAAAATACAATATATTTTAAAATAATTTTTTTAACTTCAATTTAGAACCGTAATGTGGTGTAGGTGTACTATATGTACTTTTAGTGTTAGTGACTAGTGAATTTTGAAAGTAACATGTTATTCAAAGAGAAATGAAACTCCTTGATATCCATTGAGCAAATAAAAGCTTTTCAGGAAGCGGTTATGTCTAAAGAGGACCATGCTCCTGCACTTTATGACATTATCGAAGAGGAGGTCGCTTCATTTGTTACCGAAAATTCAATGGATTTCTAGAGGAACATTCTCAGACTAATGAGACGTTTAAATATTGGTGCGACTATTGCACTATGGTGGAAGTACTTCTAGACTGCATTGGGGCTGATAAATTGGGAGTTGCACCTGACAGTCGTGAAAAATATGATTCCATACTTCTTTGTGTTTAATCATATAAATTATGTAAGAGGAACAGCCTAACATTGTACAGGAACATGTGCGCGATTCACCAAAAGTGAACTTAGGGTGTGGATTAATGTATGACCAAGTGATAGGCCTTTCTTTTTCGCCGAAAAAACAATTAATGGCATAATTTATTTAGATATCCTAGAAGAATTTTTGTTACCTCAAATTGAAGAAATTGAAGAACAAGCCGGTGAACGAGTCATTTTGATGCAGGACAGCGCCCCGCCTCATTACCTTCGGGAAGTGCGCGACACACTTAACAACAAGTTTCCAAATGGTTGGATAGGCAGGGGTGCGCCTATTCCCTGGCCTCCTAGGAGTCCTGATTTGACCCCTTTGGACTTTTTTTTTGTGGGGTTACGTAAAGAACATTGTTTATGCTGAGAAAATTCGTGATTTGCCACATCTGCGTGGGCGAATTTCGGAAGCGATCGCAACTGTGACACCAGAGATGCTTCACAACACTTGGCGAGAAATCGAATATCGCTTCGATGTATGCAGAGCAACAAATGGAGCTCACATCGAAACATATTAAGGTATGAAAAAAAACTTAGTTCTTTTCTCTTCTATTTGACGTTTAAATCGTTTAGTTATCTTGAATAGTCCCCAAGCAACGGCCGTTCGAAATCCCGTCATTCTTTTTCGGAAACCCTATATATATATATATATATATATATATATACACAAATTTGAACGAATTGTGTTTTTGGCATCTGGGGACCACAAAACAAAAAGTTATAATGGTCTCAGGCTTAAGTCTTACCATGAGACCTACGGGAATAGCTTCTTCCCTATAGGATAAATTCGCTAAAAGCACAACTTGTTGATGAATACTTATGATACACTTACACAATAGAGGTGAACTAAAAATTATTAGAGTATCGAAGTATCACACCATGAAGAAAATGATAGTGATCGTGTTGAGTTGAGTGAACACGAGTCAACTCCTTTAACTTGGGTCAATTGAGGAATGCCATATTGAGGAGGTGCTGCCATTGGCTGGAATGGAGTAAAACCCAAACTCGCATGAAAGATACTGAAGTGCAATAAGGTTCACAAATCCACTGAGCTGCAGTATATAGCTGCAGTTTTTAACCCAGGCGAGACCTCTATATATATTTACCTTGTTGACTCTGACCTGAGTAGTTATAGATCAAAATAATAAGTCACATATAATAATAATAATCTATATCTATAAATACAAAAAACCAATCATACCCCAAGCCATGCTTCTACACCTAAACCACAAAATTTGGCACATATACTCTTTCCATAACACACGTAACCTCTAAGAAAGGATTTTAAGAAATTCCCATAGGGCTTCACCCCACGGGGAGTCAAAGTTCCAATCCAGTGTTATTCTTAGGATATTCACTTTGGTTTGAGCTGATAAAAATTGAAACAGCTGATCATGATTCGTAGTAGTTCCACGGATTAACCACAGAATACAGCACACACACAGGTTTTATTCTCAGCTGAAACCAGGTGTGAGATGGCGGCTAGTAAAACATATAAAGGTGTAATAATTAAGTCAGTGAAAATTATATAGTTTATTTTAATTTTCAAAATTGTTGAACATACAGGCCAATCTTGTTATTTTCATCCTCCAAAGCTGTTTTACCTCATAATAATTACACATTAAATTGTATCTAAGGTTCAAGATTAAAACATTATCAGAATTATAAAAACATCAAATAATTACAGCATGAATTACAATAAAGTGTGCACAATAAAACAAAAATAGGGAAAGTGAATCATGAGCTTATGTTTAAATTGCTTACAAATATGTATGAGCAAAAACTAGTGGTGGACTGATTCCTATTCCCGATTTCTTCGATACCTGTGGTATCGAAGAATCGTCGATACTCGATACTTCGTCTTTGGGTTCGATACCGATTCTCACATACAATGAAGTTATAATCATAAATTTATCTGTAATAGTCTTAAAAAATCAACACAATGTATAAATAAATATCAAGTAAAACCATTTTAAATTTTATTCAAAAGGTTACAAACGATACGATCGTTACCAGCAATACGGCAAAGTGAATATTTAATATTTAATAACAAACATTCATCTGTGATGAAACGAACTGATGAGAATCAAATGGTCGATATTGTTTCAGTTTAATATTTATCGGACATTATGGGTTAATAACGTGAACACGCTGTGAGTGCCAGGACGACGATAAAACCATCTAGGTAGCGCTAGCGTCAATGGCAGTTTAGTAATGTGTAACGCTGTCTGAACACAGCACCTCAAACTTACTGAAATCCTTTCATATTTTACTTGTTTCATGAGCGCTTCACTCAACCCGAGCATAAATTGTCTGCCGGGAAAAATTAACATCATAATGAAGTTCCACATTCCTTAACCGTTGTATTAATTTTATTATTTGATCGATTGTCGACGATAAACAGCACTCTGTGGGTGATATATTGTGTGTGTGTTTGTATATATATATATATATATATATATATATATATGTGGGTGATATATTGTTTATATATATATATTATTCAGGGTCCCCACCCAACCGTGAAAACCATAAAACCTGGAATAAGCCGTGAATTTTGATATCAAACTTGAAAAACAATAAAAAATATCTTATATCAGAAAATATCACAGTTGTTTTCAGATAGGGAAATTTACAACAGAATTATTTAGTAAGTTGTTAAAACGGTGAATACCGCATCGTCTGCCTACTTGCAGATTGCAGCTGTGCGGATGATTTAGGCCTGGTTCTGGTTTCCGTTTCCACAGTGCAAAGTAACTCGGGCGACAGTTCTTAAGTTGCTGGTGATTTTATCACTGTCAACTGACTGCTGACTGGCACTTGTGTAAGACAGTTTATACGTCTTCTTTACTGTATGTCAGTTGCCTATTGTTTTGTATTAGTCGGTGAAAACAAGCTACAGCAGACAGCTACTTTAACTATACAACTGTTGCGTCACTGCGTCAGTAACTCGCGCATTCTGTGTACACAGTGCGTAGTCAGCGTTGCCAATTCTAGGGTAATTACCCTTGTTGGTGATAATTTGGAACTTCGAAGGTATAAAGGGGTAATTTTACTAAAGCCTTTAAAAATATAAAAATTTATATTATACTATGTTTTATACTTATTACAATCAATGTTGTTTATTTATGATTAAATTACTAAATTTCTCCACTTTATTGACCCTTCCGATTTTCGTTACTCTGACGAATACTCAGAACTCCATAACAGAAATGAAGCTTGAGTAAGGATTACATGTAGAGTGATCGTCTCATGTTAAAAATATGGAAGAGCCACGAGTGCCAGGACGACAAGAAGTCCGCTATTTTTAATAATGTCTGCAAGTTTTAACTTCAACCAGACAATAAATAACAAAAATATAAAATGGGGATTATTGTCACCTCTGTCTCCGCCAGCCTAATCCTAGCAGTTGATAGACTGAAAGATAGATAGCGTTAGCTGTTTCATAATTTGTGTTTATGGCTGTAAACAAAATTTCATCAGCTGTTAGCCATTTATATACTGTGATTTGTTAAGCAGCAAAAGACATTTTGAGATAAATCTGTTATATCTTGCATGAACCAATTGAGACAACTGGCTGGCGAGTGTACAGTTTGAGCCACGATGCTTGGCGCCTGGGAAAGGCGAGAAACAACTCAAATTTATCGCAAATAAAAACAAACAATAAAGAAAATAACCAAAACCAATGTTTTAAAATTTAATTAATTAATTTTGCTTTCTGTTGACAAAAATATACTGTAACACTAACGGTAATAAGCCAAATATAAGCCAAAAGTCATTCCAGAGCATACGCTAACCAGGCGTTAAGCACTGTGACCCGAACTGTAACTTCTATTAGCGAATTTCCCCTATAGGGAAGAAGCTATTACCGTAGTCGGCATGGTAAGACCTAGGCCCGGGACCATGATAACTTTTCGTTTTGAGGTCCCCAGACCCCAAAACACCATTCGTTCGAAACTATATATATATATATATATATATATATATGTGTGTGTGTCCGTGAGCATGATTAACTCTCGTAAAAATTATCCGATTTTGATTAAATTTGGTATAAATGTGTAAAGCAACATTTATGACTTTAAGTTCGAAAACCAGCGAGATAGCTCTATCCGAAGGGGTATTTTGGGGGGGTTTTGTACCCCAAAAATGGGTTTTTCGAATTTTTTACATATAATTTTGGATGTAGTCAAATTTTAGTTTTTTTCATTGGATTTAGCTTAAAAAAACACACAATTTGGCATTTTGATCATTTCTCTACGTCAATTGGTTACCGAGATATTGAAAGTGCTAAACACAGTACGTTGTCTAATGTTATTCTTATGGAGGAAAATAAAAATGTTATATCTCGCTTATTTATGAAAGTATACTGACGAAACTTGGTATACGGCTTCATCTGGTTGTGGACCATTGATATTTGCTCAAAAAAACAGTTTTTACCAAAGGCTCCCGTAGCAGCAAACCTGCGTACTCAGCCCCATGTTATTCTTATGGAGAATAAGTAACGTATTATCTGCCTTCATTATGAAAATAAATTAATGAAATTTGGTATGTGGCTTTACCTACCTGAGTTATATTGATATTTGTATAAAACCCCATTTTTTGTGATACTTGCTTCAGCAAACCTGCATACTCAGCCTCCATGTTATTCTTATGGAGAATAATTAAAATGTCATAAATCGTTTATTTATGAATGTATATTGATGTATGTGGATTTATGTGGTATTAAGATACATATATATGCATTGGAAATTCGCTGAGTACGCAGGTTTGCTGCTACGGGGGTATTTTCATTCTTTATCCTAAACTTAAAACATTAATTATACATCAGTGACATCTATTGGCGGCTCCCTCAAACCTATCAAATTTCAAGCACATTTCCTTTGTTTCATTACTCAAATACAGAAGGATTTCGAGGGTATTAGAGGATAATTTTGATGAGGATGAGGGTAATTTGGTAAAAAATAATTGGCAACACTGAGCGAAGTAGAAACCCAGCATCAGCAACCGATAACCGGTAGACCGATGAGTCACGACGACAATAAAACAAAGATACTCTAATAAAGTTCTTTAGTTCTTAATTTTTTTAAAGGTTCACTTTTATGGTATTTACTGTGAAATTGTAATTGGAATGTAGGAAAGTTTTAACTAGTATTTGACCGATAACTTAACTAGTATTTGACCGATGCGCCGCGTCTGCGTTGTTTTACGACCGGTATAGGTTATGTTTTTAATATTTCTACCGTGAAATTGACAATTTTTAGACCTTTAAAACCGTGAAAAACCCGTGAATTTGATTATTAAGTTTGAGTGGGAACCCTGTTATTATTTTATATTAATTTATATAAGGTTTAGTTACTATTTTTACAACATTAGGGCGTTGGAAACTGTTATTGAGTGTGAATTTGATTCTCGTTCGTTACTTTCGCCGATTGTTTAAGTTTTTAAATAAAATACTTTTGGCCTAGGCTATGTCGTCGTCTAAAAGAAATAGAGTTCAGATGCTTATTTTTCTGTTCAGAAGTTTGATTTACAATCCTCTTTTAAGTATTAGTTTGAAAACTTCTTGAATAGTATGTTCGTTTTCATACTTTGTTTACCGGTAGGCCTAACATTAATTCTCTTACAAGAACTAAGTGGAAATATAAACTAATAATAATTTGTTCGTGTTTTACTATCAAATTTGTAGGCTATAGGCTAAGTTTTGTTTGGTGGGCTATATATCTATTGCCAGGTAGGCTACACATTAAAAATTCATTGTTCATTTTATGTGCTACATTTTTCTTCCTGTACATAAATCTACCTTGGAATCATCGGTATCGAACATAAAATTGAGAATCTAAGCCCAAATTTTAGAATCGGAGGAATTCTAGAATTGGCCCATCCCTAGCAAAAACCATTTTATAGATTTATTGGTAAAACAAACTTGCTATTCTATAAATCAGAAAATCGACTCTGAAGCAGTTTTTGCTCTTTATTTTCTTATGTACAATAAGAAAATGCACGGACCACTGGCCTCGTAATCAGAACTGCTTAAGTTGTACAATAAGGTTGAACATAAAGAACACTAACTGCTACTCAGATGGAGGCTCGTTTTTATTACTTGTTTATTACATTCAAGGGTTTTCTATTCATGATTTGGAGTCAATAACTCAATCCACAAAATGAACTAGAAGTCAACTTGAGCGAGCACTTGTTTGTTGTATGATATTGTTCTAGATTAGTTAAATGAAGGGGTGTGTGAGTAGTGATTTTTTTAATTGAGTCGAGTAGTGCCAATTATTTTCGAGTTTTGAGTATTTTCGAGCGAGTATTTGCCATCAGTTGGTATAGAGTAATGGGATTTTAATGCCACCCTAGATTTGATAATCTAAACAAGGTTTCTAACGAATACATGAGTAGCAATACTAAGTTTTAGCCAGTACAATCAAACTGGATTACTTATTGAAAGACAAAACGAGGTTTGACATTCGTTTCCGGCCGATAAAACACGGTCTGGTTGTCATTTTTTGGCCAATATCACCTTGTCCATACATCTCCTATAATAAATATTAGATGACGAAATCGTTAGTTACGGCCGATGTGAAGTGGCCCGGTTGCCACTTTTGCCGATATTATGTTTTCCGTCGTCATTTACGGTCGAAATTACGCGGTCCGATTGTCATTTTCGGCTGATTTCACGTGATGCGATCGCTTTTTGCGGCTGTTACTGTTAGCGATCGTCCGCAAATCGGCGGGAAATACTCGCTCGAACTTTCGAGTATTTTTTCTAAACCTCGAGTCGAGTTCGAGTATTAAAATACTCGGCTGAAAACTCGAAGTTTCGAGTACTCGCACACC
Source organism: Allygus modestus (assembly GCA_963675035.1). Classification (NCBI taxonomy): domain Eukaryota; kingdom Metazoa; phylum Arthropoda; class Insecta; order Hemiptera; family Cicadellidae; genus Allygus; species Allygus modestus. Next base: position 79,464,693 of record OY776112.1, on the reverse strand, counting down.
CCTTGTTAAATGATGTTGTTCTACATTAGTTCTTACTTTCAGTTTGTTGTTCTCATTAAACTTATTGGTAAAATATTGCATTTAAAGAAATACCTTTGCCTTATATACATGGCAATGTTCACCTCAAAGTTATTGGAGACAAAAGTTGTTAATTGCAGTGAACTAGCATGTTTCTGGTAGTTGTGTTTTTAACTGACTGAATAGTGATGTATAAATCATTTTTATGGTTTAAACCCAGTAATAATTTACTTAAAATCAATAAATATAGCTACCAAATTCATGGAACAATTAAAAGTATCTATAATATTTAATTAATTAATATATTTTTTATAAGAACGTAAACTTATAAAATACAACCAAAACTTCAAAATTGATACACATTAACCCAAATGAAAACATTGCCGGAATTATCTAACCTAAAAGTAACACAGGGAACAATAATAACCTCAGTTTCCTTAAACACTATTTATCACCAGAAAAAACCGAATGATAGAATAAATACGAACACCCGCACTATATATCGATCCCTGTAACTGCCTAATGTTCGTATAAAGGGCCGTATAAAACACTTAAGAGTCTGAGCCGGTTGTTGGCGTGACGTTACAGTAGGCTGATCTTCCACTCGGACGCCATGCTTAACCCGGGCTTCCTCACTGTCAGAAGCTGAAGGGTACTGTCGTACAATGTCTCTAACTCTGTTGATTTACCATCTGCAAAAAGGGTAAAGTGTAACTAATACATCAATAATGATAACAGTTTAGTTAATACTTTTCAAAATCCATCGGTGTGTAGTAGGGCCGTGCAGTTAAGTCACTTTTCAAAATGTTTGACGAGTTTAGGAAACAAATTATTTAACTATAATTAACACCCTTCTAAATTTGTTGCTGAAAGAAAGAGAGAAGACATGTTCACGAAAAGTAACTAGGCTTAAGAGTACAGGGTGATTCCTATACCCATAGGAATCCACTATCAGGAATGAAAAGCCCTAACACTGTAGAAAGAGGCCCTCCATGAACCCCCAGATGACTTAGTTTCACTCTTGTATTCTGCACGTTTTAAAGTTTAAAAACAACAGTAAAAGCTCCAAGAAATAGAGCTTCACAAAGTATCTTTTAAAGGTACCTGGAGTGAGTTTCCCAATGTCTGATAAGCTTTTACAATACAAGTTATAAATACCAAATTATTATAATAAAATGAAAATGCTAAATATTCCATCAACACTGACCACTCGTGACGGCCACGGCCTTCTTGGTGCCGGGAGGCAGTCCGACGATGACTACTCTCTCCAGCCATGCTTTGGTGGGGTAGTGATGGTTTGGCAGTGCGAACCTGCTCAACAGACGTTATGTTACAGTGGATATTCCATTAAACATTATTCTAATAAACTTCTCAGAAAAAAATATATTAAGACCACAGAAAGCAAACTCTGTATACCTTTTCCTAGACAATTTTCTTGATTAAACCTCTAATTTTAGATTAATTAGTCTTGCTACCATTTAAACAGTACATTATCCAAAACCTTTAGTGACTCAAATTTGCTTTGGAGTAATAATATCCAAAAACTCAATACACATTATTGAATTTAAGCTTTGAATTTTATACAGAACTAGCTGTTACCCAGTAGACATTGTCATGCCTTTGACTATTACCAACTAAAACCAATATCACCAAGATCACCTGTTCAAGTAAACATGTCATTAGCTTTTATGTAAACAACAATATCTTTCCATAAGGTTTATATGGGAACCCTTTTGGGTCTCTTGGGAGGAACCCAATTGAGTTAGGGCGAAATGGATGGCTTAAAAACCTTCTCCGTGAAATTTTACATATATATATATCAAGTTTCATGGCAAACGGTCAAACGGTGTCTGAGTCCATAAACTTCAAATATATATGCAAACAAATAAACCAACATCCTTTTTTATAAATATAGATAAAAAAATGAAAATTTTTTCAGTTATAATCTATACCACAAATAAGATCATATAGAAATATAAGTAAGATATTTTAGGATACATTGAAGTGAATCTATTATAACATCTAGTCCACTTTTGCTAGTATATATGTATCATAATAGCACATAGATATTTAGATAGAAAAAGCAAAAAGACTAGTTTGGACTTATTACTTATTACAAATTTATTATTATTTATTAGTTAGTTTGTTGACACAACAAATACTTACGACGAAGAAAGTTGGTTGTTTACAAATTTGAAGTCTAAATATAGGCCTTGGTTGCTGTGCAGGTACTGGAATGTTTCTCCATCATCAATGTAGAGATTGCCTTGAGCTGTTCCCTGTCAACCAATTTGCATATAAATAAACTGTGAAAATTGCATGGTTGTGAAATATCAAATATATTCTAGATTAGTTCGGTAGGCTTTCTTAGAATAGAGCTTCCGTTGTGTTGTCTTTGGCACTGGCGCATATAAGATACAACCGACTGGAACTAGTGGCGTGATGAAAGCCCGCCTTTCCTCCGTTGACGGCCGTGAGCTTGCAACAACTTGTTTCAATTGCTTGGCACATCCCTGCTATGCTAGGTGACTGTTCGCAACCATCCCCTCACACTTTGCTCCATCCATATTGTTTTGCAATTGCAAGTTACTTGTCATACTTATCCAATAGTGCAAGTTGTTGATTTATATGCAACAAACCTTTTCTTTCATTTTAATACAAAATTATCCCTGTAAATCTGAATTATGGTTGTAAACATTTTTTAGAAAATGCTGTAATTCAAAATTGTTTACTGGTCCCTCAGTCTAAGTTCCCCTGTGTATTTAAGAGGGGGCACCAGTCACGAGACTTATGGTGTTTCTACCTGCTTCCCCCATAAGGCCAATGTTAACTTGCAAGTTCCGCCCAGTAGACATTTGTGAATATATAGTTTTAAAATTTGGTAGGAATGTTATACTGGTGATTATCTTGTGATTTCAGTGAAAACATTTTCGATTTAGGTTTTAAAATTGTATAAACAAATTATTTAAAATTTTGTATTTCAAGGCAAAATAATCAATAACAAAAAATATATTTAAAACTTTGCTCACTGAAATCGCAAGCCAAAAATCAACATTATCCGACCACCCATTTAGGCTGGATGGGACTTGAAAGATAACATTGCTCTTATGGGTTTAGAAATCTACCTGGATGTACTGGTGCCCCGTCTTAAACAATTTTTTTTATCAAATCTTCAAACTGTGGTATAACTAGTTTTTTTATGTAAAAAATAACATGTTTTTGAGGATGTGAGTAAGGATTTAACGATAAGTACTGCTGTAATGTAATTGGGTTTTAACATGTTCATAGCATGTAAATAAATAAACATCAACTACTTTCGACTAGCAGCACAATTCAGATGCACTACATAAGTCAGAATTTGTGTAATAGGGCCTATCTGTAAGGTACTGTTTCAGTTTCCTGTTGAAAGTGTTTGAATTTGCGATAGATTTAATATTTTCTCGTAGAAGGTTGAAAAAGTATGAACATAAGTGTATAAGTATTGTGGGGTGTTACTGAACTTCTCTAGTCTATGTTGCACTAAGTCATGTCATTTTTATCGCGGGTATTGTATGGATATCGTTTAAGTCTTAGGGTAGATGTTGAATTTTCGATGAAGGTTATGGTTTTGAGAATGTAAAGGAAGACTACGGTGAGGATATTATACTTGACAATAAAAGGTTTGGAATGTTCCAGCAGATCTAGCCAAGATATGATTCTGATTGTTTTTTTATGATGATGAGAATGCGTTCCGTATTTTTCAATGATGTCGATCCTCATGCCATAGCGTAGGTGTGAAGAAAAGAGAGTGGTAGACCAAAAAATGCTGTCTTCATTGGTAGTGCTTCTAATTCTTCTTATTACGTAGGGTGCTGATAATTTTTATCTAAAGTAGTCTAACAAAAAGTTCTGCAAATTATCTACTTATCAACTTATTGGTAAATGTCATTAAAAAAAAACTATTCGTTAGAATACAACCTAAATATTACAAATCAAATGTAGGCCAAGCAATTAATATTCAATGACTTACGTTGATGTCTAGAGCCACGATCAGTGTGTAAGGATCATCATGTGTCAGAGCCGAAGACCTCCTCACTCGTAACCTGCGAGGAACTATGGTGCCACCACGTTGGTAGTGCGGCACCTGACAACAAAACAAAACTTAATCATGATAGTCTTCTGTTGTATAAACAAACAAAAATTATCAGCATAAATTCCCACCGGGAAATAGTTAAAAATCTGACAGCAATTAAACTAAGCACCCACAATCACAATTTATATACTGCTTGCATACAAAATACAATAACTGATAAATACATTACAAATCATATAATCTTAACGTGTGTGATGTTTTTTGGTTTGTTAGAAATTTATTTCGGAACCCTGCAGAGGGATTTTGCTTCAACTTTGGGATTAGGGTAGGGTGACCAAACGTCCCGTAAAAACGGGATTGTCCCGTTTTTCCACGATTGTACCCAGAGTGCCGATAAAGTCTCCAGCGCCTAAATGTCTCGTATTTACGTTGGGTACTAATAAACACATTTTAAAATCACTAAAACTTCCGAATATATAATATGACGTCGAGTAATATTTTTCATTTTTGCTAGTTATATGATCGTGTATTGTAGGTAGCCAGCGCCAGTAGCCGAGTAGCCAGTAGCTAGAATTATATGGCTCCGAATTTAAATTAAATTACAAAAGCAAAGTAAACTGAAAAATATTTATAGATCTCAATCAATGATCATGTCCCGAGGGAGTCTCCTTGGATCCCCCTTTAGCTATGTAAGCTATGCCCCCAAGCCCTCCTTTGGTGTGTCCCGTTTTTTCGAGCTTATGATTTGGTCTCCCTAGATTAGGGGGTTTTGGACCTCAAAAATGGCGAATATTGACCTCAAAGTTGATAAAACCCTATACCCCGGAAAAAATAAAATTGGGTAAACAAAAATTTGAAAACTAGAAATGTTAGTAAACTCGACTTATGGAGTTTCAAATCAAAACTAAATAGGCCTAATCATAACCGCTGTGAACCAGTTGGTTCGAACAGTGAAAGTAAAACACATGGTAAATTATCAAACCGTGATTTCTTGAAAACAGTCACTAGATAAATTGAATGAATATTGCATAAAGAGTGGACATGTCCAAATTTATCAAATGTGAATACATACAAAAATCCTACCTGAAGGGAGGTTGAATTAACTGGAGTGACTATTATGCGGGAAAGAGGCAATTGAGTGCAGCAAATCTGCTGATTAGGTGGGGGGGAAGGCATGGTTAAAAGCTACTCCATGACCGTTCTACAACCTGACATAAAATTACGGGGTTTCTTTTGCACTAGAAAATTCAAGTATTTCATGACTCGATTCAGTTTTGATACATACTCTAAAGTTTGAGCGAGTATTTCCCCCTAATCTCTGAATGATATTATGTCTTTTATCATTATCTTACAACCTGCGTTTTTCCCCATTATGAATTTATATTAAACCGTTTTTGTTTTTCTACATTACTATAGCGTACTAGTGAAATTAATATTAAATTATGTTAAAAATTGCATTACAAAATTAGTTTGATAATTAACTACAAAAAGCTGCTAAATAATTGTAAATAGTAACATAAATTTCTAACTGTTTTTAACAATAGTTTTTAACAATTATAGGTACTGAAAAATCGTAGAGATCAATGGGATTGGTATCGAGAATCGATAAATTTTGGTATCGACTCATCCCTACCAAATCCCATAACATTATTTGAAATTACTAACAATATGTTGCTGACAGAAAATACACCAGTAAACTATTTCATTCTACCCTTACTTCCTTTAGATCACCAACCATACTCAACAAGCCAACTTGGTAATCACTCTCAACCATCAACAGCTTCCCACCAAGTATCATCATTCATCCGCTAAAAGAGAGATAATGATTACCTCCAGAATGTCATTGGAAGATTTCTTGTCAATTGTATAGCTATACAACATTTATCTATTAATCAATAGATTAATCCGAGTGAACCGAGCCATGCTCGGTGATATTTTATTGGTTTTCGTGGGTTAAAACACTTGTTAATATAAAAACGAGTGGTGGTACACTCGTTTTAACCCACGAAAACGAATCAAATATCACTAAGCATAGCTCGGCCCCCCCAGTACTTAGGTTGATATGACAACAGCAGATAATACAAGGTTATACAATTTGTTCTGATGGTAATCGATTCTTCAAGTGACTTTTCCCCAACTTCCGCCAGTTTACCTTGTGTATGGTGACAGGGACGTTGACCACGGAGTGAGTGTGGATGGCCTGGAATGTGTCCAGATCGTACCAGATCTCATCAGCCCCAGGGAAGTACACTGGCACTTGCTGCGCCTTGGACTCTGTCACTGGCCGAGCCATTATGGCGTTACCTACAAAACACAAGTGCACTTGAAAATCCCAACAATACTGATGTTAGAGATATTGAAGTTCTTGAATCTCGAGTGTACTGCGTAAATAAGTTTCGATAACAAATTATTTGGTTTCAATAAAAATGTATATACTGGGAAATGTAAGGATATTACTACTTTTGAAAGTATTTTGACATGAATCCCTTGTTTTGAGACCATATATTATCCTGATTATATGACTCAAAATATTATCCTGAAGTTTTTTGCAATTTAAGAATGTCTTCTTATCAGAATTACCCCGAAAAGTTGCCGTAATTGACGATCTTCCCATGTAATATCGGCCTTAAAAGACAACCGGACCAGTTGCTGTAATTTATGATCACAACGTGTGCCAACACCATTGTCATCGTATAAATGACGATCACACCGCACTTAAAAAAATTATAATCGCTCCGCTATCAGCTGAAACAAGACCGACCACGTGACATTGGCTGTAAATGACGATTGTACTAGTGATGTGACGAGTCGAGTACTTTACTTGTTAAGTATTGAGTCAAGCAGAGTATCGAGTCGACTCAATTTTCATCCTACATTACTCGAGTACTAGACTCGGTTGTTAGTTCACAATTTTTTACCTAGGCGATTCTTGGCGCTTATATCGTGTTTATGCCAAGTACTCGGGAAAAAGTTTTCAGAATCGCCACTGCGAGTCGGCAGCGCTAGACGTGCATTAGAATCGAGTAAAATACTCGAGAACTAGTTTTAAAACCTGTCACTACGAGTCGACAGCGCTCAATGTTCATTAGACTTGGATCTAAGTACTTGAGATATAGTTTTAAAAACCGAGTCGACAGAGTTGAATAGATTCAGACTCGGAATAATCGGAAGGAGTCGGTTCTCTTCGGATAACATCGGCGTTGCAGACATACGACTATTTAATCTTTTAACCATTTAATTGTTATTACTATATTTATAATTATTTATAAACAGAACCAAAAACACCCTAGACTCAGGATAAGGTAAGAATTTAAAATCGCTAAAAAACCTCAAGTGAGGTTATGTAAGGATATTGTTTTAATTCAGAGATCCGAGTCGACTACACCGTGTCCATCCGAGTCCGCCCATCTGCCCGCCCCGAATCCGAGTCCAGAACTCGAGTACTGACTCGATTCGTCGCAGTATCGAGTTTGTCTTACTCGAGTCAACTAAATACTCGACTCGTCACATCACTAGATCATTCATGGCCTTAAAAGACAATCGCACCCCAGATAACCGTTTCATGGAAATGATCCCATCCCGAAATAATCCTGAGGTAAACTAAATCCTGCCCGAAAAACAGAATTATTTTCCCTACAAAATATTTCAAAATTTCAGATCCCATCCATCCCTATATTTGTTTACTTAAATAGTTGTTATATATAACAAAATAATTATAGCTTTGTTTAAATACAAAATAGCTATAATTAAGACTACACGCCTGGAGTGATAAATGTCTCCAGCCACAATGGGTTAATGACTCACCGACCATGAGCTGATTGTCAATAGTGAATGTAGGCCTGTCCTCGGGGAACTCTGCCCACAGAGGTCGTATGACTGGGGCTCCGGTCATGTTGTGTTGGTAAAACACCGTGTACCAGTGTGGAAGAAACGTATATCTATAACAGCATTTATAATCAAATTATTTCACTATCTTTTACTGATTCTTTCTGATTTCATGTCAGTTTGATTAATTTAAATTGTTTTAGCGAATAGCCAGAGACCATGATAACTTTTTGTTTTGAGGTCCCCAGATGCCAAAAACACTATTTGTTCAAATTTATATATATATATATATATATATATATATATATATATATAATCTATAAATGTATCCATTAACTAGATAACTTGAGTAAAAAACATTCGATTTCGATAAAATTTGGCACAAACGTGTAAAGCAGCATTCATGACTTTAAGTTTGAAAACCAGAAAGATCGGACTATGGGAAGGGGGTTTTAAATTTTCAAAAAATCAGTTTTTTTAATTTTTACCCTAATATTTTTAAAACACTCAATTTTGGTTTTATAGATCTCAAAAACACTCAATTTTATAGAGCTTAAAAAAAATAAATAATATGGTATTAACCTAGGTTAAGTGGTTGCGGAGAAAATCCAAAAAACGTGTTCATAAAACCTCCCATGTTAATCTTATGGGAAAAAGGATTTTATCTTTTCCACAGTTAATTTTACTGTAACCTTCACATTTGCTTTTACCAATCAGTTCAGCTATACAAAACAATCATTTTAGTGTTTAAATTGTGACTCTACGTCCATTCGTTGCAGAGATATTCAAAGTGCTAAACACAGTACGTTGACAAAATGTTATCCTTATGTAGAATAAATAAAATTTGTTAATCTTGATTATTTATGAATATATATTTATGGAACTTGGTATGAGGCTTCAACTCGTACTGGTACATTGATATATGCACAAAAAATGATTTTTTGTTGATTGTCCCCATAGCAGCAAACCTGCACACTCAGCCCTAATTGGATGAAGCGAGCGAAGTGAGTTGAATCCTTCATACTCGTGTTTAGTCACTCTCTTGTTACGCTAACTCCTTTTTAACGGTTTAATGAACTGATTTGAAATTTTCAGGGTAGCTCTTAATTGTAAATACCTCCGTCGCAGCAAACCTGCGTACTCAGCGAATTTCCAATGCATTTATATGTTTTTCACTATTACATAAAGCCACTTACCAAGTTTGACAAAAATACATTCATAAATGAGTGATTTATAACATTTTATTTATTCCCCATAAGAATAACATTAGGACTGAGTACGCAGGTTTGCTGCAACGAGGAAGATAAGAAATGAGTTTTTATGCAATTATCAATATAACTGAACCAGGTGAAGCTACTTACCATGTTTTATTAATTTATGTTTATAATTAAGGGAGATATAAAACATTACATATTCTCCATAAGAATAACATTAGGGCTGAGTATGCAGGTTAGCTGCTACGGGGACAACCAACAAAATATTTATTTTTTGTGCAAATATCAATATACCATTACAACGTGAAGCCACATACCAAGTTTCATCAATATACATTCATAAATAATCGAGATATCAAATTTTATTTAGTCTCCATTAGGATAACATTGGACAACGTACTGTGTTTAGCACTTTGAATATCTCTGCAACGGTTGGACGCAGAATCACAATTTAAACACCAAAATGATTATTTTGTGGAGCTGAAGTGATTGGTAAAAGCAAATGTGAAGTTTAAAGTAAAATTAACTGAGGAAAAGCCAAAAATCTTTTTCCCATAAGATTAACATGGGAGATTTTATGAGCATGTTTTTTGGATTTTTTCCGCAACCACTTAACCTAGGTTAATAATTCAAAATACCATATTATTTGTTTTTTTAAGCTCTATAACATGGTCTAAACCAAAATTAAGTGTTTTAAAAATTTTAGGGTGAAAAATGCAAAAAACTGATTTTTGGAAAATTTAAAACCCCCCTTCCCATGGTCCGATTTTTCTGGTTTTTGAACTTAAAGTCATAAATGTGAGTTTACACATCTGAGCCAAATTTCATTGAAATCGGACGTTTTTTACTCAAGTTATCGCATTCACGGACACACACACACACACACACACACACACACACACACACATATATATATATATATAAAACATATATATATACATATATAGAGTAAATGGCAAAAGATTCGAATCTCGAGTTCGAGTCGAGTATACAAATAAAAAAAACACATAGGTCGAGTTAAATTGGACCAAAACAGTGTATAGGGTTCCATTTATAAATGTTGTTATTAAAATATACTTTTCTAGTCACTATGCCCTGAAAATAACAATAGTAAGTCAAATAAATGGATTCCTGCTTCATTGGAAAAAGATAAGTACATTTATCTGAAAATAAATAATACCAAAGTTATTGCCTAACATTTTGCCATGAAGATCAAATACTTTTAATATTTTGGTATTAAGGTTTTTATAACCTATATGGTATTAATTAACAGTTTCATTAAAAAATAATTTAAGTTTTTTATTTTATTTCCTATTTTTTATTTATCCTACGTTTTATTGTATATTATGTTTAGGCCTAAGCTAAATCTTTCTACGATTGGAGGAAATAAAATTACATTTAGGCCTAAAAGTTAAAATAAACTTTGTTAATATTTAAAAGGCCTATTACATGGTAAAGCATTAACCTACTTACTTACCACACAAAATGTATTTACTAACATATCTTAGCATTAATTTTAACACTAATAGTCCTAATAAGAACAATCAGTTAATAAAAACCTGAAGATACTATGTTTGAAAGTGCCTGGCAAATCAATTGATAAAATTGAAGCCATGTCTTAAATAGAGTTTCAAAATATTAAGAATGATTTAAAAAATCATTAATGAAACTTAAACAAAGCCTAAACAAATCACTTGTCTTTAAAATCAGCTCAATGCCAAAGGACAATAGTTCAGCCTAAAATTAATGGATGGAATTTTGTTGAGTCTCTTTTGACACAATTTCAATTACTATGGAACAAAAACTTCTATGGAACAAAAAATTACTATGGATCACAAACTTCTTATGCTTACCTATTAGATTTCATTACAGATTTTTGTTTTTGATATTTTACTTTTTTTACAAAGTTAGGTTAACCTAAAAATGAACTATGACTATACAGGCAGTGTTCATACAACTCAATCTGAAGGTCCTGGTAAATCTTCCTTTTTGGTGTAAAGAGTAGGCTAACACAAATTTATAAGCCACAACTTACTTATTTATTAATAAAACACTAAAATTCACATCACAACTAACTCTTAACACCTCAAATGCGTTGACACTCAATTTGAATTTACAGACGACGCGCGGCCGCGGACGACCCGTGGTAGCGCGGGTAAACGGCGGGAGTAAACTCGCTCGAAACCTTCGAGTTTCAGTAAAACCTCGAATTTCAGAGCCGAACTCGGCTCGAACTCGAAATTTCGAGTACTTGCACATCTCTAATATATATAAATTTGAACGAATAGTGTTTTGGACATCTGGGGACCTCAAAACAAAAAGTTATCATGGTCTCGGGCTTAAGTCTTACCATGAGACCTACGGTAATAGCTTCTTCCCTATAGGGGAAATTCGCTAAAAGGGTGGTAATAAACTATAATTGGATTATTATTTTGGTAATTTCTATTTTTTAATTTTCCGGAAATATTCAGATGTGTCTTGGGTTGGGTAGTAGGTGGTAAGCAAACAGTCGCTCAACTGATTTTGCAGTCAAACAGACTATGGCCGGATGTTGACAATAGCAGCTAACCAAAACAACTGATTGTGTGTCGTCTGTAGTCTAGTCTGTGGTCTCCTGGCCGGCAGTGGCCGGTCAGTTCACTTAGTTCAGTAGTTCAGTTAATGGCTTTTGCGAATAAATGAGTTTTGAATCAAGAATTTGTAATAGAATCATTCCACCTTTGTTTGTTTTAAAACAATCAAAATTATGTATTCAGTAATAATACTGAATACATAATTTTCACTATAATAGTGAAAGTACCTATCAGGGATTCAGCTGGGAAAAAAATTCTTTGAGCAAAAATGCTACAAGCTCTTAGAGACTTGTAGCAAAAATATTTTCCTTTTCGCATTTTTACTCACGTGACATTATACTATTTTTTGGTCTTAAGTTATTTTTTGCTTGTATTTGTTTTTAAGGTTTAAAATTTAAATACCGTAATATATATAATTCAGCAGAGTCTACTTTTCTTGGTAACTTATCCATTTTAACCATTAAAGTCTGAAATGGAAATATACTAAACATGCTAATAGAATAGGCCTAATATGGTACCAGAACAACGAAAACTCACACACCCCAAACATTACACTCTGAAACATAACCTCAAAGCATATCGCGATCGCATTTGCGCATTACCGATTTCGAGTTGTCTGTTTTCGCTAGGGTACCTCTACACTTTCGCCCGATCGTTGCGATTTCGAGCGACTCGTGCTCGTGTAACCGTCCACATTCTGCAGCGAGTTGAGACGGCACTAAGTATGGAGGACCTGCCGCTCGTCTCCTTTGGCTCGGTCACAACAACCGACAAGAATCGGTGCGATTGCGATGCGAGCGCAGTCATCCCTTCGGAGGCGAACTAGCCCTCAACATTCTCGCATCCGCCAATTCGCTCGGCTAGACTCGGCTACTACAGAGTGCGCGCCAAACCGAGTCACAGCGCAGAGCGCATGACGTCTGCTAGGGGGTTAGCTACTGTAATTACAACTGTCATTTTAGTAACTTGCCCGTTCCGTTTACACGGTACGCAGTTGAAATCGACAGCAACTGTTCACGTAATGTAGGCTCGTCTCCTCTACCACTCACTCAGAGGCGATCGGTAAAATGACGTAGTGCAACCAACGCAACGTTAAGCCTCTCCAACATCCCAACTACTCTTCTAATATTTTTGTTTGTGGATCATGATCACGGACTTTTAATACAATTTGTATTGTTAAAACCAGATTTTCTGCAATAACATTCAAATATTTATTATACTTTTCTTTGTAGCAAAAAAGCGACAGCCTGCCCAAATATTGTCGCATTTTCGTGGTGCATGTCGCATTTTGCGACAAATGCGACCGCAGCTTAAACCCTGGTACCTATACGATGTAATGGAAGTTGTAGGCATATGGAAAGGCTACAGAGTCTGTGTCTACTAGGTTATGACTTTAACCTATGTAAGGTATATTGTACGATGTAAACTATGGTTCAATAGATCTAACCATAACGTAAGCTATGCGTTAGCGCTATTACTTGTCAGTGGCGTATTTATTTAGGATTCTTTTTAGCAGTGGATGGGGTTTGAAGTGTATGCATTTTTGAAATTCAGGGGCATATTCCCCCCTGGATACGCCCCTGTTACATGTTGGTTATTGTTTATGAAAAATTTGGTTAGGCCTAGGTGTAGTCTAATGTTATACATATCTAATTATTATGACTTTCTTATTGTTTGAATAGATTAGGGTCATGATTTTGACACTAAAAGAAACTGTGAAATGTAAAAAAAATCAATCCTAGCCCATAACAATACTTAAGTCACCAAACAGCCTGAGGTTAGTGTATCGTTGTTATATGCCTACGCGGTGGGTTAAAATTGTTAATTAAAACCTTTTAGGGCCTATTTCGGTAAGAGAGATAAATTTCTAACCTAGGCCCACAACAAACATTTCAATTGTTTGTTAATCGCCTAGGTAGGTTATTCATAGGTTAGTTATTGTAAACATAGTTTCATATTTAACATTTCTTTATTTGTGATTCTGACAATAAATTAAAATAGGAGATGCTTAACTTTCATTTTTATATAAAAAATTACCTCGGAGCAGTAACGGATCAACATAGCCTAATTGTAGTTATACTGTAATTTGAACACAATTTTGTGCTTGAGACTTGTAAGTGCTGATATCTTGTCCTCAAAGATTGTAGTGTCAGTAGCTAATTTCGGTTGAATCGGAAGTCTACAGTTATGCCTTAGTAGGTTCGAAGTGGGCTTTAAAAACTTAATCAAATTTTTGCCCATAGCCTACTATGGTAACCCAAGGGCTCTGAGCCGGAAATATCCCACCCCTCAGAGCCCTGGGGTTACCCCTATTATATTCTCTTAAAATTAACTCTATTCAAAGACAAATTTTAAACAATGGTTATTCTGAGAGTTATGTTTATATTTTGTAAGTAGTTATTTTTCAGGGTGAATAAATTTTGGTTATTCACCTAATATACTAGACTCTACAACAAATTGGAATGTGGTAGACCAGTTGAAGTATTAATGTGGGCCTAGGTGAGGTTTGGTAAGTTACTTGTAGTCAATTAATCTGCGATACGTTACAAATATGATAATGTTTGTTTAGATTTCAATCAACAAGAATACTTTCATATTTGGCCTAGGTCTTATCGGATACTGTACTAGTTTTTTCCCTGGCAATAATTTGACCCATAATTATTGCCTGATTCTCAAAAGTGGCATTGACTGAAGTTGTGCATTAATAGTCCAGAAGTAAGTTAAGTGGGCTTTAAAGACTTGTTCAAATACTGTATATGCCTATTGCCTATAGCCTATTTACATCCACTTCAAATTAACAATACATAATTCAAAGACAAATTGTTTACACAATGACTATTCTGAGAGGAATGTTTATGTGGTAAGTAGTTCTTTTTCAGGGCGAACAAATTTTGGTTCTTCACCTAAATAGACCTACTAGATTCAACAATTAACTGGAATGTGGTAGGCTAGTCAAAGTATTAGTGTGGGCCTAGATGAGGTTAGGTATCAAATCAAATCAAATCATCTTTATTCACAATAAGTATACATAATACATGAGAATAGTGTCAAATTCCAAATTAAAAACTAAAGGCTATGGACTACGAGTTATAAAACTCCTCAAATGAGTATAGTTGTTTTTCAACTAGACAATTTTTCAAAATTTTCTTAAATTTTTTGATATTATTTTCAGTTTTTAACAAAACGGGAAGTTTACATAAGAATTTTGATCCAATATATGAAGGTTTTTTTCCATAAAATGTTAATCTATGGTGAGTGGGTATGATGGTATTTTTATTTTGAGTATTATATTGATGAGACTGATCATATTTCTGTTTAAAGGATTTTGAATTGCTATTAATACCGTATCATAAATATATTGTCCATATACAGTTAATATTTTTAAAGTTTTGAAATGTTCTTTTGCAGAGTGATCAGGTTTCAAATTTAAAATTATTCTGACAGCTTTCTTTTGTTTCTTCAAAATGTCATTTAAGTTTTCTTTTTTTGTTGACCCATATAAAGCCAAGCCAAATGAAATATGGGAATGGATATGGGCATGGTATATCATTTTTAACACACTTATATCAGTGCATAAAAATGACATCCTGCGTAAAGCGTAAATTCCTGAGTTAATTTTAGAAAGAACTTTTTGCACATGACAATTCCAATTCAAATTCTCATCTATTTCCAACCCCAAAAATCTAGAAAACTTTTCAATTTCTATTACCCTAGAATCGATTGCAATTGTTGGTTCAATCTTTCTACTGCACTGAGCAGTCTTAAAGGAAACAAAATTTGTTTTTGATAAATTTAATTTCAATTTATGATTGTTAAAAAAGTCTATTATATTTGCCAATTCTAGGAAAGATAAAATTTCAACATCGTCAACAGTTTGTGCTGACACTTTCAGATTTGAATCATCTGCATACAACACCAAGTTGTCTTGTGGTATTTTTTGAAGAGTTTGTGCAATATCCTTTACATAGCAGACAAAGAGAAGTGGCTCTAAAACAGATCCCTGGGGGACTCCATGTGTTATTAATTTTAAATTTGATTTTTCTTTTGAAACTTTACTAAATTCCATATGACTTAATTCAACAAACTGAAATCTTCCCGACAGGTATGACTCAAACCACTTCAAGGCAGTTCTATGTACACCAAGAGTCTTTAGTTTCTGTAAGAGTGTTAAGTTACTTTAAACTAATTAATCCGGCACCTATACTGCCTATTACGGTGGTATTACAAATCCTCTCTTCATCCTATTACGGGACATAGGAGCTAGTGTTATTCTTATGGACAATAAGAAGTAAAGTTTTATATCTCCCTTGATTTTGAACATAAATGATTAAAACTTCGTATGCAGTTTCACCTAGTTGAGTTATATTGATAATTGCATAACAACACATTTCTTATACTTCTTATTGCAGCAAACCTGCACACTCAGCCCTAATGTTATTCTTATGGAGAATAAATAAATTGCTATATATCACTTATTGGTAAACATATTTTTATGAAACTTGGTAAATGGCTTTATAAGGTAATGAGAAACATATACATGCATTGGAAATCTGCTTAGTATGCAGGTTTGCTGCGGTGGGGGTATTTACATTCATTTTGGATTAAAGATTTGATTGAATGATCTTAAAGTAGGGGTGTGGTAGAACTCAAAACTTAAAAGTTTTCGGTAGAGTATTTTAATACTCAAACTCGACTCGAAGTTTTGAAAAATACTCTTTCGAGAACACTGGAACTTTCGTTCTAGCAAGCATTTCTTGCACATTTCTAGACAATCGCTAACGATTGTGACCGGCCAAAACGCGTAGTAACGGCCACAAAAGGCAATCGCATCACCTAAAATCGGCCGATAATGACGATCGGACTGCGTAATTTTGGCCATAAATGATAACGGAATGCATAATATCGGCAAAAGTGGCGACCGGGCTACTTAACACGTTGGCTACCGACGGTCCGGGATTCGGGTCGCCGGGAGTTCCCAGCAGACCAAACCTAATACACGAAATTCTCACCATAGACCAAGTCATTGTGACCAATTGTAACCCAGAGACCGAAAATGTTGTTCCGTATTTTATATGTTTTGAAGTAGAATATATATAAATACTCATAAAAGTAGCAATAAAATATTATTTCAGTGCTATTTTAGCATTTTTATTGTGTCACGTGTGTGTGACGTCGGTCTATAGTAAAATTTTACATGATATTTTTTGCGATAGACCAACTGTCTCACATACGTGACGTGAGTTTTAAAACTTTAGATGACTAAAAATTCACTAAAAAGTAAAGGACAATAGTTTCGATGTGTCACACAATAAAAAACACCACGAGTAATGAGTAATTAAACAAACCGATATTGATTATAAACGATGTCTGGACCAGGTGATAATGGCCAAATGACAACCAGACCGTGTTTTATCGGCCGGAAACGGATGTCAAACCGCGTTTTGTTTGTCAATACGTAATCCAGTGTGATTTTACTGGCCAAAACTTTGTATTGCTACTCATGTATTAGTTATAAACTATGATTAGATTATCAAATCTAGGGTGGTATCCAAATCTCTTTTCATTAATTTAAACTACCAACTGATGGCAAATACTCGCTTGAAAATACTCAAAAAAAAATAATTGGCACTACTCGACTCGATTAAAAAAAATCACTACTAGCACACCCCTATCTTAAAGTAATTATACCCCTATATAAAGTTAAGAAATTTAATTCATAATCGACACTTCCAAGTCAAGAGATACTGGATGGATGGTTACCTGAGTCGCAGGGAGTCCCGAACCACCGCCAGAGTCTGAGCATCGTAAAGCCAAGGCTCTCTTCGCTTGGTGTCCAAATGGGAGTGTGCTCTGTAGAATGGCAGGAACGCTCCAGTCTGCACAAATCAATATACCTACAGAGTTAAACTGTAAAATGGACTGTGGAATGGACACTGATTACTTATCGTACTTCATGAAATAAGATATGTATGAACAATAATTTTTCACAGAATGAACCTAAAAGCAGCCTCCATGGTGAGTTTTTAATCCCTACCAAAAAATCAATTGATTATAAACAAAAATATTTAAGATGTTAAATTGGATGAAGTAAAGGTATTGAATGCTTGATTTATGATTTAGGAAGTTCTGATCACTCCATGTAATTATCTTAAGCTGCGCGGCGCGCTGCAGTCGTTCCTATTTTATACAGTGGAATTTATACTAGTCGAACTCTCCATCCGCCAGCGAAAGAAGTGTAGAGTCGAACAGTGAACAGACTTTAGGGCGGTCTCGGCCAATCAGAGTTGAGCTCGGACTCCACCGACATCGGGTGATGTTTAACCAAAGTTTTCCTGCTGTCAAAAGTTTACGTGGGATTTGGAAACCATCAATTCGTCCTCACTTGACGGCCCACAGATCCAGCGACTACATCAATTCACTCTTCCTACAACTGACCACCTTCTCAACGCCGCAGAGTCAACCTTCAGATCCAACTTGGGATTTATAAACCTGAGGTGAGGCAGTCGCGAGTTTGTTTCATTAATTTGATTTGGGTGGAATATCAAAATTTAGAAGCAATTAACGTAACAGACAAGTTGCCACTTTGTCAAGTTTTACTTTGTCGTAGTGAACTCTAGAACCATGTTTAAGGTTAACTGAATCAAGCAGATTAATCCAGGGATTGATCGATAGGGTAATTGGGTGAAATAATAGAAAATATGTGCCTCAAAAGTAGTTTAAAAGTATATTTTATTGTAATTGTGTCGTGTCATTTTCATGTTTGAGCACCAGAACATGTTTGAGATTAAATGCAAACCACATTGGTATACAAATTGTATTCTTTATGTTATAGCCTATTTGCTTATAACTGGCAATATTCTATGTATTAAAACTCATGCCAATTTGAAAACCAAACAGACTTAGTAAATTTTTAAATACTTTATCAGATTTGTCTTAACTTCACTACATTTTAATTAAAGTAGAGGGAAATGGCCAGAAGATTTTAATAGTAAGTAAGCTTGTGGAATGCAAACTACGAATTAGAGTGTAAAAATCTACGCCCACTCAATTTAAAGTAATATACCTTTGTAAATGGAAGACCACATGGTGGTACAATCTTAGGTTAGGCCTACCATAGTTTTGGAAATCAGAGTATTCTTTTTATGTATATCTACTGTTATTAGCATTGGAAGTTAAAGCCTACTCAGTTTAATTGTAACTGTACTTTAAATTAGGACCTAGCTGGATTTTGCAGTTTTGTCAGTCTTATAATAGTAGCCTAACTGTGTGAGTGCAGTTGAGCCAAGCAAGTCAGGTTGAAGTTGGTGACTGCTTATGGAAGATGTATAATGGAAACAGCAAGTGCTGAATTACAACATATAACTGATGTGACCATTTAAATATTTATTTTAATGAACCAAAAATTAGTTTGTAATTGTTAGATTGATATTGAAAGGTGTTAGGAACTTGTTGAGACCAGAAATTATTCATGGGGACATTACAGGGTTTTTGGCTCCGACTTCACGTTCGAGTTACTCCTGATCTACCCGAGTACTGCATGGTCGACGTCGGACTGAGTCTTCGCTGGACTGTCCGTGGTTCTTCGCCGCCCACCCGGCGTCCATACTTCTTCAATGACTACACTGGTCGACAACGTCACCCCAGAACTGCGTGCGGCCTACATCATGGCAGTGAATAAGCTAACCACACGATAAGTTATATGCTAGCCTATCATTTTACCCAAATTCTCCAATTTCATTTAACAAAATTTAAAATCAAAACCCATTTAGCGGATCCAAATTACTATTGGAATTTTATAAACTTTAAACACTGCATGGTGCCCTTAGGTGAACATTTTCAAACTTTAAATTGATTTCAATTCGCTTATCTCCTTTAAGTGAAGCATGCTGGTAGGCTGTGTTGCCAAGTGAGATGTTACTTCTGAGCGGGCTGAGAAGATAGGCCCTCGGACTGAGCCGACTACTGTAATCCCTGTGATATTAGCTTAAGCCGATTTATTTATATATATATTTGTCTGCATTCAATTTGATTGTATCTGGTGCCATATGTCTAGTCTGGTGTTGTATTTATAGTACGGTATTTAATTGTTATAATATGCACGTCACATGTGCATGTCTCTGAGAGAAAGCAAGCAGTCTGGTACCGGTAGTTGACGGTTGGAGCCTAATTAAAATATATATATATAGGCCTAACTTATATTTATTATAGGGGTGTGCGAGTATTCAAAATTTGAGCTTTTTCGAGCCGAATATTTAAAACGCCGACCAGTGAAAATAGTCATCTACAAAAGTCAATTTAAAAACAACTTTCCAGAATCAATGTTAGCATTCTCATAGTTTGCGCCGGTAGAGCTCCATTCCATAACAAATATAATTCTGCATTGCTAATGCTTTCGGTCCTTCGTAAAAAAATAACCAAACATTAAAGTACTGTAATATTTTAAACTGCCGACCTGATCAGTGATCAACCAACGCAATGGAGCTACTTTCTCTACGCTCAATCACATCAAATGGACCTATATCACACTATTCAGTTTACAGTGCAGTGTTGCCATTGCCCAGTTGAGTTGTGCAATATTTCACGGTTAATAATAATTAATACAACAACCGTATTGCTCCAGAAAAAGTACTACAGGAAAAAACTAGAATCCATTAAAACACTTTGTCTAATTGTTGCTTCGGTACAGTGTTTTCTACAACTTACAACTTCGTACATTACACAATAATTATAATTCCTGGAGTCTGAAATTATGTTTGGCAACACTGTTGGCATACCCACTTTGCGAACACTCAGCTCTGCGTTAAATCTGGAGTCACCACTTCGTGGTGAAAAACGTGCCACTGTGTTTATGGTCGTTATGTTCGCCAGATGTGTTTTTGACGTTTTGGTGGTGTAGTTATTTCATTTCCTATTGGTTGAAATTTTGACATTGTCCACCCAATGCATTTTGATTGGTCCAGTTAACGGTAAGATGACAACACAATAGAGCAAAAAGTCAGTGTTGTCGGCACGTTACTGGAAAATTTTTAGGCAGAGAGTAGTGACTCCAGATATAACATAGAGCTCAGTGTTTGCGAACTGCCTTAAGACGTTGAGTGAAGATGGTTATTATGATGTAATAATGATTCAACGTGACCAACAGCTAGGGACAAGGGTGTACATGGAGAACGAGATGAGTAGAGTAAGTGTTCACCCTTACTCCACTCACCTTGGGCGATGAATGCCTAATAAACATGATGGTGTTATAATGTGCAGACGAATTGGTACTCTCCAAAAATTGGATAGTTAAAAAATTGACGAATTGCGAGGTTCACAAAATCTAAGGATTTTATAAAAATTCTGAATGGTTACATAACGCATGTTTATAATACCGGTGGTCAAATTATTTTAAAGGTTGATTATATTCTATGGACGCCGAAGGCTCTAACCTAACCAAGAGCAAGACGCGATCAAAATGGCGCAGTGTTTTATTACGCTACGCTACAGCTGTGCGATTAAAATCAATTGTTAACTCCGCGGGATTGTTTGAATTATTGAATAAACGTCAGTAGAAGTAGAAATCATATCATTTTGTAATTGTATGCTATCAAATTGTTAAAGATGTGATGGAAGAAGAATGCATTGACGATCCTCTTCCACCTTCTGCTTCTGAAACCTTCTGTTTCAGAAGCAGATATAATAGATTAAGTCTATTAGGTAATAGGTTAGATAGAACATAATATAGGCCTACGATTATTAACTTATTCCTGTAAGTACAATAAGATATAAAGACTGGTTTAACTATCTCATATTTATTAAAGGATAACCTAAAATTTACTATTTACAAACAGTTGAATGAGAGATAGGCTACTGGGTTTTGGCAATTCCCAAGGCTAGGGCCTAAGTCTTTGGTTACATGGAGAGTACATATGGACCAACCAATTATTATTATTATTATGGCTATTAATAAATATGGTAATATCTGCATTAGTTAACCTGTGGGCTTAAAATTTGTAGTTTTCTTCCTTTACGTTATTTGTTCTCTATGTAGGCCAGCTACTTTATATTGAAAGACAAATTGTTCGTTAAGCTTACTATCAACAAGTGGTCTCCATAAATCTTCCTTTTTAGAAGCCTACTGTACTTATTTCGTTATTTTCCCACCGTAGGCTTTTATTTATTTAACGTAGAAATAATGAATCTAAAAGAAGTGAACAAAAGATGACAAATATTGAAAGTTATAAATTATTTTATATTACCATAATGGATAAAATGTTTATTCTTTTAAACATAATATAAATAAAGATTACATAAAGGCCTAATCAAACACGCTCAAAGCACGAGAACTTTGATAAAATTCTGCCCGGCATGGATCAAGTCAGAAAATCACTACTGGTATATTGCACACTCCTAGAGAAAATTCCCATCAAAAAAAGCTCAAAGCTCGAGAACTTTGAAAACAAGCTTGGCTCGGCTCGGCTCGAGCCAGAAATCACTATTCGCACACCCCTAATTTATTAACTTTTGGAAAAAAATAAAACTCAAAAAATAACCTTTTATTATTAAGAATATTTAGCTGGTCTTCCGTGATAGGTCCACTGCCGAGATAACATATTATTGAGTGCCATATGTCATGTTGTTAATGTCGTAAGTGTATATTGTTTCAAATTAAGGGTCCATTGATTCTTTTGATCTCGACCCACTTATGTATGAATAGTTATATGATTATAAGATTGTCCCAGGCCTAGCAGTAATTTTAAAGAAAAACTCTTGTGTGCGGATAACTGCTTGAATATTGAAAGAAATATCTATGTGGATTTGGTGCTTGTTGGTAATTTTTCATTGAAAAAATAAATTGATATATTGTGGCACATCCAATTGTAGTTAGTTATTTAGTCCAGTCACTTGAATTCTTCAGTATCGCAGTGGGCGTAGGTGGGTCGACCCCTGGAATTAACAGAACCATTTTTCTTTTCCAAATTTTCAACCTCAACAATAACGTAAGTTTTGTTAGGGTCCAGCCTACCCCTTGGTAATAGTAAGATTTTGACATCCAAGAAATTATACGGGTACTTCTTCAGCGTTGGACTGCACTTCAACACATTACCGACATTGTGAGGCTGGACAGTTCCCAGTTGATCGTCCAGAGTCTGCGTCCAAAACTGGGTGGCACCCTGCAGCCTTCCTTCGTTGGAGCTAGGCCTAGTTGAGACTACATTTAAACTTAACAAAAACAATCACCGCCCACGACCCATCGCTGACCGATTTGGCGTCATTACCCAACATCCATCTGCAAGCTGGCTTGGACAGAAAACATGGGTTGAACTGTATCACAGTCTAGCACACACAGTCACAAAAGGTTGACATTTAAGTCATCAACCGGAAGCAGAGTACCTCACAGCCCTTTGGTCTATAACTGTCATCCCCGACAGTTATATAAGGTGCACACTGACCTGGTACCACCGCATGAACAGTTCGCTGTCCGGATACTTGAAGAATCCGCCAACGTCCGCGCCACAGAAGCTGTACCCACTGATGGCCAGGGACAGGCACATGGGTATCGACACCGCCAGGTGGCTCCACTCCGCGGCGTTGTCTCCCGTCCAGATTGCTGCGTAACGCTGTGTTCCAGCAAACCCTGAGCGGGTCAGGATGAACGGCCGTTTACGCTTGGCAGGGTCGGTCTCACCCGCACGGTTCAGTAACCCGTTGTACGAGGCCATCAGCTGAAACATCGCTCAGCTACTTTCTTAATGCTCTCAGACTTGACAATCTACACTTATTTAATTTAAAAAAAAAAACATGGTAGGAAGTTTTTTTTCAAACAAGTACTTAACTCTAAAACAGACAAAATGCATTTACATATTTTTTCAGCCTAATTTTTGCCTTACAACTTTTGGTCAAAATACAGATTAAACATGAGTTTGGGTTCCCTTTTAGGGGTGTGCGGTGGTAGTAATTTTTTGGATCGAGTCAAGTATTTAATATTATTGTCGAGCGAGGTTTTGCTATCAGCACTAGGAGTACGCTCAAATGTCCCGTAAGAGGTAAAGCGAAGAGTTATATTACCATCTTGTTTTGAAAATTAAATTGTTATGACTCTTATTGGGTAGTTTAAATATTGTGTCTTGCATGATAAAATATTGCCAAACTTAATTTTTTGAAATATTCATGTAAGTAGAATATTTGTACTTACTTTTAACCTTAAACGCTTAAATAAGTATGAGGTGTAATAAAAAATAGCATGATGTCTTACAAAACATTGGGCCCTATGCAGTGGTTTGTAAAGAAGGTCTACAATTCCAAACCTCACTATACACTTTAGTGCAAGTTGCACCTTATAGCATCAATTCAGACAGTAAAGTCAGTTTTTAACATTAGTAGAGGGTGTTACCTCTGTAACAATGTCCATTAGTGTGCATTATATTAAAAATAACACACTGAAAGGCACACTAAAGATATTGTTTTATGTAATATATTTCAAATCAGGAGTTTTGAGCAAACAATTTTAAACTAACATATTATACAAATTTATGTTTATAAACATTTAACTAAATCAAATATCCAATTAAATAAAGGAAAAGTGTATACGAGGGTTCAAAAGAAGCAAAAAACAAACGAGATCGAATGCAGCACGCTGGCGTTAGGGAAGTGAACTTCCGCATTAAAACATTTAAAGGAGTCTAATAAAGGGTTTAAAAAACACTGGTAACATTTTTTTGGAAAATTGAAAAACGTAATTTTTTGGCTGTTCTGATGCTCTTGGTTATATTTAAATTGACTATTAATATGACAATGAAGTACATTATAAGGTTAGGAGGAGGAATAGTCAGGGTAACAAGTTGGTATAGGGGTATTGGGGGTGATAAAACTACATCAAGATATGAAAAACAGCCTTTTCAGAGTAAGATCCCCATAAGACAAAGTACTGTGTTAAGATAATTAACATTTTCTTTAATAACTCGGTAAATATTTGTGCTAGAATGATGAGGGAGGGCTTACAATTTGTGGCATTTTAGTTACAATAATTTAATATGCTATAATGTTAAATTCGGGGCTTTTCTGACCGTTTTTGGGCCCAAAAACTCAAAATGTGGAAAATTAAAATCACCAAAAAGGGGGTTAGAGTTTTCCGCGATTGTTTTGCCCAAAGAACTTGTGCAACCATTTACAGAAGGGAAGGTTCCTATCAAATTTCAAGTAAATCGGACAAAAATTGTGACCTCTAGAGTGCGAACACACACACATATATATATATAAAGTTTTTAGCGACCCCCCAAAACGTGTTCAGGGGGTCATGTTAGGAACTTCTATGGTGGTCCCGGGCTTAAGTTTCACCGTGCTAATAGTTCACTTTTCCATAGGAAATTCACTAAAAAGGATACCAAGTTTCTGTCTTGTGTATTTAAAAATAAAGTGGCGAAGATAAATAAAATAACAAAACTGTTTAATTTTTCCAAAACTATTATTTTACTAAGGTAGGTAATAACTTTTTACTGAACAGGAAATATTGGACATGTGTATCTTACAAATACAACAGTAAGTAATCAATATACAAATCAGTGAAGTAAGAACTAAGTCGCAACAAGTATTTTTCGACCCCCATAAATTACAAACAGTCTTGGGACTCACCATCAGGTGGCCATACTGGTTATGGATGTCTCTGTGTTCCCAGCCGCCGTGGTGAATGCAGTCCTTGGGCATAGTGACCTCGGGACCGTTGAACACGGACGGTTCGTTCATGTCGTTCCAGATGAACAAGTTGTCCGTAGAGCCTTGGTAGTTGGCCAAACTGTAGCGGGACGAGAAGTAGTCCCTCACCAAGGGATTGACAAAGTCCAGGTAGCTCGAGGACCCCGGCCAGCACCAACCTGTCACATATTTTTGTTAACCCGACACCATGGGCCTGTGCAAGAATCTAAAGTCAGCGAGATACCGTAACGGCATTAATCACATGGGCAAGCCAGGGGTGATCGCTTCTGAAAAAGTATCAAACAGCCGGGATCGAACCTACACTTGACCACGTCTGGTTTGCGAGGCCAGCGCTCTATCTCTGAGCTACTGCACCCAGTAACAAACACAGCAGATAACGAACACACTGTAAACAACACACACTTCGGGGACGCTTGTCAGGTTAAAGAAACAATAAATTAGGGAAATGTATTGAGAGTTTTCCTTTCAAACTAACCTTTAAGTAAGGTTATCTTGACCTTGAAGTAAGTCATCTATGTCTTTAAATCTGAAAAAAGTTGATTTTAACACCTAATATAAATATTTCCACGATTTGTTACCAGTAATACAGTAAGTAAAACCATGTAAACACAGAAGACACCCACTTAACCATCATCGCCTCAACCACCCATCGGATTAACCGTCTTACTTCCAGGAAATTACTAACAACCATCGCCGCGCCTGACGACCAGATACTGTACCATAATCTTTCAAGTCACAACACGTTGATCATATGTTTCCATAGTTAATCAAGTCCCATATCTTAGTCCCTATTTGTGGTAGGCCTGCGATTCTTTTTTAATTTAATAAAAGTTTTATCATTTTTAGTGCTTAATATGACAATACCCAGAGGTTACTTTTTTAACCCTCCTTTTAGTTATCTAACCCAGAGTTTGGTCCCATTGTGGGTAGTTAAGCGAACCCACATTTCTACTAGATAAAGTAAATAATTTACGAAACAATTAAATTATAATAAAGGAGAAATATCTAACCCAAACTAGGCCCTCCACAGCTTTCTGACTGGTCTATACTAGTACACACTATCAGTCACACTATCAGTAAAACCCACTATCAGTAAGTCTTTTGGCTACCCAGTGTGACCAACTTCCCTTCCTTGGTTCCTCCTTGTCTCTTCTGGGGACTTGACTCCCAGTTGAGCCTGGATACCCAGTCTAGTCCGAGTCCTTGAAGGGAGTAGTGGATCGTCCTTGCAGCCTGGGTTGGATGCCTTGGAGGAAGGGCCCTTGCCCAACGGTCTCCGGTCTGCCAGGCTGGGGGACGAACCGTCCTGAACCGACCCGATCCCTGAGAGGTTGGAGGCTTTGTGCAATGGCGGTCTCTGTCTGGTGGACTTAGGGGGACGTCGGGTTAGAGGGCGAATCGTCCTGAGGTTCTGTCATGCACAGAGTCCAGGAGCTAGGTAAGGTTCTCTCTCCCTTTCTGGAGCGAGGCAGACTGACCTTGTCCTACCACCTTTCCCGTCCCTCCTTTCGGTGGCTGCATAATATCCCAAGGAAGACATGCCTAGCCGGCTATGACGGGGCCTCCTAATCCTCCCAAAAACAAACAAACAAACCCAAACTAAAATTAATAAAACTAAAGTGATAAATTAGTAATTCCCATGAAATAAGAATGAAGTAGCAAGCAGAGATAATGCCAGAGGGTCAATGCCAGTTCCAGATCACTCCTCTCCCTCCCCTTCTCCAGAAGTGGTCCGCAAGCATCATCGCAAGCTCCTTAGTCACATCCAACCGTCTTATCTTTTTAGGATATTATCTCATTACTTTATTATTACACAACTACACAATTACAATAGGAAAAGTACATACAGTAAAATCTAGTTTTTATCTCCTTTCTAATTTATAGAAACTTAGCTAATGACTACATAAACCCGAAAACTGATACCTTCATAATCGCTGCCATCCTTGTTCTTGACGTAGTAACTGTTGTCTGTGGCGTCATTGTGAAGGAAGTAGTTGCCGTCCCGCTTGATGTGAGGGTCAACGATCACTACCAGCTTGCGACCCACAGCAGTCAGATTGTATTGCATATCCAGCGGCTTCGAAAACTTGTAGTTGTCCCACGTGAAGTATCTGTACACAAATACATATTTAGAACTCTGATTATCATACACTCAAGAAAACATGTCAAGTCATGGACATACAGCACCACCTAATGTACAATTTAAGACATTACATTTTACTTTAATACGTTAGCTGCCACGCTGACCCTATCGGGTTGGCATTACATGTATGGCCAGAAGGCTATACACTGCCAACCCGACACAACCCTAACGGGTTGGCACAATTTTCTGACAACTCATTTGTGTAGCTTTGTTTTGATACACTACAATTTGTACATATTTTTGTGAGGTACTATTAATATTCGAGTCTTCTTAAAATAAACACTGACTGAAACATAAAAACCACAACAAAATTACAAATATACATCTAATAACAAATTGTGGGTTAGTTAATAAAAACTGGAACATTTAACTTAACTCATGGAAATAATTCCTTCCCAAAGTAATCCAGAACTAAAGTAAATCCCACCTGATAAACAAGATTTTTTTCTATATAATTCCAAAAATTTCAGAAACCAATAATTGAAAGAGTTTAGTTTGTACGACGCTCTTATCGGATTGGCAGGAATTATTACTGAACAAGGAAGACTAAACATAATGGTTTTTAACAACTGAAATAAAACTGTTATATATACATATTTAGAAGAGATGGACAGGATTGAATTTCAAAGTCGGGGCGGGATTTATTTTTCCTCCCAAAATTTGGGTCCGGATTGTCCTTCCTGAACTAATCAGGAACAATTTGTTCGGGTTTATAAAATCCAAAGTTGTATAAAAACAACTGGATGAAATCTATTAAATAACAATGTCGATCATGGCACATCAGAGACTTCCAACTTTTAAGTATAATAACTTTTTCATAAGGATAAAATAAAACCTTATATAGTAAAAGGATTCAAATCTTGTGACTTAAAAGTATTTCGGGTGTCAGTTTCAATTCTCAACCATTTTATCAGTTTAAAAAAAAAAAAAAACTCAACTGCCCGTCACCATAGGCTATTGTCCTGTGCGGTGAACTAAAGACAGCAAGGTACCGTAACAGCATTAGTCACATGGGAAAGCCAGAGGTGACCGCTTATGATCTTACAGGAGTCGGCGGGGGCCGGGATATTATCATGATTATATGAATACTTGATATTAGCATTGATTTTTAGATTTAGAACACTATTTAATATTGATTTTATCGTATCATTCTGACTATGTCTATTTCTTGTAAAAAGGTCAATGACAATAAAGTTCTTGATTCTTGATTCAGTTCCATCGTAAATGCTGGCCAGATAGCGTAACATCAGCCATAAATGACAATCTCACTGCATAACATCGGCTGTAAGTGATGATCATACCATATAACATTGGTCGAACATAACGATCGCACCACATTGTATCGGCCATAAAAGACGAGCGGACCACGCACCATCAACGTAATAGATAAACCGCAGAACAACGTGATAGTTGCCGTAATTGATAATCCCAACATGTGCCATTGGCCATAAATTACGATGGATCGTACTTATAAAACATAAAAACGATCGCGCCGCTATCCGCCGAAACAGACTATAAGATTTCGGTTGTAAATGACGACCATATCACGGCCGTAACTGATGATTGCGCCAAGTGATATAAGGTTCTTGATGATCGCACCGCATAACATTGGCCATAAATTACGATCGCAACGCATAACATTGGCGATAAATGACAATCGTACCATCTAGTCTTGGTCATAAAAGACGATTGCACCGCAGATGATCGTTTCGAGGAGATGATCCCGTCCCGAAATAATCCGAGATAAAATAGATCCCACCTGAAAACGAGATTATTTTTTCCCCAAATTTTTTTGAAATTTCCAGACCTGTCCACCCGTAATATTTATACAAATTGCTTTAGCTTCTTCTAAACCTTTGAACAAGGTTTTCAACCGATTAAGATCGGCTGGATTTACACTTAATCCCGATAAGTGTCAATTTTTCAAGACAGATTCTTAGAGAATATTGTAAATAAAGAAGGAATCCACACTGACCCAGAGAAGGTTTGATATATGATAGAATTTTGATGTATGAAACATACTGAAATTTTGGTGTTTGTTTAAAAAAGCTTAGCCTATCTTAACTTTAGTAATAGGTCCAAGCCATGTTCCAGACATACTTTTTGTTGTCAGTGTGTTCAATGTCCAGCCAGATAACGTCCATGGGCAGATCGTAGTAGTCAAAGCCTCGGTTGACCATGTCTACGTCCTCCTGGTCGTTGTAGTTCCACCTACACTGGTGGTAGCCCAGCGAAAAGTACTGCAAACAAATTTACAACATTCAACCCAACGTAAATGTATTGTAAAAAGGGCTATTATATTAATATGCAATGTCCCTAACCTAACCTTTGTTTGTACAACTCCTTGTTCTAACCCTTTACTCTCTTTATGTATTTCATTTGAACTGTTTTGTTCGTAGAAATTTAAAACTGTTCAGTATTAATGCTGATTTCCATTCTTTTAATAACAGGCTTAAAGATTGTTTAAGAGTTCAACAATATAAGTATAGTGGCCAACAAACAAATTAGTTTTATAGTTCTACTAAATTTTATAATTCGCTGCCAACTGAAATTATATCACTGCCTCATTCTAAATTTAAGGAAAAAATCAAGGATATAATAATAGATGAAAGTATTTATAAAGTTGATGAATTTTTTTTCAAAATGTGTTGAGAATATTATCACTAGCTTTAGCATTAGGGCCTTGATTATTAATTTAACATTGTTGTTTGGTATGGATTTAAATTAATGTATTAATATTTGTTCATTTTTTGTTCTACTCATTTATTACATTATATATTGTGTCGCATCCATATTATTTTGCATTGTGATACTTTTTTAACATACACTATTTTTCAAATCTTTTCATAAGTATTTTAGGCAATATTTATATTTAGTATACAAATCTTGACACTTATCCATGCACTGTTTTTGTATTTTACGATAATAAAGAATCTTGAATCTATATTCGACAAGGTAAAAAAGGATAGATTGATAAATAAAACAGACAATTTTGATTTCAAAGTCTATACTAGGAATTTCCTCTATTAACTGTTAATTTTCAGTTACCAGTAGGGACAAAATATAGGCTGACATAATTTTTGATATAGCCCTTATTTCGCTGAGTATGTCATGTAAGAATGCGTCCAATTGATAAATTTTAGGGGTATACGAGCACTCAACAATTTAAGTATTTCGACCCAAGTATTTCATTTATCCTTAAAATATCACAGAATATTAAACAATTTCTAAAACAATACCAAAAATTATTAAAATAACTTTAAAAACAAAAGCCGACAGGTCTGCTACTCTTACAAACATCGATAACACAGGCCTACCCAATCGTTCACCCTATAACAAAACTTCATACCCTCTCTTATACAATATGTCCCTATGGTACAAGCCAACTACCGGTGGCAGAGGCGCGGTCCCGGTGAGTCCGGCGTACTGCCTGAACACGTCGTGAGGACGCGGCCCGGTCATGAAGAACACGTCGATGACTCCGTTCTCAGACATGAAGTGAACGTCGACCTGTGGCTCCTTGGAGCTGCCAGACACAAAGTTGACGATGGAGGACACGACGTTGTTGTCAGAGTTGCTCACGACGTCCACCCACGTCTCCGCCGTGTTGTGCCAGAACACGCCGACACTGTGTGACACGCTGCACAAACAACACCGGTCACTCAGGATTACCACAATGAATTTAGTTCATAGTATATTTCCTGCTCAACATTTCATCTTAGCCCCCAAAAAAGAATAATTGTATGTCAGAGTTCATAAGACTGTGAATAATACATTGTTATGCTAAATTTGGCTCAAATAAAATTCAATATTCTCAGAACGATATTATTAAATGAAGGCAACCTTTACTATTTCAGCACCATCTAATAGCTACTGATTGTGATTACTTTGTAAAAATAATAGAAGATATGAATATTGCTAGTTTGGATGGTTACCTTTTTACCTAGTTAGCATATAAAACATATAAAATTCAACATTCTCAAAACTAAATGAAGGAAACGTTTACTATTCGATTGTGATTAGTTTGTAAAAATGAGCTCTAACAGAAATTATAAAATATTGTAAGTTTTGGATAGAGGTTTTTACCTGGTTAGCAGGAATATATTGATAGGACAAGCAGGCTTACCTTGGAAAGTGCTGGCACCCCACTGATAGATTACTAATAAACACGACATAGCACTAAAGAATACCTCGAGGCCTATGTTCAGATCTTTATTTTTGTGCTATGTAGAGTTTATTAGGATTCTTTCAGTGGTTGCCCACACTTCCCAAGGTAAGCCTGCTTGCCCTATCCATATATTCCTGATAACTAGTTGTACAATTCTGGATACATTTGACTGTTCTCTCTCTTGATTGACCAATAGACAATATTTATTAACCCCTATTTGAGAAATTCAGATTGTTCCCAAACTATGTGCACCACTGTCTTTTCTTACATAATTCTTTTTACATCTCTTTATTTTCCTGAATACACTTACCTGTGGGCTAGGACAAAAGGCACAGCAGCATAAAGCGCCATTCCATTGTTAATCTCGTATTCAAACACATCCAGGTTGTAAAGACGGTAAGGATCACCTTTCCTAAAATCAGAATAACATTTCATATGGGAGCATTCAATATGTAAGGTTTGTAAAGACTGATATAAAAAGCTTATTAGCTGAAGTAATTTTATTCAAATAAAAAATACATTTTAATTGAACTTAGTTAACCGTTCAAGAGTGGATAGATGGTTCATAAGATATCCCTATGTCATGGTAACAGAAATGTTTAAATTTTTCCCCCAAAAATAGCCAAAATGAGCAGGGTCGCCACGGGAGAGGGGGCAATCGGAGTACTTTACCCCAGGTCCATAATTTCCAGGAGTCCTAAGGAGGCCCCCGGCCGAAAGAAAAAAACACTAAGATAGTAAAACAAGGGTATCCCCAGATCATTTGCCCCAGGCTCCCAATCGCCTCGTGCCAGCCCTGAAAATGAGTAAAAATA
Source organism: Allygus modestus (assembly GCA_963675035.1). Lineage (NCBI taxonomy): Eukaryota > Metazoa > Arthropoda > Insecta > Hemiptera > Cicadellidae > Allygus > Allygus modestus. Next base: position 79,432,173 of record OY776112.1, on the reverse strand, counting down.
AATACCCCTGTAATGAAACTTGCGTACCGAGATAATTTCATACACAAACTGATCTAGATAATTTCATAAAAAAACTGGTAGTAAAATCTTAATTCATGAAAAACTTAGGGTTTGTCAAAAAAATAAATACTTTAACTACTTTTTTACATAGTTTAAATATCTTTTCAAACTTCATTATTAATTTTATAAAATATCCAACATAGATTTCATGATATTATTTGAATATATAAAAGTTTACTTTCCTAGTAATTATTACATTTCAGTAAAGTTAAAATGACTCCAGCTCTCCAACAGGTGGCAGACAAAATCCTAGATACCCAAATTGAAAGCTACAGTAATGCCGAGCCAAAGTCCTACATACAACCTCCTACAGTAATAGCTTTTCAGCTTCTTTCTATTTTGAATCATCTGAATGCCAAACAAGCATCACTAGTCTTACCCGGTAGACTTGAGGGCCAGAGAGTCGGCATGTTCAGGCACGCCATAAGCTTGCTCGGCTCCCAGGAAGGAGAAGTCGAGAGCCACGGCCTCAGGGCCCCGTGGCTTACTGTCGTGATGGCTCTTGTAGTTCTCCTCCCAGGCTCCAGGGTCTGTGATCTCATTGGTCTTCACGTTCTCACCCTCCGCACCTTCCACATCCCTGCACAACCACGCCTATCGTCATGCCGTGATACATACATCAACATTTAACTGAATAGTTAATTTATATCTACATACATTAAACAAAAATTATACTTGGGACACAAATCCAACAACCTTTCAAAGTGTGATAAAACGCTCCATAAACACTTTTTTCTTGACATTCAGTTAATTATATTCTAACATAGACAAGTTCTTAAACTAAATTGTCTGTTAACAATTTTTGATAGTGATGGATAGTGAGGGTGTCGCCAGTGCAGACAGTGTCGCCAGTTTTATTTATACTGACTGTTTCGCTTGATTTAAATTGTCAACACAATTAACATGCTGGACAAGTTATAAGACTGACTCATTTTACATTTAAAGGAAAGGAAGGCTACCTTGAAAAATGTAGGTTTCTTACAAATAGTATACAAAACTTGAAATAGAATGAGTCCTGAAATTTCAGGAAAAAAATAACCCCGTTTTTCAGAAAGGATTTATTTTACTTCGGGATTATTTCGGGACAGGATTATTTCCTCGAAATGGTCATCTGCAGTGCAATCGTCTTATATGGCCGTGATTACGCTGTGTTAATGTCATTTACGGCCGATACAACGTGGTTCGGTCGTCTGTTTTAGTGGATAGCTGCGCCATCAACATATACTTGTTATATAGAGTACGGTGCGATCGTCATTTAAGGTTGATGACACACATTGTAATCATCAATTACAGCAACTATCACATGATTCGATCATCTTTACATTGATGGAGCGTGGTCCGGTCGTCTTTCAAGGCTGATATAACATAGTGCAATCGTCAATTCCGGCCAATGTTATACGGTGTGATCGTCATTTAAAGCCGATGTTATGCGATCCACCCATAATTTACAATGGAATTGAAACTAAGACATTTATGTTATCAAATTCGGTGTTCCCCATAAACCGATAAAATTGTTGAGAACTGAAGCTGATAGATCTCGAAATACTTTTAAGTCTAAAGTTTTTAATTCTTTTACTATATGAAGTTTTATTTTATCCTTATGAAAAAGTTATTATGGAATTATTGATATTTAAAGTAAAAACAACAGATTTTAATCAAATTCAAAGACAATGTTATAAATTAAAATATATGTATTTATTGACTTCTACAAGATTTTTCAATAAAAAGTAGAGATGTGCGAGTACTCTAAATTTTGAGTTCGAGCCGAGTTCGGCACTGAAACTCGAGGTTTTTACTAAAACTCGAAAGTTTCGAGCAAGTTTACTCCCGCCGTTCACCCACGCTACCAAGGGTCATCCGCGGCCGCGCGTAGTCTGTAAATTAAAATTGAGCGTGAACGCATTTGAGGTGTTAAGAGTTGTGATGTGGATTTTAGTGTTTTATTAATAATAATAAATAGCAAGTTTTGGCTTATAAATTTGTGTTACTCTTTAGACTAAGATGGAGGATTTACCAGGACCTTCAGATGAGTTGTATGAACACTGTCTGTGTAGTTCACTTTTAGATTAACCTAACCTTGTCATTTTTTAAAGTAAAATATCAAAAACATATCTGTAATGGAATCTAATAGTTAAGCATGAGAAGTTTGTGCTTGTTTTTTGTTCCATAGTAATTTAAATTGAGGCAATCCATTAATTTTAGACTCAACTGTCCTTTGGCATTGAGCTGTTTTTAAAGACAAGTGATTTGTTTTGGCCTTGATTAAGTTTCATTAACGATTTTTAAAATAATTTGTAATATTTTAAAACTGTATTTAAGACATGGCTTCAATTTCATCAATTGCTATGCCAGGCACTTTCAAACATATCTTCATATTGTTACTAACGGATTGTTCTTATTAGGACTATTAGTGTTAAAATTAATGCTAAGGTATGTTAGTAAATACATTTTGTGTGGTAAGTAAGTCGGCCATGGTGTTTTACCATGTAATAGGCCTTTTAAATATTAAAATAAAGTTTATTTTAACTTAGAGGCCTAAATGTAATTTTATTTTCTCCTTTTGATATATTGTCATCCATCTGTTTTTATACAACTTTAGGTTTGAAAACCCGAACGAATATTTCCCGTTTAGTTCACGGAGGACAATCCCGTCCCGACTTAAAAATCCAATCCTGTCCATCCCTGCACAAAATGCTGCCAAGTTTGGCCTGCTTGTCCTGTGCATGCAACTCCTACTAACCAGGCAGTAAGGCCTTTCCAAAATAACCTCATTTGCACTTAAAGGTTTTTCAGTATGTTTACTTACAGGATCATTCAAGAGGCATCTGCTTAAGTGGAGGAGCAATATGCTTAGGATTAAATAAATAAATGCTACTATTCATTTAACACATTGACTGTGCCGGCAAAATGTCCAGTTGTTCCCCTGTACAGCAATCGATGGGATATGCGCAGTCACATTTTAAATTCCCAGCTAACGAATGACAAAACACCGTTTGGTGCTGTACTACATCACAACACAACTGGACATAGTTCTACAAAACGCCAATAAGTATCAGCACAATCCAGATAACAGTTGCCATCACACAATCAGGGTTGCCATCTAGAGAGATGAAAAAATACATCTAAGTTGGACGAAAATTAATGCGAGGAGGTCCCATGACGGCCAGGATACTGCGGTAAAACTCATACCGGTACCAACTACACCACAATAAAAATCACATTCTTAGCTACGCGCTGACATAAAAATACCCACACTCACTGGTGTGCTCCTGCACAAAAATTGAATAGGTTTGGCTGGAATATGTCACCGCCCGGGCTGCGGGCCACACCGCGGCAAGCGCCAGAACCACCGCCCGGGCGGTGGCGAGCAGCGAACGTGTTGACAAAAGACTCATCAAAAAGGCCCGATGCATTTAAAGTTAGGTTGAAGTAAATATGAAGTAAAAATGCATATGTTACATTTTTTAATGTAGACCTGGAATTTTTTTTCTCCCCAACAAAGAACCTTATAAGCTTATGCTCGAATTAAAAAAATACCCCCGTAGCAGCAAACCTGCGTACTCAGCGAATTTCCAATGCATATATATGTATCTTAATACCAAATAAAGCCACATACCAAGTTTCATCAATATACATTCATAAATAAACGATTTATGACATTTTAATTATTCTCCATAAGAATAACATGGCAACTGAGTATGCAGGTTTGCTGAAGTAAGGAACACAAAAAATGGGGTTTTATACAAATATCAATATAACTCATGTAGGTAAAGCCACATACCAAATTTCATTAATTTATTTTCATAATGAAGGCAGATAACACGTTACTTATTCTCCATAAGAATAACATGGGGCTGAGTACGCAGGTTTGCTGCTACGGGAGCCTTGGGTAAAAAATTGTTTTTTTGAGCAAATATCAATGGTCCACAACCAGATGAAGCCGTATACCAAGTTTCGTCAGTATACGTTCATAAATAAGCGAGATATAAAATTTTTATTTTCCTCCATAAGAATAACATTAGACAACGTACTGTGTTTAGCACTTTTAATATCTCGGTAACTAATTGACGTAGAGAAATGATCAAAATACCAAATTGTGTGTTTTTTTAAGCTGAATCCAATGGGAAAAAATAAAATTTGACTATTTCCAAAATTATATGTAAAAAATTCGAAAAACCCATTTTTGGGGTACAAAACCCCCCCAAAATACCCCTTCGGATAGAGCGATCTGGCTGGTTTTCGAACTTAAAGTCATAATGTTGCTTTACACGTTTATACCAAATTTCATCAAAATCGGATAATTTTTACGAGAGTTATCGTGCTCACGGACACATATATATATTCCTTATTCTTTCTACAGTATCAAAGTAGTTTTATTCCACATCATCTGATCTTAACCAAATGTGTAAATAACATATGATCTGTTGTTTTTGTTTGTCATTCATTTTTTGTGCTTGATAAAGAGAATACCTCGAAATATTGCAACAAAATGGTGTTAATTTCTTAAATGTATATATATATATATATATATATATATATATATATATACAGTTTCGAACGAATGGTGTTTTTGGGGTCTGGGGACCTCAAAACGAAAAGTTATCATGGTCCCGGGCCTAGGTCTTACCATGCCGACTACGGTAATAGCTTCTTCCCTATAGGGGAAATTCGCTAATAACTTGTATATTTGCACATAATTGTTCCAATGAATCGTTAAATATTTAAATCAGTTCTTTGGAATTTTTTTGACCACTCTCTTTCACCAGTTTTATTTACTGATGATGAAACACAATATTCTAGTCAATACTCACTGCTGAGGCTTGTTGCGGTGATGTTCGAAGCGCAGGAGGCCCCGAGCGTTGGCACTGATAGTGAGGGTGTCGCCAGTGTAGACATCCACACGGAACGGAGCCCCCACCAGCACCACCTTGCTTGCCCCACACTTCACCGTCACTGAGTTCTCCGTTCTCTCCGTCAGTTCAAGCCTGACAAACAATGGGATATTTTAGTACAGGCCTGTTCGCAGTCCTTGGTGTGTAGGGGAGGGAGATAAATGGTGAATAGCCCCAATTACTATTCCCCTCTAACAGTTGCGTACAGTCAACTCAAAATTTCACAAGGACTCGGCTCGACTTCTGCTAAGGTTACATTCTGCCTGCTAATTAAAGTAAAATTTACACCAACAGCACAAATGTAAACAATTACCAAAATAATCAAAACATGTTTTGACAGAAAGATGCATAACTGTACAAAGACGTATGGAGGAGGAAAGGTATAACTGTGTGTGCGCAAACCAGGCGCCAACCAGAGTGAACAGGGCTCTACTTACTACATTTAATTCCATAACAGGGATTAGCTTATTATTATTCCCCAAAACTTCAAATTTGTGGGGTAGCCTATAGAGAAAATCTTAATTCATGAAAGACTTCAGAGTTTGCAACAACAAAAAATACTATAAAAATAAATATTTTACAATTTTTTTTAAATCAATTCATTTTGGATTTTGGGTCATTCCATGTGAAATCACCTAATGCTCGTTGCATGACCATTTTATAATTTTTTTTATTTTCTCACCATGTAATTATCTACTCCTCAGAAGAATAAACCCATTTTTTAATTTTTATCTTACGTGGTTCAGGATTTATGCTTTCTTAAAATTGCCAAGGAGAGTAATTTATAGCATTTTCAAGGGTTTGCGCTAAAAATCATAGCTTCTATGGTTTTTAGGATATTTTAGTTTTGGTTATTTCGTTTTGAAGGTAAGATTAAGATCTTCAAAATGATGTAACTCAAGTTACTTAAAAATAAACTTGTATTTGGTTGTAAATTAATTATAAAAAATGTGTTTTCAATGAGCCGATCGGCCATTTTCAAAAATTAACATATGAAAAAGGGAATGAGACAACAAATTAATTTTTTGTCTATAGAAGCTCCACATGGCAGTCTTTAATAAACATACATAACATCATTAAGATTTGATTTCCTTCCCAATAATATTTGAAGTCAAAAATGGAAATTTTTCAAAATTGAGCTATTTTGGAGTTTAATATTTAAAAAGGGGGACCAGATCAAAAATTGATTTTTTGTATGTTAACTACTTACCTTACTGAGTACTTTGGATGGGTATAAGTATCATTTTGTGGTTCACCGTACTTTCCGAGACATGAGCATAAATGTTAGTGGTAAAATACAGTGTGTTCGCAGTCAATGTTGTTCAGTAGAGTAAGCATTAAAATAATTTATTTTCACATGTGAGGATTTTATTGGATAGTTTAACATAAAAGATATCTTTATGAAACATTTTCACTGTACAGTAAGTGTATATCCATGGTATAACATGGTTTTGTTGAAATTCAAAACGATACGAGAAAGGGTTTGAGTACTTCATTGGACAGTTTAGCATCATACCTGTAATCATAATATTTTAACAGTCTATTTATTTATGTAGGCTTTAGGTTATATTAGCAAAAAAAAATTTCATTACCTATCTTACAATAGATACAAAAATTCTTTACCTAGAAACAAACTATGGTTTCTCTCTTGTTGTGTATAACACTGTGAAATACTATAGGAATATAGCCTATTGTATAGGCCTAAATATTAAGTTGCTATGATAAGTTCACAAATGTAACCTTACCTGAGTAGGTACTGTAGATGGAATACGTTATTATTTTGTGGCTCATTGTACTTTCCGAGATCTGAGCATAAATGTTACAGGTAAAATAGAACGTGTCCGCAGCCATTTTTGTTCAGAAGGGTAAGCATTCAAATAATTTATTTTCACATTTAATGATTTTATTGGAAAATTTAATAAAACAAATATTTTAATATAACATTTTTAATGTATCTTGCAACATAACTGTTTAACATCGTTTAGTTTAAATTAATAAACAATTCGAGAAAGGGTCACACACGATCCTCCAAATAAATTCTTATACTTAATCACCCATTTTCTAATGAGATATGTGCAGAGGTCTTTTAACTCCCCACAATTTACTCTCTTTTCCAACAAATAAATATCCAACTCAGAATAATTCCAAATATCTTCAATTTTGGGAATTCTATAAATGAACTATTGTTGCATGGTTCACTAAGACATACACCTAAAAAACACTGCATTATTGATTAAATTTTAAAATTGACTTCCTTATTCAAGTAGATTCTTACTGTTTAAGTAGAACATTAAATTTTGAAAAATTATATTTAAAAAAATGGTATGTTAAATTTGTGAACTTATAGCAAATTAATTTATACAATAAGCTATATTTTATAGTATTTCACAGCTTTATGCACCAAGAGAGAAACCATAGTTTGTTTCTAGCAGGATAAAATAAAACTACGCCACATCTCACAACACTACAAAATATATTTATACTTATACTGTACTTATATACAAGACGGAAAATATACAAAAAGATGGTACAAGGCCTTCAATTTCAACCAGTCACACTGGTCATCAGGCCCAATTAGCTAATACCCAGGCATACGCTGATTGGTCCTGATGAACCAGTGTGACTGGTTGGAATCGATCGCCTTATACCATCTTTTTTGTATATTTTCCGTAACGTATCTAAGTACAGTATACTTGTATATACATTTTTTGTTGAGAGGTAGTTTTATTTTATCCTGTTAATTGTGACAACACTTATTATGCTACTCAAGAAACTATTTGTTTCTAGAGAGAATTCTTGTACTTATTGTAAGGTAATGACAAAATTTTTGTTGCTAATATTTAACTACAAATATTTGACAAATAATTGCTATTTTTGACTTCAACTATTACTGGGAAGGAAATCAAATCTTAATATGACATTATGTATTTTTAACAAATACTGCTATGTGGAGCTTCTATAGATAACAAATTAATTTGTGATCTCATTCCCTTTTTGATACATTAATTTTTTAAATGGCCGATCAGCTCATTGAAAACACATTTTTTTATAATTAATTTACTACCATACAAATTTATTTTCAAGTTACATAATTTTTACATAATTTATTTACTTGAGTTACATAACTTTGAAGGACTTAATCTTACCTTCAAAACGAAATAACCAAAACTAAAATATCTTAACACTATAGAAGCTATGATTTTCCTTGAAAATGCTAAAAATTTTTAAGTAAGCCTAATGCCTGAACCGCGTAAGATAAAACTTTAAAAAATTGGTTTTATTCATCTGAAGAGAAGGTGACATGGTGAGAAAATCAAAAATTTCTAGAATGGTCACGCTAAGTTCTAAAATTAGGTGATTTCACGTGGAATGACCCTTTTGAGATTGCCTAGATTTTGGCTGATGTTTTGTTTTTCCCAAATGGCTGGGTAGATAAACTATTCAAAGATCCTTCACTTAGAGAACAAAACACTTTGAGCAAATATTACAATTTTCTAATATTTTTGAACTCCAAATGTTTTATGGCTTAATGAATGTTAACATATTGGCTGCTGGAAACATTTTTTGACATTTTCCCGGGTGCTAAAAAATTAAAGTGCTGAACTACTTACCTATGAAGAAGCAGACCGACCATGTGGTTTTCAAGCATTCAGTACTTTACCCGCGTTGACAAGGCACGAAATACAAGGCAAGGGGGGATACAATAACAAACTCCCGCCAAAACAACACGCTAAATAACCTCAATCTAGAGGATTGATGTTTTGAAATATATATGCATTATTTTTTTTAAACAAAAACACTAAAATTACACGAGAATACACTTGAAAATAACGTATCACCGCCAAAAATGACAAATGCCGGATCCGAAAACTGACGCCACCCGACGAACACTTGGGGACCCGCACTACACGCTGACAAAAAACAACCTGTCTCTAGCAAGTGCTGGGCTCACACTAACTGGTTTAGTTTCAATAGAGGGGGAGGCCGGTTCCAAATGTGAAGCGTGTGCGTGCGGCGAAGGCCGGTCGAAATTGACCGCGCCGCAGCGAACGTGTTAAGACTACTTTCAATGTTATGAAAATGGAAGTAATTAAACTTAATGGTAACCTCGAATGATGTTTGAGTTTTTAATGAACCACAAAATGTGTTATAGAGCTTGTTTTAGAATGATATTTTAAGGTCGGGATTGGGCCACACCTTCAATATAGATTCAAATGAAATTTTTTTATCAAAAATTATAAAAACATTCTAATCACAGACCTGTCCCTGGGAGGCTCCTGCTGCAGACTGTGCTGCACTCTGTAGCGTGTTCGCTGTGGCTGAGCCTCATCCACCTCCAGTCGCCACCGTCCGTCTGTCAGCGCGGTGACAGTTGTGCGGAACTGTACGCCGTTCTCAGTGTTGACGAGTATCCCCACCACTTGACTCTCAGTCACTTGCAGTGATTCCAGCTGCAGCTCGTAAGCTGTCCTGCCTGCCTCCATCTTGCGACATCGTCTGGTAACATAAGCACTCAAAGTTAGTACCAAACACAATCAGTCACACAGTTATAACTTTTGTAGACAATAGACAATAGACAATCTTTATTGTACATAACGCCTGAGAAACATTACATAAGTAATTTTTAAGCAGGTACATGGTCAAGTTTGTTTGATATTAACTAAGCCTAACACATTCAAATTCCCTACCTCAAGCTTTCCTACCTTATATAAAATGTATACATAAACCATGTATAAATCATACGCTAAATTTTATCTATAAAAAACTCATCAACTCTATAATAAGCTTTATGGCTCAATGTCTGTTTCAGTTTAGACGTAAAATTTGTTATTGCTAAGCTTTTGAATGATTCAGGTATATGATTATAAATTTTTAATCCCATATAAAGTGGTCCAGTTTCAAATTTTTTATTACTATGATTTGGATATCGAAAAATGTTATTATTATTTCTAGTATGATAGCTGTGATTTATTTTGTGTTTTTCAAAAACAGATGATTTTGTATGAACAAATTTTGCTAGCTCAAGAATGTAAAGAGAAGGTAATGTTAGAATACAATATTTTTTTAAATAAAACTTACAACTAGTTCTTGGTTTTAAGTAGAAAATTGCCCTAAGAATGAACTTTTGACACACGAACACTCTCCTGTAACTATATAAAATTTAGTGCGAAGTACAGTAGAATTGGCGATTATCTGAGTCCAGGTCGATTGAGTTTACCGGGCTAGTCGCAATAAGATAATAAGACATAAAAATAAAACTCTTAAAATTATGGCACAATGATAAGCGATATTAAAACATAGCTTCCTATATAAGGTTAATCTGCTACTGTCTGCATTGGCTGTTGCTAGTTGGTGTATGAAAAGATGACCAGTTCTACAAAATACGACAATATTTCTGAAATTAGGCTATCAGTTTCGCTCATCCACCATTGCATTGTATCGAGTTCGCTCGCCCACTAGTAAGATTGAGTTATCTCTAGTCACACTTAATTCAGTAACCGGAATCATGCAGTTTACTGATGTTTTTTCTTGTAATAAAATAATTTTGTACATTTTAACTAGTTGATCGTTATTTTTACCCCGATAGCACTTTCCCTTTATATTCTATGATTTTTTTTAGATTCGAGGTCGTTTTGGTCCCAATTACCTTACCTATTGCGATTCATCTGTACATTTTGTTATAAACGTAGGTAAACCTTGATATAACTTATATTATTTTATTCACTCACATCACAAATGTATCGACGATCTCAAGTGTGATAAAGTAGGCCTGCAATAGACAGGGCCGGATTTAGGCATGTGCAATATGTGCGGCTGCACAGGGTGGACAAATTTTGGGGGGCGGCAAATTTAAAAAAATATAGCCTACTAAGTGATACAACCAGTGGTGATATTTCGATATTGCTATGAGTGAAAATAAATAGGCAGCGTCTTTGTTCGGAAAATGCAAAAAAGGGCACAGTGTTTCTGTGCTAATCTCCACTGTCCGCTTATAACAGCCCAAACAAAGTACAAGTCGAGCTTAACAAATGTATCTCTGCTCTGCCGCTCTGCCGTTCCATCACCATCAGTCAATCGCTGTCATCGAGATGAGTCATTGTGGTGCATGCGCAAACCTCAGTCCACAGCCTACTACTTAAGTCTCAGCCCTCACGGGCACCGCGCTTCGAAGAGACGGAAAAACACGAGTGGCCCCGAAGTCTGACTTGTCAGACTGACTCGTTTCTCTTCGGCCATCTCCGAGAACGTTCGTTCGGAATGGCAGCGCAGCCTTCGGAATCATTCGTTTATCTCTGGCTATTCTAAGTGCGGTGCCTGACAGGGCCAAAACATTAGTCAATCACCTCGCTCTCGCTGTCCGTCTGTTAGTTGCCTAGTACTGCACTACTACTAGCTGTAGCTGTGAAAACATTGGGTTGATCGCGCATCTGTTAAGGCGGTCCCACACTTCTTGCGAACAGGCCTGAACATTCGGCCGAACATTCTCCCGAATAATGTTCACTGAACATTACGTCCCATATGTTCCCCTATGTATTCAAAAGTTTGTGCAGCTTCCACAATTCTCGTGAACACTCGGAATACTCGGCGGAGTTCGGCCGAATGTTCGGGCGTGTTTGCGAGAAGAGTTGGACTGCCTTTAGCCGCTTGAATTTGTTATTGTCGACTGCCGTTATTATTAACTACTGTGACTACGAGTGGTTGTTTTAACATTATCTAGTATGGAATGTGAAACAAATGTGTGTGTTTGTGTGTGCGTGCGCACGTGCGTGTGTGTGTGTGTGTAGATTTTTTTAGAAGCTTTGATTGTCCGGCTGTTTTGTAGACCTATACCTTGTATTATCTATCCTCTATCATTAAATCTAAGGATATGAAAAATTACCGAGCACATAACAACATAATTTTGTCTAGAAATATATGTCACGGAGCATCCCTTATGTACAACTCATACAACTCTGTTGAACTGAATGAAGGCTAAGGTTACTTTCTTTAATTGCATGATACGTGTTGTTACGGTTGCACTTCCGCAGATGTCCGGTGGAAAAATCGAATGAAAAAATCGATATAAAATATCAATATAAGTTAATGTTTTGAGATTTCGAGATAAATATATCGGATCAAATTGATACAACTGACATATTATAACCGTAATTGATGAACGAAGTGAATCACTGTATTGATGAAGAAGTTTCAGTGGCCGTGTGTGGGTGTGTGTGTGTGTGGGTGTGTTATCGAAATACTAAATAACTGTAAAACATTTCTTAATGACATTTTGAAGGAGTCATTTGGGATACCAAAGGGATGTTTTAACACAGCATTTGTATTTTATTTTGGATTATTAATAATTATTAAAACTAATTTTAATGTTTGATATTCAGTAGTTGAATTGGTTTTCGTAGTAAGCTATTGACCATGGTTGTCTTTAAAATGTCAGCTGGGATTTATCTGTGTTTCACTTGAGGGATTTTTATCCCCTATAAGGGATATTTTGACTGCTTGTGGGATAAAATGGGATTGTGGGATAAAGTGGGATTTTTTTTAAATCGGCATTACGTCTGCTAGTTTGCTTACAACTTTCGACCAGAGCACCTTAGCAATAGCACTTCTAGTGGATTTTCTCGCCGTACTGGCAGTTGCGGGGTTGCCCATTTTTTAACCTCGCTGTCCGCACCTACTATGATTTTATAAACGTCAAAGAACGAACACTGAATCATGTCAATTTCGCTGGCCGAGCCATGTTGGAATTATCAAGCAAACTATTTGCCATTATTTGTACCTACTTCGTACTCTTTAGTACTACCATTAAAAATATTAGTACCTCTCACGTAAATAAATTATTTAATTTAGTTAATTCACCGTATCATTTAACCTATGTCGCATTGCTCAAAATCCTTTGAGGTACTAAAATGTAAAATACCTATAGGTAATTAGTAGATATAAATAAGCTCTATCTAACGGTATAAATATTTTACTAATACATTATTCAATAATCATATAATATTTAACATTAATTGTTTAATTTGCAATGTTTAACAAATCAGTGGGAAAGTGTGGGATATGACGAGGGATACTATAAGGGAGAGTCTGGGATAAAGTGGGATTTTTTGTATCAGTGCGTGGCATATTTTTACCGTAGAGTGGAAACACTGAATCTTTGTTTATAAATTTAAAAAAAAATTAAACACGTTTTCAACTATGAAGTTAGGTTATGTTTTGTTCCATCAATTTTGTTATTTTGAAATAGTTTTAAGATGTGAGTGTTATGTAAATTAATGGTGTTTTGTCGTCTTTAAAACAATGCTTGTATCTATTTAGATTTATTATCAGTTTATTTTTTACTGGAAAACTTCGATGTAAAAGCTAAGTGTTTGGACTAGTGATGATAAATTAATACACTAAGTTTTGGAATTTTTGAATTACTGGGACAGTATAACTCTGTAACACGACTGACTGTGATTGATAATCAAGCGTGTTGTAGACCTATAGTAGTTTATTTACATTGTGAACAAATTACTTGATGGCAGACTTACTAAACGATCATACGTGCTATCTATCTTTATTACATGTAATGTACCAAATAAGCCTCACTGTCACCTAATGACATGGGATTAAAGTTTTGTAATCTACCGGCAGTAAAATAGTCTGGTTACAGTTTATATTTGTTTGCATTTTCTGTGGTTAATATTGATTTTCATAAACAATCAAGATGTCCAAAACTCCGTAATCACAACCGTCTACATTGTTCAAGTAATTACGTTGTAGACAGATTGCCCTCCTGAAAAATTGTTATTAATGTAGATGTTGGATTTTGCTTTTAAACCTCTCGTACTGCGATTTCAGTAGCTTGTGTATTTAAATTCAAACTAACATATATTAATGATGTAAACATTTTTAAATTTAAGGTACCTATGAATTTGATAAGATACTGTTATATAAATAAATCATTGAATACCTTTTTTTACATTAAATGGGTTTAAAACAAGTATATTTCTGTATGTTTAACCCCCTGATTTTGGAGCTGGAAATTAATAGGTCTAATAATAATTGGCAACTTTTCCCTCAGGTGATATATTTAAAACTCGTCGAAAACCATATTAGTCAAAAAATATTAAGTCATTGGCCGAGTCATAAAAAAGCGTGAACAGGCCTGATGGCCATAGCTAGGACCTGTCGCCAAATAAACGCAATCAGTTTAATCTAATTTGCTAGGTACACACAATGGTTTTAAGAGGTTAATTGCTCCACCTCACCCTCCAGGGTTAGATGGAAACGTATTCCGCATATTCTCTATTCATTGTTGCTGGATTAGGAAACCCCAGCATAGCTGCTATAGGCACGTTTTCCACAAGCGGGAATTTTGCGCAGGTTACTAGAAGGTTAGGATATAGCAGGAAAGGAAAGGGTGGGATGGGACAGGCAGCCAAATTGGCCTTTCAGAGTACCAACACCCGTGCCTTGTGACAGCTGTGATCAGACTCAATGTGGACCCGCTCTGCCCTCCAACTGGCCAACTCAACGGATGGGTATCCATGTACAACAGCCAGGGACCATCCGCTGCAAGTGGAGGGACCAAAGGTGAATGGGAAGTTTGTCATAATGGACATCCAAAAAACTTCATATGTAATGACAATTTCATTTGCTGTACCCAATGTCAGCATCCAAACTGGTATAGACTAGTTTTAGGGTATTGGTATTGACTAGGACGAATATTAATAGGTTCCTAGACTAGAGCCTGTACAGACCCTAAATTCAGCCCTGGCCGTCTGTATGCAGAACTTCAAACATGCTAGAATCCAGAATCATTGTCCCTGTCTCGTGTACATTCTATGTGCCTAAGAGTAAAAATATGTTACAGTCAATCAATACAAATGCTGAATTATTTTGACTCAATCCTATCCTACACTATAATATGAGTAAGGTTTACATGCTCGCTTGCTTGGTTGATTGCTTGCAACTCTGATCTCAAAAACGGCTCCAACGATTTTCTTGAAAAATAACTAATGTGTCCTTTCAACTACTTGTGTTGTAAAACCTGATATCTGGGTTAAATATAAGTTCTAGACATGTCCCATCCCCCAAAAAAATCAAATCATGTAAAAAGCCGCTATGGAAAATTAAAAAAATCACATTGGGCTTTGGAGATTAAAATAAAAGCAAGAGTCATAACAGCTGTTCAAAATCTTTCAGCGAACTCTCAAAGTTATACTCATATAGTTTAAACTACCTGGGGCTGAGCTTTGCTAGGGAAAGATCAATCTTGTTCATGACTTGAAGTAGTTTTTCACCATGTACCCTACTAACGAGCATTTTTGAGGTCACCACAGTTGTTATTATAATGCACCATTGAGTCATTCTGGATATGACCACTCTACATGTAATCTTCATTCAAAGGTTTTATTATCTGATTTTATGGAACCACATGGAACTCATGTCGTTTATGATTATTAACATGTGGTTTCCTGAGAGCAGAGATTAAAAGATTTGAGAGAAGATTACACATATAGAGTAGTAAAATAAATCAAAGGGATATTGAGCTATAAATAACAACTGGAGTGACCTTAAAAATGTAGAAAAGAGGCAAATGAGTTATACAAATCTGATTATCAGTAGGGGGAAGTGGTGAAATATGCTCCAAGTCATCTAAACAAACTGACTGGCCTTCCCCCGAGCAAAGCTCGGCCCCCATGTATCATATTCTCTAATATCAGTAAGGTTTGCTCGTATGTTTGCTTGCTTGCTTGCGACACTGATCTCAAAAACGGCTCCAACGATTTCCTTAAAATGTTCGAAATAACTAATTTCTGGGATAAAAATAAGTTCTAGATAGGCCTCATCCCCAGGAAAAATCAAATAATGTAAAAAAACTAAAATGATAAGTTAAAAAGATTAACATTGGGCTTATGGAGTTTTAAATCAACACAAAAGAATTTTTTCAGCTATTCATAATCAACCAGGGAACTGTCAAAGTAATACTCATGTTTTTTATGATTATTAACATGTGGTTTCCTGAGAACAGAGATTAAAAGATTTGAGTTAAGATTACATATATAGAGTAGTAAAATAAATGAAAGGGACATTGAGATATAAATAACAACTGGAGGGACCTTTAAAATGTAGAAAAGAGGCAAATGAGTTATACAAATCTGATTATCAGTAGGGGAAAGTGATGAAATATTACTCCAAGTCATCTAAACTGTCTGACTGGCATTCCCCCGAGCAAAGCTCAGCCCCCCAGGTACTGTCGTGTTAAAACGGATATGAGATGGGTGTTACCACTCCAGTAGCCAGTAGTATTTTTTATTTACATTAGTCCTAAATTATCTGTTCTTGCCACTGTGGAGTTAAAACAGATATGGGAATGGTGTTACCATTCCATTAGTAAAATGTTTGGTTTATTAATTATCTGTTCTTGCTGTTGTGGAGTTAAAACCGATAACAGAAGAGTGTTACCAATCCAGTACCTGCCTACATATCTTTAAAAATTCAGTCTTCGTTCATCCTCTTACGGGAAGAATGAGCGTACACCTAGTAATATATGTTTATACCACCGAAACAACACTTGATTTTCATCTTCATATTATCGGTACAACTGTGTGCATTTCATTGATTGTGAAATTAAACTAAGATTTTTCAATAACCCGACGCAGATCATTTATCACGATACCTCTATAAAAGAGAAGTGAGAATGTCAGGGAAATATTCATTTCAAAATTTTTTTAAAAGCAACTAAAAGAGTATATCCGGGAAATTAAAACTGCAAATGTTTCAATTATTTATGTTAGTTTAATTTTTTTAGTTTCCAGTTAATAAATGTATGATAAATGTACTTGTATTTATTGCGAAACATTAATAATCAAATGAAAATAATCTATTATGTACATCGATATTTTATATCGACTATTTTCATTTGATTGTTCCACCGGGCGTCTGCAGAAGTGCAACCGTTGTTACAACCAGGGGTGCCTACAGGGGAGGATGATAGCACGGGTTGTGCTGTACAATTTTATTTTGGGGAGATTTTTTTATTTTAGCAGGGAGTTTGATTTTTGGGAGGGAATTTTGAAAATAGTACCTTGTTTTAAATGAAAAAGAATGAGATTCATGCAAAATGTGACAAACGACTTTTATTTGGTTAACAGAACAGCATTTTTAGAGTTTATTTTATGTGAACACCAAAATCTGATCTTGGTTAGCTCTCTGTTCAACATCGTCGTGCATCATGTAGTAGGCCTAATATTCGTTCTGCAGGCGGCTGCCTGAATTGTTTCATGCACGACAACTTTAGCTGATCTTACTTCCCATCATTATTGCATTTCCTGATAACTCATATGTGTAATTCCCTGCATAAATATTTGGTGTAGTAGCCACTCACATTTTATGTTTCAATGTGAGGCATTTTACATACACATTTAAAAGAAAGAAGTTAGTTAGCAAGTCAGATGTAACTTTTCAGTATTAAATTAAACCAACGCATTGCAATCAATCGAAGGATATGTTTAAAATAGTTCCTGGAAACAGGGGCATAGTCGGGAAGGGAGGGGATATATATTCCCCACTAAAAATCTGAAAAAATTAAGGGAAAATAATTTCCACTTCTTATTTCAAGTAATTTAAATTTATAGCAGTAAACAGAAACTCATTAGCTCATTGTAAAATGTTCTCAGATTTTGTCATGATTTTGTACAATGCTGAAAATATTTGTTAGTTGGCAAACCTCTATCTTGAACAACTTTTGATGTGAATAGGCTTTTGTTTTATAAAGCGTTTAGGTATCAACTTATGGTTTCTCAATTTAAATACGTTGGATTTCTATTTTAGGTTGTTGTTCTCAAATTATTGATTTTTTTATTACATTAAAATGTATACCTGATCCTTTGAAAATTTTAAATATATGTTAATTGAGAAAGTCATATTTGCCTCCGACGAACGGAACGTCGTACCACTGGTCGTACACTCACTGAGTGCAATCAGGGAACTATGTTTAAATCAATCACTACTATTATATAAAAATGAGGTGGTGTCTGTCTGTCTGTCTATTGTTCCATAACGCCAAAACCAGTGGACCAATTCTACTGAAATTTTGCACAAATATGGTTTATGTACCCAAGGAGTGTCATAGACCTATTGCCATTTAGGAAAGTCCTTAAGGCTCTTTCCAAGTCCCCATCATGTTATTCATATGGAGGAGAGTTTTATTTGGTTTATGACACATATGTTTTTTTCTTAATTCAATTCATTTCAATAATAATAAACAGCTGTTATGAGTATTAATATCTAACTATATGTAGACTGTCATTGTTTTGTTTACAATAATTTTTCTACTCTGAATTTTCACCCCGTTGCAAATCACATAGTAGAGCCAGTTTGTAATAAAAATTCCTATCTTTTACGGTCTTCATAATCTAAAATTATGGGTTTAAAGAAACGATTAGAAATTGCTTTGAGGGGAGTTAGCCTTCACTATGTATGGTCTTTGTGAAAGTTGTGAAATGGGGACTATAAAAGAGTAGGCCTACTTTAGTTTTATATTAGGGAATTATTTCACCCCACATGTTAACACTTAAACAAAACCCTGTTGGAAGTCCTGTGACAAGAGTAGTTATAGGCCTATTTAGTTAACATAATTAGTACAGTATAAGTGTAAATATACTTTGAAGAAATTTGGTACAAACATGTAAAGCTACATTTATGACTTAAAGTTCGAAAACCAGCCAGATCGCTCCATCCAAAGGGGTATTTTGGGGGGGTTTGTACCCTAAAGATTGGTTTTTTGAGTTTTAACGAATTTCTCCTGTAGGGAAGAAGCTATTACCGTAGGTCTCATGGTAAGACTTAAGCCCGAGACCATGATAACTTTTTGTTTTGAGGTTCCCAGATGCCAAAAACACTATTCGTTCAAATTTATATATACTAGTTGTTGCCTGTCGATACTCGACGGATACAGCTCCATTCGTGGTGAGTGGAGCGCTAGACAGATGGTGCGAAACATGTATAAAATGTACTTTTTAAACTGCTATTTCCTTCCAATTATTTTTCTTGTAACAAATTTTAAGAGGAAAAAAATGGATTCAACAATCAGTGAAATTAACTAATATTTTATACAGATAATCTAATTTTTTGGGATATCAATACCGATAGGAAAGAAAGGAGAAAATACCATTACCTTGCATAAGTAATCCAATTGCCAACTACCATGAAAAACACTGTATTTTCCTTTATAAATAATAATAGCTTCTAAATATATATAAAAAAAATATACGGTAAACTTTTTACTAAAACACTTGAATTCCAAGCAAGTTAAACACTTAAACTGTGATTGACTCAGCGTCACAATTTTGGAAACCGCTGAAAGACAGTATGTTTACTTTTTACCGGAAACTGGAAGAGACGTCAGTGTGAAATGCAGTGTGGTGGCAAAAGTGTAAATGATAAAAAGTACAGCATATACTATTTACAATTTTATTAAATACCTTTGGATGTTCCAATGTGTAAGTTCCAGTGTGTAAGTTTACATAACATACCCAAATGCCAAGAACAAAAATATATTTCACAGAAAATACAATGATTTTAGTTAGAGCGTCTGTCAAAGTATTTCTTAAAAACAATAATGCTGCATCCTTACTATGCATACACAGATACTCTTTAGTATTTTATAAACATAACAATTTAATTGTTTACTTAGGCCATGACCTAAGTAGCCTTAGTAGCCTTAGCCTAAGTAACCTTAGTAGCCTAATGAAAGCATTTTCCAAAAATCAGTTTTTTGCTTTTATCACCCTAAAATTAAAAAAAAAACTTAATTTTGGTTTCACCATGTTATAGAGCTTAAAAAACAAATAACATAGTCTTTTGTATTAACAGGTAAAAACAATCCTCATATTTTTAGTTTACAGCTACAAAATAAAAATACCCCCGTCGCAGCAAACCTGCATACTCAGCGAATTTCCAATGATAATATAACATAATACATTAACACTTAAGAGGATTCATAAGAGATATATTCACAAACAAGCGATATTAAAAATTATAATATTCTCTATAAGAATAACATTGGGGATGAGTACGCAGGTTTGCTGCAACAAGGAACACAAAATAATGGGTTTTTATGCTAATATCAATAGAACAACTCATCTAAGTAAAGTCACATACCAAGTTTCATTCATATACATTTATAAGTAAGCGATATACAACATTTTAATTATCCTCCATAAGAATAACATGGGGACCGATTACCTAGGTTTACTGCTACGTGAACCATATGTGAAAATTTTGTATTTTGTGCAAACAACGATAAACCCCAACCAGATGAAGCCATATGCCAAATTTTGTCAGTTTATGTTCATAAATAAGCGAGATATACAATTTTTCTTTTTCTCCATAAGAATAACATTAGACAACGTACTGTATTTAGCACTTTCAATATCTCATGAACCAATTGACGTAGAGCAATGATAAAAATACCAAATTGTATGTTTTTTGTGCTGAATTAAATGGTAAAACTTAAAATTTGATTTAAATAAAAATTACATGCAGAAACCCTAAAAAGCCCATTTTTGGGGTACAGAACCTCCCAAAAACCCCCCTTTGGATGGTGCGATTTGTCTGGTTTTCGAACTCGTTCAAATAAATGGTGCTTTACACGTTTGTACCAAATTTCATTAAGATCGGACCTTTTTTACGAGAGTTATCGTGCTTACGGACATATATATATATATATATACATATATAAAAATTTGAACGAATGGTGTTTCTGGCATCTGGGGACCTCAAAATGAAAAGATATCATGCTCTCGGGCTTAAGTCTTACCATGAGACCTACGGTAATAGCTTCTTCCCAGGGGAAATTCGCTAAAAACTTGTTTTGTTCTTTGTAAGTGGCTTGAATGTTATTATTCTATTAAATTCTTATGGGGTATAATGAGATTATACTTAATCACATTAACCTAGGTTAAGTAGTTGTGGAAAAACAACAAAAAACCTACTCATAAAATCTCCCATGTTGATCTTATAGGAAAAAGGTTTTTGGCTTTTCCTCATTTCATTTTAATGTTAACTTCACATTTGCTTTTATCAATCAGTTCAGCTCCATAAAACAATGATTTTGGTGTTTAAATTGTGATTCTAGACCCAACCGTTGCAGAGATATTCAAAGTGCTAAACACAGTACGTTGACCAATGTTATCCTTATGAAGGATAAATACAATTTTATATCTCGATTATTTATGAATACAACTCGATTATTTATTGATGAAACTTGGTATGTGGCATCACGTAGTACTGGTATATTGCACACAAAAATGGTTTTTTGTTGGTTAAACCCGTAGCAGCAAACCTGCGTACTCAGGCCCCATGTTATTCTTATGGAGAATAAGTAAAAATGTAATGACTCCTTTAATTATAAACATAAATTAATACAACTTGGTATGTGGCTTCACCTTGTTGAGTTAAATTCATATTTGCATACTTTTTGTTCCTTGTTGCAGCAAACCTGCTTACTCAACCCCAATGTTACTCTTATAGAGAATAATTAAAATGTTATATAGCACTTATTTATGATTGAATATTGATGAAACTTGGTATGTGGCTTCGCCTAATTAAATTCTATTTATATTTGCATAAAAACCAATTGTTTGTGTTCCTTGTTTCAGGAAACCTACGTACTCATCACCATTGTTATTCTTATGGAGAATAATTAAAATTGTATATATCGCTTATATGTGAATATATTTTTTATAAAACTTGGTATTAAGTCTTGTGGTATTAAGACATATACAATGCATTGAAAATTCACTGAGTTCGCAGGTTTGCTGTGACGAGGGTATTTTAAAATATAATATTTTAATAAATCAAATGTTATTTTTCACCTTTGAATTCAGCTTAAAAAAAAACTGGTGTTTTGATCATTGCTCTGAAGACGTCAATTGGTTACAGAGATATTGAAAGTGCTAAACACAGTACGTTGTCCAATGTTATTATTATGGAGAAACGGAGAAAAAGAAAAATTGTATGTCTCGCTTATTTATCAACTTAACCTGACGAAACTTGGCATATATTGCTTCATATTGTTGTGTCTGTTGATTTGCAAAAAAACGATTTTTTCCGATAGTTTCCGTAGCAGCAAACCTGTGTACTCAGCCCTAATATTATTCTTATGGAGAATAAGTAAAATGTTATCTCCGTTAACTATGAACATACGTTAACAAAACTTGGTACCGTAAGTGTCTTTACCTAGTTGAGTTACTTATATTGATTCAAAAAAGGTATAGTTATAGTTATACAAATTTGTATAAAAACGCTTTTTTGTATACCTTTTTCAGCAAACCTACATCCTCGAACGCCATGTTATTCTTATGGAAAATAAATAAAATGTCATAAATCATTAATTTATGAATGTATATTGATGAAACTTAGTATGTGGTTTTATGTGGTATATTAAGATACATATATGTGCATTGAAAATTCGCTGAGTACGCAGGTTTGCTGCTACGGGGGTATTTTAAGGTAGTCTAATATAAGTACTATTTAAAAAAATGTAATCTAAAAGTAAATTGTATATTATTCTACAGCATTTTAAAAAACATCATCTAAAAGTAAATTTTACATTATTCCACAGCCTTGGTTATTTTAAATCTTGAGCCCTTACCTACAAAAACTGCTTTGTTCACAACTTTTGAAATTATTTCTGTCCACTGTCTGAACTTGACTCATCAGCAGACAAACCGCTGAAATGATGGTCCAAAAACAAGGCCTGAAAACATTAGAAAGATCAATTAGGACCAGTTACATTGATAGAAAGAGTCCCTAAACCAAAATCATGGTTTACTTAAAACTAGGTTTTACATAATCAATATTTGTTTTTTAATTTCAATTTTTGATGGGTGACAAGAAAGAGTTAAGCATCAAAATCATCCATCGCATAATTTGCGAAGTAAGCTCTCCCAAATAACAGCCATTTATCAATGTCAATCACAATGGGATGATCAGCAGTAAAGATGCCGCTGTGAAACTGACTGCCGCTAAGAAAGGAGTGGGAGAATATTTAGGCCTATTTACAGAAATTTTAAGCCTAAAATTAGCAGGGTGAGATTCAGGACTTTAACAATAAAAAATGTAACCAACAAAATGATAATCTACCACCTTTCAAATGATTGCACACCTTGTTATTTCATATTATAATGTATCAAAACTAAGTAGAATTTTTCAGCTTTCCTCAAACTTCTCATACTTAAGATGAGTAGTGCCAACCTCCAAATCTTGAAACAAAGGTACAATGTAATGTAGGTATGGTAAACTTACTACCTTTATGACACACACACCTTGCTTATGATTTTAAACCTTCCAAATTTATATATATGTTCACATATATGTATTTGTAAAATCTTTATAAATTCATATTTTTCTCTAAATAAGTTAGGTATACCGGTACGGTATCAAAAACAATTTTTGATTATAATCAAATAAATGTTGTAGCCTACATCAATAAATTGCAATTTACCAACAAACAGCGCTCTGCGGAGTTAGGTTGGGTTAATTTTTAATAAATAAGTTAAATACAAATTAGGCCTAATTACCAGACAATTTAACTTACAGAAAATTTGTATTTATTTATTATGACCAACCTAACTCCGCAAAGCGCTGTATGGCAGTAAATTGCAGAAAGTTAGTGTTCCATTAATACCTATTTTAGTTTTTATTAAAAATTTCCCCTTTTGGGGCAATTTTCCAATGGAAAAAATTCTATTGATTTAAGTTTTTATCAACATTTTCTTAGTTACAATTTCCCTCTAGCCTATTTGGAAAAATGTCCCCACCCAATAAACCCGGGACATTCATAACAAAAAATGTTCTTTTCATAACAAAACAAATAAATTGAGAAAAACAATTTCCAAAAAAGTTGGTGCCTGGACATCGACATTTTTACTGTTTTACATAAATAATGAGTAGTATTATTTGTGTTGTTACAATTAACAGGATAAAATAAATTATGTTTACTATCAGAGAATTCTCTGATTGGGTCTGATGATGACTGTTTGAAATCAATCGCCTTGTACCATCTTTTACTTTCTCCCCCAATAATTATTAGGCTACACGAGAAATTAATTCATCGTTCAACATCAAATTCACAGAACCACCACAAATGAAAATTCACCCCAATACATGATGGGAAGAGTCATGAATCAGATTAAAAAAATACACAAAATTGAAGTAAATTGGAAGAACAGAAATAAGAAAAGTGAAAGAAATTATACTTAATAAACAATCCTTTATTTTCATTGGATAATTTTTTGTAGAAAAAAAAACGTAAAAAGTAGAAAATTTAAGCTGCAGTATTTTTAGACTTAATATTTTTTGTAAAAGCCTACACAATTTATAATTGTTTTTCGACAAATAAATATTATTATTATTATTGGTATTTAAAGGGAAAGTACCGTAGGCTATTGTTTTTGTATAATTTTTTAAAATTTGAGTTGTTAGTGGAAATATTTGTTTTGGTGCTCCCTGAACACAAAAAAGTTATTTTTACGTGATGTCAGTCTGTGTAAAGAGCTAGAGACTACACCAGTTGCCCAATTTTGATGAAATTTGGTATGTAGGTACTATTCCACAATATCTCCAGGTGTTTTTTTCATTATTAGGAATTTTGTATTTTTAAGGGAAATCCTCCCCCAAAAACCGCTAATAAACATGAAAAATCCAAATTTCTCAAAAACGGCTCTAACTCTAACGGTGTGATTTTAATTAAACTTTAACTTAACTTAGTGGTTTGTAGAACTTAGGTTTCAAACAGAATGACACCACCCACATTTCTGGAAAAATATGGGTTCAGAAATTACAGGACTTAAAGCATCCAAAATTCTGTTTTTTGGGTTTTTTATAAAAAAACATAAATGTAAAAAAGTATTACTTATCACCATTAAACAGAGCTCAAAAAACTAAATAATTTAGAATTTTGAATTATTATACTGTATACTACAAAATTGCTGGTTAGGCTACGAAGAAAAATTGAAATTTTCATTTTGTGGTAAACACAGTACGTTGCCCAATGTTATTCTTATGGGAATACAAAAATTACAATTACTCTCTTATTTACTGATCAATTTCATTAAAACTTGATATGCAGGTCAAGTTAGCATTGACAAGCAGAGGATGTTCAAAATATATTGCCACTTAACCCTGGTGGGGATGAGGAGCATTTCCCCTCTTAAAACCACTGTGTGGAGCAAAGGATTAATAGTGCCCCGAAAAAAATGGATTTGGGTGGATATTTTTAAAAACAACTTGTTTGAAAGATTTCTTGTAGCCTACATTCGACCGTACTTTATATTCTGTATTTAGTAATTTATTCATTAAAGTTGGGCTAAAAGGGAGAACGTATGTGTCAGTTTCCTGATACCGTTTATTTTGTATGTTTACCGTCTTGTATGCAAGTAAAGTAGGCCTAGGTCTACCTATAGCCTAAGTGTAAATATATTTTTGAGTGTTGTGAGACGTAGTTTATTTTATCCTATTTTATATACTAAGATGAGAATGCCAAATGATAAAAAAATAATTTAAGCCCTATACGTTACTTACCATTTTCAATAAATTCAGAACAAAAACTAGGTACGTTTTTGTGTCAAATACTGAGTAAACTTAGCTATTGCATAGGGGTTTACATTATTACTATTTTCTGTGCAGAAGTTAAGTAAGTAAAGACGCTTTACTTGTACCAATTTCTACCTAATAGCCTAAACTAACCTATACCTTACCTAATGTTGATACCGGTAGCCTAATCTAATTTTCCATAAAATTTGAAACTTAGATTTTTTTTAACAAAAATAAGTGTAAGTCTATCTTTTAAGTTATTTGTAAGTAATAGCCTATATTTAAAAAAATCAGTATCAAAGACTTGGTGGTTTAGGTACTCTATTAACACATACGCTGCGGGAAACCCCGATCGGGAGTTCCTCGGCAATGCTATTCATCTATCATCGGTAATTGGTCAGCATCGTACCCAGACCTCAGTCGAATGCTGTAGCGTCTAGTAAAAGGCCAAGTCATTCTCGCGTTGCGTTGGTTGGGATTACCCACCATTACTGTTGAGCCAGTGACAACCTGTGCGTGGCGCTCGAGTTGTGCGCATATGTTGCGTGTTACTCTTCACTATGGAGCCTGTCCCTGGACCTTCATATTGTAATTTATTGCCTTTATAATATAATATGTTATATCGTATTTAAAAGTAATATTCATATAAGTGACATTATTGTTTTACATACCGTATATATAAATATATATATGGTTTTTACCCTGGTGCTGGCGACCCCGTTCGGGGTCAAAAATGGTTGCCTTATTTTATTTAACTTTTTTTTATCATAAACTCTCTTTTTACAGGGTGTCCACAGAAAATTTGTCATTAATTTCCCTGACTATTTACCATTGATTTCCCTGACTCAAGAACTTTACTCGAAAGTTATAGTATAACATACACAAAAAAATATTACTGCCTAGGCAAGTTATATCTCAGAAAATACTGAAATATGTATTAACAGATTACAATGGAATAATTAATTTTGAAAAAATATGGTATTCAAAATAAGGAAGGAAAAAATAAAACCCAGCCTCCTCCGTCCCCACAGCTAGCCAAGATCTCTCCCCACTTTCTTTTTACCTTCCTATATACTTTTTAGGTACTTTGGTATTATACGGATGCCACTATTTTTGGAGGTTAAATTTTTACCGGATACAAAGGATAACTACATAATTCGAAAAAACGTACTTTTATTGACTTACTGTACAAATTTTACATCATTCTGATGAGTGGTCTTTGTGTTTTGCCTCCCAAAAGGCAGCGATGATCGCAGCGCTAGGATCGTGTTGAATGTGTTGCCGCCGCTAGCAGCCACACCCGATCGCCACATGTACTCCGCCAAATATACAGCGCGTTGCGGCAGTTATGTTAGGATGGGTTATCATAAAAATACGTACAGTTTCCTCTTCATTTCGAGGTAAATCCCACACCAAAAGAACGTCACTCATTATGAAAACAAATGTAACGTAGTGCAAGGCAATAAATCACTTATGACACTGACCCAGATACAGGCGGTGACAGGTGATGCGCGCGCTCCGATCAACGACCCGACCTTGGCCTATTTGGAGGGGGTTGGCGGCCGGAAGTATGACTCATCAGGTATCATTCGATTCGTAACGAAACAAGGAAAGTCCTACAATCATTTTTATGATAACCCATCCTAACATAACTGCCGCAGCGCGCTGTATAAGGGTGGCATCCGTATAATACCAAAGTACCACTTTTTATTATTTATTTTTTATTGAATTTACAAAGTGTTTACAAAATTGAACTTAAACTTAGCCTATTTAAGACAACTCAAAACATTAACTTACAACATTACTATAACAATATTTGTATTGCAATTTGAATTGTAATAATAAAGTTGTAACAGTTTAATGTGCACTGCTGTTGCAACAATATCCTACTAATATTAAATTAAATTAAGTTATAAGATAAAATAGGAACTAATTATACCCCCGTCGCAGCAAACCTGCGTACTCAGCGAATTTCCAATGAATGTATATGTTTCTCACTACCACATAAAGGCACTTACCAAGTTTTATAAAAATAAATAAATAAATAAATGATCTATAGCATTTTATTTATTCTTCATAAGAATAACATAGGACTGAGTATGCAGGTTTGCTGCAACAAGGAGCACAAAATATGTGTTTTTATGCAATTATCAATTTAACTCAACCAGGTGAAGCTACATACTAAGTTTTATTAATTTATGTTAATAATTAAGGGAGATATAAAACTTTACTTATTCTCCATAAGAATAACATTAGGGCTGAGTATGCAGGTTAGCTGCTATGGGGACAACCAACAAAATATTTGTTTTTTGTTCAAATATCAATATACCAGTACAACATGAAGCCACATACCAAGTTTCATCAATATACATTCATAAATAATCGAGATATCAAATTTTATTTATTCTCCATAAGGATAACATTGGACAACGTACTGTGTTTAGTACTTTGAATATCTCTGCAACGGTTGGACGTAGAATCACAATTTAAACACCAAAATGATTGTTTTGTGGAGCTGAAGTGATTGGTAAAAGCAAATGTGAAGTTTAAAGTAAAATTAACTGAGGAAAAGCCAAAAACCTTTTTCCCATAAGATTAACATGGGAGATTTTATGAGCATGTTTTTTTGGATTTTTTCCGCAACCACTTAACCTAGGTTAATAATTCAAAATACCATATTATTTGTTTTTTTAAGCTCTATAACATGGTCAAAACCGAAATTAAGTGTTTCAAAAATTGTAGGGTGAAAAATGCAAAAAACTGATTTTTGGAAAATTTAAAACCCCCATAAACCCCCCTTCCCATAGTCCGATTTTTCTGGTTTTCGAACTTAAAGTCATAAATGTCACTTTACACATTTGAGCCAAATTTCATCAAAATCGGACGTTTTTTACTCAAGTTATCGCATTCACGGACACATATATATATATATATATATATATATATATATAGATATATATATATAGATATATAGATATATATATACATATATATAAATTTGAACGAATAGTGTTTTAGTCATCTTGGGACCTTAAAAAAAATTTGTCATGGTCTCGGGCTTAAGTCTTACCATGAGACCTACGGTAATAGCTTCTTCCCTATAGGGGAAATTCGCTAATATTACAACTTATCATCATCCTAGAACAAAAAAGAAAAAGATTAATACATTAAATATTCCAAGCACAAATGTACGACAATAAATTGAATTGTCGAACATTTGTGAAAAATCCTGAAAAATGCTACAATAGTCAGGGTTACGGCCAACTAGAGCATTGAAAAGTCCCCTCAAATCCATCATTGGGGCGGATTTCCCTAACTTTCCAGACTCTTTTCCTAGTTCCCTGACCAGAATGTTTTTCCCTGACTATCCCTGACTTTCCAGAATGTGGACACCCTGTTTTAGGTTATATTTAAGTTTAGTTGTTTACACCGTAATACTAGGTGAATTAAAACAAAAATAAAATTAGCACCAGGGTAACCTATTGCGAATAGACGGCCACAGCGAAAGTGTTAACATTACCACCATAATTGTTACTAATTATGTTAAAACATTTTTCTTTAACAAATAGCCTAAGTTTTTAAGTACTTTCAATTTTGAACAGATCAGGTCAGCCAGATAGTCTAACTTGCATCAAAATTAGGCTAAATCTCGGCTGCACTTCCATATAACTTACGCCCGATAAAACAATCAAATGAAAATACTCGATATAAAATATTGATACATATCGATATTAACAATAAATTATTTTCATTCGATTATTACCGTTTTGTAATGAATACAAGTCAAGTTATCATACATTTATTATAATTGAAACTGAACAAAAATTCAACTAAACTAAAATAAAAATTAACATTTAACATTTAAGTACTGTTTTAATTTCCCTGATATACCATTTTGGTTGCTTCAAAAAAATGTAAAAAGACACTTTAAATTCCCTTTTATAGACGCATTCTGCTAGATGATCAGCTATGTTGGAAGATTTTAAACCAATTTTTAGTGATTTTTTTACTAACTGAAATGTCATGTTTATTTACCGTTTTACAGCACCGAAACAACACTTGATTTTCATCTTCTTATCATCGTTACAAACTCTGCATTTCATAGATTTTGAAATTAAACTACGATTTTTCAAAAACTCGACAGTATTTTCTTCCTTGTTTACTTAAAACATTTTTACAAAAAATTATAGGCTACCGGTAGTTAATTATCTCATTCAAATTACGTGCCATTTTTTCAAATAAAATTGTAAAAAAAATGTAATAATAAAAACATATTACGATTATAATAAGTCAGCTGTATCCGATTTGATCCAATATATTTATATCAATACCCCCGTCGCAGCAAACCTGCGTACTCAGCGAATTTCCAATGAATGTATATGTTTCTCACTACCACATAAAGGCACTTACCAAGTTTTATAAAAATAAATTAATAAATAAGTGATCTATAGCATTTTATTTATTCTCCATAAGAATAACATAGGACTGAGTATGCAGGTTTGCTGCAACAAGGAACACAAAATATGTGTTTTTATGCAATTATCAATTTAACTCAACCAGGTGAAGCTACATACTAAGTTTTATTAATTTATGTTAATAGTTAAGGGAGATATCAAACTTTACTTATTCTCCATAAGAATAACATTAGGGCTGAGTATGCAGGTTAGCTGCTACGGGGACAACCAACAAAACATTTGTTTTTTGTTCAAATATCAATATACCAGTACAACATGAAGCCACATACCAAGTTTCATCAATATACATTCATAAATAATCGAGATATCAAATTTTATTTATTCTCCATAAGGATAACATTGGACAACGTACTGTGTTTAGTACTTTGAATATCTCTGCAACGGTTGGACGTAGAATCACAATTTAAACACCTAAATGATTGTTTTGTGGAGCTGAAGTGATTGGTAAAAGCAAATGTGAAGTTTAAAGTAAAATTAACTGAGGAAAAGCCAAAAACCTTTTTCCCATAAGATTAACATGGGAGATTTTATGAGCATGTTTTTTTGGATTTTTTCCGCAACCACTTAACCTAGGTTAATAATTCAAAATACCATATTATTTGTTTTTTTAAGCTCTATAACATGGTCAAAACCGAAATTAAGTGTTTCAAAAATTTTAGGGTGAAAAATGCAAAAAACTGATTTTTGGAAAATTTAAAACCCCCATAAACCCCCTTCCCATTGTCCGATTTTTCTGGTTTTCGAACTTAAAGTCATAAATGTCACTTTACACATTTGAGCCAAATTTCATCAAAATCGGACGTTTTTTACTCAAGTTATCGCATTCACGGACACATATATAGATATATATATATAGATATATATATACATATATATAAATTTGAACGAATAGTGTTTTAGTCATCTTGGGACCTTAAAAATAAAATTTCACGGTCTGGGGCTTAAGTCTTACCATGAGACCTACGGTAATAGCTTCTTCCCTATAGGGGAAATTATTGAATTTAAACTAACATGCTGTATATAACAACATATGATTTTATCTAAATCATGTGTGTTAATGTTTATGTTGTCAGTTACTGTGAATTATAATGTTTTTATGGTTTAAATAAAGTTTAACAACTTTACATTTTTTTGTTATTTTTAATTGGTTATGGGCCCAGTAAAGCTCTGTTCTTTAATTAAACATGGATATGAAAGTACAGATTCAAAAGATAGATGGAGCTCAGTCATGGCGTCGATGGAAAAGGCAAATGGAATTGATGTTGAAGCATCATGGGGTCTTGGACATTGCAAAGGGCCAAAGAACTATGCCTGTGGTGGTTGACCTTGCTGATGGAGCTGAAGCTGATGAAAAAGCACGAATTGAACAAGCTCACAATGTGGAAGTAAGATCTTATGAGAAAGATGATTCTCTAGCCCAAGTACTAATGGTAAGTGCTGTAGATGATGCACATGTTGAATTGACAGCAACATGCAGCTCAGCAAAGGAAATTTGGCAGAAGTTGCTTAGTGTATATGAACAGTCTTCTAGTCAAAGGTTAGACAGAACCTTGGAACAGTTTTTCTCGGCCAAGGTAACTGATGATGAGGAGTTGGTTCAGTATATTTCTCGTTTGCAATTAACATTTAGGGAAGTAAATGAGGAGTTGCAAAAGCACAATGCTAATGTCCTACCTGAAATTGTACTTATGTCGAGAATTATGAGCACATTACCGAGTGAATTCTTTGAATTTAAAAGCGTATGGGAAAGTATTCCGGTTACAGATAGAAGTGTAGATCTTTTGATTGAGCGAATCAGGCTCATTGAGTCAAGGTTACCTTATAAGAGCGTAACAAGTGGAGGGCATGTGTTACAAATAAATAAGAAACCAGTTAAGTCACCAAGTGGTGATAAGGGTGTTAATGACAAATCTCTTAGCTGCAGTTCAAAGGTTAAGTGTTTTATTTGTAAAGGACCGCACTACGCAGGCAAGTGTCCTCAGAATGCTAGAAACTTGAAACACTATAAAAGTGGTGGAAATTCTTCGAAAGAGAACCAGAAGAAATCTAGTCCCTTTTTATGTTTTGTAGCTGATGGTCAGGATAATGATACATTTATTGCTGACTCTGGTGCTTCGCAACATATGTGTTTTAAGAGAGAATATTTTAATACTTACCAAGTTTATTCTCAGCCTGTTTCAGTCACAGTAGCTAATGGAGAGGCTATTTATGCTGAAGGTGAAGGCGAAGTCCGTGTTCTTGTACAAATTGGCAAGAAGAAAATGGTCCGAGTACTAGAGGGAGTATGGTATGTACCCAAACTTGGGAGAAATCTTCTTTCAGTATCCAGGTTAGTTGAAAAGGACTACATTTTTAAGGCTAATAAAACTAAATGTGTTTTTATGAAGGATAATAAACCACATTTATTTGGACATAATGTAAACGGTTTATATGAGCTGGAAATGTCTGTTTTACAGAATAATACTTCTGTACAACTTGCAAGTGGTCCTAAAAAGACTTTGCAAGAGTGGCATGAGAGTTTAGCACATCAAAATAAGGCCCATGTGTATGAATTTCTGCGAGCTCATGGGATCTCAGTAGCAAAAGATGATGTTTTCTGTGAGGGATGTGTATTAGGTAAGCATCACAGAGAAACTTATCGTACACGAACTTTGAAGCCTGATAAGCCAGGTGAAATTATAAGTGGTGACTTATGTGGACCAATGGAAAATACTTCTCTTGGTGGTAGTCGTTATTGTCTGGTGTTGAAGGATTATTATACTAAATTTCGACGAGTTTTCTTCTTGAAGGACAAAACGGAAGTACCTGAGTCAGCAATAAATGTTTCATTATAATCTTCACCATACATTTGAGCATATCCTTTTGCTACTAGCCTTGCCTTATAGCGCTCAGGATTTTGTTTTCTAGTTAGAACCCACTTCAGACCAATAATTCTCTTATTATGTGGACGAGGAACTATCTCAAATACTTCATTTTCCTTGATTGATGCCATCTCATCATTCATTGCAGATTGCCAGTGCCACCAATCGGGACTATTCACTGCTTCCTTGTATGTAGGACCAGCCTCAGCAAGTAGGACATAGTCTTGGAGATAAGCAGGAGGTCTCCTTTGACGTTGAGATCGGCCATCATCTCTGTCATTTAAATTTATGGCAACATCGACAACATCACTGTTGCTACAACAACTTTCTTTAGACACTTCTTCATCTGCTCCATTTCCAACATTATTTGTGCCTTCTGTTGTTGCATCCTCCTCTTGATTTGGAACACTTGGTTTGAGAATAACATCTATCAAATGAGGGGACTGGATTAGAGGGGTATCAATGTTGTCTGTGCCCTCTGCTTTTACATCTTTATCTCCTCGTTTTGAGACTCTTGGCTTGAACACAACATCTCTACTTGTGACAATTTTTGGAGCAACATAAACTCTATAGCCATCTTGTTCATCACAATAACCGACTAATAATCCAGGTACTGATTTAGCTGACCATTTCCTACGTTTTGATTTTGGAACATGAACATAACATTCAGCACCAAACTGACGAAAGTGTTCAAATGTCGTACAATCCTTTTGAAACCATAGCTCATAAGGTGTTTTACCACCTACAGACGGTCCAGTTCGGTTGATCACATGACATGCAGTGTTCATCGCCTCAGCCCACAAATCCAAAGGAAGATTCTTTGCATACAGCATACTACGCGCTGCTTCGACTAAGGTTCGCATTTCACGTTCAACGGAACCCATTTGTTCTGGTGTGTATGGCATGCTCGTTCTTATACTAATACCGCGATCAGAAAGCAACTTCTTCACTTTAGTATTGCAGAATTCTGTTCCGCCATCACTCATGAATGTCTTAACAACATGACCCGCAGTCTGACACTCATTTAAGAAAACTGTTAGAAATTCGCTAAAATATAAAAATATTTCCGTATATTTTATAGATTATTTTCATTTGATTGTACCACCGGGCTTATACGGAAGTGCAGCCTAAATCACTAATCTTTCATTAGGGAAATTGATTCAGATTATTATATTCTACATAAATAATCCCCTCCCCCTCAACAAAGCATAGCTGTAGCCTTGTCCTAAGACATCAGTGGGAATAAGCTTTAATTCCCCCTCTTTGCCCTTGAGAATAAAGATTTTCAGAGCTTTAAAAATATGTGTATCAAATCGTTAAGCAACAAAAACAATTATAAAGTTAGTAAAGTGTTAGACTGAAAATGGACCCACAGGAAAACACTAGGCCTGCAGACCGAAAGTATGACTTAAGCATAATTAACAAAGTTCAATAGTTATCTTACCTTTCAATTCCAGTCATTTGTGCAATTTGTAAATTGCTCTCCAGGATTAGCGTTTTGTACAGACACAAACCATGAACAGGCCTTAAAACCGTACGGAAATTCTTAGATCAAGCTAAACAACTCACGCCGCCGGGTTAATCATACCAAAACGCTCTCTTCTCTTCTCTCTTCTTCTCTTCTCTTTACCTTTCCCGTGTTTTGCTTTCTGCTTCATATATTTTTTTCATGTTGGTGTTGGCATACGTGTTTTGAGGTAGTAGCCAGCAGTCTACAGATGGTGGCAAAGAGGGTTGAAATTAGGCAGTGGCTACGTACACGTCCGACGTGAGCCGCTACTGGTCACGTCCGTTCCAAATTATGCACCGTACGTTACTTTCCTGTGATTTTTAAAACAAATTGAGAGCCAGAAAACCTCCTAACCTAACCTAACGTAACCTAACCTATCCTAACCTAACGTAACATAACGTAACGTAACCTAACCCAACCTACCATGCAAATAAAAAAAAGAAAAACCATGCGGTAGCAAAATGAATTTGCCCTTACATTGGACGTGTACGCAGTCACTTCGTTGAAATTAACATGTCTTAATTTTCTCTGAAAAGTTATTGATTATCTAAAATCAGTGATTACATAGTCATAACCAATGTTATAAAATAAAAACATCCTTGTATACATAACCATTAATATCATGTTCTAGAGACATGAACCTCCTCCGTGATAAGTTACACGGTTACACCAAGCAGTTATATTGGTAATACTGGAGACAACACTGAACGACGAGTGGTTGCCCGAAACTGATGAACAAAATTGCGAGCCGTTCTTTGCCAAATTTTGGTGAGGAAAATAATTACTCGCTGAAATCGAACGAGTCGACAACATTACTCGAACAAATACCTACTCATGATTTGAACATTAATAAACTTGTAATTGTTTATTTGCTCATAAATTATCATATTTCACGACAAGTTAGATGCATAAATCAAACGAAAAATGAATTTGTTCCAACTTTATTACTTTTATTCCAGTGATTTGCATGAGTAGATTCAATTAAAGGAATAAAACAGCCAATTAGGATAGTTCAAAGAACGAGAAATTTGCCTCACCAGAGTCAGAGTGTGTACCAGCCTGACAAAATTACCGGCTCGTTTTTTTTTCGAAAAAAATAGTGAAGCAATGTTACCTCCAGTTATACAATGAGCCGTAACAAAGTCCCGCCACGCGATGTCACGCCTCTTGTTGTGAAACTTTTTTGTTATAGTGATGTTTTGTGCTCTGTCGATGTTTGGGTCTGACGCCACACCGGAAAGCTGTTACCTCGTTGTGTGTCCTTGCGCGTCTCGTCTGTGGACCCCTGAACCGTCTCTTGCACGAAACGCGGTTTTCTGCCTCATAAGGGCCGCGATTGTCTGAGGTCACTCCACGTTATTTCTGTTTCTCGTCAAGATTTTTGTGTAAAGTACGTCTTGTGTATTTTGTGTTGTTCTGTGTAAAGTTTCGTCTAATATGGAGCAAGCCTTAAACGGTCAAATGGGGTCCCGGAGCGGAGCGACCACTTTCTGCATCTTGGGTCGCGGCGGAGAAGACTTCCAAGGTGTTCTTCCCCCTCCACCTTGCCTGCCTCACTGGACCTGGGCTTCCTCTCCTGCCTGCCACGTCGCCCTCCAGTGGTCACCACCTGCAACCTAACCCACCCAGAACCGCCAGCCGCAAGTTTAAAAATGTTTTATTTATAAACTGTTTATATTTATTTATTTATGAATGCTCGAGGACCCTTGGACTAATAAGGTTTTGAAGTTTCTCCCCGTTTTTTAGTTTTAAGTAAATGTTTTTTTATTCTTTTTATTTAATTGGGGGCCCCTAGAAAACAAAAAGTCAAGCTAAACTCAAGTCAATCGTTTTCACTGTAATAATAATTGTATTTTATGACTAGTTTTGTTATTTATTTATGAATTTACTATACCCTTTTGGGTACTTTGGTATTATACGGATGCCACTATTTTTGGAGGTTAATTTTTACCGGATACAAAGGATAACTACATAATTAGAAAAAACGTACTTTTATTGACTTACTGTAAAAATTTTACATCATTCTGATGAGCGGTCTTTGTGTTGTGCCTCCCAAAAGGCAGCGATGTCCGCTAGGATCGTGTTGAATGCGTCGCCACCGCTAGCAGCCACACCCGATCGCCACATGTACTCCGCAAAATATACAGCGTGCTGCGGCAGTTATGTTAGGATGGGTTATCATAAAAATACGTACGGTTTCCTCTTCATTTCGAGGTAAATCCCACACCAAAAGAACGTCACTCATTATGAAAACAAATGTAACATAGTGCACGGCAATAAATCACTCATGACACTGACCCAGATACAGGCGGTGACAGGTGATGCGCGCGCTCCGGTCAACGACCTGACCTTGGCCTATTTGGAGGGGGTTTGGCGGCCGGAAGTATGACTCATCATGTATCATTCGATTTGTAACGAAACAAGGAAAGTCCTACAATCATTTTTATGATAACCCATCCTAACATAACAGCCGCAGCGCGCTGTATAAGGGTGGCATCCGTATAATACCAAAGTACTCAATTTTGAACCACTTTAAATTTAAAAGCCTCACTAACAATTTTAAAAGAATGTTAATATTTTAAATTTTGTTGAACTTAAGAATTTGGAATTTGGCAATTTGTGATTTACTACTTGTTTATTGATGATTTATTTATTAGAATATCTGGAACTGTAATTGAGATCTGTAAACTAAAGGGAAGGTGGGAGTAAACTGATGCTGTTGGAGAAATGAGTCCTTTTGATATATTTGCTGTTTGTGAATTGTTGTTAATTGAATTACAGATTAGTGCCTCTCAACAGTGAGTTTTTCTTGAGCTTTTCCTCCACGGCCTTCCTTATTGTTAGGTAGGGCTGTGAGCCGCACTTCGCCCCGTCTCCATAGGAGCACGCTTCCAGCTGATGGTTCGTGTGGGTGCGAGTGCGGGGCCGTGGTTCAGATGGTAGCAAAGCGTGGTTGTGGTCGTCGTCCTAGGTTGTGGACCACACACTGATTCATGACCTGGAGAACTTGATCGTGGCCGCGTTATAGTTTTGTGAAAGTGACGTGGTTGGATCTGGTTTCTGGGTATTTCTGGACTGGCAGTTTTTGGGAATTTGTTGTTCTGGTGTAGGGGATGCACACACTGTGTTTTTTTATTCGGAGCTCGCCCTTAGCCGAGGCACAAGAGGTGGAATCAGGTTAATGTCTTGCTTCCTGCCTACTAAACCTCCGCAGGGAGCAAGGGATCCTAAAGCATGGCAGAACCACAAAATTGAGAAATTTGTTTCTGTGCTCATCCCACTAGACAAGTGTTAGGTGGTGTTGTTTAGTGTATGTATGTGTGTGTGTGTGTGAGTTCATGTTCAAGTCTTGCGGTTTGTGTTATTCTGTTTTGGGACCTCATTTGACCGTAGGCAATTCGGTCCAGACCCTTTAGGAGGTTAAGTTTTGTACGTTATTTCTTGTTGTTTTGTCATTGTTGAGTTTTGTGCTGACTGAGAGCAGAATGTGATCCATTGTACTCGAATATTTGAGGGGTCCGGAATTGAATTTCGAGTTTCTGTCTCGAGGGGAGAAACCTGAGAAGAGGGTGCGAGATCTGAGGAGTCAGTATAGGAGGTTGGTAAGTGTGCCTCACGCCTGGCAGACTAGCCTGGTATTGGGCGATGAGCTTGCTGCCTTTCAGAAGCGGGTAGAGGAGTTGAGTGGAGAAATTGGATGTTGGACAGCCCTACCTACTGGTGCAGCGAAGACCTCTGCTCTTACTCAGCTCCTACATTGGCAGGGAAGATTGAAACTGCTTAGTGATGCACCTGACATCCAGGAAGTTTGGGCTGAGTCCAGAGAATCAGACTTACAGAAAATCGTTGATCTGGTCAGAGGTAACAAATCTGTGAAGGAGACGGTGGAGGTTTTTGAGAGGGTCGCCAGTAAACCCAACCCAGGACTGAGCGTAGAGATCACTGTTGCGGAATCTGAGGGTAGTCATATTGCCACTCACCAATCTGTTATGGGATCCCCTGGGCGAGTTGATGAAGGAACTCTACAATTTCTCACCTTTGCGGTGACAAACCACCCACATTGGGTACCCTACCTAACCTCGCTCAGGGCATGCAAGAGACCAGAACACAAGTATTGTCCCATTCTTTTGCAAGTCTGCCACACCCCCTTGCCTCCGCTTTGAGTGGGTTTCGGCCTGTGGATGGTCTGGAGGTTGAGCCTCTGCTGGATTTCCTTGAGAAAGTTCTACGTCTGAGGGAGTTTCCGGGGATGTCAGATCCTACTCTGATGGAGTTGCTTGCTCGATATTGACTCAAGCCTCTGGGAGACCGATTGTTGGACTGTTTGAGACGTCACGTGAATTTTGACACTTTTCATGGAGAGGTGCTTGAGCTCTTTGTGCCCATCCGGGTAGTGGAGAGATTCTTGGAATTTTGATTCCAACAGTCATCCATTGTGTTGTGTGAGGTCTGTTGTTGTTGCTGGATTAGTAAACCCCAGCATTGGCTGCTAGTCACGTCTTCCACAAGCGGGAATTTTGCGCAGGTTACCGGAAGGAAAGGATGTAGCAGGAAAGGAAAGGGTGGGATGGGATAGGAAGCCAAATTGACCCTTCAGAGGGCCAACTCCCCTGCTCCTGTGACAGCTGCTGAGATCAGGCTCAAACAGGCGGACCCCGCTCTGCCCTCCAACCGGCCAACTCAACTGACAGGGCATCCATGTACAACAGCTAGGGACCACATTCTCAAGTTGAGGACCAAACCTGGAGTTTCCATCCCCAGCTACTGCAAATGGAGGAACCAAAGGTAAAAGGGTTGCTCGTCATAATGGACAGTCAAAAGACTTGCCATATGTAATGACAACTTCATTAGCTGTACCCAATGTCAGCCTCAAAACTGGTATAGCCCAGTTTTAAGGTTGTTCTGGGACGAGTGAGGTCTGATTTTTGGCCTAATTGATTTTAGAAGGAATGCCTCCTAAAAACTTTTAAAAAAATCTCAAAAAAATTAGAATAATTTACATTTAGGTCTGCTGTATTAATCTTTGAGTGGTGTAAGCTAGTCAAAAAATTAGCGGTTGATTTTTCCGTGAAGTGTCTTTTAAATCCAACAGGTTTAGTATTTGTTTTATGTTTTCCTGCACAATGATGAATACTTAACATTCGATGGTCGGTGAGGCCAGCCTCAAGCATATACTTTGTGTCTGGAGGAATTTTTTGTTAAGATATTGTCCATGCAAGTTGCTGATTTTTTGGTCACTCTAGTTGGGTAAAAGAAAATTAAACTAAAGTCCATAGGATGCAACAGGGTTTTAGCGAATTTCCCCTATAGGGAAGAAGCTATTACCGTAGGTCTTATGGTAAGACTTAAGCCCGAGACCATGATAACTTTTTGTTTTGAGGTCCCCAGATGCCAAAAACACCATTCGTTCAAATATATATATATATGTGTCCGTTAACACGATAACTTGAGTAAAAAACATCCGATTTTGATGAAATTTGGCTCAAATGTGTAAAATGACATTCATGAC
This sequence comes from Allygus modestus, assembly GCA_963675035.1. Lineage (NCBI taxonomy): Eukaryota > Metazoa > Arthropoda > Insecta > Hemiptera > Cicadellidae > Allygus > Allygus modestus. The sequence continues at coordinate 79,392,283 of OY776112.1, read as the reverse complement.
TTTAAGTTCGAAAACCAGAAAAATCTAACCATGGGAAGGGGGGTTTATGGGGGTTTTAAATTTTCCAAAAATCAGTTTTTTGCACTTTTCAACCTACAATTTTTAAAAAACTTAATTTTTGTTTTGACCATGTTATAGAGCTTAAAAAACAAATAATTTAGTATTTTGAATTATTAACCTAGGTTAAGTGGTTACGGAGAAAATCCAATCCTCATGGGCCCTCCATTATAACTGCAGCTTGACAATGACACACAAATCCAGAACATGACAAACTAAATGAGGCCTGAAATCTGTCAATCAGTCAGACAAAGTGCATATGAAGTAGTTACTCACCCCTCAGTCTCACTGAGGGCTGTATCATCTAGGCTCTCATAATAATATTAGCTGAAGATTTTGATAAAATATAATATGTTGGCGGCAATAAAGGTCCCCAATCAGTGAGAGCACGTGGTTTAAAAGTAGTTATTTACACTTTGGTTCCACTGGAGGACCCATCAGGATATTTATTTTATTGTAGCTTAATATTGCTGTAAAAATCTATAAGTATAAGTACAGAACTTGATGAACAATACGTTTTAAAATCAGTCAATTGGTTTTGAATGCCAAAATATTTTAAACTCTAATCCAGAGGTTTTAATGTAACACATTAACCTTACTGGGGGGAGGGGGGCTGTGCCCCCCAGGCCTCCCATTGTTATTGTAGCTTGATACGGTTGTTCAAATACATAGGCAACCTATAAATGCAGAACTTAAAAAACAATAAGGCTTAAATCATTCCATTTTTTTTAAGAAGAATAAATTGCCTCATTTTAAAAAGAGAAGAAAAGTAGTATCTTATGTTAAATATAATCTAGGAAGAAATTAAAACTCTTTGACCCACTTCGTAGAATCCACGAGTCATTGTGTCAAGGTCCAAGATTTTGTATACATCTTAATATATAAATACCCCCGTAGCAGCAAACCTGCGTACTCAGCAAATTTCCAATGCATAAATATGCATATAGATGTATCTTAATGCCACATAAAGCCACATATCAAGTTTCATCAATATACTTTCATAAATAAACAATGTATGACATTTTAATTATTCTCCATAAGAATAACATGGCGGCTGAGTGTGCAGGTTTGCTGAAGCAAGGAACTCTAAAAATGGGGTTTTACACAAATATCAATATAACTCAAGTAGGTAAATTTTTTTGTGGAAAAAATAATGAACCACAACCAGATGAAGCCATATACCAAATTTCATCAGTTTATGTTCATAAGTAAGCGAGATATACAATTTTTATTTTTCTCCATAAGAATAATATTAGACAACGTACTGTGTTTAGCACTTTCAATATCTCAGTAACCAACTGACGTAGAACAATGATCAAAATACCAAATTGTCTGTTTTTTATGCTGAATTCAATGGTACAAATTATAATTTGATTTAAATAAAATGAGATGTGGAAACCCGAAAAAACCCATTTTTGGTGTACAAAACCCCCCGAAAACCCCCTTCGGATGGTGCGATTCATATGGTTTTCGAACTCGTTCAAATAAATGGTGCTTTACACATTTGTACTAAATTTCATTAAGATCAGACCTTTTTTACGAGAGTTATCGTGCTTACGGTCACTTATATATATAAATTTGAACGAATGGTGTTTTTGGCATCTGGGGACCTCAAAATGAAAAGTTATCATGGTCTCGGGCTTAAGGCTTACCATGAGACCTACGGTAATAGCTTCTTCCCTATAGGGGAAATTCGCTAAAAGAAAAATTGTATATCTCGCTTATTTATGAACATAAACTGACACAATTTGGTATATGGCTTCATCTGGTTGTGGTTTATTGTTGATTCCACAAAAAACAATTTTTCACCAATGGTTCCTGTAGCAGCAAACCTAAGTACTTGGTCCCCATGTTATTATTATGGAAAATAATTCAAATGTTATATATCGCTTATTTATGAATGTATATGGATGAAACTTGGTATGTGGCTTCGCTAAGATGAATTCTATCGATATTTGCATAAAAACCCATTTATTTTGTGTACCTTGTTGCAGCAAATCTGCGTACTAATCCCCAATGTTATTTTTATGGAGAATAATTAATATTTTTAATATCGCTTGTTTGCTTGTTTGTGAATATATTTCTTATGAATCCTCTTAAGTCTTTTAATGTGTTATGTTATATATTAATTTTAAATTCGCTGAGTATGCGGGTTTACTGCGACGAGGGTATTTAGTTTTACTTTAACGGGGGGAAAACGTTACGTAATAACTAACATTCAGACGGTAAAATATTTTACAATCAACCTAATCATATAATCATTCTAATATCAAACAATTGCATTCGTTTTTTTATAAATTTCGCTTATGAAAGTTGATCCACAGAGTTCCTTGGGTCATTTGCCCCTTAAACAGATTTGTTTAAGGTCACTACAGTTATTATAGCTCAATGTTCCTTTGATTCATTTTGGACATGACATGACCACACTGTGTTATCTTCATTCAGTGGTTTTAGTTACTGCTCTTTTAGGAAACCACATGTTACTGCTCTTTTAGGAAACCACATGTTATTCCTATCCCCATATAATCTAATATGAGTAAGGTTTGTTTGCTTGCTTGCTTGTATGCAACTGAGATGCAACTCTGATCTCAAAAACGACTACAACGATTTCCTTCAAAAGTTGTAATTAACTAATGTATGTGTTAAAAATAAGTTCTAGACAGGTCTAATCCCCAAAAAATTCAAATTATGTCAAACACCCCCGTCACAGCAAACCTGCATACTCAGGAATTTCCAATGAATATTTATATCTTAAAAACACATAAGGCAGATCCAGGATTCAGAAGAAATATATCCACAAATAAGCAATGAATAAAATATTAATTATTCTCAATAAGAATAATGCTGGGGATGAGTATGCAGGTTTGCTGTAACAAGGAACACAATAATGGGTTTTTATGCAAATATCAATAGAACTCATCTAGGTGAAGTCACATACTAAGTTTCATCCACGTACATTCATAAATGAGCAATATATAACATTTTAATTACTCTCCATAAGAATAACATCTGGACCAAGTACCTTGTTTGCTGCCATGGGAACCACAGGTGAAAAAAGTTGATTGGCAAACAACAATACCCACAACCAGATGAAGCCATATACCAAGTTTCATCAGTTTATATTCATAAAAAGCGAGATATAAAATGTTCCTTTTCCTATATAAGAATAACATTAGACAACGTACTGTGTTTAGCACTTTCAATATCTCAGTAACCTATTGACGTAGGGCAATGATGAAAAGACCGAATAATGTGTTTTTCTAAGCTGAATCCAATGGTGAAAACTAAAATTTGTCTTTTAAAAAAATTAAATGTGCAAATTTCTAAAAACCCATTTTAGTGGTCCAAAACCCCCCAAAATACCCCTTCGGATAGATTGATCTGTCTGGTTTTCGAACTTAAGTCATAAAGTTTGCTTTAGACATGTATACCAAATTTCATCAAAATCGTACAATTCTTACGAGAGTTATCGTGCTCATTTGTCATTCATTCCTTTGTAATATATATATATATATATATATATATATATATATATATATATATATATATATATATATATATATACAGTAGAACCCCGCTAATTCGAATTTCAGGGGAAAGACAATATATTTTGAATCGTGGGAAATTTGAAATAAAGAGGGTTTGAATTATAGAGGTCATAATAAATAAAATTTGAATTATGGAGGTCCCTGTTTTAAGTGTAGAGAGATTTTATTATAGAGGTCAAAATAAAATTCAAACTATAGAGATCCAAGTTTATTTTTTAAAAGCTAGACAGAATAGTGTAGTTCAAACACATCTCTTGGACAAAATACTCAACAGGCGTGTTTTTTGTCCTGAATTCGAATTACAGAGGCTAACGGTAACGCAGTTTGAATTGTAGAGGTTGTCTTCAAATTTTGGAGGTAACAATTCGAATTACGGCAACAAAATTTTGTAGAGGCTCGAGTATATACAAATTCAAATTTTAGAGGCTGCATTAAGCGTAAAAATCACTTTGAATTATCTGTATATTATTTTTCAAATTTTAGAGGTTTTCTGAGGGGATCAGACAAACATTACTAATTATAGAGGTTTTTGAATTATCGATGTTCGAATTAGGGAGGTTCTAATGTAGTTTTGAACGAATGGCGTTTTTGGGGTCCGGGGACCTCAAAAGGAAAAGTTAACTTAGTCCCGGGCCTAGTTCTTACCATGCTGACTACGGTAATAGCTTCTACCCTATAGGGGAAATTCGCTAAAAACAAATTTGAAAATTTAAAAAATAAAATTGGTTTTATGGAGTTTCAAATCAAAACAAAAGAATCATAACAGCTGTTTATGATAAATAAGTGAACTGTCAAAGTATATAGTGAACTCGCTTTGCTTGCTGGGGTCGCTCCAGTTGTTATTATTGGTCAATGACCCTTCAAGTATTTTTTACATAGTATACTATTTAGATTCATTATGGTTAAATCCACTCTAGATGTTTTCATTGTTCAATAGTTCTATAATTTGTTTATACTCTACCATGTGAAAGTTGCTTTGACAGTTTACTGGATATTTGTTTACAGCTGTTACGACTTCTTTTGTTTTTATTTGAAACTCCATAAGCCCAATGTTAAAATATCCAATTTTCAAGATCAAAATTAGTGGTTTTACAATTAAAAATTGTATATTTTGGCAATTTTACCGGGGGTTTCAAGGTACAAGCTACCTGCTTGCTAAATATCACGTTTCTAGTTCGTCTGGAAATGGTCTAGAATTCTTATGTCTGGTGTGTTACACATGGGGCTGTATATATATTAGACTATTATTGTAGTTTAAGTATTAACATGTGATTACCTCAAAGCAGTGACTAAAATAATCTAAAATCATAAAATGAAGATTACATTAGAATGGCAATGTCATATCCAAAATTAATCAAAGGGACATTGAGCTATAATAACAACTGCAGTGACCTTAAATATCTCCAGAAAAGAGACAAATGAGCTAAGAAAATCTACTCATAAGTTGCGGGATGTGATGAAATATTAAGTCATCTAAACAAACCGACAGACCTTCCCCGAGCAAAGCCCGGCCTTCGGGTACTACTTCAACAACAACAACATGAGTATTACTTTGAACATTAACTCACAGATTATAAACTGCTGCTATTTACTTTGTTTAGATTTTAAACTCTATAAGCCCAATGTTAATTTTTTTAACTTTTAAAATTAGTTTTTTCTAATTACCGTATTTTTAATTTTCTCACGAAAAGTAAATGGACATTTAGTAACTCGCAAATATAAATATAAGCTAGGCCTATCATAACATTCCCACTGTATAGACTACCAAGACAGACTTATGGTTAGAATAAACTTACAGCAAGGCTAAAATTTAAATAGTATGATGATTGACCAACTTGGGATGGTTGAGAAACTACAGTATCATTGGCCTACCTAAATTAGTCAAAGGATACTGTCTGTTTTGGCGATTAAAACTTTGTAGACAGTATTTAAAGTTTATTAATAACATAAAAAGTTCGTTTTTAGTCACACCTTGTGCTATAATCATCCATGTTATGGCTACGACTGTAAGCTAATATACAAAACCTGAGTATTATTCGAACACAAACTATCTACAAAAGAACACAGACAAAACCTCCAAGATGTATAGTAGTGATGTATAATGTTGGCATTCTCGCCGATAACACTTTTAATCGTATTAAATCCAACTTGAACCAAAGTGTTTCACATAGGTTATGTGTATGGAACTCGCAAGGAAATAAGATTTACATTTGATTATTGCTACGGTATAACATTAATGAAATTATTATTGAACTCAAAAGAATGACACGTTTTGAATTTCTAACAGAAAGGTGTAGGTAGGTAGAACCACCAAGTTTTAGAACAAATTAAATAAATAAACCGCTCGTAATGTAGTCTCTGACCTGAACACAAACTTCAATCAACAAAATTACAGCAGCTGAGCTGATGTATTTTGACAGTTCAAACTTCAAACAACACGGTACTACAAAGCTCAAAATATGTACTGAAATAATGTTCAATGAAAAAACTGATAATTATTAAAATGTAATAATAATTCGCCAATTATAGTTTATTTAAAGCATTAAACCGTAAAAACGTTATCCTAAAATTTCATGACAATCCATCAAACCGTTAAAATGTAGATAGCGTCACACTACTTCGAATTCCAAACTGAGTATAAGGATTTCGTTTCACTCAATCCAATTAATTACTAGTAACCCGTTGCTCGAAATCGAGCAATATTTTGTTTTATTCTGGGTTTTGAACAATGTTTACACAATCTGAGTAAAATTTCATTGTAAATAAGGATGGTTTAATAAAGTTTTGCACAAAATTAATGACATGCTAATTTTGGTTCATATTTTATGGAGACTCTGAAAATAATAATGGGATAATTTATTGTCTTCCAAGGCGATAATTTTGATTCTCAACTTGTTACATCTGACTTTCACACTCTGAAAAATATCTGCTTGAAGTTGGCTTCGTTGGTTTTCTAATAATCTAATCTTATTTCCTTGATTCTAATCGTACTCACTTAATCCATACCTATAAAAGGAAAAGCTCACTGACTGACTCATCACCATTTCTCCTACTTCCCATTTACCTATAGAGTTTAAATTTTGTACACTGATTCTTTAGACATAAAATAGGAAAACTAAATGGTTTTCATCCTGATCTGACCTTTTGGCTCCACCAGAGACCCCGAAAAAGTCCCCATGTATTCCTTATGGACATTCATTTTTGCTTGAGCTAATGAAAATACAAACAGCTAATCTTGATTTGTAGTAGTTCTACGGGCTAACCACAGAATGCAGCACACACAAATGTCATAGTTTTTATAAATCATTTGCGGGGTGAAGCCTGCGGGTAACAGTTAGAGTCAAAATATTATTTTGTTGTCTTCCGTATTTTACAGAATATATTTTAATACAATTTGGCAAGTGCCTTCATTTTATTGTGGCCAAGGTAATACTGGAGACAACCTTTGGTTTAAATAAGATACCGCTGGAAATAAATAAACACTTATAAACTAAATTTCAACATGTGTCCAAATCTGCTGGGTTTTGTAGCCGCGTCTGCTCGGTTATTAAAGTAATGAATTATGTTTATGAAAGAGCCCCTATCTTCTGTTTACGTCAAGACAATAGAAAAAGCTTATAAAAATATTGGTGTTAACATCTTAATCTGAAATACCAGATAGAATTAAACTTGTATCTATTGGAAAAATATGATTACGATTTACAATATTATTTAATAAGGAGAATTAAGTAATTATAAGACTGTAGCCTATTCAAGATTTAACCTATTTTATCAAACGCTGATAAAGGCCAAATAATAAACACATTCCCAACCCGATAAACCTTTTAATTGCAAACCCACAAACAACAACCGAGCTCCAAGAACAAAATACTTACAGCTGGCAAGAACCAAGAAATAAATTAGGAGAGAAGAAATAGAAATAGTTTAGATTCATCACATCCTTTCAATATCGAATCGCGTTACAATAGAGACAATTCGATATCACAACATCGATATTTTCCCCCCACCACATCTAAAAGGGCACCACTGCCACCACTTCCAGTGGTACGTGTCTCTTTTTAGCTGCTAGTGTTGCATGCCTACTCTCCTCCTTGCTCTCCTCTCGTCCCTCCTTCCCCCACTGACCATTGTAACACTGCAACTGACACTACCCGACGACGAGGCGCGCGGCCGGCGCGACCAGGGCCAGGTAAGAAGGGCCGTAACATTTCTCCTGTGAGCAGACCCCTCTGTCTGTTATAATTCTTAGAGCTTTACACTAATCTTACAAACAATAGTAGTGAAAACTAAATTAATAACAACAAATAATTAAACTCACGGCAATCACGCATAACAATACAACACTACAGACAATACAACAAGTAAATAAACTCATCTAGCTCACATGACAAATGAGTTATACAAATCTGATACATCAGTAGGGGGAAGTGGTGAAATATGCTTCAAGTCATCTAAATAAACTGACTGGCCTTCCCCCGAGAAAAGCTCGGCCCCCAGTTACTATATCCTTATGCGCCCTATGTCCCATATTTAGATGCTCGTCATACCTAGTCTGTACATATAATATATATTAATCATTTATAAATATTTTCTAAAATAATTGCGGAGTTCATTAATAATTCTTAGAGCTTTACAGTAATCTTACAAACAATAGTAGTGAAAACTAAATTAATAACAACAAATAATTAAACTCACGGCAATCACGCATAACAATACAACTCTACAAACAATACAACAAGTAAATAAACTCATCAAGCTCACTGTGTAGGGAAAGCAAACACTTTCCACTTTCTGAGCCGAAAACCAAGAACACATTTGAGGATGTTCAAATGTATCGTACACGTGTACGATAGGAAACGGGGAACGGAAGGGCCCTTGGTCAATAGATTTAGACCTACAGATTCGTAGAATTCTGTTAAGAAAAAGTGTTCATTTAGCATTTGCGCCAAGCGGGTGGTGAGCGGCTGTCAGCGCAGTGACGTCACAGCGTTGTCCGGGTTGGCGGGAGGGGGTCATGGCGGCAACGCGCCACGAACAAAGAAATGGTATAGCCCTTGTTATAGGGCACTGGGTGCGACGGCTTCGAGATGCCGGATTCAGACCGAGTTGACACGTATTAATGGGCATTTTTTGATAACTGTTTACGTCTCATCTTGGATGTCGCACACTGCGTTTGGATTATTTAGATTTCAATTATTAGTCCTACTTTATTTTCAAAGCACATTTTTAACACTTTCGAACGTGTTATCTATCCAACACGGCGTAGTTTTGCAACGTGTCTCCTGGAAAATTAAAAACATACAGATGTGATAAAAATACCCCCGTCGCAGCAAACCTACTACTCAGCGAATTTCCAGTGAATATAAATAATATGTCTTAGTAACACATTAAGCCACTTACTAGGATCCATAAAAGATATTTAAAATACCCTAGTAGCACAAATCGTTAGACCAATGTTGGGAAGTGGTTGACACAGTTCGTTGGCCAACGGCAAGAAATGTCCGTTGGCGCACCGTTGGCCAACGTTGTATTTGCCAACCAAATGCCCAATGCCAACCAACACCCAACCAAATGCCAACCGTTTATAATATTGTATATAAATGGTTATTTTGTATTTAAAAAAACACAACTTCACATTGAATTGGCTTAGCAAACCTATAATATAATTTTTTTGTAAACGATTTGAATAGCAAAAATATTGTGTCCTGGTCGAGTCTTGAACCTACGACCTTTGACTTATTGAACACTCGCCTTAACCCTCGTGGCCACTCTGACTCGTGTATGTGAGTGGAAGGACTAGGATATAAAAATTACCAATAGTGTATACCTACACGACTAGGACAATGGACTATATTTCCTTTAATTCTTCTATAAATTAATCTACTTGCGCAAATCACTGTAATAATATAAAATTTGGAACAATGTAATTTGGTTCTTTTTATTTATATGTGTCTATTCTTGCTATGAAATATGATGAAAAAAATTATGAGCAAATTAATATATATTTAATATAATCATAATAATAAAATATATGATGTCAATACGGTGAACTATAATATATACATTACTAATAATAATAATAATAATATAATATAGTATGATTTGCCAGCCATAGCTTTTGATGGCCCATCGTCTGCTATGTTTGGATTTGCCAACGCGGGTTACCCAACGATTGATTCGTTGGCCCAACGTCTCCTATGGTTGGATTTTCCAACCGACCATTATCCAACCACTTCTAACCATCCCTACCATTCCCCATCGTTGGGCCAATGATGTGTGCTACTAGGGTATTAATTATTCTCCATAAGAATAACATTGGGCTGAGTACGGAGGTTTGCTGCAACAATGAACGCAAAATTATGGGGTTTTATGCAAATAGCAATAGAATTAAACTAATTGAAGTCACATACCAAGTTTCATCCATATACGTTCATAAATTAGCGATTTATAAGATTTTAACTATCCTCCATCACAATAACATGGGGCTGAGTAGGCCCTACCCAGGTGTCCTGCCACGGGATTCATCGGCAAAAAATTGATTTTCTGTGCGAACAACAACAAATCACAACCAGATGAACCCATATACCAAGTTTCGTCAGTGTATGTTCATAAATAAGCGATATATATAATTTTACTTCTTCTCCATAAGAATAACATTAATAATATTAGACAACATACTGTATTTAGCATTTCAATATCTCGGTAACCAATTGACGTAGAGCAATGATAAGAACACCAAATTGTGTGTTTTTTAAGCGGATAATTTTTACGAGAGTTATCGTGCTCACTATCGTGCTATCTATTCGATTCACTGATAAGGGCTTTATTATTTTCATTTTATTAATTTTTAATATCTCTCTCTCTCTCTCTCTCTCTCTCTCTCTCTCTATATATATATATATATATATATGTAGTTTCAAACGAATGGTGTTTTTGGGGTCTGGGGACCTCAAAACAAAAGGTTATCATGGTCCCGGGCCTAGGTCTTACCATGCCGACTACGATAATAGTTTCTTCCCCATAGGGGAAATTCGCTAAAACCACCCCAAAATACCCCTTTCGATGGTCCGATCCGTCTGGATTTCGACCTCGTTCAAATAAATGCTACTTAACACGTCTGTACCAAATTTCATCAGGATCGGAATTTTTTACGAGAGTCATCGTGCTTATGGACACACACACACACAAACATATATATATATATACAAAATTTGAATGTGTGATGGGTCGAAAACCCTAAAAGTAATTAACTAATTTATTACAATAATTAAATCCATTTAAACAAACAGCGTAAAAAAATATTAAAATATAGAATCAGAAAGTCGGGTGAGAATTATTTAGTTGCAACATCAACAGTTAAAATATTTTCAAGTCTCGACAAGAAAAGTGGGGAGTCACCAGCGCGGATTGATATTAGTACACCAACATAGTGATGTACAGTAACAAGCCCGGTTCAACCCGCGGTAAAAATAATATAGTTCTCAAGGAACGTATTTTATTTGTCGGTGTAATGTGTCATGGCGCATTTTCTTCTCAAGTGGGGGAAAACGTTCCCGGGGACACGAGAAGGAAGCGTCACTCATCGTTCAAGACCCGAGGTGGTCGGTTGTGTACTTGAAGTTAGGAGGTCGATGCTCCAGGCATTCAACAGTTAGTCCTCGGTGCAACGGGACGTGGATAGATAAATAGATTTCAGTAGTAGGTCCCCGGTGCGACATGTACTGTTTATGCCAGCCGTCATTATTAGAGTTTTCTCAGTGAGACCCCGAGATAATCAGTATTATAATCAATTGTTAGCGAGATCTCATTATATTGAGTTGTCAATTTTCATCAACTCAAATTCGAGACACCGGAGTGTTGATACTCCAAATTAATTATTAAATCTACGAACAGTAAAGTGGAATAACTAAATTAAATTCCCAGTGCGATAACTATCATGGACATTGAACTTTTAATCGAACAAAAGACGAGCGTCATCAGACACCCACCGCAGTACGGAGTTCAACTTTTCACCTCAAGGTCGAGATCCACTACGATGTTTGCAGACCTGGGAAATACAGCTAAGTGGAGTGTATAATCACAATCACCATTCATCAAACTTTTTTTGTGCATTTATTATCATGTTTAGAAAATAATCTTAACATTAATATAAATTTCGATATTGGTAAATTCTAGTTGTTCACTGCTTTCATTTCACATACAATTTGTAATAAAGAAATCTTAGTTTGAAACTTAACACATGTTTTTATTTAAATACATTTTAAATTCATTTTTTATTTCGCAACCCTGAGTTAATTTAAAAGTAAAAGAGCTCTGCTTTAAACTTTGCAGTACTTGTGGATATTAAGTGGAAACTGAGACCCAAGTCTGTATAAACAATAGACAATGAAATATATAAAGAAGCAATAAATAAATAACAAAAGCCACCACTTCATAATGGCCCCCAACTCGTGGCAATAATTTATTCTAAAATAAATTATTAAAAGAACTTTGAAAATTTTTGAGTAAAATTAAAATTTTTTGTTTGAGTAAATTTTTGAAAAACTAAAATGTTAAAGTAAATGTTAGGATGTTATATTTAAGAGTAGGTTGTCATGTAAGGGTTCAGTGGCATAGATTAAAATGGTATAAGTCAGATCGTCAGATGGTGGTAGTGATAAGGTAGAATCAGTAATAACAAAAAATGGGAGAGTGTGTAGAAGGAGTAAAAATGGGGAGTGGTGATTTGATGTCTGGGGTAGTTAGTGAACCGAGTAATGTAGGAGTAGTAATGGGGGGTAACATGGTTAAACAACCGCAGTCGGATGATATGACGCTATAATGCAAGGTTTAATGGGGCAGATGAATAACTTGATGCAAGGTTTCATGGGCCGAATGAATCAACAGGTTGGTAAAATAATAGAAAAGAAAAGGGAAATGAGTAAAAAACTTGATGAAAAAGTTGATGCAATGTGTGGGAAATTGAATAAAGCTTCAGAATATAATCAGGCTGTTATTAAGCGATTAGCTACCCACACAGCACACAACGTTCCCAGGATATCCCATTTGTGTCCCACATATCCCATTGCAATCCCAGGATAAGCAGGATATCCCTAGGATATCCTGCTATGTCCCGGGATATTGTGGAAGTTCCAGGGATGTCCACGATCTCCCGGGATAACGTGGATATCTTGGGGACATCCCACGGACATCCTTTATATCCCAGAACAATTTTAGTATAATTAATTGCAAGTTTTATTTATAGTTTTAGTATTTAAACAAAATTGAATAATAAGCATAATGATCAGATCAACAATAAAACATGTATAAAGGAAGTATAAATTTACAGTTTATATATCGATGAAATATGCATAGAATTCTGACAATTTATAAGAAAAGAAAATGCAAATAGCATTATTAGTGTATACCAGTACACTAGTAAAATTAACGGCCAACCCCATCTACAATAATCCCCTTTTAAAGAAAGGGAAAAATTTGGCGCGCCGGTGCCTGCACAGTACCCCAGCAGGCCAGCAACAGGTCCAACAGACGACAGACCAGACAGTGGTTGTAACGGTCAACGGTCAGTCTTATCTTGGTCGGTGGGTTGTTCTCTACCTCGTTGGGTGGGTTGTACTGACTTTTAGACTAATTTCCACTTCCACAAGTTTTACATTTTGCGCGTTTGTTAATTGAGAAAAATAACATTATCGTCATTCAAGACTAACTACAACTGTTTTGTATACAACAGTACTGTTTCTTGGTAAGTAACATCCTTTTTTAAAACAAATTTATAGTACGTACAGGTTAACCCTAGTTTATTTTACTTCATAAATGTAATAAAGAGTTATTCCCCTAGGATGGTTTGGTTATGGAGTGTTGCCGATTGTACAGAACTAACATATTTAAATTGTTTTGAATCACACTTTATTGTAGTACTTGAATCACAATGAAACAGTACTGAATAAATTTAGTCAGTCACTTATTCTAAGAACTAGCATAACCTCAATATAACCTAAGTATACAGTCTGTTTCACGATTGGAAAACCAGGCCTTCCTTACTGTCATAAGCCCAATGTTAAAATTGACACTAGTCTTATGGACAGCCAGACACTTGTGCAACACACTGTACAATACACAGTCCTAGATGACAGAATGATACTGTCATGCGTATTCTTGGGAAAGCGTAGGAATTAGACTATATCATTTGCATTGGGCTAATTAAGTTTTTAATTTTTGTCTTTTACCTGCTGATTTGTGAAGAAATTCTGTATTTAAAATCCTGACTCTAGGCCTGATGATAATGGCTTTAACCTAGGATTATATAAGTTCTCTTTATTATAAGTACTAGGCCTATTTAATATCTAAATACTACCTTAAGGCAATAAGGATATTTATATTTTAATAGCGGTCAAATAAATTGCCAATTGAGGGCATGGTTTGCCAGGCTATCAACTAAGATCAGCCAATAGTAGATGTGCTGCATTGCCAAAACTCCACACCAGCTAATCGGAATAACGTTCGAGTGATATTTTTCTGTGGCAACAGTAACAGCGTACAGCCATGCTATTGGCCACAGCCTAACTGTCAATTTATTTGTCCGCTATTATAGTACTGTACATTACACTAAATTTGGTTTAAGAAAAAATAAAATTCATAAACTGCTTAAGCCTAACAGTAAACAACGAATTCTAAGCTTTCATAGAATATTTGACTTCAGGATTTCCAATCAACTTAGTTAACTGCATTATTCAGTTAGTTTTATATAACATAGTCATTTAATTTTACATTTCAGGACACTAGAATCACTTGAAATAGGCTTAAATCCTACATCAAATTATGTAAAATTAAAATGTTATATAGGGCCTCATAATCCTACATATGGTAAGTTAATGTAATACTTTTTTCCTTGTTGGCACCTATTATTATTATTAGTGCCTATGCTAATTTTGAAGAGAATATCGAAGAACACATTGCATTTTATCCTTTGATTAACTTAAGTGTGGTAAATCAACCCTTTATTTTAATAAACTATAATCATGATGCTAGGTGCTAAGAAAAATCAGCTTCATTGTGTAATTTAGAATGAATGAATACAACGCGTACGACAAGGTAAAAATATAAAATCTTTTAAAACTGAACCTAAATTGTGATATGATCTTAAACTTAAAGGGCCTTATGAGGGAAGGGGGAGGCCTACATTAAAAGTAGGCATATGACGTAAATATGTGCTTTTAGGAAATTATTAGGCCTAGTTTTCTTGCTAATCAATTTATTTTAATTAGCATGTGTCTGTTTAGGAGCTGGTCAGAATCAGTTTGCCGAGGCCAAAGTAAAACACATTGGATTCATGTGATTCAGACCCTAAACGAATCAACTCCTTATATGAAGAGAAATCCAGGTAAAATTATAGAAAAATTCTGTTTATTAAAGAAGCTAAGGTAGAATACCGGTACTATGATTAAGTACAGTAGGCTACTTCATTTGATTATGCAAGGTCTAAGATAGCCTTGACACCTATCAAAATGATTACAATTTAGTTACTAACACAACTGCTTGAAGGGGTCATAAGTTGAAATCACTAATAGGGGCCTATATATAATAACCAATATACATAAGTTGACAGGATCAGTTAATGTTTTGTCAGGTACATGGTCAACACTGATTTTGCTACTTTTTATTTAAGTCTATTCTGTGTATGAGCCAATGTGAATCTTTAAACTGAAAAAACAATATTTTAACTAAAATACACCATTAATACATTTAAATCATGATTTTTATATTCCAATTCAGAGGTTTTAAAAATTAAAGCCAGGAACGGCACCAGTTCGTCATTCTAGTCCAATAGGTTAAGAGTTAAGTCTTTATATCTCTATTATATATGATTGTATATTAATGAAACTTTGTATGTTGCTTAGTTGTGGTCTATTGATATTTACATAACAAGTTTTTTTACTGTCCGCATAGCCGCAAACTTGCTTACTTAGCCCTAATGTTATTCTAATGAGGAGAATAAGTAAAGTTTGACAGGTATCTCCCTTAATTATAAACTTAAATTAATAAAACTTGGTATATAGCTTTATCTGGTTGAGTTTTACTGATAATTGCATAACAAGACAGTTCGTATCCTCCGTGACGCAGGAAACCTGAGTAAGTTACTGAGGCCTAATGTTATCCTTATGGAGAGTAAATAAAATTTGATATCTCGATTATTTATCAATGTATATTGATGAAACTTGGTATGTGGCTTCACCTAGTACTGGTGTATTATTTTTGTACAACAAATTTGTTTGTTATCATCCCGATAGCAGCATACCTGCATACTCAGCCATAATGTTATTTTCATGGAGAATAAGTAAAGTTTTATATCTCTCTTAATTACAAACATAAATTATTAAAACTTGGTATGCAGCTTCACTTGGTTGTGTTATATTGATAACTGCTTAAACACACACTTCTTATCTTTCTGGTTGCTGCAAACCTGCGTTTCGTACTCAGTCCTAATGTTTTTTTATGGAGAATAAATAAAATGCTATATTCACTTATTTATATATGTATTTTTATGAAACTTGGTAAGTTGCTTTATGTGATAGTGAGTAACATAGAGGGCTATATGCATTAGAAATTCGCTGAGTACGCAGGTTTGATATCTCTCTTAGTTATGAACCTAAATTAACATGTTTGCTACCGAACGTCACGTGTGTCTGCCGCATGGGTGTTCGTAGCGTACCAACTTTAAATTATATACTTCCAGAATAGACCAATGCAAAAATATAAAAACATACCTTCAGTCCAAATTTGTTATGCAAGTTTCAACTGTTATTATGGTTCAAAATATCAATGAACAACATCTGACTCATTTATAAACAACAATTGTACTGATTTTGTTTTTATTGCCCCTGAACTGGTAGAACTATTATAGTGGTTTTAAATTACCTTTCCGTCACCAGTTCAAAGTTTTTGTAGATTCCTACAACCTCAGGTTTTGATGCGGTTGCGTCATGTTCACGTAGTGCAGGTCAATTGTTTCAAGCCAAAACTGCATTTTGGTCTAGAAGACGTCGTCGTCAAAGTTTTTAAAAAACACGAAAAACATGAGATACACACATTGACACATTTAAACATGTAAATAAAACTACTGGTCGTATACGCACGACTCAAAACCCACTAATTGATTCCGTCACGGTAGGCAGTGGCGGCGCTAGGACACTGAGTTCGACGGCGACGTTGACCAGATGTTGTTATCAGGTGCCTTGATAATGGACTCATCCTTGGGGGGTGGGAGTCTGCAGTTATCAAGGTAGATGGACTCGCCCGCCGAATTTAAATGTGAGCTGTATTAGAGTTTTTCGTTTAATACTGACTCGCTATCTTGTCTGAAGGCTTTGTAAATGTGGAACTCTTCTAATGTAAAAAATACTCTTTTATTGCCGATATGTAGATGATACATTGGTCCTATTTGATGGAAATGCCCGCCAACTACAGTTATTAAATAATTGCATGAACAGCTTATCTCCAAAATTAAACTTCACTCTAGAAACTGAAACCAACAATAAAATCAAATTTTTAGCGCTCACAATAGAGAAGCTCAATAATAAGTTAAAATATAGTATTTACAGGAAATCAACCAAAACTAATCAAACGATTCACGCCACCTCGTATCACCCGTTTAGCCACAAGGTAGCTGCTTATAATAGTATGGTCAATATAATACTCAATTTGCCCTTATCACCTGATGACTACTCCGCAGAATTAAATACCATTAAACATATCGCTCTTTCAAATGGCTATGACACGAAAATGACTGATAGGCTTGTAAACAAACATTTGAAAAAGAGAGTAAAATTAAATAATACAGACAACGATTCATCGCCAAAACAAAATATGTTCCCGTAGAATACGGCCATAGGTTACACTACTTACTTAAGAAGGAGCTGAAAAGGTTTAACATTATCCCAGCACTTAGGACCTCAAATAAAACTGAGTGGCTACTTAAATAAAAAATAGGACCTGACAAAAATAAATTAGAAAAAACTGGAGTATACAAACTAAAATGCAATGATTGCGATACATACTATCTTGGTCAAACAGGGCGCTCTTTTCATTAAGGAACACAAACCCAACCCAAAAATTAATCCCTAGAAGTCTATGCTCAACACGTCTTCGATGAAGAACACAGCGTTGAAATTATTGAGAACAATGTGGAAATATTAGAAATTTGTAAGAAAGGGCCCATATTAGACACATTAGAAGAGTTCCACATTTATAAAGCCTTTAGACAAGATAGCGAGTCAGTATTAAACGAAAAACTCCAATACAGCTCACATTTAATTTTTAATCAAATTATTAAAAGTGAAATTTGGCGGGCGAGTCCATCTACCTTGATAACTGCAAACTCCCACCCCCCAAGGATGAGTCCATTATCAAGGCACCTGATAACAACATCTGGTCAAATAGCGGGTTTTGAGTTGTGCGTATACGACCAGTAGTTTTATTTACATGTTTAAATGTGTCAATGTGTGTGTCTCATGTTTTTCGTGTTTTTTAAAAACTTTGACGACGACGTCTTCTAGACCGAAATGCAGTTTTAGCTTGAAACAATTGACCTGTACTACGTGAACATGACGCAACCGCGTCGAAACCTGAGGTTGTAGGAAACTACAAAAACTTTGAACTGGTGACGGAAAGGAAATTTAAAATCACTATAACAGTTGTACATTTTTATGGATTTTTATTATGCGTCACATGTATGTGACGTCGGTCTATAGCATTGTTTTACTGATGAAAATATATATGAATTGTACTGCTGACCGATTGTCACTCGTGTGACTCAAAAATAAAATATATTTATCAAATTGTATTGGTAAGAAAATAAAGAACACTGTTCAGCTAAACAACGTAGGTTTATTCAAAACTAAATAAAGTCCCCTCACTAAAATCATCGTCTATCACACGGTCAATTTCACTTAAAGTCATGACATCTCTCCTCTTCCTTACTTTTCACGTTTTGCCTTCTTCATTTATCACCCAACAGCACAGAAACAGCAGTTTATTATAACATAAACAAACGAATAATACGAGGGTTAGAATCACGTGAACCTCAACCATGGTTCAGCGTAATGTAAACAACAGGTTGGCTAACACACCCCTAGAGTCAAAAGGAAATATCCACGCTCGGACCAAGCGACCCTTATGTGTGACAGACATTCCTATAGCCCGATATGCAGTTAAAAATACGATCAAATACACTGACAGGCTGCCAAAGCGTATTTAGTAACAATAATAGGCTCGAGTCACAAATACGTGACGTCGGGCTGTGGTTAGCGCTCCACGCGTCACAGATATGTGACATGTGAAATCCCAGATAAAGGATGCTATAGATACAGTTCTCTGGTTTTGAGCAACATGTCCACGAGTCTTGCGAAAACCGGTCTTTATAGCGAAAACCGGAGCGTCACAAACACGTGACGTCGGTCTATTGAAAGTCTAAATTTGGAGTCGGTAGCGAACGTGTTAATAAAACGAAGTGACTACGTACACGTCCAATGTAAAGGCAAATTCACAACGCTACCGGTTAGGTTAGTTTTAGTTAGTTTTACGTTACGTTACGTTAGGTTAGGTAACGTTAGGTTTGGTTAGGTAAGTAGGGGGCATTGGCCAATTCAAAACCAGCAAAGGCGCAGTGAGGATGCGAGGATGCAAGGTCACCCCCCCAGATGACCTTGACCTTGACCCCGGTCGTTGACCCCCCCCATGACGTCATCCCCCCATGACGTCATCCCCCCATGACGTCATCCCCCCATGACGTCATCCCCCCCATGACGTCATCCCCCCCCGAGGAAAAAACTTTCGAAAATTAATAACTAGCCTATTTACCCACCGATTCCCACGGGACTTTTTCCAGAGTGTAGGCCTATCCTAGAGGAAGTGAATGACGTAAGAACCCCATAGATCCGCCATTAAACAAGGCCGCTATTAATTTTTAAACGCGTTTTCCTTATGGGATCTCAGCTGTTTACCGACCAATTTTGATGAAACTTCACCACATGTCGGGCGACGGCCTAAGTAAACCATCCCTTAAAGAAAATTGAAAATCAACCGTTAAACGGACCCGCTATTAATTTTTAAACGCGTTTTCCTTATGGGATCTCAGCTGTTTACCGACCGATTTTGATGAAATTTCACCACATGTCAGGCGGCAGCCTAAGTAAACCATCCCTTAAAGAAAATTGAGAATCCACCGTTAAACAGGCCCACTATTAATTTTTAAACGCGTTTTCCTCATGGGATCTTGGCTGTTTTCCAGACCCCTCACGATGGTTCAAAACTAGCAAAGGCGCGGTGAGGATGCGAGGATGCAAGTCCCCCCCCCCGTGAGCGGCTCCGCGGAGTCACGTGTCGAGGCGCGTGCTAGGGCCTACGTGACCGCCCGGGGCTGTTTACTCATCAGCGGTTCCGGGAACTGTTTACCGCTTACATTCCACTGCGAAGCTCCTCCGGAGGGCGACAGCGGGTGAAAGCGGTGTTCGAGTCAGTCTTGACCAGAGCCGCTTCCATAATGGACGCCCTTACTGTGGAAGTCTTTGTCAACGTTCCCAACATCAGCCGGTACCTCCTGCTCGGACCGGAGTACCTTACTCCCACAAGGACTCGGGTCGAGGAGGCGATGAGGAGAGGTGGTCACGTCTTCCTCAGGCCGGGGTGGTGGAGTTCAGCCAGTCCCGTGATGTCCTCTCGTCGTTACGACCCGGGGGACCCGGCGCAGTGGGACGAGGTTCTGCAAGTGCTGCAGTTAACTCTGAACCAAGGCGGCATGGCGGTGTTGGACGTCCAGGAAAACTATAGAAGGCCTGGACAATAACCGTTTATCTTTAACCCACTACATGTTTTTTCTGGTAATAAAGACTTCTTTTACCCTTAACCTCATTCCTTAAAAAGAAATAAAAATAAAAAGTTTACTTATAAACTTGAACATGAGGATCCCCCCCCCGTCAGCGATAGACCACCTCTCACGTTTCTGGAAGCTTCTAGAAGGTTCGCTGAAGCGTGCAACCTGGGTATAAAACCGAGGCAGAGCCGCGCGCGCGACCTCAGTGTTGTTTGAGACGTCACCATGAACGGAAACGGAGTCAGTGCAGCCGAAGTGGACCAAACGATCCACTCCTTCCTAGAGGAGCTGAACGCAATGAATGATGAGAACGCCAACGCACCGCCAGTACAGCAGGGATGTGCGTCAAAGAAGAAAAAGCTCGATGGGTGGACTGTAAAGAGGAAGGAAGTGCCTATCGATTCCCCGACACTGTGCTGGTCCGTTGGCGGATATCAGTACACTGTGAAGAACCCTACCAACAGCGGTAATGTACTGTTAAAGATGAACGTGTTCAAAGGAGGTCGCCCCACGTTCAGTTGCGGCTTGTACTTGGACGAGGAGCGAAACGATGAAATCTGCATATGTCTAGAGGACCTGCTATCCAGATTGCAAAACCTATGGCTGGCAAATAGCGAGACGGGAGAGTCAAGATACGACGGGATCACTAGGACCGCTATTCCTCTACCCACCTGGCGAAAGACCGATTGCGTCATCTCAGGGAAAACCAAGAGGAGCGTACACTCCAAGCGCGCTACCCAGTAAACGAGAGAGCGTGGAAACTTCCACTAAGCAGTTGATAACCGAGATGCTTCTAGAACAATCCACTTGTTTACGCAGTAAAGCTTTCCATTACGTCACTCTTCCTGGAATTGAGCGTGGAAACTTCCACTAAGCAGTTGATAACCGAGACGCTTCTAGAACAATCCACTTGTTTACGCAGTAAAGCTTTCCATTACATCACCCTTCCTGGAATTGAGCGTGGAAACTTCCACTAAGCAGTTGATAACCGAGACGCTTCTAGAACAATCCACTTGTTTACGCAGTAAAGCTTTCCATTACATCACCCTTCCTGGAATTGAGCGAGTAACTATGTCATCATGTTGTTGATACGCGCGAGTCGGCACGTAGACACCGCCAATAAAAGGCGACTCGGTGGCGAGAGCCGGTCATTCTGCATCCAGCCGCTGTGCCATGCTCAACACGGACCAGAAGATGGACCTCAGGACAGCCCTCAGCAGCTGCAAGGCTGCGGGTTACACCCGCATCGTAGACCTACAGGAGAACGTGGTGTATCCCATTCGCTCGTTTGAGCGAGTGGACACACCGTACGGCGAGGCGGTGATGGCCACCTTGGAGGGTCTTGTCGGCGATGACCCGATCCGGATTTACATGCCCCGGCGGTACTTCACGGTCCTGGACGATAACACCATCACGCAGTATAACGTTGGCGTGAGGCCGAGGATGAGCCTTGTGAAGAGGAGCAGCTCTCCTGGCAGTAAAAGTCCTCTCCTAGAATTTGTATAAATAAATGGTATTCCTTATTCCCTTATTTCCTTCAATATTAAAAAAAAGAAATCAAATAAAAAAAAGCAAGAAAAGAATTTAGTTTTAAGAGCCGAGGTGGCGGTGCATGGCAGTCAGTAGATGCCATGGACTTGAGGTGGAAACACCCGTTCACCGCCATCGTGGCCGGGCCTTCGGGCAGCGGCAAGTCGCACTTCGTGGCTCGCTTCATAGAGCACGCCGACCGCATGTGCGATACGCGGTTCGCCCGCATCACTTGACACTATGGCAGTGGTGGCGGCGGTGGTAAGAGCCGTGCGGACTCTGCCGTGCGCTACGTAGCCGGCCTGCCAGACCTGGAGGACTACGACGGTAGCGAGCCCGCCCTGGTCATCGTCGATGACATGATGCGCGAGGCTGGTCCCGGCGTGGCGGACCTGTTCACCAAGGGCTCGCACCACCGCAACATGAGCGTGTTCTTCATCACGCAAAACCTGTTTCACCAGGGCAGGGGTCAGCGCGACATATCGCTGAACGCTCATTACATAGTGTGCTTCAAGAATCCCAGGGACCGCGCTCAGATCAAACACCTGGCCCGTCAAGTATATCCGGAAAACCCCAAATTCGTGGAGGAGGCTTACGTGGACGCCACGCGTGATCCGCACGCCTACCTGCTCATAGACTTGAAACAGTCCACGCCCGAAGAGATGCGCGTACGTTCGGCCATTTTCCCAAATGACCCGGTGAACTACGTGTATCTGCCTAAGAAGAAGTGATAAATAGGCCGAGCGCACGCCAGTGTCAGTCATCATGTCACACCGCGTGAAGAAAGACGCAGCGCTGCTGAGGGCCCTAATACACGCTACGCCCAAAGAACGCAAGGCCCTGTTAAAAGCGTGCGACGAGAGTCGCATCAAGTCATTGTGCGAGTGCGCGTATAACGTGCTACGCGGAAACGTACCGCTTTCTCCCTGCCTCAAACGCAAATTGAGCAAACACAAACAGGCGCTCAGACGGCTGGTGAAACGCGGCGAGGGTTGGGCCAAGAAGCGACACTACCTCGTCCAACGGGGCGGAGGGATCCTCCTACCTCTGCTGTTGAACGCTGTTCTGCCCGTTCTAGCGCAGAAGCTAATCGGACATGGAGTACGCTAGGAACATGGTGGTTGTACCGCAGGAGCTCATCGAGAGATTGCGAGAAGGACCGGGACCAGGACCGGGACCAGGACCAAGAGGAGGAGCAGATAGCGCCAATAAGCCAGCCAGCCTGGACGCTGAGATGCATCGCATATTGAGCGACAAGCGGCTGGACGATACGGAGAAATGGAAACAATATCAGCAGGTGTTACAGCGGTTCCTGCACTTTTCCGCGGCTAAACGTCAACCCATAGGTCTGTCAATCATTGAGGGTGAGCAGAGGGAGGAGGAGGAAGCGGCGGGAGGTCCGAGTCAGATGAAGCGCGAGTCTAGCGCCTCGGCGGAGGAGGACATTGTGGAATCGTTCTCAAAAATCTACAGGCCGGTGGCGCGCAACTTGTTGCGATTCATGACCCGGCAAGGCAGCCCCATCGCCTGGGACGCCAGTGGGGCGGTGTACGTGAACAAGGTGAAGATCCCCGATTCCAATATAGTGGACATCGCGCACAGCATAGTGAGAGCGCGAAGGGCGGACCGATTGCCTACCGGCTGGCATCAAGTAATGGTCGCCCTGAAGGACATGAACGTGCCCAAAGAATACGTGAGCAATCCCACGGCGTTGCGTTACCTAGGCGTGGGGCTGGACTCGGCATCGAGCCCCTGGGGAGACACGACGACAGCCTCGTCGACACCCCTCTCACCGAGGTTGACACCGATACTGGACCGCCTGAGACCGCGACCCCCAGCGGCCAGGAGAAGGATAATACCCGAGGAACCCGACCGGGAATCGTCATTGGACAACTGGGAGCCGTTCACACCGTAATGGAGAAGCTGTACTACGACCCGAGCCAGCCCGGTTCCCTCGGTGGGGTGGCCGTCCTGGCCAGAGCCGCGCGCCTACCGAAACGTCGGGTAGCCGACTGGCTGCGCGCCCAGGACACCTACACGCTGTACAAGCCAGCGCGCAAGCGGTTTCCTCACAACCGCTACGTCGTGTTTGGGCCCCGGGAGCTGTGGCAGGCGGACCTGAACGACATGCGCGGCCTGAGCCGGTACAACGACGGAGTCAACTATCTGCTGACTGTGATAGACGTATTCAGCAAGCGGCTGTTCGCGGTACCACTGAAGAGGAAAAGCGGGCCTGAGGTGGCTGCTGCGTTCGAGGGAATATTCGCTGAGGCGACTCCTCGCTGCCTACAGAACGACAAGGGGACGGAGTTCACCGGGGCTGCGACCAAGCGAGTGTTCAAGAGTCACGGTGTCAACTACTTCACCACGCAGAACCCCGACGTGAAGGCGGCGGTGGTGGAGCGAGTCAACCGCACGCTCAAGACCCGCATGTGGCGCTACCTGACCTACAAAAACACGTATCGCTACATCGACGTGTTGGACAGGCTTGTGGACGCCTACAACCGCAGTCCGCACAGGAGCCTGGGTGGTGGCCTACGACCCGTGGACGCGGACAGCGGCGGTGGTCAAACGGTGTACAAGGTGTGGCGTCACATGTATGGAAAGGCGATCCGGCGACACAAGCCCAGGTTCGAGCCGGGCGACACGGTGCGCATAGCCAAGGAGAAGGGCACGTTCGCCAAAGGTTACGAGACCAACTGGAGTAAGGAGCTGTTTGTGGTAGACCACGTATACGGGTCGCATCCTCTGCCATTGTACGTGCTGCGCGACCTGAACGGGACGCCGCTGGAAGGGCGCTTCTACAAGCACGAGATGCAAAAGGTGACGATCGCCCCGGACCGCCTGTACCAAATAGATAAAATACTGGACACCAAAGGGCGAGGCCGCAGTAAGCGCTACTTGGTCAAGTGGGTCGGTTACGGAGAGGACTTCAACTCGTGGGTACCTGCATCTGAAGTGCAACAGCTGCTATGACGACAAAGCGCAGACAGCTGTACCTGACGTTGCCCAGCAACAGCTCAATGGACTATTATCCAAACAACACCGTGGCTAACTACATCACCCATCTACCGTCAGTCGTGCGATTGGGTGGTGATGGTGAATGGGAAGTCGCTTTAGTTGAGGTCCATTACCCATGCTCGTTTGTCACAGTGGGGGAGGACGCTCGCGTATATCTCTACACGAAGGATGACACCGACAAGCCTGAACTGACCGCTGTAAAGGTGGAAGCTGGAAACTATAAAGATATCGATGAACTGGTCAACGCCATCAACGCCATTCCAAAATTGGACTTGTACCAATGCCAGTTTGAGTACGACAAAGAGATTGGGAAGGTGGAATTGATCTCAATAGACCAGACTGTGGTGCAACTGGAATTTAGCCCCACCCTAGCGTTACAGTTGGGATACGACGTGCACAATGTGGATTTGATCAAACATAGAAAAGCTATAAGACCACCCAACTTACTAGCCGGGATCCCTTCGCACATGCACGTGTACTGTGACCTGGTGGAGCCCCAGCTAGTAGGTGACACTGTAGCGCCCTTGTTAAAGATTGTGAACATCGACGCAAAAACTACATCTACGGTGCGAGTACCACCATACACTTCACCGACCCTCAATACGTGCCGCTGATGAAGAGCTCCTTCGATAGTGTGGAAATCGATTTAAGGGACAGCGTCGGACGCCACCTGCCATTCCACTTCGGGACTACGTGCATGAAGCTTCACCTGCGCAGAGAGTAGCAGCAATGAACCCGAACGACCCCTATCTGGCGTACTACCGCCAACAGCAGTCTGGGCACGGAGTGTCCACGGTATTCAGAGGAGCCGCTTTCCAACGCGGCCACGGCATCGGCAGTTTCCTAGGCGGGCTGATGCGTACAGTGGTCCCGTTGATCAGATCCGGCGCATCGGCGCTGGGCAAGGAGGCGCTGAGGTCCGGTGTGGGTTTCTTAGGCGACGTGGCGGCGGGCACAGCCGACCCCCGAGTCGCGGCCAACACCCGGCTCAGACTGGAACGGGTCGCTGAAACGCAGGGCTGATGAAAAACTGGATCGCGTGCTGAGCGGTGGTGGCGCCTATAAGAGGAGGCGTGTACAGCAGGTTACTCCTCAGTCTCTAGCGAAACTCCTCGGAGCGAGGAAGAAGAGCGCTGCGCCCAAGAGGAAAAAGAAGCCCGCAACACGTGTCGCTAAGAAGAGGAGAAGCAAGAAGAGTGAGAGTACCGTGAAGGACATTTTTGGATAATGGCGTTTCTACATCAGAAGTCGTGCGAGTGTGTCAAGACCGAGTTGGACCTGTTCTCGCTACCGCCCACGCAGACCAGTATAGAGAGTGGTAAATGGGTGCAGTACAAGCCGATCTCCTCCCTGACAGACGACTCACCCGTTGAGTTCATAGTTCCGGGTCATGGGGACGAGTACACGGATCTGTCACAGACGCTACTGCATGTGAAGGCTACCATTAGAAGATCGGCTAATGGAGGCGCTGTAATGGGTGATCAAGCGATAAAAGAGGTGGGTCCGATTAACAACTGGCTACACTCGCTGTTCAGTCAAGTGGACCTGTACCTGAACAACAAACTGGTGTCTCCTCAGAACAACACGTACGCCTATCGCGCCTACCTGGAGAACCTGTTGTCCTATGGTGGTGATGCCAAGACATCGCACCTCACCGCGGAGTTGTTCTTTGAGGACTATGCTGGGTACATGGACAATACTGAGGAGGATAATTATACCGGGCTCAAGAAAAGGAGGGAGTTTATCAAGGGAAGCCGGTACGCGGACATGGTCGGACATCTGCACGTCGACCTGTGCAACCAGGAGAAGTTCATGTTAAACGGTGTGGAGATGCGCTTTCGTCTGATCAGGTCAAAGAACTCATTCTCCATCATGTCCAAAACCGTGACAGACTATAAAGTGGACATTGCCGAAGTCAACCTGTTTATGCGCCGCTGTAAGATCAACCCGAGCGTGCTGTTGGCTCACAGCAGGACGCTGGAGTCGGGCACAGCCAAATATCCCATTACGCGCGTGGAAGTTAAATCCTTCACGCTACCTGCCGGTATCAGCAGCAAGACTCTGGACAGTGTGTTTCTGGGTCAACTGCCGAAACGCGTTATAGTTGGCCTGGTCAGCAATCAGGCGTTCAACGGGGACTACAAGAAGAACCCGTTCAACTTCACCCACAGCCACGTGAACTTCTTCGCGCTGTACATAGATGGTGAGCCATGTAAGCAGCTTCAACCGGATTACACGTTCGGTCATGAGTTGTGCGTGCTCGCCTACCACACGCTGTACACTGGCACCGGCATCAATTTCTCAGACTGTGGTAATGAAGTCAGTCGCAACGAATACCCCTACGGATACTGCCTGATGGCGTTTGATCTGACGCCCGATATGGCAGCCTCTCAATCCAGCCACTGGAACCTGGTGCGCAACGGTAACCTGCGCATAGAGATTGGGTTCTCCGAAGCCTTGGCGGAGGCGTTCAACTGCATAGTGTATGCCGAGTTGGACAACGTCGTGGAGGTGGACCGTCATCGCAACGTCACAGTCGACTTTGGCGGGTAAACGAGTTGCCGCGCGCTCAAGGCCACCGCGCGCGGACCGTTAGGTGATGGCGGCGCGCGCACCCAAGGTTATCCCGCTAGGCGCGCTCCCGCCAGTGCTCAGTCAAGTTCAGTCAGCCGTACGGGATGGACGTGCCGCCACCGATCTATAACGAGCCGCCACCAGCGCGCTGTCATCACGGAAGCGTGGTGATGGATATGCAGTGTTTTAAAGACAGTGATAATGACTTTCTACTGAAAGAGGTTTGCGTGGTGGACGTGACTACCGGCACGCTGCTCCTACATCACATCGCCCGCCCACCCTTCAGTAAGGACCTCCTGACTCCCGAGAAACAGCGCGAGAGCGTCTGGGTCACTCGCCACTGCCACGGCTTGGAGTGGAACCAGGGGGACATCGCGTACGTCGCCCTGCTGGACAAGCTGCGCTCCTGCCTCATCCACCGCCCCTTGGTCTACGTCAAAGGATCGCAGAAGAGGGACTTTGTACAACGCCACCTCATAACCGAGCCCGCCGCCACCACCGCTCAGGACATGGAGGATCTGGGCTGCGGGTCGCTCAACGGTCCGCCCGCCTACCAGACCCTACGCTGTCGCCACCATAAGAGCTCCCACAACCGTTGCGCCCTTCATAACTGCATAGTATTGCGGGACTGGCTCGTGGCTAACGACAGGCCGGACCCGTCCGTCTCAAGCTGCCTGTGCTGCTTCCGCCCACGATGAAACCGTCCAGATCAGAGAATGCCTGGTGAGGATCCCCGGACTGAGGAACGTTGCGGTCTACGCCTCTGACTAACTACCGGACGTGCCGGTCAAGCCTCTCACCGCCATCGTGTCCAACACGGTAGCACACACCGAGGGAGGCGAACACTGGGTGGCGTTTTACTGCTCGGAAGAGGACAGACTCGAGTACCTGGACAGCTACGGAAGGCCGCCATACCAGGCCGACTTTCAAATGTTCCTGAGGCGCAATCCTCATCACCGCCACTACGTCTACAATAGGTATCGGCTCCAGGGCTATGATACTTCTGTTTGCGGCTACTACTGCCTCACTTACCTGTACTGCCGGGCTGTTCTCCGCACGTCACTCAACGACTACGTCCAGCTCTTCGACCCTGCCGCTCCCGCCGCCAACGACGCTCTCGTCCGCAGGCTCTTTCACTCCATATTCGCTTAAAACTAGTTTGTAAGGTTTTTTTTTGTAGTATGTGTATGTAACCTTATTACTGTACAATACATGCCTCATAATGATAAAGCTTGTGTTTTCATTTCTCCTTTCTCCTTACTAAATTTAAAAAAATTAGCAAAACTGAGGCAGCGGGGCTGGACCTCAGGTTTATATACCAGCGGCGCGTGTCACTGGCTGAGCCCCCGCCAAGCGGCAGTGAAGGCCGCCAAAGAGGGCGCGCCACGAGACCCCTCGGACATCAGCAAGCCGCTGAGCAATTCGAGGGTGACCCCTCGGACGTCAGCAGACCGCTGAGTAATTCCTTCCTGGGCAACTCCTTCAGGGTCGTCCCCGACACGCGCCGCCAACCGCTCCCGGTTGGCGGGGGCTTTTTAAGCTGCACGGCTCGGGCCAAACGGCCCATAACGCCTTTCCGAGCCTAACGGCTTGTGACTTTTGAGTGAGCAAAGGGAGGAAATAAACAACTCGGGTTCATGCTGTACATAAAGCTATTATATTTTCTTACAAATACTATTTACAATTTTTTTCTCTTATAACTAATATATATACAACTAGACGGGGAATTCCTCTTCTTCCTCGTCTTCGTCCTCGGGCTGGCGCTGTCCCTCCTCCTCCTCCTCACCGTCCACTTCCATCCGCTGCGGATGTTCTCCTCTCCTCCTGGCTGGCGGTAGCGGCGGGACGTCCTTGTGTCCCCACGGCAGAGTGTGGATGCCGTCGGGGAGGACGCACCGCTTGTCGTCAGCTGGACTGAGGCTCAGCTTGTCCACTTCCACGGTGTAGACCCGGTGCAAGTGGGACTGGAACCGGACGTTGGTGGTGTGTTTCTGGAACCCGTCAAACAGACACTCTCTGTAGTCGTCGGGGGTGAGGACGTTCTTGACAACGCCCTTCGCAACCCCCTTGGCTCGCTTGAGAGCCTTGCTGCCGCCTGTCGCCGCGTCCTCGATGTCCATGAAGTACAGCTTGGACCGCAGGCCGAGGTACTCGTATAAGGACAGGCCGTTGCACTCGTCCTTAAACTTTCCGATGACCTTGGCGTTGACGGGGCTGTAGCAGGGGTGAGACCTCGGATAGCCGCTGGTGTCAAAGTCGTCCAGGTGTTCCTTCATCTCGGCATAGACGTCCTGGGACACGATGTCAAAGACGAAGCTGTCCGTGTCCATGTAGTCCACGGTGAGGCGGTCACCGTAGCGCTCCTTCATCTTGCGCAGGAACTCGTACATGAGCCACTTGCTCAGCTCCAGGACTGACATGCCTACGTTGACGGCTTGTCCAACACAATGTTGACCTTGGACAGATGCACCAGGGCCACGTCCTCCGTGTAGTACGTCCGGTCCAGGAAGTTGGATCTGGCGACGTACTTGGAAAACTTCTCCGGGGTGCACACCAGCTTCACGTTGAGGCGCTTCCGTACATTCTCGATGGTCTTGCCAAAGACCGCGTTGTTCATGAGCTTGAAGAAGTCCTGTTCAAACTTCGTTTTGGCCTTCTTCCGCAGCTCCGTGTTCATCAGGATGTACGGTTCCAACCACCGCGACTGGTGAAACGAGATCGCCCGATGCACCGCGACCAGCTCCAATCCGTTTTGCAGCGCCTGCTGTAAGACCCTGTAGTGACAGATGTAGTGTGTCTTGTCGTCCAGGGTCGTCAACAGTTTGGGGAACTTCCCTGTTGGCGGACGCTTCGTCTCGCAGCAGTAGGGAAGGTCCTTGTGCAGGTCGTGTAGGCGCGCGGGGTAGTGGAGGTCCACTTCCAAGATGTAGCCTCGATCGGCCTCCGCGTCCAGCGCTGCAATGTCCAACGCCTGGATTTCCTCACGGCTGAGCCACTGGAAGTCTCCGGTCGGCAGGCACTGGGACATGGCCCAGCCGTACAAGTTGTTGGCGTCCAGGTACAGGAGGAAGCGCGTGGGCTCGTCCGGGCGGTGGTCTGGGCACCTGTCGTGGTTGGCCTTGGCGTAGCGGGTGATGGCCTGTGAGATCCATCCCCGGATCCCCTGCTCCACGAACAGGTACATGTCGAAGTCCTGCAGCGTGTCCAGCTCCACGCCGCAGGTCTTGAGCATGACGTCCCAGGCGTAAGAGGGCAGGGTGTAGTAGTGGGCAGGGTCCAGTCCATACTCAGCCAAAGAGGTGTCGCGGAAGTGCTCAAAGACATCGGTGAGCAGGGCGATGTCGCACCGCAGGTACTTGTCGGCATAGTCCTTGAGGTGGTTGCAGTCAAAGGCTCGCCACACGTTGATGGCGTGCTCGTACTCCTCCTCCTTGATATCCTCCAGGGTCATGGAGTTCCTGAACGCCTCCTTGGGAGGCAGCTCCCTGGTGGAGTACAACGTGTCGTACGACGTGACAAAGTCGTAGGGGAACACGCCCTTTCTGCGCACCAGGTCGAACAGCCGATCGTCGGGGAAGCGCTTCCTCGTCTCACGCATCCTGTCCGTGGGAAGTCCCGCCGCCAGGTTGGCCAGGCTCATGGATAGGAACCTGTACGTGTCTAGGAAGCGTACCGCGAAACTGCTCTGTCGTTGGTTGTCCCCGGGCTGGCCAAAGTGAAACCGCTTGGTAAAGGCGATGTAGCGCTCTTCGGTGTGCGCCAGCACGTCCACATCACCGGGGTCGATGGCCAGCTCTCGCACTACGAAGTGGGCGTCGTAGTTGGACAGGTTGTGGAAGTAGCAGTTGATGTGTCGCTGCTCCCGGTACCTGAGGTTGCACGAGCGATGAGCGGCTCCTCGGAACTCGTAAGGCGGGGCGTGGTTGTGGTCCCGCACCTTGACGTCCTGGTCCGTGAACTCCTTCCCGCAGAGGTAGCAGTGAGTCGCCACCAGGTACTCGTCCATCTCCTGCCGGGTCAGAGAAGGGTGCAGAGCTCTCGTGCTGAACAGGAACTCCCACAGCATCAACACGTCCATCTTGAGCCTCTCCATAAACACCTTGGACGCGTCGGCCCCGAAGTAGACGCGGGGCTCGAACTCCTCCAGGCTGAGCGAGTCCACGATCTGATAGGCGAAGGCGTACGGGACGTGCATTTGCAGGGGCCTCGTGCCGGGTGGCGCTTCCACCGGGTCAACAGCGACGGGCTGCAGAGCACACTCGAAGTCCGCGTAGATGCAGAACCTCTCCCGCCTAGTGTACTCAGGGTGGTCGAAGCGGATCTGCTGCTTCTTCGACAAGTCCAGGCGAAGGGGAGCCTTGGCGGTGCAGTATCGCATGTGCTCCTCCAGACGCTCGGCACCAGACAGTTGCAGCTTGTTGGGCCGGTTGTCGAAGTAAGCGAAGCATCGCTTACACACGTGGATGGTGTGACCGTGAGACGTCAGCTGGGATCGCACCAGCCTGCTGACGTTCGTGATGTAGGCGTAGTGACTGTCCCCGCCAGTGGTCACGTACAGCAGGTCCCGGTGATCCTCCAACTCCCACTTGCAGATCTTCAGCGGGAACACGCGGTCCTGGAACTTTGGCGATCCGTCAGGGCGTCTCCCCACCATGGCGCGCTCGATCCCGTATACGTTGACGCTGATGGGGTTCCTCCTCTCGAAGACTTTAATGTCCTTCACAGCCACGGGGAAGCGTAGGCCGACCCAGTCGTAGCGTGCCATGACGTCCGGTGTGTATGATGCGGGCCTCTCCGGGTGTTGCGTGACGAACTTGGCCAGGAAGGCATACGCGAAGCACATGTCATCGACGTTTTGTACGTTGATAACGGCGCGCGTGTCGCAGATGGTCCTGGGAAGTTGAACGAACCGAGCTCCGCGTTCTCCCAACGGTGTGTAGAGGTTGACGCGGATCTCCAGGTCGCGTATCCGGAGATAGCTCCACCCGCTGCCCACTAGCAGACACTGCTCCTTCTCTTCCTCCAGCTTGTGGAAGGATGCCGATAGGAAGTCCTCCAAGTTGGACGCGGCGGTGAGAGGCACGTTCTTCGTCTTGAAGGCTCGTAGACAGGTGGCCCCGTGAACGTTGGCGATTTCGCACTCCAGGAACATGTTGACCTTGATGTTCGGGTGTCGGGTCCTGACGTCGGCCAGCAGTTCCAGGACGCTGTCGAACAGTAGCACCAGCGCGTCCTCCACGGTCAAGAAGTCCTCCATGGGCCGGGACAAGCCGAAGGTCAGGAGGCGTCCGCGGAACGCCCGTTGGATGGGGCGGAACGTGGATAGTCCGCCACCACCCACCATCCCGTCAGGTGCCGTGCTTGGTTCGGGCTGGGGCTCGCGGCTGGGTCCGGGCTGGGGCTCGCGGCTGGGTCCGGGCTGGGGCTCGTGGCTGGGTCCGGGCTGGGGCTCGCGGCTGGGTCCCGGGCGGGGTTCGGGTGACAGGACGGGTAG
The DNA here is from genome assembly GCA_963675035.1 of Allygus modestus. Lineage (NCBI taxonomy): Eukaryota > Metazoa > Arthropoda > Insecta > Hemiptera > Cicadellidae > Allygus > Allygus modestus. The sequence continues at coordinate 79,359,192 of OY776112.1, read as the reverse complement.
GCACGGCATCTCGTCCACAACGAGGTTCCTCACGACGGGGCAGTTGAGGGCCTCGTGCTGGTCTCGGTTGTAGCGCCGGGTGAAGCCTCGGTCGCAGTAGGCGCACGCGAACCTCATGCCGCGGTGGGCGCTCGCCACGTGCCGCTGGAGATAAGCGGCCCTGCGGAAAAGGGCGCCGCAATCGGGACAGCGGACCTCGTTGGCGTGCACCAGCTGCACGTGACGCCGGAGCAGATCCTCGCGGGCGAATCGCCGCCCACACGCGTCGCACTCGGGCCGTGGGTCTCTGACGGGTGGCGTTGCAGCGGAGGAAGAAGAGGAGGTCGAAGCTGACGGGCTCGCACCGTGGACCGCTTCCATGTGATGGCGCAGATCCTCAGGGCAACTCGCCAGGGCAACGGAGCACAATGGACACGGACAGCCTGTGAACAGGAAAACAAGTCCTATTAGTTACCCTATAAACACGAGGATGAGGAACTATACAGAAGACTGACAACCTCTTGTTTTTTTCCCCTAGAGTCTGTTTCCTCATCTCGATCGCCAGTTACCCAAGCCTGTTAAATAGAAGGGTGAGGAGGTGGCGGCGAGGAACTATACAGAGGGCTGGCAACCTCTTGTTTACCTCTCGAGTCTGTTTTCTCGTCTTAATTGCCGATTTACCCAGTCAGGGCCGTTTACTCTCTCTCATAAAAACAAGTCATTAGTTATCAACCTCTTTTTTCCCCCTAGAGTCTGTTTCCTCATCACGATCGCCAGTTACCCAAGCCTGTTATACAAGGGTGAGGAGGTGGCGGTGAGGAACTATACAGAGGGCTGGCAACCTCTTGTTTACCTCTCAAGTCTGTTTTCTTGTCTTAATTGTCAGTTTACCCAATCAGGACCGTTTACTCTCTCATAAAAACAAGTCATTAGTTATCAAAGTCCACGGGCGCGCCGTGACGTCGTGGGTGAGGATACTGGAGAAGAAAGCATACTTAATAAATCTACTGGCGGTTTCTTATTTAACCTAAAACTGTACCTGGCGCTTGGTCGTGAGGAGTAGGAGGATGAACTGTGGTGAGGTGGCGTTGCAGGTTGTCACTTCGCCCGAAGTGTCTACCGCAGACATGGCAGTCGTAATGGCGGTCGTTGTGGGCGGATGCAGCGTGACGAGCCAGGTTTCCAGCGTTCGCGAAGACGCGACCGCAGACCTCACACATACGAGGAACAGCCATCTGATTGAAAAGCAAAACCTAATTTCATTTCGCTTAAACATTTTTTTTTTTTTAAAGAGTGGTAGTGAATCTATTTTGCTTTTTAAGTTTGATTCATTAATTTTAATCGTTATAAAACACAACTGTTTCAAGGTCATTACAATTCCACTCATCTCCATCGGAAAAAGAAACAACGACAAGGCTCAGTGTACTGGGATATGTAAAAGATTAATTAGCTAATAAGATTTTAGAGCATTGGTAAACTTGCTGATGAAAAAGTAAATTATATGTTACTTACATTTTAAGATATTGAAAGAGAAAGTCGTAACAGTCGCATAAGTAATCACCGTGATAGTAACGAAAATTAAAAATAACGAATAATTAAAATAGAAACGCTAATTAATAAATATGTTGTTACTTACGTTGACTTTTACGGGAATCCAAAGGCAATGAACAGCAGGTTGTGTAGGTGTATCGCAGAGACAGCAATACTTCGTCCGCACAGTAAGAGCTCCAAAGACAAACTGACGAAACCCTTGAGGACGCGCTCATAAATAGCACTCCAGTCGGGAGGAGTGAGAGGTCTGGAAGGCCGCTGATGAGTAAACAGCCCCAGGCGGTCACGTAGGCCCTAGCACGCGCCTCGACACGTGACTCCGTGGAGCCGCTCATGGGGGGGGGGGGACTTGCATCCTCGCATCCTCACCGCGCCTTTGCTAGTTTTGAACCATCGTGAGGGGTCTGGAAAACAGCCAAGATCCCATGAGGAAAACGCGTTTAAAAATTAATAGTGGGCCTGTTTAACGGTGGATTCTCAATTTTCTTTAAGGGATGGTTTACTTAGGCTGCCGCCTGACATGTGGTGAAATTTCATCAAAATCGGTCGGTAAACAGCTGAGATCCCATAAGGAAAACGCGTTTAAAAATTAATAGCGGGCCCGTTTAACGGTTGATTTTCAATTTTCTTTAAGGGATGGTTTACTTAGGCCGTCGCCCGACATGTGGTGAAGTTTCATCAAAATCGGTCGGTAAACAGCTGAGATCCCATAAGGAAAACGCGTTTAAAAATTAATAGCGGCCTTGTTTAATGGCGGATCTATGGGGTTCTTACGTCATTCGCTTCCTCTAGGATAGGCCTACACTCTGGAAAAAGTCCCGTGGGAATCGGTGGGTAAATAGGCTAGTTATTAATTTTCGAAAGTTTTTTCCTCGGGGGGGGTCCGAGCTTGGCTATGGGGAAGGTCGGGGGGGATGACGTCATGGGGGGGGTCAACGACCGGGGTCAAGGTCAAGGTCATCGGGGGGGGGGGTGACCTTGCATCCTCACTGCGCCTTTGCTGGTTTTGAATCGGCCAATGCCCCCTACTGAGGTTTTCTGGCTCTCAATCTGTTTTAAAAATCACAGGAAAAGTAACGTACGGTGCATAATTTGGAACGGACGTGAACAGTAGCTGCTCACGTCAGACGTGTACGTAGCCTCTGCCTTAATAAAACTTGGTATGTAGATAGACTTGTAATTTGTAACTTGGTATCTGGTTGAGTTATATTGATTATCACAAAAAACCATATTTCTTATCTTCCTTGTGTCAGCAAACCTGCGTACTCAGCCATAATGTTATTCTTATGGAGAATAAATAAAATGCTATATATCACTTATTTATGAATACGTTCATGGGAAACTTGGTAGGAGGCTCTATGTAGTAGTGAGACTTATATATGTGCATTGGAAATTCGCTGAGTACGCAGGTTTGCTGCGACGGGGGTATTTTTGGATAAAATGTTACCCAAGGTTATATGGAGTATTAGCTTATTTTTTTTATTTTCAGGAAACAAGGCCATGATAAAGATGAAAACAGAGAAGGAATTTAATCAACAACCACTACTTACTGTGTGTTTACATCCCCTGGTTATATAACTTACATTTTGGTTTTATATAAACTTATTTTTACTGCAATTATACTGCCATTTTTTTTGAATTCATTACTGTATGATTTAAAAAAATCCTTAATTGTTTGTATCACATCACCGAACAATCATAATTTGGAATCCATTCTTCAATTTTTAAAATCTGGATTTGATTCAAGTTTTGTTCTGAGAAATGTTTAGGCCTACATATGCATATATTCATTTTATTATAAACTTGTTAAAACAACAAATTTATTTTAAAGATTTTGGGTAAATTTGAATAGAAAATTATAAGTTGTGTATATATTTCCAGTGTCAATCCATTTAAGTACCTATAATCAGGACATTTGTGACACTTTACAATTGAATCATGTGCTAGTAATGATAAAAATTACCATAAAATGTGACAAAGGTAACAATATAAAGTTGTAAAACATGATTGTCAAGTATGTGTCAATGAATACAGTCTTATAAGAAGAACACGTCTTATGGGCCAGAGTCTGTCAGTATTTGAAATTTGCTGTGCTAGTTTTGCGCTTGGCCACGAGGCAGTGCACGCTGTCTACCCAGTCACTCCTCCCCCAGACCGCTGCTACAGCCAACTCCGCCCTACTACAAGAGCGAAGGGACCTAGGCCATGGCAACACCTCGTGTTTTCGGTACCGGTCTGCAGTGCTAGAGGCGCTTCACAGCGGCGTGGCGCAAAACTACAGATTTCCAGCGCGCCAACATCAAATAAGCGACAGAATTTTTAACACGGGACGTGTTCTTATAAGACTCTGTATTCATTGTATTTGTTCTTTTGAACTGTGATGACACAATTTAAAGTTTTGTGGGTCTGAAGATGACAAAATTTCCTTTGACAAAAAGTGTCATCCATTAAAAAGATATCCTAGAAACACAAGGTAGATTACAGGTATTTAACGTTTATACACTAGTCAACCTGATTAAAAAACAACATCAATATGAAGTCAAAACTTGTGTTTCTATGTGCAAGCTGGGCATGGGCAATTATAGTATTATTTATAAAAGGATAATTTAAAGTTGTCTGGTAATTTATTTTAGAACTACAACTGTCTTCCTATCAGATTGTCTGACCATATTGAAAGGTGTCCCATTATTCTATCAGTATGAATCCCCTAATCCCACAGATATCCCTGCCTACCCCATGATAATTCTGTGGTCATCCTTAGGAAGCTATATGGCTTTAGGATACACACTACCTATTACTAGGAGCCATAGGGCCTCCTAAGGATGACCGCAGATTTATCATGGGGTAGGCAGGGATATCTATGTGGGGTTAGGGGATTCATACTGATAGAATAATGGGACACCTTTCAATGCATGTCAAAGGCATGTCTCCAGTAAATCCTGTGGGACATCCTAGGGCTTCAGAGTACAATATCCCTTTGAGGTCCGAGGGATGTCCCCAGTACATCCTGTGGTACATCCTGGGGATGTCCTAGGGCTTCAAAATACAATATCCTTTTGAGGTCCGAGGGACATCCCCAGATAATCCTGTGGGACATCCTGAGGATGTCCTAGGGCTTCAAAATACATATCCTTTTATGGCCCGAGGGATATCCCATGGTCATCCTGAAGGATGTCCCCAGGATGTCGTGGGGAGAGGACATTTTTGTGTCCTGAGGACATCCTGAGGGTATCTTGAGGATATCATGGGATGAGATAGGGATGATCCTGGGATATCCTGCATATCCCACTGTGATGTCCTTGGGATGTCCTGGGGAGAATCTTGTGCTGTGTGGGTAGCGAAGTTACCGCTGTTACTACTAATGTAAAAGTAATTAAGGGAGAAGTACGTACTCTTAAAAGTGAAGTTAGTAGTGTAAGACAGGAAGTAGAATTAAATAGGGAGGCTACTGTCAGTAAGATCAAGGAAGTAGAGAGTAAAGGTACAGGCGCTCAATGTTGAGATTACCAACAAAATGGAACAACATTGTAGTGAGACTGCCAGAGAACTTATTAAAAGTAAGAAAGAATTCTGTAAGTTTAAATCTGGGTTTGAAGTTGAACAAAAAAGGTGGAAAGGGAAATTTAGGGCCGATATAGAAACACAGTTGGTAGAAGAAATCTCAATATACGGCGAAAGTAGAGGAAATATCACAGTATATGGCGAAAGTAGAGGAAAGGTTAGTAAGCGGTAAAACTGATGTGGTAAACTAAACTGTAAATGTGGAAAATCAAAAAAAAAAACTACTCATAAAATCCTCCATGTTAATCTTATGGGAAAAAGGTTTTTGGCTTTTCCTAAGGTTATTTTAATGTAAACTTCACATTTGTTTTTACCAACCTGTTCAGTTCCACAAAACAATCATTTTGGTTTTTAAATTGTGATTCTACGCCCAACTGTTACTGAGATATTCAAAGTGCTAAACACAGTACGTTGTCCGATGTTATCCTTATGGAGAATAAATAAAATTCGATTATTTATGAATGAATGTTAATGAAACTTGGTATGTGGCTTCACGTAGTACTGGTATATTGATATTTCCACAGCAAATTGATTTTTTGTTGATTATTCCCGTAGCAGCAAACCTGCGTACTCAGCCCCCATGTTATTCTTAAGTAAAACGTAATGACTCCCTTAATTATGAATATAAATTAATACAACTCACTGGTATATAGCCTCACTTGGTTGAGTTATATTGATAATTGCATAAAAACCCATTTTCCCTTGTTGCAGCAAACCTGCTACTCATCCCCCATGTTATTCTTATGGAGAATAACTAAAATGTTATACAGTGCTTATTTATGATTGAATATTGATGAAACTTGGTATGTGGCTTCGCCTAGTTAAATTATATTTATATTTGCATAAAAACCAATTGTTTGTGTTCCTTGTTCCACCAAACCTACGTACTCATTACCAATGTTATTCTTATGGAAAATAATTAAAATCGCTTATATGTGAATATATATTTATGAAACTTGGTATGCGGCTTTATGTGGTATTAAGAGAAATATTATGCATTTGAAATTCGCTGAGTATGCAGGTTTGCTGCGACAGGGGTATTAATGGAGTAAAACCAAATCGAAAATGGATTTCAAGAGGATTGACAATATTTGTTAGCAAAACTCCAGTTACAAGACAATCAAGATGGGAGTCCCCTGCTTCCCCCGATAATGCCAATAGCAGTCAAGTTACCATTCAAGTCCCGTCCTCCTTAATGGATTATCCAGAACTAGCTGTAAACCCGTCCTTCGTACGGATTGTATATAAATGGTAGATTAACTAAAGCAAATAACAATCCACATTATTTTACAATATAAAAATTACATTTTACACGTTTAATGTACAATTAAATCAAAGTTAACGAAATATACTGGCAGATAGTTCGGATCATGTTACTAAGTCGAGGAACTCTGTCAGGTAGTAAACGGCATGTGGTTTGTGACTCCAGATCGGTACACGTAACACTTTTGATACGCTTTTAGAAAAAAAACTCAAGTACAAAAAAATAAAAAAATATTGGGGTGGGAGGGAGGGGAGCATCAATATAAAATAGTCGAGGGGGAGCAAAATGTAAAAATCGGAGGGTGGGCAAAAATACAAATCGGGGTGGGGGGGGGAGAGTAAAAATATAAAATGGAGTGAGGACATAAAATAAAATCGAAGAGGGGGGGAGCAAAATATATAATTGGGGCAGATCAAAAATATAAAATCGGGGGGGGGCAAAAAATATAAAATCAGGGGGGCAAAAATATAAAATGAGAGGGTATAAAAACCGGAGGGGAGCGAAAATATAAGATCGAGGGGGGCAAAAATATAATACCCCCGTCGCAGCAAACCTGCATACTCAGCGAATTTCCAATGAATATATAACATAACACATTAACACTAACAAGATTCATAAGAAATATATTCACAAACAAGCGATATTAAAAATATTAATTATCGTCCATAAGAATAACATTGGGGATGAGTACGCAGGTTTGCTGCAAAAAGGATCACAAAATAATGAGTTTTTATGCAAATATCATTAGAACTCATCTAAGTAAAGTCACATACCAAGTTTCATTCATATACAGTTATAAGTAAGCGATATATAACATTTTAATTATTCTCCATAAGAATAACATGGGGACCGATTACCTAGGTTTGCTGCTACGGGAACCATACGTGAAAATTTTGTATTTTGTGCAAACAACGATAAACCCCAACCAGATGAAGCCATATACCAAATTTTGTCAGTTTATGTTCATAAATAAGCGAGATATACAATTTTTCTTTTTCTCCATAAGAATAACATTAGACAACGTACTGTGTTTAGCACTTTCAATATCTCAGGAACCAATTGACGTAGAGCGATGATAAAAATACCAAATTGTTTGTTTTTTTATGCTGAATTAAATGGTAAAAATTGAAATTTGATTTGAATAAAAATTACATGTGGAAACCCCAAAAAACCCATTTTTGGGGTACAAAACCCCCCTTTGGATGGTGCGATTCGTCTGGTTTTCGAACTCGTTCAAATAAATGGTGCTTTACACATTTGTACCAAATTTCATTAAGATCGGACCTTTTTTACGAGAGTTATCGTGCTTACGGACACATATATATATATATAAATATATATATATATATATATAAATATATATATATATATATACATATATAAAAATTTGAACGAATGGTGTTTTTGGTATCTGGGGACCTCAAAATGAAAAGTTATCATGGTCTGGGGCTTAAGTCTTATCATGAGACCTACGGTAATAGCTTCTTCCCTATAGGGGAAATTCGCTAAAATGAAGGGGGAAAACATAAAATAAAAATATAAAATCAAATAGGGGGGAGCAAAATATAAAATTGGGGTGGGGCAAAAATAAAAATGGAGGGAGAAAGAATTTAAAATCGGGGGGGGGGCAAAAATATAAAATGGGAGGGACATAAAATAAAAATATAAACTCGAAGTGGAGGGTGCAAAAATATCTAAAATCGGGAGGGGGTGCAAAAATATAAAATGGGGTCATAAAATAAAAATAACAAATCGAAGAGAGGGGGCAAAAAATATAAAATCGGGGGGGGGGGGGCAAAAATTAAAAATGGGGGGCATAAAATAAAAATAATTGGAGGCGGATCAAAAATATAAAATCATGTGGGGGCAAAAAATATATAAAATCGGGGGGGGGGCAAAAATATAAATTGAGGTGGTTAAAAATAAAAACCGGAGGGGGAGCAAAATATAAAATCGGGGGGGGAAAAATATAAAATGGAGGGGGGACAACATAAAATAAAAATATAAAATCAAATATGGGGGGGAGGAGCAAAATATAAAATTGGGGGTGGGGCAAAAATAAAAATGGGGGAGGAGCAATATAAAATTGGGGGGCCAAACAAATATAAAATTTGGGTGGGGGGCAAAAATATAAAATGGGGGACATAAAATAAAAATATAAACTCGAAGTGGGGGGAAGGCAAAAATATCTAAAATTGGGAGGGGGCAAAAATATAAAATGAGGGTCATAAAATAAAAATTTAAATCAAAGAGTGGGGGGCAAAAAATATAAAATTGGGGGGGCAAAAATAAAAATGGGGGGAGAAAGAATATAAAATCGTGGGGCCAAAAAAATATAAAATCGGGGGGGAAACATAAAATAAGGGAGGGGGGCAAAAATATGAAATGGGGGCGACATAAAAATAAAAATATAAACTCGGGGGAAGGCAAAAATATCTAAAATCGGGAGGGGGTAAAAATATAAAATGGGGGAGAAATAATATAAAAATATAAACTCGAAGTGGGGGGGGGGGGCAATAATAAAAATGGGGAGAGAGAATATAAAATCGGGGGGGAATATAAAATCGGGGAGGGGGGCAAAAATATAAAATGGGGGGACATAAAATAAAAATATAAACTCAAAGTGGAGGGGGTCAAAAATATCTAAAATCGGGAGGGGCAAAAATATAAAATGGGGGTCATCAAATAAAAATATAAAATCGAAGAGGGGGGACAAAAATATGAAATCGAGGGGGGCAAAAATATAAAATCGGGGGGCATAAAATAAAAATAAAAATCGAAGGGGGGGGAGCAAAATATAAAATCGGGGGTAGGGCAAAAATAAAAATCGGGGGGGAGCAAAAATATAAAATCGGGGGGGCGTGGGGGGTACAGGAAGTAACGGTAAAAATTGTTTTTTTGTGCAAATAAGAATAGACCACAACCAGATGAAGCCATACCCGATATTCGCACAGGGGCTTTCTCAACCCGTTCTTTAGTCAATGCAATTTGCATTTTAGTTAGCTTGAAACAGCTGTTCTTGCTTCTGCTCTAAGCTCTAAGCTGTCAAATAGAAGTATCCACAGCTGTTTGCATTACAATTTCTGAATGTTTACTTTATTTTGAAATGTAAACATTGAAACTTAGAACGTTCAAGGGGCGTAGCCCGAGGGGATTTTAAGGAAGTGAATACGCCTATGTGTTGCATGGGTTCAAGATCTACCTATATGTAAAGTTTCAGCCCAGTCGGTTCAGTAGTTTTTGCGTTCACGGAACATCAGACAGACAGACAGACAGACAGAAACCACCTCTTCTTTATAATATTATAGATTATTGATTTATGGCTCATTTTACAGAGCAAAAAAACCTTGCGATTTCAGCAACCTGAGCAGATTTTTGAACCACTTGACCAATAAAAAATCATAAATATCCAATATTTTATTGAAGGATTGGTATTTGTGGTATCAACATTCTGTTCACTAAGTAACTAGTTATTTTTTCGCTCTTTAAAATGAGCCATGACTCGACAATTTGGAATATCTCACTGAGGAGGGACGGGATTTGAAAGTTAACATTGGCCTTATGGGAAAATATGATAGAATCATGAATTGTTAATTATATGACTGGAGCCCCTCTTGTTATTATTTCACAACTGTTATTATGCTCAAACTCAAAACCTGAAATGTAGTCAGTTGAGCAACTAAAGGAAAGGATTTTCAAACTTGTTGCTTGACCACCATTTCAACATCAGTTATTGTTTACAGGTATTAAAAAACAAACCAACACATATAATTGAATCATTTATTTACATGTTTGATTTATGTAGAGACCAAATGAGATTAAATAAAACTTCTTACCTTGTATTAGGATCCTAGACAAAATGCACAGACTGAAAATCATACATTTACTACATAATTTTGAGGCATACAAAAAATATATAGGCAAGGTAGATCCCGAAGGATTAGAAGACCTTACCTGCCTGCCACTATCCTCGTCTCTTTTGCACTAACTTATAGTTCAAAAAAGGCCAGGAAATTTGTACTGCATTATATAGGTTAAGGACTTGTATTTTATTATGACCATTGGGTTTATATCTACTAGAGGGGACACACAATGCAAATTATTGTGAGAGATTTGTTGACGTAGTTATCTACTTACACCGCCAGGGATCATCTCAGTTTTGTTCATCATATTTGTTAGTAAAGTTTTCGTAGAGATTTTAATATGTTTAAATAAACTTTTTTGTGATGGTCATCTAAGTGATATTTTGTTTACACAGGTCGGGTACGGCGGACGAGTTACTCGGCCTAACGACACCACAGAACACTTTAGTTATCTTAATATGACGCTAGATCGCAGCATTCTTACTCACTCTGGCTCCCATAAGGTGTCCCCTCTAGTAGATATAAACCCAATGTTATCACTCACATAAACATATATATATATATATTTAATTTACAGTATGAATAGTAATTAAAACAATGTACAACCATTAAAGTAAAAATAAAATTGAGTATTGCCTCGAGTTTTATATGTTTGCTTAATATTTGTATGCCCAGAACACCAAAATGAGGTTGTTTTTGTACTATACACTTTCATAAAATAAATTAAAACTAAACCTTACCACTGCTTATGTACACATATCAACACTTATTTTACTAGGTATGCAAATTTAAAGCTTACACAAGTTATATGACATATTCCATTCTTCAGTCATTAAAATGTGTGTGGTTCATCAAAATGTATGGTTGTTTTTGTTAAACTGAATTTAAAAAAAACAACCATAAAGCATTCCCAATTTACATTTTACTGTACAAAGCAAAAATACTACTAACCAGTTATTTGGTTAAAGCTAACAATGGTTTAACTCGATATAAAATTAAAGGGGTTGATACCAAATTCTCTGGATTTCTCTCTGATTGGGGAGTACAATTTTCCACAGTTGTCTATAATTATTTAGAATATATGATCTCTTCTAACAATGTACACATAACCAGTTAGACATGTAATTTTAGTTTATTTGCCAACCCCTCCCCCCCAGTTCAATGTATAAATTCACTTTATCACTGTGTATGACGCTGACACAACTAGGGTGTATTTTAAAGTGATAGTGAATAAATGATGAGATGGAGAATGGGTGAGATGCCTTGTTTACTAAGGCCGACTGATTGTTCAGCCAATTGGAGCTGTATCCGTGCTAAATTTCTGTATCCCAAGATTCAAGATCCCAATAGCTCATACTAATATATTCCTCTGAAACATTAAAATCAACAAGCCTTATCGCAGCGCTCATCTGGAATGAAAAAGTGAAGACTCAGTGGAGGATATTTTTAGTAAACAGGCCACATAGATCCGTGGTTCCCAGCAAAAATGTGATTGAAAGTATGTTTAACATAAAACTTGTATTTTAGATGAAGATATTTTTCTTCTTTGTGTTACATACTCATTACCGATTTAAATGATTTAATCTTAAAAACATTTAAAATATATGATGCTTAGGAACACTCTTTTATTGTTTTGAAACTATTACCAAAGAGTAGCATGGTAAGCCCAAGACCATATAACTTTTTGTTTTGAGATCACAGGGTGCCAAAACGCTATTTGTTAAAATTTTGGTCTATATCTGCTAAGACTATTTTGGTGAACACAACTCACTCCTTCATTATTTATAGAACGGTTTTGCAAATTGAGGTATAAAAAATGAGCAGTACCTAGTTTTGCAAATGGTTTTCAATTTTCGACTCTTCTCTTTTGAAGGGCCCGGGCCGCCTGTTATATATATTTTTTTTTTTTTTTTGTGCCAATAAGGATGAACTGGAGATGCTTAAGTTTTTCTTTTTATTCCTTGGATAAAAAGTATATTGTTTTGATGACTTTTACAAAAACATCATTTGATGACACATTTTGGTCGAGTCATAAGCATATGAATTGAATGATTTATTTAACTTGTAAACAACGAAAACTTGTGTAAGTTAAAAGCTGTTTGTTTAGAGTAGCAAGACCAAGATAGAAGAAAAATTTTGAAGGTAAACATTATATTTTTACCCCCATAAGAATAAAATTGGTCAATGTGTAATATTAAATTGAAAATTGTATCCCCAACCATTAGTCGTAGAATAATTAAAAATATTTTTTTTTGAGCTTTTATAGAAATAATGATGATAGGTAAATTTAATTAATGCTTATGGTTTATGAAAAATCAAAAACCATAATGTTAGAATCTTTTAAGCCCAAAAATTTCTGAAACCCAATTTGACCAGAAATGTGGGCAGTGTCCATTATATTAGAGGTCTAAAGCACTACAACCCACCAGATTTTAATTAAAACCATTACATCTGTTTTGAGAAACTTCCATTTTTTATATTTTTTTAAGGTATAACTACGCTTTTAATTAAACAACATTTTAAAAAGCCTGGATATACGTTGAATGAGTACATACATACCAAATTGTATCAAACTCGGGCTATCAGTTTGCTCACTAGGTCTATAATCATTCATAGAGACAGGCGGATGGACATGACCTCAAAAGCCACTTTTTTGGGTTCGGGGAGCATCAAAACAAATATTTCCACCAAAAACACAAATTTTTACAAAAACAGTTTTCCTCCACTAATTTATAGAGAATATTTGATTACTGGTACTATTATTTTCGTATACACAGTCCAGCCCGGATTATCCGGACTAATGTGGAAAAATATTGATCCGATAATCTGAAGCTACTATAAGATCGCATAAAAACTATCGGAACATTAGCGCCTGCAATATTGATGCTGCGAATTGCGTGGATAGATTGTAAAACAGAATATACGTGCAAATTTCGGTCAACATCACGCAAAATTAATGTGAATGGTCAACAGTGACAAAAGGCACCAAATGTACCAGAGTACAGTGGCCCACTATATATACACAATTAATTGCGGTGCGTCTGACACATGGAAGGCAATAGCGCAGGAGAAAAATTTCCTTTTTGACTGTAATACAATTTTTTTACTTTGGACCACCTCATTCGGTTAATCCGGGCCCGGATGATTCAGATCCTTACCCCTGTAATCAAAATACTCAAATTACCCTTATGTCCTCTTTGTAATATAATTTTCAATAAATCAGCCATTAAATTTATCACATCAGAATTATAGATATTTAAGGATAATACGACATTTTATAATTCATGTTTCTTAATGTATTAACGCTAATTAGTTTTACTGGCATTGCATTATTGTTAAACTTTGAGAGAAATATATTTTTTAAATCTGGGTGGCTAATGTTGAGTACTCGCCTCAAATTGAAGTTTTCAGTACAATTTTGAACTGAATATCATAAATATTTGATTTATCAAATTTTTTCAAATCACAGATATAATCTGGGGTTGGCAAGGGGAGAAGTTGCTCCCCCCTCCAATAACTTGGAAAACATATTACAGTAAAACTCCGATAAACCAAAATTATGGGGGCGGGACTGTTCCGGATAAACATTTTTTTTTTTGGATAATCAACTGTTGGTATTTCAAGGTTAATTTTGGAAACATGCAAATACATCTTGGAGTTTTATCACTTATGTTCACTACTATACGATTTCTCTTCATAGGAGACGTGAAAATCGTTCTCCACATATATACTGGAAAAAATTATAACTTCGGCAAGTGACACTACGTAACCACAACAGTACAGTAACTGCATTGTCTGAGTGCAGTAACTGCAACTGTGAGAGTTCACGGTACACTCACAATGATCAAGTGCAATATGGGAATGCGGAAAATGCAGAATAGGTCCATTGGGTCAACTCTGTACCCCCTCCCCGGAGGATCAGGTGTGTGGCAAAACCTTAAAAACAACCCCTAATCTCAGTGACCGCCGCGGTGGGTGGTCTCTCGGCGTGCCATGAGTCATACGCTGGACTTATCCTCTCTATTATTGATTACCCATTTCTTGTAGACAAATGCGGTTAACCCGGGTTTCGGTTTAGCAAGGTCCGGTTAAGCGGGGTTTTACTGTATTGTGATTTATAAATAGACACGATAAATCACGATCCCACTCATTTTGTCCCCCAATCGAAATACAGTACTCAAATTACGCTTATGTTACAAAGTTAATATTTTCCACGATAAATTACTTTGACAGAATAGTTAGTCAAAGAAAATAACAAGACCAAGAGTTTGGATAATTCCCTTCAATGACTAACAATTTTAAAAGACAGGTCAAAAACTAAACTAATCAACCAAGTTGAAACAAAGGATGCACATTCTAAGAGTAAAAATTACCAATAATAACATTTGTACTGGTTTACTGATTAAATAATCACCCCGATGTTTGTGCACGATCCAAACATGTCACCCACTACACCGATTGGGGAATGTGTAAAGAAAAAAAATTGAGAGGGGAAAACACATGAATTCAATAAAACGTAACAAAAAATTACAACACAAATGAAACTATTACAAAAGTTTTTAAACTTTTAAAAATATCTCTGAAATATACAGTCAGGCTACTAACTCCAAACTGATCAATAAAGCCAAAACACATAATTAATAACTTGTGAAACCTTTTTGTATAAACACAAAATGTATTCAAAACCTCAACTTACTACCTAAATATTAGGTGATATAAGTAAAGTCTTAGAGAAAGCAAAAGGGGTTTCTACCCTAACAATAATGAACAAATCTTCACAGACTTTAGGGTGTCAGAAGGCTCTGTTTAAAAAGTAAAAAAATATGAAATAACTTTGTAATAAATATTTGAAATTAAGTTTTTCACTATACATAAAGACTAAACAAAGAATTTTAATAAATTTAAAGTTGATTTAACTACTTGGCTTGTACTGGTGTGGACCCACATACATGTGCAACACTCGGAAAGGAACATGTTGAACAGTTATCTGGATTTTTATGAAAGAGTGAACAAAATTCAACCGCTGACCTCACAATGAGAAAGTAAGTGAGAACGATTTGGAATTCAAGTGGAAACATACAAAAAAACTCATACAGTAACCTCAGGAGGAGGCAAAAACAAATAGTACAATGAATAGCAAGCCACATCTGTCAAGAAAAGAGATAATAAAAGTAGATTCCCAGTTACTAGTAATAATTTAAGAATATCATCATCACTGTGGGATTCGGCCTTTGAACACAGACAGATGGGATTAACTTCCCATTACCCCTCACTGACATTTACAACAAACTAAATGCAACAACAATGTACAAGAGTAATTTTTACTATTAAATGAAAAATGGACAACTAGCTTGAATTTAACCCGACATTGCTTAATTAAGTTAAACCAAACAGTCTTAAACTCTATAGCATAAAGATTATGCATTAAAATCAACAACAATATTGGTGATTTATATATTAGTTTGGTGGAGATTCTATACCAAAAACGATTAACCGCATGATTTAAATAAATAAATATTAAGTCATGCTCAACAGTGCCATGAAAACAATACCTCAAAATCTGCTTGTCTTGTCAGAAACTTTTATCAACCAGAAAGGGAAAACACATTAAGTAGTGTCAGCCTACCATGTGATCAACTCAAATTACCACACAGGACTAAAAAATCTCAATGTCAGTAAACAATTCACAAGTACAGTTATTTACAGTTTATTCACTTACATACACCGTGCAGACACTAGTTTCTCTCACCCACCGATCTCGCTTGCGATCAGTTCTACTTATGCTTTGTACTAATTACAAGTAAGAGAAAACTAATATCCACACGAGGAGCAGAGTCTTGAGCAGTTAAGTATCATAGTCCTCGTCCATGACGAGCACTGGGGACCGGTTCAGGCCGCCGGGGTCCTGGTAGGGGTGGGGGTGGTACCCCCCTACAACGGGGGGCTGGTGAATGCTATCCGTCTGCTCTCCCATCGTCTCCGCGTAGAAGTTCGGCTGAAGGTGAAGGGTTGAACAATTCGCCACTACTTCAGTGGGCTCCTCGATTTCTTCTTTTATCGCTTGCTCCTCTTTCACTATTGTTTCTTCTTTGATTATTGGTTCGTCTTTAACAATACTGCTACTACTTTTTCTCCTGTTAAAAATCAATTGTGAATGGTTCATTATAATGGGAGAGTAAAGTAAATGAAAATAAACTAATAGCCTATTTGTCACCATTTCATAACATTTTTCAATCCACTGGCTAAGACATAACGAACCACCACCGACCAAGCTTGAAGCAGTTTAAAGTTGCTAACTTTTTTTAAAAATTTTATTTTTGAAGTACAGTAGACTCTAAGAAATCCGGATCACACTTATCCAGACTCTAGATTATCCGGACTGATAATCTTGATTTTTAAAATTTGTTCTATTGCAAATAATACCCTTGATGCAGCAAACCTGCATACTCAGCGAATTTCAAATGGTACTTCTTTAAGTCATGAAGCCACTTACCAACTTTCATCAAAGAATATTTGTAAATAAGAAAGATATGACATGTTATTTATTTTCCATAAGAATAACATTATGGCTGCTGAGTAAGCAAGTTTGCTGCCATGGGGACCACAAAAAATGGGTTTTGTATGCAAATATCAATAAACCCCAACAATATAAAGCCACTTATTAAGTTTTATTAATATATGTTCATTAATAAGCGAGATATATAACACTTTACTTACTCTCCATAAGATTAACATTGGACAATGATCAATAGACCAAATTGTTTCTTTTTTGAGCTAAATGTAATGGTGTTAACCAACATTTTGGTTTAAAAAGGATTATATGTAAAAGGTTCAAATAACCCATTTTTGGGGTACAGAAACCCCATCAAAGTAGAGCGACCTGCCTGGTCTCGAACTCATGAAAATAGATGCTGCTTTACACGTTTATACAAAATTTTATCTAGATCGGACCATTTTTACGAAAGTTACCATGCCTACGGACACATATATGAATTTGAACGAATGGTGTTTTTGGCATCTGAGGGCCTCAAAACAAAAATTTATCATGGTCCCGGGCCTAGGTCTTACCATGCCGACTACGGTAATAGCTTCTTCCCTAAAATGGAAATTCGCTAAAAAAAAAAAAAAAAAAAAAGGAACGGTTTAGCAACTTTAGTTTTCACACGATTTCACTGCATTACATAATTTAAATGTCATGTACGAGGGCTGTTCAGAAAGTAAGTTCCGTTGGTGGCTAGCGAGTAAAGGAGAGGGGGTAGAGGTTTGACCGCGGCGGCGTTGGGTAGTCTGGCTCAGTAGGCGTCTGTCCGTATGCCAAGAAGGTCGATCGGACTGCTCCGCGCGCTCCAATCTAAATTCAAAATGGCCACCGCAAGTGCCAGTGCCACCGGCCCTGGTGACGCCGCAAGCGTCAGTCCAGCCGCCGCAAGCGTCAGTCCAGCCGCCGCAATTGACAACCCTGCTGACTGTGAAGTGCATTCAGTTATTCGGTTTCTTTGGGCAAAAAAAATTTTACCTGCTGAGATCCATCGTGAATTGTGTTCTGTTTACAGAAACAACATAATGAGTGACAGTGCAGTTCGGAAATGGTGCCGTTTGTTTAACGAAGGACGCACGAATGTTCATGATGAAGAGAAAAGTGGCCGGCCATCTGTGGTAACCGACGATCTTGTGGACAAAATTAATGATAAGAGAACAGGAAGTTCACTATTACAGACCTCTCGGAGTGTTTCCCCCAAATTTCTCACACTCTTCTGTACAACATTGTAACTGAAAATCTTGGTTACCACAAATTTTGTGCTCGGTGGGTGCCGAAATTGCTCACAACTGATCACAAAATGAACAGAATGGGCGCTGCCCTAACATTTCTGGAGCAACTTCTTGATCACATAGTGACAGGCGATGAAACATGGGTTTCTTATGTGAATGTTGAACAAAAAAAAAACAATCAATGGAGTGGGGTCACACTGCGTCGCCGCGTAGGCCCATCACATGCCGCCAAACATTCTCAAGGAAAAAACTCATGGCAACTGTTTTTTTGGGACAGGAAAGGGGTTCTATTGGTTGAGTATTTAGAAAGGGGCACTACAATTAACTCAACAGTGTATTGTGAAACGCTAAAGAAACTGAGGTGGGCAATCCAGAACAAAAAGCGCGGCATGTTGACCGGTGGCATTGTTTTCATTCACGATAATGCACGTCCTCACACTGCAGCAAAAACTCGTGAGCTTCTGGACCATTTTGGTTGGGATGTTTTTGATCACCCACCTTACAGTCCTGATTTAGCGCCAAGTGATTTCCACTTGTTCCCTAACATGAAAAAAATGGCTTGGGTCACTACACTTTGTGAATGATGACGAGCTGGAAGATGGCGTCAACGGGTGGCTACGTGCACAGGCGGCAGAATTCTTTTCAGTGGGAATTGAAAAGCTTGTTCCTAGGTATGATAAGTGCTTAAATTTTAGTGGGAATTATGTCGAAAAATAGTTTAAAACACGCTCTTTAAGATGTATATAATACATTTTTTGTAGATCCATCAAGTATTTTTTTACACCTAAACGGAACTTACTTTCTGAACAACCCTCGTAGTTTGATCGTCAGGCGGGTTCTCGCTTGGCCCAACCGTGCTGTTATCAGTGTTTGTTATTGTTTACGTATCCGGTGCTCCGTTCTTTATTGTGTTCCGACCATTCTCTCGGTCTTGTTAAGGAATAAAGAGGTTATACTGTATTACGGAGTGTTTATAACTTTCTTCTGGAAGCTCACTCTTGTATCAGCACATAAATGTAACCACATTTGGCATAATTGCTCACAATAAAGGCGGAATTGATGATTCATGCCCACATGCGGGAAATCCGGGTTTTTCGAAATCCGGACTGACCGTCCGCCACAATAGTCCGGATTTCTGAGAGTCTACTGTAGTAAAAGCAAAAAATGAATGAGATGAATATGCATTTTACGGTTTTAAATCAAATCAAAATTACTTTATTCGTATTCCAGTACTTCTTTTAGTACATTCCAGTTGGAAATCTTCCAGTAATCTGTGTCCTTAAATTTTGTGGAAATGGTTGTACGATCTTCTTCTAGTTAAGTTTGAAAAACCAACATCGCAACCAACATTGCAACCAACACAAGAGAAAAACCTTTAGATAGGGTTCCGCAAACAAAATTTGCAAAATCTTCCACGACTGTTAAATTTGTTGTTGAAACTTAACTTATTTTTGATGTCTAAAAAAACAGAAAACACAACACTATGGTCTAAAAATTCAATTTTTAGTCAAATATGCACAAATTCATGAAAATACCAAATATTTGGATACATTAAAAATTGAAAACCAAAATATAAAAATCTTAACTTAAATCATTAAGAGATGAAACACCAATATAAACTGACCTCTCGGGAACAGATCTGTGTGGAAGAGGAGTGAGCAGACCTGAGCTCATGGTGGCTACGTCTTCTTCCCCATTGGCAGAATCTTGAACCGACTTCACCAAATCTTTCAGGAAATCAAACCGCTGTTCCGACAAAATGCATTTTTTCCTATATCAAAATAGTAATATTAAGATCCAATGGCTTCCAATACTTGCCAAACTTAGAAAATACATTTTCTTGAAGTAAATTTTAGTATAAGAGGAGGCTCATATGATTTAAATTAACATTATATTATTAAATAAGAAAAATACCACCGTCGCAGCAAACCGGCGTACTCAGCGAATTTCCAATGTCTTAATACCACGTAAAGCCGCATACCAAGTTTTATAAAAATATATTCACAAATAAGCGATAAATACAATTTTAATTATTCTCCATAAGAATAACATTGGGGATGAGTACGCAGGTTTTCTGCAACAAGGAACACAAAATAATGGGTTTTTATGCAAATATCAATAGAACTCAACTAATTAAAGTCACATACCAAGTTTCATTCATATACATTTACAAATAAGCGATATATGACATTTGAATTATTCTCCATATGAATAACATGGAGACTGAGTACCTAAGTTTGCTGCTGCGGGAACCATATGTGAAAATTTTGTTTTTTGTACAAACAACAACAAACCACAACCAAATGAAGCCGTATACCAAGTTTCATCAGTTTATATTCATAAATAAGGGAGATATAAAATTTTTATTTTTTACCATAAGAATAGCATTGGACAACGTACTGTGTTTAGCACTTGCAATATCACAGTAACCAATGGACGTAGAGCAATGATCAAAATACCAAATTGTTTGTTTTTACTTTCTCCCTCTATACATAGTATATGGAGAAAGTATTGTTTTCGTCAAAATTTTTGAATTTGAGTTGTTAGTGGAAATATTCATTTTGGTGCTCCCTGAATGCAAAAAAGTGGTTTTTACGTGATGTATGTCTGTGTGTGTGTGTGTCCGTGTCCGTGTCCGTGTGCGCGCGCGCGTGTGTGTGTGTGTACAGAGCTAGAGCCTTAACCAATGGGCCGATTTTTATGAAATTTGGTATGTAGCTACTAATCCACAATATCTCCAGGCGTTTTTTTTTATTTTTAAGGGTAATTATCCCCCCAAAACCGCCAAAAAACATGAAAAATCCAAATTTCTCAAAAACGGCTCTTCCTTTGTAGAACTTTATTTTTGCAACAAAATGGCACCAACCGCATTCCTGTAAAAATTCGGGTTCAGAAATTACAGGACTTAAAACATCAAAAATTCAGTTTTTTGGATTTTTCATAAAAAGACATAAATATAAAAAATATTACTATTCACCATTAAAAAGAACTCAAAAACTAAATAGTTTAGTATTTTGAATTACTATTCTACGATTGCTGGTTTTGGAAAAAATTGAAATTTTCATTTTGCAGTAAACACAGTACGTTGTCCAATTTTATTCTTATGGGAAAGAAAAATTACTATTTCTCTCTTATTTACTAGTCAATTTCATTCAAAATTGATATGATTGTCAAGTTAGCATTGAACAACAGAGTAAATTCGAAATAAGTTGCCCCTTAATGACTATGGGTGGGGGGAGAATAGGGGGCATTTCCCCTCTAAAAACCACGAGGTAGCAATGGATTGGATAGTAGTGCCTCCAAAGCAGGGATTTGGGTGGATGTTTTTGAAAACAACTTTTTTATAAGATTTTCTGTACATTCGACCGTGCTTTGTATTCTATATTTAGTAAATAAAAAGTAATTTATTCATTAAAGTTGGGCTAAAAGGGAGAAAGTATGTGTCAGTTTCCTGATACCGTTTATTTTAAACTGAATTCAATGGTAGAAATTAAAATTGGTTTAACAAGAATTACATGTGAAAACCCCAAACAAAATTTTGGGGTACAAAAACCCCCAAACCCCCTTTGGATGGTGCAATTCGTCTAGTTTTCAAACTCTTTTAAATAAATGGTACTTTACATATGTGTACCAAATTTCATTAAGATCGGACCTTTTTTACGAGAGTTATCGTGCTTACGGACACACACACACACACACACACACACACACACACACACACACACACATATATATAAATATACATATATACAAATTATAACGAATGGTGTTTTTGGCATCTGATGACCTCAAAATGAAAAGTTATCATGGTCTTGGGCTTAAGTCTTACCATGCCACCTACAGTAATAGCTTCTTCCCTATAGGGGAAATTCGCTAAAATATATGTTACTACAAGGTGTCTACTGGTTTAAAAATTTGAAAATCTGTGACTTTTCAAGGACTTTCAGGGATCAAAATTTTAAAAATCCGTGACTTTTTTGTAAAGGGATTTCTTTAAGGCTACAGAAGTCAGCCTTAGATAAATTTAAGAGTTTAATCAGTCTTAGTTCTCTTCAATGATACAAACTGCAATTCCATTATTAAATATATAAATTTAAAAAATATAAGTTTACTAGTCCTATATCTCGTTGCTTATTTATTTATAATTTGTAAGCTAAAAATAAAAGGTAAAACAAGGCAAAAGTAAGTTTTTATCTCTGATGATTTTTAAAACCAATCGGCTATCGGTAACAATCACAAAAATTTGAATAATAATTGACTATCTGAATCAAGAAAAAATAAATCACATTTCAGTGTGTGAGTTGATGTTACAGGCTCAGTTGCTTTGTTAAAAGCATGCAGTTAAAACTGTTTTGTGTCACTTGATAGGTTGGTCCTATTGCTTCCTTACAAATGGACTTGTAAGGTTTTTGAATACTTGAGTTACTTTGGCCTATTTAATGTTCAGGTAGTCTATCTTTTTGGTGGAGTCAAAACTGGAAGGATCTTACCAATATTTAGATTTCTCTTCTTGTTACAGAGCTAACTGTCTTGAAGTGGTCTTTAAGGAAATGGGGAATGCTCTGTAACTGGTTGCCTTGTAAAATATTTTGGCTCAGTAGGCACAAAATGACCTTTTTAAATGGGATAAAACAGGGACAAGGCCCTCTTTAGCAGTTAACACTAGGCCCTCATCTCTTCAACTGTCCTGGTCAAGATGCTTTCTCTCTGTTGCAACAGTAGGGGTTCACAAAGCATCATGTATTTCTGGGTTTCAGAGTATACATACACATTTTTTCACTTTGGCACTTGCCAGCCATAACACTTTCACATACAAATATCTATCTATTTAATGAGATCTATTTAGAAATGTTTATAATTAAATTGAGTTAGGCATTTGAAACATGTTGGGGTCACTTACAGGCTATCAATATAATTAGGCTATCTACATAATATAATAATAAATATTTTTTTTATGATCTGATGATAATTATCAGGCATTATTTATGATCGTTAAATAGCATTTTAAATTTATATGGGCAATTAACATAAATATGGGTTAAAATAATATTCCTGGTGATCTGACATTTTATTTACATAGGCTTATCCAGTAAAATTGTTATTTATACATATCATGGTTTATGAAACATCTCAATATATTACGTCACATCTCCTCGGGGGGGGAGGGGGTGTAGCACATCGTGACAGACCGTGACACGGGGGAGGGGGGGTTAAGGGATGTGTGACACTTCACGATTAATGGCCTGAGTTAAAGCCTGCTAAATCGTCCTGTACGCCACAATCCAATATTTAATAATTAAGTACCTGGGGGGCCGAGCTTTGCTCGGGGGAAGGCCAGTCAGTTTGTTTAGATGACTTGGAGTAATTTTTCACCACTTCCCCCTACTGATAATCGGATCTGTATGACTCATTTGCCTCTTTTCTACATTTTTAAGGTCACTCCAGTTGTTATTTATAGCTCAATGTCCCTTTGATTTATTTTACTACTCTATTTATGTAATCTTCACTCAAATCTTTTAATCTCTGCTGTCAGGAAACCACATGTTAATAATCATATACAACATGAGTATTACTTTGACTATGCTTATTATAAGATTATTTGCTTATGACGCCGAGCACAGCTCTCCCATCGCAGCGACTGCGTGTGCGGCAGTTCACTCACCTCCCCGCCAAAGTTTGAGCCGAGTGTCAATGCTGAGCCGAACGTCTTGCTTCTACAGCAAGTCAAAATAGCTGTGTCAATCAAAATACCTCGGCAAATGTTAGATCTGTAGTTTTACTCGGTTTTTCTGAATACAAAAAAATTGTTGGACCATTAAAATTTGCAGACAAACACAAAGGAAAGATATTTCAGGAATGCTTTCCCTAAGTTTTTTCTTTCAAATCTTTTTTAACGGGCAATGACCAGCCCTCATGCACATGGGATAATCCTTCATTAAAATTGATGCACTAATTTTTCCCTCAAGACTCGTTAGTTTGCAATTTTGCCATAAACTTTCTTTGATGTTTGTCTAAAGATGTCAAAAGTCCGAACATTAGTTGTATTCAGCAACGAATAACACTACATATCTAACATTTGGCAGGATATTTGATTGATGCCGCTGTTTTGAATCACTGTAGAAACAATATCTGTGACCGCTCAGTAACGAGACTCGGCTCACACTTTGATGGGGAGTGGGCTGCTGCACACACACATTCGCGTGTTAGAAGAGCTGTGCTCGGCGTAATAAGCAAAGGGTTTTTTCTTTCTGCATAACTCTCGAATTAACCTTCAAAATAATAGTTACTTTTCAATAAACTAACTTCAATAGGTACCAATAAAATTAATGTAATGAATAATGTTTGAAAAAAGAGCCAATCAAATCTTTTGTAAGAGGCAATTGAAAGCTGATTTTTAATGAAATATGATTTTTTTAAGTCTCTTTGATAAAGATAAAATTTAAGTAAATTTATCCTTAAAACTAAAACTATAGTTTCATTTTGAGAATTATTTTACTGACAAACTTTTCAGGTTTTGTTGCAAATTAAATATTACCTTGATAACAAATGCTAACTCTCTCTGTCTGCGGAAACCATAATAAAACAAAAATATCAAATATCAGAGAAGAACTTACATATGTGAAGGTGTAAGGGTTTTAGCATTTTTAGCACTGGTAATTTCCATGGCCTTAGTCAGCAATGATTCCACAAACAGTTCCAGGGTTCGAGGTATGTTGCAGTCAAGGAAATATATTGAAAATATGTAAAAACATCTTAGGCTAATCCAATATTATTAATACAAGAAAAGGCCAGCAAAGTATTCTTCATGCTTCTAATCTTATCTTGTAACATATATCGTGGCTTGAAAACTTAGTATTTGAGCAAAAATAAGATCTTTTATAAAAACAACGTGTTGCACACATTAGCTATGTTTTCATTTGTTTAGTCCAGGTTTCAACCAGGTAGTTGTGTGGCTAGAGTTAACTTAGCCACTGAAGTGTGCATTATTTTATATAAAGAAATACTTCTTAAAGGGTGGTATCTCATCGTCCAATTTCTCGGGATCCGAAATGTGTATTTCAATTATGAAAGTCCAAAATTGAAATATCTCAGGGTCCGAAGATTTTAAACAAGTAAAACTTAACGTACCTGTAGATTTCAAAACCATATTACACAAACGCTGCGTTTATGAGCATCAAACTTCTTAAGATCCGATGGGTAGGAATTGCATCTCCTGGGCTGAAGGCATAAGAAATTCACTGCCACCGCACTGCGTTCCGCGTTCTGCTGGCGTTTTGCGAAGTCCTACATAATGTTTTACTGTGAGATATAATGAGTGTTACCTGATATTATAATTTAGAATAATTATAATTATATCACATATGAAAAGTGTTAAACTGATGAAGACCATTTATAGGCTTAACATTCTTGTTTGTATACATAGCATTATTATCTTTTAAATAGCACTGTTGTGTAAATTTAAGGTTTGTTGCGATTAGTATACATATTTAAAATTAATTAAATGTGTATATATTTGGTTACATAATAACATCTGGAATGACATTATAAATGCAGAATAAAGGCAAATGACCGAAAATGCTAGAAATGAGGACCATGGTGAAAAACTACTCTAGGTCTGTTAAAAATAAAATATTACATATAAATTTAAATTATTAAATATTTTTATAAATTGTTTAATATTTTATTTAAAATTAAAATAATTATTATCTTAACTATAACATAACTACATTTTATTGCAACAGTTACACTGTACATGACAACTAAACTTGGTAACTGGTCTTTCCCAAAACAGCGGCAGAAGGCGTGACGTAGCAATGCGGGATATTTTAATGCATACAGTTGAGTAGACGCAATTCCTACTCATTGGATCCTGAGAAATTGGATGTTCAGAAATGCTGCATCTATTTACACTATGTTTCGGACTCTGAAAAACAGATGTTTTCTGATTAAATTTCATAAGTTCAAAGTACACACACTTTAAAAAGTTTTCATGTGACACCAACTATTTAATACTTCCAAAGACTGTACTTCCGGATTTAAGGAAATTGGAGGTGCAGAAATATTTAGTTTTACACGTCATATAAAATCTTCGGACTCTGAGATATTTCAGTTTTGGACTTTGAGAAATAAAATACATATTTCGGACTCTACAAAATTGGACGCTGAGATATTTTCCCTTATTAAATAGTTTACTGGAATCTGTGTAACATGTTTTTGTATTTGTTTTTGATTCCTCACTTTTATTTCAATCATAATTTGTTCATTTTTAAGATTATAATGGACAAGTACAATATAAATACTTTTGCCTAAGGTCCTTAATCCTTAATTGATGATCCCTTAGATTTTAGATTGTTGGGTTAGGAAACACCGGCAAAGCTGCTAGCCATGTCTTTGACATGGGAATTTTACGCAGGTCACAAGAAGGAAAGGAAATAGCAGAGATGGAAAGGTGGAAGCCAATTAACCTTTTGGAGGAAAAGATATAATTTTACAGTTCCTTATCAGCTAGCAAACAGGCTAAAGAATGCCTGCAGGCAATGATATACCATAACGGTTAACTTGCACCAGCCATATTGTTCAAAGTGTGGACGACAGATCACTGCCAACTTATTGGAGTTGGGAGTGAAGTTGGACAGTTGGTGAAAAATATCATGAGATTGAACAACAAAATTTAAAAAAAATCAGGTTGGCAAAAAAAATTGAAAAATGGTGTTCTCACCTCAGTGTATACAATAGGAAAGGCCCTGCGTAACATGGCTGAATTAAAGTCTCACAAATTTTGGACCGAGTTCATTGAATTGTACAGAAGTTTTTCTTGCTCATGACAAGCCAAATGCAATAAGTATTCTAAAAACCAGGTCTTACAACATTCTTTAGCAATTCTTAAGTAATTCCAGCCACTCATTGGGATCATCACGTAATTCTCTCAACAGTCTCAATGGGAAAAATTGCTTCTCATCATTAGCCAAGACATACATCAGTTGTTTTATTGATTTCTCGGTTTTATTGATTTCTGGTTTACTATTATTGCTAAACAAAAATACCACAACAGTACAGTAGAGCCCTCTTAACCGCCCTCCATGGGACCGAACCCTGGGTCGAATAACTAAAAGGGTGGTTAAACAAATATCATATGGGTATTGTCATATTAAGCACTAAAAACGATAAAACTTATATAACAGTTAAAAATGTGTACCAAAAATAGGTACCAAGCAAGATGCCATACGGTACTTGATTAAATACCTACAGAAACATATGAACGACTTGCTGTGACCTGAACGATTTTTATGTGGTACAGAATCGGGATGTCGGCTGCAGCGGTAGCCATGAGTTATTTCCTGGGAGGAGGGCAGTTAACCGCATGGGCAGTTAAAGTGAGGACGGTAAAGGCTGTACTACCTCCTCCATGTCGGTCACAACTGATGATTTAGAACAAACATCACAAATCAAAAGGAAAGTTGAGGTGAAAAATAGGGCGTGTGGACAGCACAGTTTACTCCGATTTATTATATAGGTACCGGTAACAGTTTCCCTATTTCCTAAAAGTGAAATAAGCTTATGACAAGTATTCTTGGGTTTTCCTTATTTTCTGGGAAGTTCCTAACTTTTTTGCAACACAAATTATCATATCTGGAATCAGGTCATTCAGTAGAACATTCTGGTAAGCCAATTTTGTATTAACTGCTAGATGTTGCAGAATTACCCTCTACAGTTTCATTTGGGGGTGGAGCTTACTTGTTATTCAGTATCCACCCCCGATGTATCCTATTCTTAAACTTGTGGCACCCTACATTAAAAACAATACTGAGATTAGACATTAATTTTATTATACACTCATCATTCATTCATATTCACCTTAAAATATGCCTGGCTGCACTTCTGTATACGCCCGGTGGAACAATCAAATGAAAATAATCTATATAAAATATCGATACATATCGATATTAACAATAAATTATTTTCATTCGATTATTAACGTTTAGGAATGAATACAAGTCAGGTTATCATACATTTATTATAATTGAAACTGATTAAAAATTCAACAAAACTAAACAAAAATTAACATGAAACATTTAGGTACTGTTTTAATTTCCCTGATGTACCATTTTGGTTGCTTCTAAAAAATGTAAAAAAGGGTCTTCCCCTGACATTTTAACTTCCCTTTCATAGAGGTATTCTGCTAGATGATCAGCTATAATGGAAGATTTTACAACAGTTTTTAGTGATTTTTTTACAGCCCTGCAAGATGAAAATACAATGTAAATAAAATTGTAAACAAATGTAGTAATAAAAACATATTATGATTATAATAAATCAGCTGTATCGATTTGATCCGATATATTTAATATCAAAATATAAAAACATTATCGAATATAGATAGGCTATGTATCGATATTTTATATAAATTATTTTCATTCGATTGTTCCACCGGGCGTATACGGAAGTGCAGCCATATGTCCTAGTTGCGTCAGCATCTTACTGAGAAATTAAGAGATTTAAAGTTACGTTTTAATGTATTTAAAGGATATAAATTATCACAGGTACAGCTTGTGCCACTTTTCCAACCTCTTCATCTGTTTGCATTATCTTCTTGATTCTTCCCTGAAAATAAAAAAAGGTTTTATGGTACAAGCCTAACAAATTAGCCTACCAATGAAAGCTTTTTAAATTAAGTTATTGACCTTGCAGATATGATTAGTAAATCTCATTAACCCTAGGACTGCCCTGGGCTGATTTATACTAAATTGCTCGGTGCCCTGGCAATTTTGGCTATTTTACAGAGGTTTTTTTAACAATTCATAGTGCCTAAACTACTGCTGATAACCTAGTCATATGCATGCTCGTTTTGTTCATAAAAGGAAGGAGATTTTGAATAAAATGAAATAAAAGGAATCCCTGTCGGTAGTTTTTTTTTGCAAAATGTGGAAAACCAATATTGGATAACAATTTTTGAAATAATTTTCATAAGTAGAGTCCTAGCATTTTTACACTAATTTTTTGACAGACAATCAAAGTGTTTTGACAGACTAATTTTTTGATACAATACCCCCGTCGCAGCAAACCTGCACACTCAGCGAATTTCCAATGGAGATATAAATGTCTTAATACTACATACAGCCACTTACCAAGTTTCATAAAAATATATTCACAAATAAGTGATATACACAATTTTAGTTATTCTCCATAAGAATAACATTGGGGCTGAGTACGCAGGTTTGCTGCAACAAGAAACACAACAAATGATTTTTTATGCTAATTATCAATATAACTCAACTAGGTGAAGTCGTATACCGGTTTTTAATCAGTTATGTTCATAATTAAGGGAGACAGAGCATTTAATGATTCTCCATAAGAATAACATGGGGCCTGAGTACGCAGGATGGCTGCTACGGGAGTCTTTGGCAAAAAATTATTTTTTTGAGCAAATATCAATAGACCACAACCAGATTAAGCCGTATACCAAGTTTCGTCAGTATACTTTCATAAATAAGCGAGATATAAAATTGTTCTTTTCCTCCATAAGGATAAC
Source organism: Allygus modestus (assembly GCA_963675035.1). Lineage (NCBI taxonomy): Eukaryota > Metazoa > Arthropoda > Insecta > Hemiptera > Cicadellidae > Allygus > Allygus modestus. Next base: position 79,329,674 of record OY776112.1, on the reverse strand, counting down.
ATTAGACAACGGACTGTGTTTAGCACTTTCAATATCTCGGTAACCAATTGACGTAGAGGAATGATCAAACTACAAAATTGTGTGTTTTTTAAGCTGAATCCAATGGTAAAAACTAAAATTTTACTATTTCAAAAATTATATGTCAAAAATTCAAAAAACCCATTTTTGGGGTACAAACCCGCCCCCCAAAATACCCCTTCGGATGGAGCGATCTGGCTGGTTTTCGAACTTAAAGTCATAAATGTTGCTTTACATGTTTATACCAAGTTTCATCAAAATCAGATCATTTTTAGCGAATTTACCATATAGGGAAGAAGCTATTACCGTAGTCGGCATGGTAAGACCTAGGCCCGGGACCATGATAACTTTTCGTTTTGAGGTCCCCAGATGCCAAAAACACCATTCATTCAAAACTATATATATATGTGTGTGTCCGTGAGCATGATTACTCTCGTAAAAATTGTCCGATTTTGACGAAATTTGGTATAAACGTGTAAAGCAGCATTTATGACTAAAAGTTCAAAACCAGACAGATCGACCTATCCGAAGGGGTATTTTGGGGGGGTTTTCAACCCCAAAAATGGGTTTTTTGAGTTTTTTACATATCATTTTTGAAAAAGTCAAATTTTAGTTTTTTCCATTGGAACAGCTTAAAAAGACGCACAATTTGGTGTTTTGATCATTGCTCTACGTCAAATGGTTGCAGAGATATTGAAAATGCTAAACACAGTACGTTGTCCAATGTTATTCTTATGGAGAATAAGAAAAATTGTATATCTTGCTTATTTATCAACTTATCCTGATAAAACTTAGTATATTGCTTCATATCGTAGTGGTTTATTGATATTTGCGCTAAAAACTTTTTTTTCCTATAGTTCCCGTAGCAGCAAACCTGCGTACTCAGCCCCCATGTTATTCTTATGGAGAATAAGTAATGTGTTATCTCCCTTAATTATGAACATAAATTAATACCATTTGGTATGTGGCTTTACCTTCTTGAGTTATATTGATATTAAATCCTATTTTTTGTGTTCCTTGCTTCAGCCACCCTGCATACTCAGCCGCCATGTTGTTCTTATGGAGAATAATTAAAATGTCATAAATCGTTTATTTTTGAACGTATGTTGATGAAACTTGGTATGTGGCTTTATGTGGTATTAAGAAATATATATATGCATCGGAAATTCGCTGAGTATGCAGGTTTGCTGCTACGGGGTATTAAGAGAGTTATCGTGCTCACGGACACACACACACACACACACACACATATATATATATAGTTTCGAACGAATGGTGTTTTTGGGGTCTGGGGACCTCAAAACAAAAAGTTATCATGGTCCCGGGCCTAGGTCTTACCATGCCAACTACGGTAATAGCTACTTCCCTACAGGAGAAATTCGCTAAAATGTAGGCAATTTATTTCCCTACGTTAAAAAAATTTTTCTACCCAAATTATGGAAAAAAATACGGAAACCGGGGAAAATCGACAAACTTACGCTGTACATTTGAAAAATAAAAATAAAATAAAAAGTATAAAAGTAATACAATAAAACTGTTATATTTCTAAATGTAACAATACATGGAAATAATGCACTTTTGCACAAAGTAATAACTGTTTTTATGACTTTATATGAGTTGAAAAACAAAATTTGAGTTTCGCCGAAAGCAAAAATTAGTTATTCAAAGCTAGATCTAATTTTTGTACTTTATTAGTGAATTTCCTTTGGAAAGTGAACTATTAGCATGACCCGCACGGTGAAACTTAAGCCCGGGACCGCCATAGAAGTTCCTAACGTGACCCCCTGAACACGTTTTGGGGGGTCGTTCAAAATTGTATATATATATATATATATATATATATATATATATATATACATGTGTATGCACTCTAGCGGTCACAGTTTTTGTCCGATTTACTTCAAATTTGGTAGGGACGTTCCTTTCTATAACTTGTTGGACAAGTTCGTTGGGCAAAACAATCGGAAAACTCTAAACCCATTTTTTGAGGATTAATCTTTCAAATTTCGAGTTTTTGGGCCCAAAAAGGGTCAGAAAAGCCCCAGATGTAAAATTAATGCATGTTAAAAGATGGGAATTAGAAAGGCGAAAGTTTTAAGCCCTCTCTCGTCATTCTAGCATAAATATTTACTGAGTTATTAAAGAAAATGTGTATCGGCTATACACAGTACGTTGTCTTATGGGGGTTTTACACTAGAAAAGCCTGTTATTCCTTTGTTAGAGTACTTTTATTATCCCCAGCAACCTCACGCCTACTTTCAAGCCTGTCTGGACCTTCTCCTAACCTTATAATGCGTAAAATTGTATTCCCAGCTTTGCAAGTAAATGAAACCAGGAGTACCAGAACAGCCAAAAAAAAATGTTTTCAGATTTCAATAAAAATTGGACAAATGGATGTTTTTACACTGATTTTGAGTTTTACAAGTTTTTATGTGGAAATTCACTTCCCTCACGTCAGCGTGCTGCGTGCGAACTCGTTATAATATAATAAATGGTACTTATGTTTAAAATAGTAAATACACTTCTGAACAAGGATATATGTATATGTATGGAGAAATATGAACAAATAAAGGTTCCATAAACACATAATGATTTTTAAACCTAAATTTGTAGCATAGGCCCGAGCCGTATCTGAGCAAAATCTGCAGAGGTTACTACAAACAATAAAAGATAACCCTATCATATGCATACTCTTTTTGGGTACTTTGGTATTATACGGATGCCACTATTTTTGGAGGTTAAATTTTTACCGGATACAAAGGATAACTACATAATTCGAAAAAACGTACTTTTATTGACTTACTGTACAAATTTTACATCATTCTGATGAGCGGTCTTTGTGTTGTGCCTCCCAAAAGACAGCGATGTCCGCTAGGATCGTGTTGAATGCGTCGCCGCCGCTAGCAGCCACACCCGATCGCCACATGTACTCCGCCAAATATACAGTGCGCTGCGGCAGTTATGTTAGGATGGGTTATCATAAAAATACGTACGGTTTCCTCTTCATTTCGAGGTAAATCCCACACCATCAGAACGTCACTCATTATGAAAACAAATGTAACGTAGTGACGGCAATAAATCACTCATGACACTGACCCAGATACAGGCGGTGACAGGTGATGCGCGCGCTCCGGTCAACGACCTGACCTTGGCCTATTTGGAGGGGGTTTGGCGGCCTGAAGTATGACTCATCAGGTATCATTCGATTCGTAACAAAACAAGGAAAGTTCTACAATCATTTTTATGATAACCCATCCTAACATAACTGCCGCAGCGCGCTGTATAAGGGTGGCATCCGTATAATACCAAAGTACCTCTTTTTGTTCACAAAAGAACAGAGAATTTCAACAGAATAAAATAAATCAAACGTGATTAGGTCAAATTTTAGATAAAGTAAAATAAGTGAAAATTTCTAAATTTATTGTAGGCCTAACCTGGAAAATACTCACATGCTCAATAATGCACATTCGAACACAAATAATAATATGGATAAATATTACTACTAACTCACACACTACACGACAATACACTTGTCTATGACTAAAACAATAACATGCGACAGTAAATTACGGACACACTCACACTAAAAAATCACACATTGACTTTGGCTTGGCTAGCAGAAAGAATCACTGATTTGTTATTATTTATACGAGTCACCTGACGCTCCATACAGCAAGGCACCGCTACAAAGAGGAAGAACCTTTTCTTGGCTTAAAAGAGGTATATGATTTACGTCACGCTAAATCAATTATCAATGTATATATTACTGATTTATAATTCGCCTTATTTCAGGTGAATGGGGCAAATGAACAGCTGATTTAAACAATTATTCCTCAGACTTTCTGAAGTCGTATGCCAAATTTAAAAAAAAAAAACAACTAGGGGCCTAATGCTGTTTCCAATGGTACCAACCACTTCCTGTTTGGGCCAAAATACAGACACTCTGAATTTTTTGAAAAACACATGTTTTTCGAGACTTCGCTGCTTGCGAGTCGAAAATGTTTTGCACGCTAAATTTTTTTCAAATTATAATAGCAACTGTATTGATTTGTTACTACTATGAGGTTCGATAGTGTATGAAAATTAAAATTTAAAATTTCCTCTTTAAAATGGTATCAATATTATTACGTTTCTCCATCAATTTCAATGTGTTATAAGCATTTGAAAAAAAAACTGACCCAATTAGCCTGTTTCAGGCTATTTTGTCCATCTGGCGCACACATGATATCGCCTAAAAAAGGCGGAAGACAGTCCTAGGGTTAACCCATTGGATACTTAGTTTTTGAATGACAGCATCGCAATTTCAATTAAATTTCAATATTTTGCAGTGTTTTAGTAAATAAAATATAAAAAATTTACTTTTGCTGCTAATTGAGCAAATATAGTGTTTTTCTTGAAGCTGTATACATTTTCTTTTTAGTATGCTAATAGAAAACAATACCCCCGTCGCAGCAAACCTGCATACTCAGCGAATTTCCAATGAATATATAACATAACACATTATAACACTTAACAGGATTCATAGGAAATATATTCACAAACAAGCGATATTTAAAATATTAATTATTCTCCATAAGAATAACATTGGGGATGAGTACGCAGGTTTGCTGCAACAAGGCACACAAAATAATGGGTTTTTATGCAAATATCAATAGAACTCATCTTAGTGAAGTCACATACCAAGTTTCATCCATATACATTCATAAATAAGCGATATATAACATTTTAAGTATTTTCCATAAGAATAACATGGGGACCAAGTACCTAGGTTTGCTACTACAGGAACCATAAGCGAAAAATTGTTTTTTGTGCAAACAACAATAAACCATAACCAGATCAAGCCATATACCAAATTTCGCCAGTTTATGTTCATAAATAAGCGAGATATACAATTTTTCTTTTTCTCCATAAGAATAACATTAGACAACGTACTGTGTTTAGCACTTTCAATATCTCGGTAACCAATTGACGTAGAGCAATGATCAAAATACCAAATTGTTTGTTTTTTTAAGTTGAATTCAATGGTATAAATTAAAATTTGATTTAAATTAAAATTACATGTGAAAACCCCAAAAAACCCATACAAAACCCCCCTTCGGATAGTGCGATTCATCTGGTTTTCGAACTCGTTCAAATAAATGGTACTTTACACATTTGTACCAAATTTCATTAAGATAGGACCATTTTTACGAGAGTTATCGTGCTTACGGACACATATATATATATATAAATATATATATATATATAAATATATATATATATATATAAATATATATATATATATACATATATAAAAATTTGAACGAATGGTGTTTTTGGCATCTGGGGACCTCAAAATGAAAAGTTATCATGGTCTCGGGCTTAAGTCTTACCATGAGACCTACGGTAATAGCTTCTTCCCTATAGGGGAAATTCGCTAAAAAATGAAAAATCATATTTAAAATATTTTGTTATAACTTAAAAATAAAAATAATTTTTTTTTTTAAGAATATAACCGTATAGTAAAAATAAAAAAATAAAATAAATATCTAATCAGTTGTCTAGTAAAGTGCAAAAACTATTTCCTAACCTAAAACCTTTTAGTTTTTACTTTATCTAAAACTAGCAGTTACCCGGCGCGCGTTGCTGCGCCCAAAACTTTGAATTTTTTTAATTACAGCTGTTAATTTTGTAAACACTAAATTTCTAAAACCTGACACTGCACCCTTGTATGCCCTCTGGGTTGGAGCCCTTTGGACAGATTTGCACCAAACTTCACACAAACCATCCTTGAATAATGCTTAATAATGCCTGCAAGTTTCATTACCATCTGTCGAGCGGTTCCGGAGTCCATAGGCTACATACATATATACATGTTATATACTTCCTCTTTTATAGATATAGATAACAAAATTTAATTTTTATGATTTTTTTTGCAAAACCACTTTTTTCTTGAATAATTTATATTTTTACCCATTTGCCAAAAATGGACCACAATGCAATATTTTACCATACATTCATGGATATAAGCTTAAAAAAATTACAAGATAAAAAAATTTAAAATTTTCGAAAAAAAACTTGGCAAATCATGGTATTGCAGATCATCATGGAACCACTCCGTGATAAAGATTTTGGGCCAAAACGGCCATCACGGAACCGTTCCGTGAAAAGTATTCAATGGGTTAATATGTTAATATGAACATATTCAAAGGTGTTATGTTCATATGTATATGTTATGTTATTCCTGCTTGTTTTTTTACTAAATACTCTACCAATATATTTTTTAATGATAAGGAGTTTAAAAATCAATAAACTAATTAAGACTAAATTTAAGGCTGCAGATCTTTATGATTGTGAAACAATCAAATAAAAATATTGAATCAAATAAAAATTGTGAATTAAAAACCCATAGTAAGCTGCAGTAAGTACCTCGACAGAGGCAAAACCAGACAACCTTCGAAGCACCAATTACAGGAAGATTAAACAGACATTGTTGAGATCAAAAAATACATACGAGCTTCTAAATAACTAAGTTGAAGAAATAAGTTACAACCAGGGATTTAATATGCAAATCAGAACAGTAGGCTATTAAGTTACATTTTACAAAAGAAGGCTGTAGCTAGTTGATAGATGGATTTGAGTTTCTTTATCAATATGATTATAATAAAAACACATTCACCAAAGATGAACAAGAAGAATGTCTCAGGCCTAAACCCTAAGTTTGATGGGGACAGACCAAGGCCTAGGACTACATATATTATACATTAGTCTACATTTAAACACCTAACAGAGTTGAATTGTCACATTTAAATGAACTAAAATTATACTTTTCAAATGTTTGCTATGTCATATACATACATAAACAGGATACAAATAATTTTAATTTTTATCACAATACAGAAGAGGGTTAAAACTTGACAGAACAACCAAGAAGGCCTGAATACATATTTTAGGAGCAAATTTAAATACACCTACCGCAGGGAAACGGGCGTTATATTTTTTCTTCTTGCTTGGCATTTTTAAAATTTAACACAGTAAGAAAAATATCTTTGCTATACAATTCCGTTAAAATCAAGTACAATTAATTAATTAAATACCTAACCCATTAACGCATAACAGTTATTAACTTTTATTACCACAAAAGCAAAACCAACCACCATACATCAAATTGCAGAGAGAAAGAAATTAGTTAGCACAAAGAGTATCAAGAAATTTACTTATGACCACTGAGCTCTATGACAAATCTGGAGTCCCTACTCTCTGCCTAAATATTTTCCAAAAACGTGCAGACAACACCACTGAGCTATATGTTATATCTTGAGTCACTACTCTCTGCCTAAATATTTTCCAAAAACGTGCCGTCAAAATTGACTTTTTGCTCTATTGTGTTGTCACCTTACCGTTAACTGGACCAATCAAAATGCATTGGGTGGACGATCTCAAAATTTCAACCAATAGGAAATAAAATAACTATAACACCAGAACGTCTAAAAAATAGATCTGGCCAACATAACGACCATAAACACAGCAGCAAGCGGCACACTTTTTCACCACAGAGTGGTGACTCCATATATAACATAGAGCTCAATGCTTATGACAGGCCACGGGAGACTATAAGTGACTATATGCAAGAGACTATGCGGGTGTTATCCGTGTTTTATTTAATGTGTTTCTTGGTTTTCGTTCGGCAATTTTTGATCTCTAAAACTATTATTTTATATGCATGTTTTTTAGCGAATTTCCCCTATAGGGAAGAAGCTATTACCGTAGGTCTCATGGTAAGACTTAAGCCCGAGACCATGATAACTTTTAGTTTTGAGGTCCCCCAGATACCAAAAACACCATTCATTCAAATTTTAGCGAATTTTCCCTATAGGGAAGAAGCTATTACTGTAGGTCTCATGGTAAGACTTAAGCCCGAGATCATGATAACTTTTCATTTTGAGGTCCGTAGATGCCAAAAACATCATTCGTTCAAATATGTATATATGTGTATATATATATATATGTGTGTGTGTGTCCGTAAGCACGATAACTCTCGTAAAAAAGGTCCGATCTTAATGAAATTTGGTACAAATGTGTAAAGCACCATTTATTTGAACGAGTTCGAAAACCAGACGAATCGCACCATCCAAAGGGGGGTTTTTGGGGGGTTTTGTACTCCAAAAATGGGTTTTTTTGGGTTTCCACATGTACTTTTTATTTAAATCAAATTTTAATTTTTACCATTTAATTCAGCATAAAAAAACAAACGATTTGGTATTTTTATCATTGCTCTACGTCAATTGGTTCCTGAGATATTGAAAATGCTATACACAGTACGTTGTCTAATGTTATTCTTAAGGAGAAAAGAAAAATTGTATATCTCGCTTATTTATGAACATAAACTGACAAAATTTGGTATATGGCTTCACCTGGTTGGGGTTTATCGTTGTTTGGGCAAATTACAAAATTTTTACGTATGGTTCCCGTAGCAGCAAACCTAGGTAATCGGTCCCCATGTTATTCTTATGGAGAATAATTAAAATGCTATATATCACTTACCTATGAATGTATATGAATGAAACTTGGTATGTGACTTTAATTAGATGAGTTCTAATGATATTTGTATAAAAATCCATTATTTTGTGTTCCTTGTTGCAGCAAACCTGCGTACCCATCCCCAATGTTATTCTTATGGAGAATAATTAATATTTTTAATATCGCTTGTTTGTGAATATATTTCTTATAAATCCTGTTAAGTGTTAATGTGTTATGTTATATATTCATTGGAAATTCGCTGAGTATGCAGGTTTGCTGCGACGGGGGTATTTATTAATTTATGTTCATAATTAAGGGAGATAGAGCATTTAATTATTCTCCATAAGAAAAACATGGGGGCTGAGTACGCAGGTTTGCTGCTACGGGAGCCTTTGGCAAAAATATTTTTTTGAGCAAATATCAAAAGATCACAACGATATGAAGCTGTATACCAAGTTTCGTCAGTATACGTTCATAAATAAGCGAGATATAAAAATTTTCTTTTCCTCCATAAGAATAACATTAGACAACGTACTGTGTTTAGCACTTTCAATATATCGGTAACTAATTGACGTAGAGGAATGATCAAAATACCAAATTGTTGTTTTTTTAAGCTAAATCCAATGGTGAAAACTAAAATTTGACTATTTCAAAAATGACATATATACAGTTTCGAACGAATTGTGTTTTTGTGGTCTGGGGACCTCAAAACGAAAAGTTATCAAGGTCCTGGGCCTAGGTCTTACCATGCCGACTACATTAATAGCTTCTTCCCTATAGGGGAAATTCGCTAATAAAATGACAGGATGTATTACAGAATCTTTTAACACGCCTAACACTATTTATATACTGAATTTTTCATGTGTTACACCATCCAAAGTTCATAGTATTGTTATTACAATTTCTTAGTTTAGCATGTGGCAACAGGGAAAACTATGTCTTTCTTGCACTGAAATGTGTTTGTTTGTAAATTTTTCAACTCAACTTTTAGTGATAAAGCCATTTTGGAAGCAAAGCCTTTAATTGTAAAAATGGTGTAACCCTTGGAATAAATAAATACTATGATTAAAAGTCTTTCACTTTAAAAGTATATTGGCGACTAGACCTATCACATCCAAATCATGCATTTTTTAAATTAACTAAATATATATATGGTTGATCCACTATATAAATATATTTAGTCTTCTATTCAGTTGTTTTAGCGAATTTCCCCTATAGGAAAGAAGCTATTACCGTAGGTCTCATGGTAAGACTTAAGCCCGAGACCATGATAACTTTTCATTTTGAGGTCCCCAGATGCCAAAAACACCATTCGTTCAAATTTTAGCGAATTTCCCCTATAGGGAAGAAGCTATTACCGTAGGTCTCATGGTACGACTTAAGCCCGAGACCCAGATAACTTTTCATTTTGAGGTCCCCAGATGCCAAAAACACCATTCGTTCAAATTTTTATATATGTATATATATATATATATATATGTGTGTGTGTGTGTGTGTCCGTAAGCACGATAACTCTTGTAAAAAAGGTCCGATCTTAATGAAATTTAGATATACCCTTTAAATACCCTTACTTGGTTTGAGTCCATAATCTTATCAAAAATCATTTTCCTCTGTTTATTAATAAATTCTTCTTTTGACCTGAAATGAAAAACAACACTAAATTCTTTCGCAACTTTGATATAATTAGTATATCCATGTTTAATTTTGTATATCGTTAAAATAGCCAAAGTTGATTAATTGAAATTTTTACATTTCCATTTCCGGTGAAATGTTTTAGTCATAAATTGTAATACCCTTAAATATAATACAATTTGTTTCGCTATAATTAAGATCAATGACAGGCACGCACTTTTGGTGTTTGCAATTTTGGGGTTTTGATATCTCTGAGGCAAATTTAAATAAATATTATCAAAACATATGAAAATATTACTTGCCACACATTTTAAAAACATGACGAGCTTAATCCATGGTTTAGATATGAGGATATGCGATAACTTTTACTTCGGTTATGACTAATTAGACTTTCAATTAAGATAGATACTTACATTTTTAATTTAAATTTTCTGTTAAGAATGCGGCAACATCCTGTAGTAACCTTTGATTTTTCCTCCTTAAACTTCGTCAAATAGATCATTTCGAACATTCTTGCAAGATTCCTTTCAAGTACAATACGAACAGCAAGATATCCCATTGCCAATACATATACAACCTTTACTTGAACAGTTTCGACATTTACAAGGCTTGATAAGTGATTCTGGTAACGGAGACTTCAACATTAACTTTTGGGACGTAGTTTTTTCTGTTCATCCATGTAAAATCCATACTCTTGTAAATTCAGTTCTTCTATAGTAGGTAATGTTGCATTTGTCCAGTAGTAAAGTTGGGCTTTGCATCTCAAAATATGCAATTTGAAACAATCAGATGTGCATGGTAAAGAACCTATATCACTTACGGCTGTGGGCGTAGAAGTAAAGTTAATATATCTACTTTCATTGCATGATGTGCCCTTCCTTTTAATCACTTTCAAGTACAGATGTTCAAGTCTTTGAAGTTCATCATCTCCCAAATTAGGTTTAGAAATCAAGCCAAGTGTATCCAAAATGTCTTCCGAAGTTTTTGCCAAACTGTACATTGATTTTTTAGTCCCTAATTTACTGGTGGAATCACATCCACTGAAAACATGAAGGGCTGATAAGCTGTCAGAAAACTTGCTGTCTAGTTTTTCTCCCGCTAAATGACATGCTAATCCTCTTTTCTTAGCTGAGTTTCCCACAACCATCCATAAACTAACACAACCACATTGTTTTAGTTCTGACCATTTTGAAACTGCTATGATGAAAAACTTAAGTAAGTTTCCTTTCATGTTAATTTAGTAAATATGCTATTAAACATACAACCTTTGTATATAATTGTTTATAAACACCTTTATACACAATATATACAATTATATTTACACACTGTTTTTTTACACTACATAAAGTCACGTAATAAAAAATGTAAGTTCATATAATATAACGATTAAAATGAAAATGTTATTCGTATAAGTAGTTATTACCATTTATCTCCCTATATGGTGCAGCAATCTCACTTACTGGGCTTAACTAACATAACTTGTTTTACATGTTAAGACATCATTTATGCATTAATACACTCTATTAGTGTTCTAAAATGTATCTAGTAAACAGGGGTTGCCGTTATTATTAATTTCAACCGACAATATAAAAATAAATCGTGTTTTTCGTTAAAAATTATGATAATAACACTAATTTTTTAAATACATGATTGTTATAACTCGTTTATTACAGGAGATACGACCTTGGACCACATAACCTTTTTTATTTTACTAATTATTGTGATTAAAATGGCGTTTTCTCCGTTGTTCTATCTCATTCCATTGACGAGATACAGTCGTTTTAATGCATTGCGCTTTGCGCCATGTTTGCCCCCCTACCCTCATGTCGTCGACCACCTGAAAAAGTGACGACATGCGTTTCCGGTATCAAAACACTACATATAACAATAATACGTAATTATATTTGGTTATACTCGCATGCAATACTTATAAACTTAATCTAAAGTCGTTAAAAAAATCAACCTAAATATCCCATTTTCTTATGTTTTATCTCATAACTCTTTTATTAATAGAGTACCCCAATACACCTTTGCTAAACAGCCATCACAACAACCCCACGCATATGGTTTACGCATATGGTTTGTTGCCTATTGACTTCAGACCAAATAACCTTTTTTATTTCCCATATTCTTACAAAAAGAAAAACGGTTTAACCAATGTTCTATCTTTTACCGTTTTTGAGATATAGGCGTTTTAACGCGTAGCGCCCCCCGCCATCTTTGCCCCCCTCCCTCAAGTTATCGACCACCTGGGAAAGTGACGACATGCGTTTCCGGTATCACCAAGGTCCATATTACAACAATCTGCAAAAATATTGCGTTATACTTTTATGCATGCTCAAACCCCCTCAGCTCCTGGACTAAGTCATGACCAGTCGGTCTGGACCTTTCCTTGTCAAAATATTAAAATTTGCTAATGTTGTAAATACGTACATATACACAACAAAAAAAGAGTAAAACTAACTATATTATTTTGGTGGCTACACTGGGTAGCAGAATTCCCGAGAACAAAACCTAACCTCTGTCCTGCAAACTACTGTTTGGGTTTGTCATTGTGTGTGTGTGTGATATTTTCATAATCCAAAGAAATTTACAAAAATGGTTTCTGTTATTAGACCTTTCATGGTAAATGTTTATTGTGATATGTTTTAAGTATTATCTCATCGTCTTGGTATTTTATTCATTAATATATTTATTAACGATAGGCTACAGTAAATTCACCGGTTACTACTAGTGTAACCAACAACTATAAATAATTTGTATGTAATTGCTGGATAAGTTAATTCTATTAACTATGATTTTGTTGATAATTTTGTTGGAAAATTTTGGACGAAATTAACTAGGCTTATTTTCATACAGTTTCAAATGTTGTGGGCTAAAATTCTAATTAATTGTTCCTTTTATAGTAAAGTGAATGTGTTAAAATAATACTTAAGTTGAGTTTTTACTTTATTATTAAATGTACAAGTTTCATAACTATTTCAACCTTAAAAGACTATAAACATTTAAGATTTGAAGATTTTGGAATGGTTACTTGCTACCTTTAACCTCTAGGGCAGAGGTCATAAATCCTAACCGCAAGGTCCCTAACCGCTTTTTAAAAAATTAAGTGAAGACTTTTGATTGAAGAACCTCCCCATACAATCTATAGAATAGATTCGAGCTACAGTAACCTAAGTTAGCTAAAGCTACATCTCGCCCTTGAGATGATTCCGAGAACAAAAATATTGGCTGAGAGCCAAGAGGCTCTCAGAAAGACTGAGATGGAGAATTTGCTCCTCCTAACTCAAGATATCGACCAGTCTCTCTACCAGACATTTGACTGATATTTTCCTATTGGTTTTCAATTTTGTGAGGAAGTTTTGAGAATTTGTTTAAAAGTTTGACTTTTTTGTATATATGTAATTTGTTTTGTTTGCGTTGAGAAAAAGCTTCAGATCAGTTCAGTACTGAGCAAGTTGATTTATTTAAATTTAGGAATTAATTTCAAGTTAACGTGGCCTGTATTCTGGTGAAGAGGGTCGTGTTATTGGCGTACACGATCAGATCATCTCCAGAGAGGAAATGGCGAGTGTCATTGATGTAGATAAAAAACAGTAAGGGCCATGGATAATGAACAAGCCCTGATTTCTCAAATTAAGTTTTATATTTAATTTGGATGAAACATAAATTATTACGTCATTTTATATTTGGTGTTTAACTTCATTAAACTGTTCTTTGTCTTTGGTGTAATTTTTAAGCCGACTTAAGAGGGGACCAGTGATTCCGAGTCATGCAATTATTAGCGTAGTCTACCTATTAAGAAAACAGTAAAAGCACCAGTATTGATAGTTGGCTCTAAATGTAAAATATGTTTAATGTAGAAATTAAAATAAAACACAACTTACATAATACCTACTCACACAATTTACCTAATACACTTGCTATCTAAGCTATGACTGTTTTAAAAGTTTAAAGCATAAAATAAGTTTACTTTCTTGTCTTCTGTCAGTCATCTCAATTTCAACGAATAATGTCAGGACATGTCTCAATGCATAATGAAAATCATCATTGTAATTTGTAATCATTAGACAAGTTGAAGTTGATTGATGTACCGGCATCAATGGCATATAAACACCAACTTGAAATCACATCAATATCAAATTTATAAAATATTCACAGACCTGATTGAGAATGTTAAGTTTATTGACTGATATATTCATACTAGGCAAGCAATTTTGTGAATTGCATATTTTTAATAATTTTCATAATATATTAAGTCATTATTTGATTCTATAACTTTTCTTGTATGATTGTAATTTCCTGCAGTTTTAATGTTTCTGGTATCCCTAGTATATTTTTCCAATATAAGAAGCCTTTTGTTCCCAATATCAAATGATGAGTGAGAAGTATAATCACTGTAAAAAAAGTAAAATTCATAAACTGTATTATTTTATGGAAAGGTAAGCTTATAAAAACTTCAAACATGTTATTAAACCACAGCAAAATAATCTTTGCGCAGATTAAACATTTCATGTATTGGTTGAAAAACTTTATTTGAATGATTGTGCCCTACCACAGAACTTATATATACTGTAGTTTTGTTATTATTTTTGTAACAGAGATTAAACATGTTTAGTTCATGGTTATATTAATTTGCTTTTAATAAGAGACATAGCATTTCTTGATGAAAATGACATTCATGTGGTTGAGGGATACACAATCGCAGTGAGTCTAGGAGAGCCAAAAATAAAGTTTGAAATTATAAATAATTATGTTATTTTGCTTATGTTTTGTATATTTTCAGCCTAATATTCAACTTATAACTTCGGAAGTAGACAGTAAATGTATTTATATAACCTTATCACATAATATATGATACCGTACCAAAATACCAGTACATCTGAGTGACTTACAAAGAAGAGTGTATTATTCATTGACAGTTTTAAAACTACCTCAGAATTCAGATTTGTCCGATTGTTTCAGGATGTTGAAAGTTGCCGTTATTACATAGATGAGCTTTACTCTCAAGATAATCAAAAATGCCATGATGCAATTGTGTAAGTTTTTCAAATTTATTATTTAAACTTTTGATCAGATTTTATTGGAAAAAATTCTTTAAGGGTACTTCAATTTACTATTTTAATAATGTTTTCAAGGTCTTTCACATGTGAGGCCTGTCAAATGTTGAGTTAAAAAGTATATAAAGAGTTAGTTTTTTTATGGAAAGATCAATATATGAATCTATACGTTTTACTAATATATATACTACACAAGCAAAATATAAAATTTTAGCCTTTGTTCTCCTTTGAAGAATCAAGAATAATTACTGTCTTTTAACAATAATCAGTACACTGAAATAAAATAATAGACCTGTTGTTAAAACGTTTACAAACTAAATTATATAGATATCACAAATCCAGGTAAACTTTATAGTAGGGTTATATTTTAACAATATAAACAAATACCCCCGTCGCAGCAAACCTGCGTCCTCAGCGAATTTCCAATGCATAATATTTGTCTTAATACCACATAAAGCCGCATACCGTTTCATAAAAATATACTCACATATAAGCGATTTTAATTATTATCCATAAGAATAACATTGGTAATGAGTACGTAGGTTTGCTGAAACAAGGAACATAAACAATTGGTTTTTATGCAAATATAAATATAATTTAACTAGGCGAAGCCACATACCAAGTTTCATCAATATTCAATCATAAATAAGCGCCATATAACATTTTAGTTATTCTCCATAAGAATAACATGGGGACTGAGTAAGCAGGTTTGCTGCAACAAGGATAAAAAAATTGTGTTTTTATGCAATTATCAATATAACTTAACCAAGTGAAGCTACATACCAAGTTTTATTAATTTATGTTCATAATTAAGGGAGTCATTACATTTTACTTATTCTCCATAAGAATAACATGGGGGCTGTGTATGCAGGTTTGCTGCTACGGGAATAATCGATAAAAATAAATTTTGTTGTGCAAATATCAATATACCAATACTACGAGAAGCCACATACCAAGTTTCATCAACATACATTCATAAATAATCGAGATATCAAATTTTATTTATTCTCCATAAGGATAACATTGGACAACGTACTGTGTTTAGCACTTTGAATATCTCAACAACGGTTGGGCGTTTTGTAAAATCACAATTTAAACACCAAAATGATCGTTTTGTGGAACTAAACAGATTGGTAAAAGCAAATGTGAAGTTTACATTAAAATAAACTGAGGAAAAGCAAAAAACCTTTTTCCCATAAGATTAACATGGGATATTTTATGAGTAGGTTTTTTGGATTTTCTCCGCGACCACTTAACCTAGCTTAATAATTCAAAATACTATATTATTTGTTTTTTTAAGCTCTATAACATGGTCATAACCAAAATTAAGTTGTTCAAAAATTTTAGGGGGAAAATGCAAACAACTGATTTAAAAAAATTTAAAACCCCCATAAACCCCCCTTCCCATGATCCGATTTTGCTGGTTTTCGAACTTAAAAGTCATGAATGTCATTTTACACATTTGAGCAATATTTCATCAAAATCGGATGTTTTTTACTCAAGTTATCGCATTCACGGACATATATATATATATATATATATATATATATATATATATATATATATATATATATATATATGTATACATATATATAAATTTGAACGAATAGTGTTTTTGTCATCGGGGGACCTCAAAACAAAAAATTATCATGGTCTCGGCCTTAAGTCTTACTATGAGACCTACGGTAATAGCTTCTTCCCTATAGGGGAAATTCGCTAAAATAGTTATATAGGTATATCATTTTAAAAAACTGAAATAATGTCGGAACATAACATGGATTATGTTAGAACATCAACTGCCAAAAACATTTTTGAGGAAAAAGAGGTTTTTCTGGCACTATATACTATATATACTTGTCCATTGATCCAGCCTCCAAAAACAAAGTACCTACCTACCTGTTAGAAATGCCACCAGTTAAAAGTTTTACAAATTGAATATCATATTTAGTTAAGTCATTTGTATGTGGTATTTTCTTTATAGGCTTTTAAGATTGGTTGTAAATCGATCCATGCTTACATTCAAGGTATTTCAATTCTCGGCCATTTATTTATTTCCCTCCCGGGATAAATTGACCCCCACCCCCTACTCAGAACAATTGAGAGGTTCCAGTTTTGTTTGGTGAAAAACTTAACCCAACTTTAACTTTAACAGTAACTTTCATATTTTTCAGTTATATAAATTGGTCACCACATAATGAATATTTGATTATGTTAAAATATTTGCAGGACTAGTCGTAAAACTTTGTTTCCAATGATTTAAATAACTAAAGGCTCGTTGCAGATGCTTAAAGAACTCTGTGATTGGGAGCAACAGACAGAAAGGCAGTGTGATCGCGCAGGGCGTCGTGCCCCGGCTGATGCAGCTGCTGAGCGACCCGACGTTGCCGCTTGACATTCGCACTGAGACGGCCGTCACGCTAGGCTCCCTGGCCAAGGGGACGGACTCCCACATCAGGCAGCTGGTGGAGGTGGATGTGGTACCACTGCTGCTCAACTGTAAGTTGCTGCAGCCTACAATGATTAATAGGCTACTAGACGAGTTTTTGACATGCCTATAAGAGTTTCTCATAAAAGAAGAACCTGAGTGTAAATAGAGGATGAGTAGGCCTACTCTGTTTGACGTAAATAGGCCGTTACGTCTGAATGCGGTTGTTCTTTCGCCTGCTGCAAAGGGGAAAATGGCAAATGTGTAATGCCTGCTAAGTAGTAAAACAAAATTAAATTAGGGCCACCTAACAAATTACGTGATACTTTCTGAGCAAAGCTCAACCCCAGGTTAATTCAAATATTATTTATCGAGTACCGGCATCAGGTTTATGAGTCTTTGTATTGGCATGCCTTAAAACATAATTGATTAGCTAGTAAAATACCTAAAACTATATGGAGGCTCGGTTGAAGTTTAGTTACTCCTTAAATATAGCTTTTGATTTGTAAACATATGTTTCTATCAGTAAAACACAGCTTTGGTAATGTGTACCACTTGATAATCATTTATGATGTACTACTTGTGTGTACAGGCATTTTGAACAGTGAAGATCTTAAGCTGACCGAGGCGTGTCTGCGATGTGTATGTTCCGTGTTTCGCCACCCGAGTGCGCCAGTGGATCTGATATTCAGTGACTCTCAACTGTTGGCACACCTGCTTGGACTCTCGATGCAGTCGATCACCAACCAGATCTGCGTCACTACCATCTTCAGCTGCGCTTGCAAGGTGTGATAGTTCATGTTGAGTCGTGTTCAGTTGACAGGGGTCAGTAGGTTTTAGTGGAAGAGAATTGTTTTACTGATACTTGAATATTTAAAGTTGGGCTTGAAAACTCTCAGAGAGTTTGTGATGAGAGAAGGAAGTGAGGGGAATCTAGTATTAGCAGAGACAAAGGTTTGTTGTCTGTCAGTATGTGTGTTGTTATTGCGTTATGAACACATACACACAAACACACGCACACACCCACATGGACACTGACAAACAACGAACCTTTACCTCTGCTAATACTAGGGGTGGGCGAGTAGTGTTTTATTAAATCGAGTCGAGTCGAGTTGAATATTGAACCAAACGATAAGCGTAGTTTGAGTATTTTGATTGGAGGGGCAAAAATGGTCGTGATCGTGATTATTGTGACTTTTAATATGTTACAATAATATTTCCTGTAAATTATTGGGGGGGCAACTACCACCCTTGCCACCCCCGAATTATGCATATAAACCAAACTACTCAAGTTTCGAGTCAAGTAGTTCTTTAATAAGTAAAAAAACTCATTTTATTTTTTTTATTGGAAAAATTTTTTTTGCATATTCAACTTGAATTATAAACATAACATTATATTGAATTATTAATTTTTATGATTTATTTTATTTTAACCTTTATTGTACCATGAATGAATACGGTAAAATGATTTAAATAAAATAAAATACAAAAACTGTTTTCAACAACCATAACAAACAAAAGACAAGTATTACAAATATATATCCATACAAAGATTGTGGGTTAGTTTATCAAAACCAGAAAATTTTAACAAGAGAGTTGAATTAAAATCTGAGTTTTCGTAACACAAAAGTTTCACGGAATGTCGTTTTAGAATTGTTTAATTGGCTGGGTAGCCGAGTGGTTACAGTGCTCAGCCTATAATTTGAGGTTCGCCAGATTAATCCTGAGCACAATTTAAAAATTGTTTGAAGGTTCGCTTCCGAATCCAGCTACCACATTTGTTGGGCTTTTAAATTAATGATGCTCATAGTCATATAACATCTAACATCAACTGATACTTTCTAAGAACATGTAAAACTTATTAAGAAGACCATGGTTTGGACCGTTCCCGTACGGCGTAAAAACATACCAGATACAAAGCAAAACCAAAACACTTAGAAAATTATTCAAAAATAAAAAATAAAATTTATCCAATCTGTGGTACAGTCTAATGTTGTTTTTCCAGAGGCTAGAACACCAGAATGTGTTATGCGAACAAGACATCGTACCCACACTGGCGGCTCTGCTGTGTTCCCCACACTCTGCTGTGTTGATGCCTACTCTGCACTGCCTCACTAACCTAACATATGAGAATCCAAAGGTCGCTTCTACTGTGATCACTTCCAGGTGTGTATGTATTCATAGTTACCTAACTAGTAGTATTATTTGTTTGTCTCAACAAACAATATAATTATATAATAAATGGTCTGAGAAAGTGAAAATATTCATAGGATGGTTTACATTCAGGATGGTGGTGTGGTGGATGAAACGGGTAGGATGGTGTACAGGGTGAGTTTTAAATGTCCTCCCCCTAATAAAAATTAGTGGCCGACAAAAGTCTACAAGTAGTGAACAAAAGTTTACTTTTGTTAAAATACTAACCACGGACCACCGCCGTTCATTGTTGGGTAAGTACTTAATTTTAACTTAGTTAACGTTCTTGGCCGTCATCTTCGATCCACCATATTGGATTCAAATATTTTGTTCAGATGGAAAGGCAGGTTGTAATTAATTATTTCAAACTATCTTTTCACACTTACCCTAACAAAATACCAAAATCCGTTTTTAAATATCTTTAGGTCCATTCGTTTAACATATTTTTTTTAAAAGTGAGTTTTAAATCCCCCACTTTAAAACATGCTTCTATTTTCTTTATTGCATCAGCTAATATACATGAACCACAAGCAGTCATTTTTGAGTGGTACATATAGGCCTACTTCAGTTTACTAATTTAAATATTTTATCTGCTATCTTTGACCGCCACATTGGTATGATATTGTTTTCATACTTAAAGGTAGTGTTGTGTTTAGGAATGAGTCGATTCCAATTTTTTTCTATTCCGATTCTGGTTCCGATTCTTACAAATCGATTCTCAATTCCGATTCCATCGATTTATAATAATAGGTGAAACAGCAAAGTAATGTTTTAAAAATGATTAGGACTAAAGACAATAAGTTAGTCAGTAATAGAATTTCATTTAATAAATTGAGAAAATCAGTTGATTGGTGATTATTTTTCATTAATAAAATAAATTTTCAAAAATAAATAATTAAAAAAAATTAAGTATGTTTATTTTTCATATAATTGTTATACTTGAAGTAACATAAATCTCCCATGATATTTTTTTAAAATTGTTGTTCTAGTGTTATATTACAATCACTTTGGATGTTAACTATTCTTGACTGACAAAAATACATTTGTAATGTTAATGTTAAATTTAGGGTTTTAATTGTTATATAAAAGTTAGAAAGCAATTTTTTAAAATAATTTAATGATTGTAGATCAACCTTTTTAAATCAGCTGTAATGTTATTTAGCAGCTTTTTTGTAGTTAATTATCAAACTAATTTTTAATGTAATTGTAACATAATTTAATGTTAATTGCACTAGTATACTGTAGTAATATATAACATGAAAATCTGTTTAATATTTAATAAAAATTCATATTTCATGGTGAAAAACGTGGTTGTAATAAACAAAGAAATAATGTTGGTCAGCCGACTGATTTATTGCTTTCAACCGGACCCCACTCCTCCCCTCCTGTCCCGTCTTCCTTCATTACCGGTATCTCCAAGGTCAGATTTTTAGCCCCCGACCCAAACACTCCCCGAGCCTTTGTCTTACTTATCTTACTTCACAGGTATCTATAAATAACTCACCTGTCATTGTCTTCTTTCATATGAGCTAAAAATAGATTTTAAGCTTATTTTATTTATTTCAGCCATATATTTTGTTAAACATTATGGGCGTAAATCTGGGTAAACGGCGGGTAATCGGCAGGAGTATTGATGGTCTGGAATCGATAGAATCGGAATCGAATTTGGGCCATTGATTCTCGATTCCGATTTTAAGCCTGGGAATTGGTGGAATCGAGAATCGACATTGGAATCGACTCATCCCTAGTTGTGTTTGAACTATTGGTCCACGCTTAAAACTATTCTTCAAACCCTTTTTTAAATAAGGCAGTTTTAAGGTTTTGATATTTTTATCAAAGTACCTAGATGAATACAGCTGACATTTATAGTTTATTACCTTCTGTATCAGCCTATAACCGTCATCAGCTGGTCATGTGTGTTCGGAATGCAATAACATGAAAACGGCTGCACGGATCGTTTTAAGATTTTACACAAATATTTTCCAGTACACTTCACGCTTCCAGTTCAAAATGGGAACACATTCGTTTAATACTTTTTTATTAATTAATATTTAAAAGTTGTAACATTTCCATAAGGTAAAGCATTGGATAAAAATTACTGGTTTTATAGTAAGAGATACTAATGCAATATTGTTTCGTAATTACAAGAAACTACAAAAAAGGTTTTATTCTTATGCTTTATTATTAAATAAATAAAGTGCTCTCCGTTTAACATGATCTAATTCAATTTATCAAATGTTTAAAAATTGTTATACTAAAATACTAATACAAGTTTTTACAAATAAGGGTAACGTTCTCCTATAATGTGAGTGAGTTAATAGTTTATCTGCTAGAGTGCAGTAGCCATTTATTTCGTATTTACTTCTACCAGCTTTGTTCTTTTGTCAGTTTATGATATTAAATACCCCCGTCATAGCAAACCTGCGTACTCAGCTAATTTCCAATGTACCTCTCTGCATAGGCAACTTACCGTGTTATTTTTTGTTGAAGAATTTGCACCTCTAATATAATATAATTTAATATAATTAAGAGAGATTTATCCTATGGCCTAAAATTAACGAAAAGAAAAGTAGGTATTTTCCTACACAGTCCCCAGGGGGCTTTATTTAATATTTTGTGATGAAATGTTGAGTAGAACTTAACGTTAACGGCAGAAACTTTCATCTACAATTTCTGAGTTTGGTCATCCCATTATGCGAATATTTGAGTGTACTCCTAGTATATTTTGTATCAATCACAATATTAATGCAACAGATTCCAGAACCATGGCAGCGGCCCTGTTGTGGGTTCGAATCCCGGTTCTGGCATGACAGTTTTATAAATACTGTACAACTTGTACTATAATGGCTCACCTGTCCATACTCAGATCTACAGTCTCTGCCAACGAGCAAAGTAAGGCAAAAAGAGGCTTCCAACCTCTAAACAAATTTGCTCCATGAAACACGCTTAGGATAAGTGGTTATAATGTTGACATGTGGTTGCAGTTTTGGAGGCAAAAGCATCCCTGACCTAGTGGTCAAGTTGGTGGAGCGGGATCGGCCCACGGAGATGCAGCTAGCGGCCTCGCGAGTGTTGACCAACCTGCACCGTGCCGGGGCTCTCACCGCAGAGGACCCCAGGATACTGTACAAGACACTGCCTTGCCTGGTACATATGTAGTTTCATGGTTCCGTTTGGTACATGCAATTCCAGTTATCCGAAGGAATACAGTTGATTACGATTACCGCACTGCAACTGCTGATCCTGGATAGAACTTGTTAACTCTTAATAAAACGATCACTAAAAGAAATTAAAAATATATACACTATTTACATTTAGATTTTTAGGCGGCTGGGTTCAGGATATAGTATTATATAGGTTCCTCAAGATATTCCTCAATCAAATAGAAACATATTCTTACTAGCAACACTTTGATTTCTTCTTAAGAAGTTCTGTCGCTATCTCCTTGATATGTGGTCGAAGTTTACTAAACATCCTGTAGGTTAATATTTTTAACTGTCTTTCATTTTGTTGAGACTACACTGAGGGATCTTAGGGCTTGGATATAAGATTATTTTTGACACTGCTCCCTGCTTGGAGCTTAGTTAATTATGGGGGGAGGGGGTTAGACATTTTTAAAACTTACAAATTGTTCCTAAACCCTGAGGAACTGGACTGTCTGAAGTTAAATACAATATTCTAATATTCTAAAAAGGGGGATCTGACAACTCATATGTATTCTCTAGGCGGCAGTCTACATTTGTCTGATTTATGTACTAGTTGTCCTGTTGCTCGAATCCGAGCAAGTTCGTACCCAATGAGAGGTTACTTCAGTTGTAAACAAACATATCAAAACAACTGATATTAAAACGGATGATAACAACTACTTTCAATCAACACGTAGTTTAGACTTTCTCCGTCGGATAGCCCCACTGTTCCGAAAATGCAGCCCTTTATTGTGTTTAAGTGATACCCTTTCTTAAAATTCGGAGACTTATTGGCAAATCTATGTAAAAATACCTTTAATTTGTCTCCTCAAACGTTCTAATCCGTCCATCCGTTATCGAGTTATGACTGTGAAGAAAAAACCGCTAGCGTATTTATATATACGACTTATGATGATTGTACATATTTAATGAATCAAGTCAATTGAATTGAATAGGTTAAAAGATATAACTAATTGATTATAAATGTTTAACATTATTTGTATTTTCTTATACAATGGGCAATATCTCAAGATTGCTATTGTGTGGCACCTGACGCTTATGTGCACAGAATTTCACAATTACATCACTCTTGATTTTGTTAGTTTTTCTCTAACATTGTAACATAACCCTATAATTATGTGTATGAATGTGCTTTGGAAAGAAATGTTATAATTTTTAGAGATGAGTTTGATTTTTTCATAAAAAGTTATATTACCGTACAACTAAGAATACTCATGAAAACGTGTAAAATGGTGCTTTTTGTAAAATTGTGAGGTATCTAGTAGTTTCTTCGCAAAAAAGTATTGGATGATGGTTATAGAAAGGTTGTTAACGACTATTACAACCAGGTTTGACTATTATTTATCAATGGTAGTGGAATTAAGCAACTGGTGGCTGGTAGGGCTATAGCTCCTAACATTTAGTTTTTGTGTAAGTAGATATTCGATTTACTGTCTACATGCTGAGGAAAATAAATTAATATGAAAGTATGAACATATACGTAAACAAATCCAAAGTTTAAATCACACGATAATTATTAACTATAGCTTATTATTAGTTATTTTTAGTGTTCTGACATAGTTTTTGCACTTTGAGGACTTTTTTAGGGAAGCGAGGGGTAAAACAAGTGGGGAATTTGTTCAGTTCTTTACCATCTAATTTTCTACGCAGTTTCAGCCCTCTAGATCGTACGATACTACGATAGCTTCAGAAACCTGTTCAAAGACACGGATTCAACTTTTGAACCTATTTCCTGCAGGTATGTCTGTGCAAGAAGGATCGGCCTCACGAAGAGCGAGTGATCGCAGCGGAGACGTTGGCATACCTGACCGAGGTCGATACGGAGCTGCAGAGGTTGGCGAGTATCTCCAACCACCTGATACCGACACTGGCCGAACTGCTGCACTACCAACCCGAGAACAACAACAATCTCAACACAGGACAGGAGGGCCGGGTGGCACAGGACATGCGGCAGGCTGCCTTCAGGGTGAGTTGAAGGAGGACTGCGCTACAAGGACAAAACATCTATGTGATTATTTTTATCGCCTTTCTTATTTTCAGTTGCCTTTGCAATTTTCCCAGAGGTTTGAATAACTTCTTTGTTTTGTCTGGTTGTGCAACTCTGTCACTAATAGCCCTCTTGTGAAGTGATGGCTCGATCACTTCACTATTAAAAAAAGTATGAGTTTATTTTTGAGCAGTGATAGAAAGTAGTGGTGTGAGCGAGCCATCATTTCACAGGTCGGCTAGTAGTAACAGAGCCGCGTAACGAGACAAATTGTTCCTACTGTACTTATCCTCTGTTCCATACATGTGATAGTCAATTGTGGAGTCATGACACCATATTTCTGTTTAATTTTTGTCTTATTTCATAATATAATTAGTTAACACTTAAACGTGTTTAAACATGAAAATCTCATATGTTTCAATGTTGAGCTATGAATTGATACCAGGTCACCTGTACCAAGTGTGCTAATGGATTCTTAATATCTTTGAGTATTCTTTTAACACGTTCACTGCGTCATGAGGTCCTGAGGTCCCGTATCATAACCTGTATTTGGTGCGCTTGCATAGTATGTTATTCTTCCCTCAGATACGGTGTCGATAACTGTATATAAATTGACATAGAGAATGTAGAGAAATAAGATATATATTGTCCATAAAGCTTGTTGATTGCTGGATCTATTGGTAACCATGACAACAAACGAGATCTATAGATCTCGCAACGCACTGAAGTAATAAATGATTACTTTAATACGACAATACGACACCCCCGGACCTCGCTACGAAGCTTAGTTGCTCAGAGCGCCGCTTGGAGCTCTTGAGTACGTTCTGTTCACAACATTGTGCCAAAAGTTGTTTGTTGTTATTGCAATAGGCCCCCTAACCTAAATTGATTTTTGGTGTGTTTTTCTCGTAAATGTGCAGTACGTGATCTCGGTGCCTCGTACTATTGTGTCATATTCAAATCCTGAGCAGGCTGTAGGTTGGCAACAGTGTGATAGTTCACAAAATACACCACAGAGTGCTCTGTTTCTATTCGTTTCAAAGTTATGATGCGCAAAAGATCCTCTGCGGTAACGAGATCTCAAGGTCTCGTATCGGACAGCCGTAATCACACCAAACGAGAACCATAGGTCTCGTAACGCACCACCATAATCACATACAAATATGCTGTAACGCAGTGAACGTGTTAAGTCTTTTTGTGGTAATTTTAAGCTTGAATGTTTTATTAGACAATCTCTAATTAATCATTATTAGAGAGATTTATTTTCTCTTATTCTTTATTTATTCTCTGTTATTCTTATCCTATTCTGTCTTCTCTTTCCAACAGCTCCTCGCAAATAATTTTTAGTTACTTGATACAACATGATATTTTTCATGTTTATCATTTAATATTTCCTTCCCAGAAAGGTTTGATTTATTTTGAGGCTCTGACTAGCAAAATAGCAAAAGAAGAAAATAGATGGTCCCTAACTAGTTCTTAAATTGTACTGATACTGGACAGCATTACTAACCAGGTCAAAATAAATTAAGTTCACCCTAAGCCCCTTGATGCTTTAAGCACCTTAAGTCATGCATTTCCTGTACGAGAAAGCAAATGGAAGGTGACCTAAATAATCATTAGGTCAAAATTTATTTGCCATATATTTGTTCTTATGGTCTTGAAGTGATCCAAGACAAATTATAGTAAGCAACCTGAAACCATTTGACTGACTGTCTCCAGTGTAATGAATTGAGGAATCTTGAAAAAAATATAGTGTGAATAAAAACAGACTTATGTATGGCTGTAAGTAATGAATTTGTTTCAGGCGTTTGCCTCTCTCGGTGCCAATGACGAAGACATCCGCAAGAAGATCATAGAGACAGACAGTCTGATGGAACACATAGTCACAGGACTGCAAGACGACTGTCCTAGGGTGAGGCTGGCTTCCGTGCGATGTCTACACTCTCTGTCTCGGTCTGTACAGCAGCTCAGGACAACCTTCCAGGTAAGGATAGGAGGGGGAATGGTGGGGCGGATAATGTTTACACCCTTGAAATACCTTCAGAACTTCTAGTCAGGAATGATAGTCAGGAATGATTCGTCAAGATTTTTAAGGCTCTTTAAAGCTTGCTTACTGAAACAAACATAGCAAGAAAAAATAAAGATCTTATACCCTGCAGTGTTGGGAGATCCCCAACCAAAGGGTAGTTTGTAATGCCTTTCAGCTGTGTCTATTTTTATTTTCTTGGCACAGTTGACCAATAGTCTAGCGTGACTATTAAACCAGGGTCTACTTGGTAGGGTTGCTATTCAGGATAGAATCAGAATCAGAATTAAACATCTTTATTGTGACAGTTCAAACATTGTATTAACATGATATAATTAACCAACACAAATGGAACTTCTCAAACTAAATTATTCCTAAAATTATCAACAAAATCCTTAACTCTATAAAACATTTCTCAATTTGGAATTGTTTGACCATTTTTTTCTGTTATTAACCTTTAATAAAGTGAGCTAATGAACTTTGAGAAAAATTCTGAACTCTAACTGATTCAGCCATTGCAGCAGACTGTAATCAATATACGTGGGTCATCCAGAAAGTAATGAAGTTTGCTTACTGCATCTAGCATAGCTCCCCATCGCCGCGATTGGGTGTGTGGCAGTCCACTCACCTCCCCACCAAAGTATGAGCTGAAGACAGCTGTGTGGTCACTTGTCTTATTTCTACAGCAATTCAAAATGGTGGCGGCAATCGAAAATCCCGCCTTATGAGATGCGCAGTGTTATTCAGTTTCTGAGTTAAAAAATGTCCAGACCATCAAAATTTTTATAAAAATGCCAAATAAAGTTTATGGTGAAAGGGCAAACAAATCTTCAAGTCGAGTCTTCAGGGGGGAATATGGTGCAACAGGTTTAATGAAAGAAAATCTATTGTCCTCGGTGAGGAACGGAGTATTGCTCGCTAAAGATGATTTGAAGAAAAGACTTGAAGGAAAATTTGAGAAAAACAGCTGCCAAAATCTTCTTTTAGCGAATTTCCCCTATAGGGAAGAAGCTATCACCGTAGTCGGCATGGTAAGACCTAGGCCCGGGACCATGATAACTTTTCGTTTTGAGGTCCCCAGACCCCAAAAACACCATTCGTTCGAAACTGTATATATATATATATATATGTAATTTTCAGTAAAAAGGGCTACTAATATAATTATTATTTTAAACATTTCTAAAAAAAAGATCCACAAAATATTATTAACACCATGCAAATTCATATACAAAACCCAATATATGAAAAAATATTGAAACTAAGATCTATTAAGCCACAATAGTTGAGAAGAATGTTAAAAGAACTGTGGAAAAAGTCATATGATTATATTGTCAGCAATTTATGGTTTACATTTATATTTCTTTTTAATAATTGTGAGGTTATGTTTTGTTTACGACCATGACTATGGCCTTAAGGTCCGAAACATGTCGGTCTTGAAATAAAATAATTTAAACCAGGGTACTGTGTTTAAAATGTTTAAAATAATAAATAAATAAATATATATATATATATATATATATATATATATATATATATATATATATATATATGTGTGTGTGTCTGTGAGCACGATAACTCTCGTAAAAATTATCCGATTTTGATCAAATTTGGTATAAACGTGTAAAGCAACATTTATGACTTTAAGTTCAAAAACCAGCCAGATCGCTTTATCCAAAGGGGTATTTTGGGGGGGTTTTGTACCCCAAAAATGGGTTTTTTGAATTTTTTATATATAATTTTGGAAATAGTCAAATTTTAGTTTTTACCATTGGATTCAGCTTAAAAAAACACACAATTTGGTATTTTGATAATTTCTCTACGTCAATTGGTTACCGAGATATTGAAAGTGCTAAACACAGTACGTTGTCTAATGTTATTCTTATGGAGGAAAAGAAAAAATGTTATATCTCGCTTATTTATGAACGTATACTGACGAAACATGGTATACGGCTTCATCTGGTTGTGGACCATTGATATTTGCTCAAAAAAACAATTTTTTGCCAAAGGCTCCCATAGCAGCAAACCTGCGTACTCAGCCCCATGTTATTCTTATGGAGAATAAGTAACGTGTTATCTCCCTTAATTATGAAAATAAATTAATAAAATTTGGTATGTGGCTTTACCTAAATGAGTTGTATTGATATTTGTATAAAACCCCATTTTTTGTTTTCCTTCCTTCAGCAAACCTGCATACTCAGCCACCATGTTATTCTTATGGAGAATAATTAAAATGTCATAAATTGTTGTTTATTTATGAATATATATTGATGAAACTTGGTATGTGGCTTGATGTGGTATTAAGATACATATATATGATTGGAAATTCGCTGAGTACGCAGGTTTGCTGCTACGGGGGTATTTAGCACTTTCACCTCAAACTTTCTTTGGTGTTTTTAAAAAAAATTCTATGGTCTGGGCATTTTTTAACTCGGGAACCGAAAAACACTGCGTATCTCATATTTGGCGGGATTTTCTATTGCCGCCACTATTTTGAATCGCTGTAGAAATACTTGTGACCGCACAGCAACGAGACTCAGCTCATACTTTGGTGGGGAGGTAAGTGAATTGTCATACACGCAATCACGGTGATGGGGAGCTGTGCTAGGTGCAGTAAGCAAACGTATTTTACTTTCTGAATGACACTCGTAGCAAGATCGTAACAGAGCAGAAGCAAGGTAATAACTTTGAATGTCTAGGTGTTTAAAGTGGCTTGCAGTTTAGTTTTAGAACATTAGTTTTTAACACTAGTATCAAATAGCTGACTGTTCATTCTGGTGTCCTACATGAACAAGTTTCAACTTCTTAGGAGAAGGACAGACCCCACAGTCTGCCTCCCTTGAACTATATGAATAAAGAGAGAATGAGGTGAAGCGTTACCACCTTCCACCGCTCAAGCAAACTATTAATTAGGAAAACTTAGTAATGATGAGTTTTTTTTGAAGTAGTAACAATTACTGCAAATTAAATTATTCCATCCCTCCCACCAATTATCTTTTAACGCAATTAGCGCGGCGCGTGGGATTTCCATTGGCTTCTTAGCAAGAAAACAAATGTAATTTTCATGACTAAACCTGATTAATGCAGTATACACGTTATAAGTTTGAGATTTATTCAGTTATTATTCAAATTACAGTAACAAAGTAGCAGATAGTGAAATAAAGATTCTTAAAACCACTGTTTCAAACCAAACATAATGATTAACAGCTTTGATGAATCAGTTACATTAAAAGTGTTTTCTAGAAGAGGGCCACCATTTTAGAATAAAGTTTATTTACTGCTATACAGCGCTCCAGCGTTGGGAATTCAAGGGCAATTACCCTTTTCGAGGGTTATTTAACCCGTCGAGGGTATTTTCGAGGGTAATTTACTTTTGAGGGTAAAAAAGGGTAATTTACTTCAAAGGTTTATTACATCACAATTGCTCGTTTAGTTGCCGCTATTCTTGTTAGACTTATTAAGCACATTTTTCATAGTATTTACTATTTAATAAATATAACAACAGATTGCCTACACACATTGGGCCTATAACAAATTGTTCTATGTTCTACAGCCAACAACATTAAAAATAGACTGAGTAACGTAGTGGTTATCTTGCTCGCCTCATAACCTGAAATTCGCCAGATGATCCTACCAAAATCTGAAAATTTTGTAAAGGTTCGATACTGGACCTTTTCACATGCCAGTTGTCTTGTCACATGCCATTTAGCTACAAAAGGTTGACGTTATAGTAACAAGATCATTGTTTGGACCGTTTCCTAACAAAACTTAAAACATTCCATTACCGTTAAAATTGCATGGTTAGGACTATTGCAATTAGATATAATATTCTATGTCTTAATATTTTAATTTTTGATATGTCAACGTTTTAAATCATTTAATGTGCGTACAAAATTTGTAATTTTACTCTGTGATCTAAAGTATATTTTACAAATACCGATAATGTGCTTACCGGACAAAAATGTTTTTGAGGGTAATTCACGGCGAAAAAGGGTAATTTTGCCTGAGATCGAGGGTAATTTTCAAGTAGTGGTTGAACAACACTGCAGCGCTCTGTGGAGTAGATTAGGTCAGTTTATCATAAGTAAATACTTATTAGCTGTATCTGATAAGTAATTTGTATTTCTTATAACCTTTTTTTACAATATATTGTTTGTTAGAGAAAATATATCTAGTTTTATTAAACTCAATGAATTACACAGTTATAATCATTGACTAATATAGTCAATGGATATAATACTAGGAAATATGATCACTTAGAAATTCCAGCAGTAAGACTAATCAAATCTATCAAAAGCTACAAATTTCTCCAAATAAAGTTGTATAACAAATTGCCTGCTAATTTTCAGAAGCATAGTTTAACCAAACGTAAGAACAGATTGTCTGAGTGGCTCCTGGACCAGGGTGTTTATTCTATTGAAGAATTTTTAGAATTTTATTCAGTTAACATTTAAGTTTCCATATAATTTTTGTTTTGTTTAAGAACAGTTTATTAGTGTATATTTTGACGTTGTCCATTATACTGTAATATGTGTTAAACGACAATAAAGATATTCTTATTCTTAACTTAAACCTAACTCCGCAGAGCGCTGAATGGTGGTAAACCAGTGGTAACCCTCTTCAAGAAAAACTCCATATTACAAAGCTTTACTTAAAGGCAAGTTTGTAAGGTCTGTGGTGGGGTTAGTTTCACCTCTGAATAATGTTCGAAAAAGAAAGTCGTCATGCCCACCACTATCTTCATTTATTTTTCACAAGATTTAAAATGAGTTACACGCAGCACGCTGACATTTACATTTGCTTTAATAACTCAGTAACTATTTGTGCTAGAAATAGGGGTGTGCGAGTAGTGATTTTTTTTATTCAAATCGAATGGAGTCGAGTCGAGTAGTGCCAATTATTTTCAAGTTTCAAGTATTTTCGAGCGAGTATTTGCCTTCAGTTGGCAGTTTAAAATAGTGTGATATTTGGATACCACCCTAGATTTGATAATCTAAACATGGTTTCTAACTAACACATGAGTAGCGTAATACAACGTTTTGGCCAGTACAATCAAACTGGATTACATATTGACATTCTTTTCCGGCCGATAAAACACAGTCCGGTGGTCATTTGGCCAACATCACCTGGTCCAGTCATCGCTTATAATTAGAGATGTGCGAGTACGGTTTTTTAAGTCGAGTCAAATTCGAGGCGAGTAAATGGCAAAAGATTTGAATCTCGAGTTCGAGTTGAGTATACAAATAAAAATAAATACCTCTGTTGCAGCAAACCTGTGTACTTAGCGAATTTCCGATGCATATATATATGTCTCACTACTGCATAAAGCCAATTACCAAGTTTCACAAAAATACATTCATAAACAAGTGATACATAACATTTTATTTATTCTCCATAAGAATAACATTAGGGTTGAGGATGCAGGTTTGCTGCAACGAGGAAGATAAGTAATGTGTTTTTTTTTGCAATTATCAATATAACGGAACCAGGTGAAGCTTCATACCAAGTTCTCTTAATTTAGGTTCATAATCAAGGGAGATATACAACTTTACTTATTCTCCATATGGATAACATGGGGGCCGAGTATGCAGGTTTACTCCTACGGGGACTATCAATAAAAAACTTGTTTTTTGTGCTTATATCAATGTACCACAACTAGTTGAAGCTCATACCAAGTTTCAAAAATACACATTCATAAATAATAAATAATCAAGACATCAAATTTTATTTACTCTCTATAAGGATACTATTGGACAACGTACTGTGTTTAGCACTTTGAATATCTCTGCAACGGTTGGACATAGAACAACGATTAAAACACAAAAATGTTTGATTTGTTAAGCTAAACATATTAATAAACAGAAATGTGAAGTTTTTAGTAAAATTATCTGAGGAAAATCTAAAAACCTTTTTCCCATAAGATTAACATGGGATACGTTTTTTGGATTTTCTCCGCAACCACTCAACCTAGGTTAATGATTCAAAATACTAAATTATTTGTTTTTAAGCTCTATAAAATAGCTGCAACCAAAATTGAGTGTTTTTAACATTTTGAGGTAAAATTTGCAAAAAACCGATTTTTGGAAAATTGTAAACCCCATAAAATCCCATAGTCCGATCAATCTGGTTTTCAAACTTAAAGTCATAAATGCTACTCTCCACATTTGTGCAAAATTTCATCAAAATCGGACGTTTCTTTCAAAAGTTTGTTCAAAAATTTGAACGAATAGTGTTTTTGGCAACTGGGGACCTCAAAACAAAAAGTTATCATGGTCTCGGTCTTATGTCTTACCATGCCTCCTACGGTAATAGCTTCTTCCCTATAAGGGAAATTCGCTAAAAAACACATAGGTCGAGTTGGATTGGATAAAAACAGTTTATAGGGTTCCATTTATAAATGTTATTATTAAAATATTCTTTTCTAGTCAATATTACCTGAAAATAACAATAGTAAATAAATGTATTTCTGATTCATTGGAAAAAAGTAAGTACATTTATCTGAAAATAAATCATACCAAAGTTATTGCATAGCATTTAGCCATGAAGATAAAATGCTCTAAATCTTATGCTATTACGGTTGTTATAGCCTATATGGTATTAATTAACAGTTTCATTAAAACATAATCTCAGTTTTAGCGAATTTCCCTTATAGGGAAGAAGCTGTTACCCGTAGGTGGTATGGTAAGACTTAATCCCGAGACCATAACTTTTCGTTTTGAGGTCCCCAGATGCCAAAAACACTATTAGTTCAAATTTATATATATATATATATATATATATATATATATATATGTGTCCGTTACCGCTATAACTTTTGAAAGAAATGCCTGATTTTGATGAAATTTGGCACAAATGTGGAGAGTAGCATTTATGACTTTAAGTTTGAAAACCAGATCGATCGGACTATGGGAAAGGGGTTTTGTGGGGGTTTACCATTTTCCAAAAATCGGTTTTTTGCAAATTTTACCCCAAAATGTTAAAAACACTCAATTTTGGTTATAGCCATTTTATAGAGCTTAAAAAACAAATAATTTAGTATTCTGAATCATTAATCTAGGTTAAGTGGTTGCGGGTAAAATCCAAAAAACGTGTCCCATGTTAATCTTATAGGAAAAAGGTTTTTAGATTTTTCTCAGATAATTTTACTAAAACTTTCAAATTTATTTTTATTAATATGTTTATCTCAACTAAACAAACATTTTGGCATTTTAATCGTTGTTCAACGTCCAACCGTTGCAGAGATATTCAAAGTGCTAAACACAGGACGTTGTCCAATGGTATCTCCTTATGGAGAATAAATAAAATTTGATATCTCGATTATTTATGAATGTATATTGATGAATTGATGTATATTGATCTTGGTATGTGGCTTCAACTAGTTGTGGTTGTGGTAAGCACAAAAAACAAGTTTTTTGTTGATAGTCTGCGTAGCAGCAAACCTGCATCCTCGGCCCCCATGTTATTCATATGGAGAATAAGTAAAGTTGTATATCTCCGTTAATTATGAACCTAAATTAATAAAACTTGGTATATAGCTTCACCTGGTTCAGTTATATTAATAATTACAAAAAAAAGACATTGCTTATCTTCCTCATTGCAGCAAACCTGCGTCCTCAACCCTAATGTTATTCTTATGGAGAGTAAAGAAAATGTTGTATGTCCCCTTGTTTTTTAATGGATTTTTGTGAAATTTGGTAATTGGCTTTACGTAGTAGTAAGACATATATACATGCATTGGAAATTTGCTAAGTACGCAGGTTTGCTGCGATGGGGGTATTTTAATTTTATTTACTCTTTTAGCGAATTTTCTCTATAAGGAAAAAGCTGTTACTGTAGGTGGCATGGTAAGACTTAAGCCCAAGACCATGATAACTTTTTGTTTTCAGGTCCCCAGATGCCAAAAACACTAATCATGTCAAGAAACGCGTCCATAAAATTTGCCATGTTAATCTTACGGAAAAAAGCTTTTGGATATTCCTCAGATAATTTTACTAAAAACTTCATATTTCTTATTACCAATTAATTTAGCTCTACAAAACAATCATTTTGGCATTTTAATTGTTGTTTTACGTCCAACCGTTGCAGTGATATTCAAAGTGCTGAACACAGTACGTTGCCCAATGTTATCCTTATGGAGAATAAATAAAATGTTATATTTAGATTATTTATGTATGTATATTTATGAAACTTGGTATGTGACTTCAACTAGTTGTGGTATATTGATATTAACACAAAAAAATGGTTTTTGTTGATTTTTCCTGGTAGCAGCAAACCTGCATACTCGGTCCCCATGTTATTCATATGGAGAACAAGTAAAGTTTTATATCTCCCTTATTTATGAACCTAAATTAATTAAACTTGGTATGTAGCTTCACCTGGTTGAGTTATATTGATAATTGCAAAAATACACATTTTTCATCTTCCTCGTTGGAGCAAACCTGCGTACTCAGCCCTAATGTTATTCTTATGGAGAATAAATGAAATGTTATATATCACTTATTTATGAACTTATTTTTGTGAAACTTGGTAAGTAGATCTATGTAGTAGTGAGACACATATATATGCATTGGAAATTCCCTGAGTACGCAGGTTTGCTGCGACGGGGGTATTTTACTTTTTCCTATGTTTTAGCGACTTTCCCCTATAGGGAAGAAGCTATTGCCGTAGGTGGCGTGGTAAGACTTAAGCCCGAGACCATGATAACTTTTTGTTTTGAAGTCCTCAGATGCCAAAAACATTATTCGTTCAAATTTATATATATGAATACAGTAGAAATCCAATTATCCGAACCCCAATTATCCGAATATCCAATTATCCGAATCGATTTTGAATGAAATAATAGAAATATAAAAATCAAGAAAATAACAGCGGGAGCGCGTGTAGCGATAATGCGCCGTGAGCGCTAAAATAAAAGCCCGTGCTGTTACCTTCCGGACGATATTTTCGCAGGGAACAATGAGTCATACCCCCTCCCCGCCCTGCTCATCATCACTCGCTACTGTTCTTTCACCGAGATTATCGTTCAAAATGAGTACAAAACGTAAACGTGTTGTCCTTTCGCTAAGTGACTAAGTGATAAACTCACTTTGCTCGAGATGTTCAAGTGAAATAACCAACATTGAACAGTGAAATACGTACAGTATGTATTGAAAAGAGCAATTGTATATACTGTAATCAATTTAACTCCTGTAATTTAATTTTTATCAAGTATATTCTTGATACAGTTCTCTCACTTTCTGTTCACTACATTTATAATAACTTTGTCGATAAAATTCTGATTTTTTATGTATGGTGATGTTTTTTGCTTAATTCCCGAGGTATACCTGACTATCCGAATTTCTGCATATCCGAATTGGCCCGATCCCCATTTAATTTGGATAATTGGAGTTCTACTGTATATATATATATATATATATATATATATATATATATATATATATATATATATATATATATATATATATATATGTAGCCGTTACTGCGATAACTTTTGAAAGAAACGCCCGATTTTGATGAAATTTGACACAAATGTGGAGAGTAACATTTATGACTTTAAGTTCGAAAACCAGATCAATTGGTCTATGGGAAGGGGGTTTTATGGGGGTTTAAAATTGTCCAAAAATCAGTTTTTTGAACTTTTTAGCCTAAAATAAAAAAAAAAACTGTATTTTAGTTATAGCCATGTTATAGAGCTTAAAAAACAAACAATTTATTATTTTGAATCATTAAGCTAGGTTTAGTGGTTGTGGAGAAAAGTAAAAAAATGAGTCCATAAAATGTCGCATGTTAATTTTATCGGGATACGGGTTTTAGATTTTCCTCAGATAATTTCACTAAAAACTCCACATTTCTTTCCACCAATTTAGTTTAGGTCTACAAATCTATCATTTTGGCGTTTTAATTGTTGTTTTACGTCCAACCGTTGCAGTGATATTCAAAGTGCTAAACACAGTACGTTGTCCAATGTTATCCTTATGGAGAATAAATAAAATGTTATATTTAGATTATTTATGTATGTATATTGATGAAACTTGGTATGTGGCTTCAACTAGTTGTGGTATATTGATATTAGCCCCAAAAAAATGGTTTTAGCAAATTTCCCTTATAGGGAAGAAGCTATTACCGTAGTCGGCATGGTAAGACCTAGGCCCGGGACCATGATAACTTTTCATTTTGATGTCCCCAGATGCCAAAAACACCATTTATTCGAAACTGTATATATATATATATATATATATATGTGTGTGTGTCTGTGGGCACGATAACTCTCGTAAAAATAATCCGATTTTGACGAAATTTGGTATAAATGTGTAAAGCAGCATTTATGACTTTAAGATCGAAAACCAGACATATCGACCGATCCGAAGGGGTATTTTAGGGGGGGTTTTGTACCCCAAAAATAGGTTTTTTGAGTTTTTTATATAGAATTTGTGAAAGAATCAAATTTTAGTTTTCTCCATTAGAATCAGCTTAAAAAGACGCACAATTTGGAGTTTTGATCATTGCTCTACGTCAAATGGTTTCAGAGATACTGAAAGTGCTAAACACAGTACGTTGTCAATGTTATTCTTATGGACAATAAGAACAATATTATATCTCGCTTATTTATCAACTTATCCTGATGAAACTTGGTATATTGCTTCAACAAGCAATACACCAAGGCGTTGTCTATTGATATTTGCACGAAAAAAAAACATTTTTTGGCTGATAGTACCCGTAGCAGCAAACCTGCGTACTCATCCCCATGTTATTCTTATAGAGAATAAGTAACGTGTTATCTCCCTTAATTAAGAACATAAATTAATAAAATTTGGTATGTGGCTTTACCTACTTGAGTTATATTAATATTTGTTTAGAACCCCATTTTTTTGTTCCTTGCTTCAGCAAACCTGCGTACTCAGCTGCCATGTTATTCTTATGGAGAATAATTAAAATGTCATAAATCGTTTATGAATGTACATTGATGAAACTTGGTATGTGGCTTTATGTGGTATTAAGTTACATATATATGCATTGGAAATTCGCTGAGTATGCAGGTTTGCTGCTACGGGGGTATTTGTTGATTTTTCCTGGTAGAAACAAACCTGCATACTCGGCCCCCATGTTATTCATATGGAGAACAAGTAAAGTTTTATATCTCCTTTAGTTTTGACCTTAAATTATTAAAACTTGGTATGTAGCTTCACCTGTTTGAGTTATATTGATAATTGCAAAAAAAAATACATTTCTTATCTTCGTTGTTGCAGCAAACCTGTGTACTCAATCATAATGTTATTCTGATGGAGAATAAATAAAATGCTAAATATCACTTATTAATGAATGTATTTTTGTGACTTGGTAAGTGGTTCTAGGTAGTAGTGATACCCATATATATGCATTGGAAATTCGCTGAGTACGCAAGTTTGCTGCCATGGGGGTATTGTATTTTATGTTTAGTCCTAGGCTACATCTTTCTCAGAATGAAGAAAATAAAATTACACTTAGGCCTATAAGTTAAAGTAAACTTTATTTCAATTTTATTATTTAAAAGGCCTATTACATGGTAAAAACATTAGCCTATTTACTTACCACACAAAATGTATTTACTAACATATCTTAGCATTATTTTTAATATTAACATGTTTGAAAGTGCCTGGCAAATCAATTGATGAAATTGAAGCCATGTCTTAAATAGAGTTTTCAAATATTACAAATTATTTAAAAAATCATTGATGAAACTTAACTCTTTGAGTGCTAAGCTTCTGAAAAAAGTAGTCGAATCTGTGATGTTTTGTTAATTTTTTTAATGCCTTGAACGCCTGAACAGTTAAAATTAATAAAAACCTGCTTCCGCTGGACACACACACAGTAAAGGATAGGTAAAAAGTAGCAAAACACCTGATCAGATGTGCAACTGATAAAGGAATCCACCCACCCCGTCAGCTTGGACCCGAGCCATCCACCGTTTGCTTAAGGTCCGCCCTCCCCTTCAACTTTGCCACAGAGAGGTGATCTCTCCATGAGTTGCACATAAAAACCACTGACCGTGACGGGATTCCAACCCTCGATCCAAGTGTTACCCCCGGCCGGGAAGGTAACACCTTAGACCGCACAGCCACTGATCAGACTAGCAGCTGCAGCGGACCGGGCGGTATAAGAGCCTAGGCACTGGACGAGGTAGTTCAGTTTGTGTCTACCAGGTTTCACTACATGTCAGACTCAGACTGCCGACTGAGTGCCTGATGGTACAATCGCTTATGGAGCCGTAACAGTGTTTCTTGATAACAGATTCAAAAGACGATATATCGGTCCATAGCACTGAAAGGGTTAAACAAGGCCAAAACAAATCACTTGTCATTAAAAAAAGCTCAATGCCAAAGGACAGTTGAGCCAAAAATTAATGGATTGACTCAATTTCAATTATTATGGAACAAAAAACAAGCTCAAACTTCTTGTGCTTACCTATTAGATTTAAATACAGATATGTTTTTGATATTTTACTTAAAAAAATTACAAGGTTAGGTTAACCTAAAAGTGGACAGTGATCATACAACTCAATCTGAATCTGAAGGTCTTGGTAAATCCTCCATTTTGGTGTAAAGAATAACACAAATTTATAAGCCACAACTTACTTATTTATTAATAAAACACTAAAATCCATATCACAACTCTTAACACCTCAAATGGTTCCCACTCAATTTGAATTTATTGATCACTTTCAAGTTTCAGTGCCAAACTCGGCTCGATCTCGAAATTTCGAGTTCTCGCAATTCTCTACTTATAATCAATATTAGATGACGAAATGGTTAGTTACGGCCGATATTAAGTGGCCCATTCGCCACTTTTGCCGATGTATACCATCGTCATTTATGGCCGAAATTACACGGTCCTATCGTCATTTTTGGCCGATTTTATGTGATTCGCCTTTTGCGTCCGTTACTGCGTGTTTTGGCTGGTCGCAATCGTTAGCGATCGTCCGGAAATTGGCGGGAAATACTCGCTCGAACTTTAGAGTATTTTTCAAAACTTCCGAGTCGAGTTTGAGTATTGAAATACTTGGCTGATAACTCGAAGTTTCGAGTACTCGCACACCCACAGCTAGAATGATGATAGAGGGCTTAACATTTTCGGCATTTTAAGTCCGGGGCTTTTCTGACCCTTTTTGGGCTCAAAAACTCAAAATTTGAAAAAAATGAGATGCCCATGAAAAGGGGGTCTGATTGTTTTGCCCGGCGAACTTGTCCAACCGATTATACAAAGGAATGTCCCTACTAAATTTGAAGTAAATCGGACAAATACGCAACCGTTAGAGTATAAATATATGTATATATTACGGTATATATTAGGGATGAGTCAATTCTCAATACCGATTCTCGATACCACCGATTCTTGGACATTGGTATCGGTATCGAGATTTATTAGTTTAATGTAGATACCGATACCATTGATACCCCCGCCATTTACCCGCGCTACGAAGTGCACGGGAAGGGATACTTCCGCCGTTTACCCGCGCTACGAAAGGCACGGGAAGTGTTTGGGTCGCCGGAAAAAAAACTTACCTTGGAGATAAGGAAGGAAAAGGGATGGGAGAGGAGTTGAAAGCAATAAATCAGTCGGCTGACCAACATGATTTCTCTGAGTCATTCTCTTACAACAAAGTTTTTCCCCATTAAGAATTTATAATAAATATTTGTTGTTTTTCTATATTACTATAGGACACTAGTGAAATTAACATTAAATTATGTAAAAAATTGCATTAAAAAATTGTATTAATAATTAATTACAAAATACTACTAAATAATTTTAATGGTTACACAAATTTGTAACTGTTTTAACAATAGGTTTAGGCACTGATAAATTGCAGTTATCGATGGTATCGGTATCAAGAATCAATTTTTCTGGTATCGGTATCGAGAATCGATAAATTTTGGTATTGACTCATCCCTAGTATATATGTATATCATTCTGAACGAAACTCCAAAATGTTTTCAGGGGGTCACTTTAGGAACTTCTATGGTGGTCCCGAGCTTAAGTTTCACCATACAAATTATGCTAATAGTTCACTTTTCTGGATGAAATTCACTAAAAAAGTAGCCATCAATAACACTCAGTTTCCGTGACGCGTTGTCTCAGGACCACTCTGTGTGGAAGCCGTTGATGGCGCTGCTACAGAACGCCTCGGACGACATCCTCAGTGTGGCCTCGTCCACGCTCTGCAACCTGCTGCTGGAGTTCTCCCCCTCCAAGGAGCCCATCCTGGAGTCCGGAGCTGTCGACCTGCTGTGCACCCTGACTAGGCGGCCGGACCCGGCACTGCGGCTCAACGGTATCTGGGCTCTCATGGTCAGTGGGGAGATTATAGGGAGGGCTTTCTTCTAATTAGGTGTTAGCTATGAATCTATTACAGTTAACAAGAATAAAACAGTTTTATACTGTAACTATATAACATGTTTTTAAATTTCCAGACTTTAAGAAAAAA
Source organism: Allygus modestus (assembly GCA_963675035.1). Classification (NCBI taxonomy): domain Eukaryota; kingdom Metazoa; phylum Arthropoda; class Insecta; order Hemiptera; family Cicadellidae; genus Allygus; species Allygus modestus. The sequence goes on along the minus strand of OY776112.1, from coordinate 79,288,173 downwards.
AACCTATTAGTTTGCTTTCCCATTGCGCTACTCTCTTTGGTTTTAACTTGGGGATTTGTCAGATGGTAACAATACAACACTAAAGATAACTCACAATGCTAAATAAAAATCAGCAAGTTGTGTCCGGGTTTAACAAACTCGAGCTAAACTCCTTGTGTCATTTGTGTTTTGATTATCACCATCGGAGAAGTCCCAGGATAAAATAAAAGGTAAAAGTTCAGAATAAAAGAAGGAAGATAAATCAGTAACAATACACAACAACTTATGATGATAACAGCAACCTGTATCAACGGTTCAGCCCGACTGGTCTATTTTATGAAAATGTTTCAGTATATAGTTTATTTCCGTCTAAATAATAGTTATTATACTTATGTTATGGTATTAACAAATATTTTCACCCAGAGTAATAATTCTGGAAGGATAATTTGAGGTTTTAAACACAAAGTCTCAGTAGTTACTTTTTAAAATTATATCAGTTAATTGGTTATTTAGTTACAAAGATTGTACAGTAGATTCTCAAAAATCTTTTTCAGTGATCTTGAATACTTGTTTTTAAATAAAAACTAATCTTTATGTTTTAGTGATTTTCATAAACATGCATATAAACCGCAGTCCACTATTGATTGTTATGTAGTTAGCATGTACGACTCTTCTTGTTCTCTGTGCAGTAACGTAGGTCTAAGATTTTAGATTTATGAGTCATGTGGCATTTTTGCAGAGTTATGGCTCTCGACAGTAAACGTAAACGCACACTGTAGTATTTGTCAGAGAGACGAAAGTGATGGCTCACATCCTCCTCCAGTGTATCCGTCCTGGATGTCTGCCTCATTGGTCGATAATTGAGAGCCTACTGTGTTACTATAGTATAAACAAATTACAAGTATTATTATTATTAGTATTATTGTCCTTATATTTTGAAATTTCAATGGGGAATTTAAATAGTTGTATCTGTGTATTGAGATGTAAACTCAGTGAAATTTTTTTCCAGAACATGGCATTTCAAGCAGAGCAAAAGATCAAGTCTCAAATCCTGAACACGCTCGGGACCGATCAGATCTTCAGACTGCTGAGTGACCCTCAGGTCAATGTGCTGATGAAGACACTGGGCTTGCTGAGGAATCTGCTCAGCACGAAGCCTCACATCGACCACATCATGGGACTGCACGGCAATCAGATCATGCAGGTGATAACAACAGCTGTTAATCCTTTGTATTTTATGGTAATTTCAGATTTTGTTCAGGATAAATTCAAAAATTGTAATGTGTTTCAAATTATTGTGAATGCCTCGGGAATTTCAGCCATACCGTTGAAAATATTATCAATCAAGCAAGCAAAAATACCAAAAGCTTCGGAGTGCTAACCTGTTTAAATTATTTGCAAAAGTCCTGTAATTATGTTAAATTATCTTTATCAAACTGCTGGAATACCTCATATAAAAAACTGTATGTTTTGAGAAAAAATTAAATAACCATCTCAGAAGTGTTTTTTCATGCTTTTGGTATTGTCACCTGGTTACTTGGAAAACAAATAGAATATTCATGAGACATTAAACAACCAACGTAACTGATGGAAGTTGACATATGACAATGCAAATGTGCCAGTCTCTAAATTATAATTGCAGAGCCTTATTTTTATAGCGCTCAATGATAGATTTCTGTAGACCAGGGTTTAAGCTGCGGTCGCATTTGTCGCAAAATGCGATATGCACCACGAAAATGCGACAATATTTGGGCAGGCTGTCGCTTTTTTGCTACAAAGAAAAGTATAATAAATATTTAAATGTTATTGCAGAAAATCTGGTTTTAACAATACAAATTGTATTAAAAGTCCGTGATCATGATCCACAAACAAAAATATTAGAAGAGTAGTTGGGATGTTGGAGAGGCTTAACGTTGCGTTGGTTGCACTACGTCATTTTACCGATCGCCTCTGAGTGAGTGGTAGAGGAGACGAGCCTACATTACGTGAACAGTTGCTGTCGATTTCAACTGCGTACCGTGTAAACGGAACGGGCAAGTTACTAAAATGACAGTTGTAATTACAGTAGCTAACCCTCTAGCAGACGTCATGCGCTCTCCGCTGTGACTCGGTTTGGCGCGCACTCTGTAGTAGCTGAGCGAATTAGCGAATGCGAGAATGTTGAGGGCTAGTTCGCCTCCGAAGGTATGACTGCGCTCGCGTCGCTATCGTACCGATTCTTGTCGGTTGTTGTGACCGAGTCAAAGGAGACGAGCGACAGGTCCTCCATACTTAGTGCCGCTCGTGGTCAACTCGCTGCAGAATGTGGACGGTTACACGAGCACGAGTCGCTCGAAATCGCAACGATCGGGCGAAAGTGTAGAGGTACCCTAGCGAAAACAGACAACTCGAAATCGGTAATGCGCAAATGCGATCGCGATATGCTTTGAGGTTATGTTTCAGAGTGTAATGTTTGGGGTGTGTGAGTTTTCGTTGTTCTGGTACCATATTAGGCCTATTCTATTAGAATGTTTAGTATATTTCCATTTCAGACTTTAATGGTTAAAATGGATAAGTTACCAAGAAAAGTAGACTCTGCTGAATTATATATATATTGCGGTATTTAAATTTTAAACGTTAAAAAAATACAAGCAAAAAACAACTTAAGACCAAAAAATAGTATAATGTCACGCGAGTAAAAATGCGAAAAGGAAAATATTTTTGCTACAAGTCTCTAAGAGCTTGTAGCATTTTTGCTCAAAGAATTTTTTTCCCAGCTGAATCCCTGCTGTAGACCATATAAGTGTTTAGGCAGCTGAATTGTTTTCTCATGAACATAATATGTTACGTTATGTTACAAAAGCACCGAAGGGCTGAGAGACAAACAGAGGTTATACATTTAATTTTGAGTTTCTGTTAGTAAGTCGTGGCGGGATGTAATAAAAGACCTACAACACTTAACATTGTATTTATAATTATAATGTATTCACACACCAGACGGTAAACATATGTAAAGTCTTACAACACTAAGAAATATGTTTATACTTATTATGTATTCCCATACCAGACAGTAAACACATATAAATACAGTACTCAGGCCCGATTCTCTTATTGGGCCTGTTGGTGACCCATCTCTAAATCGATACTAAATCAATAGCCTCGCACCATCCTGTATATATATTTACCGTTTGGTATGTGAATACAGTAAAAGGAGTGTTGTAATACGTCTTTTATTACATCCCGTATGTATTATGCTAAAATCAAGAAGTTGTTTAGTCACTAAATAATATCTTCAGGCTGCTTATAACTAGGGGTGTTCGATGCATCAAAAAGAATTGAAATTTAAATTCGATTTGATTCCATGCTGTAGTAATAAAAATAGAGATGCATCGGAAGTATACTCCCGCCGTTTACCCGCACTATAAAGGGCATGGGGAATGTTGGGTTCGGCGGAAAAAAATCTTACCTTGGAGATAAGGAAGGAAGAGGGACGTGAGGGGAGGGGTGGGATCCGGTTGAAAGCAATAAATCAGTTGGCTGACCAACATTATTTCTTTGAGTCATCACCTTACAACCACGTTTTTCCCCATTATGAATTTATAATAAACAGTTTTTTATAATAAACAGTGAGTTATTTGAATAACGTTATACCTTCACAAAACTATTCCTAGGGTGGGTAAAATAGTATTTTGTAAAAAATATGGTTGTTTTACTGGCATGGTACGATAGTGGTATTTTACAATCTGGCAAAATTGTGCACATCGTCACTCGCTATTTAACTTTGGTGCCCGTTTGTATTCGTCCGTCCTTTGAAATTTAAGCAAATACAATTAAGTTTAGGTTATGTGTTTTTATTGCAAAAGTTTTTGAAATGATGGATCAAGATAGGATGGAAGAAGAATTAATTGTCAAATCAGAAAATTACAACTTGACTTTGGCCAAGATGGTAGATCATCCATTGTTGGTTATTAAAAGTGGTGTATAGGCTGAGTTTTAATCATTGAAACATGTCGCATTGCATCGAATCAAATTGCATCGATCCGAATCAAAATTCTTTGAATCGCATCGTTGCATCGAATTGAAATAGTCGCTTCATTGCACACCCCTAGTTAAAACCACTGTGACTGAGAAAATTTGTTTAGTATCTGACTACAACTATATTACCTGGTTATAAAATCTTATTAGCAGACATCCTTTCTTCAACACTCTCATTAATATCTATTGTCTAACGATGCTCAGCGTGGCATACGGTAAATGGGGAATGCAAATATTTTTGACCGACTTGTTGTCGCGACCAAGGACTGAGTCACGGCCAGTATTCCTATATTTTAAAAACTAACTATCGTACCAACATACCAAAATTATCTTACTTTAGGGTAAAAATATGTTATATCTTAAATGTATAACTTTTTACAATAAAGTATTTTATTTTGTAAGTGGCAGCGCTGTTAATTTGATGAACATTAATCATGCTACACTTTTATTTATTTCTAGGGCACAAGAAAAACTCACATCCACATTACTCAATCTCAAACATGTGTGATAAATCACAAGCTATTTATGTAGTCAACTGACGACTTCTGACTCTTTCTGCTTATAAAATCGCTTAGGGGAAGTACCAGATCTACCGATAACCCCACAGGCTGTGTGTACGGCAACTCCAACATTTAAATCATGTGTATCACATCTATGAATACAATAACTACTGGTTTAGTATGTTTATATTCTCATCTATCTAGGACTAACTATCAACTCATCACTTACTTGGGGTGACGCAGTTGTGGACATCCGGCGGAAGGTTTTTGCCTCAATTCATTCACTAAACAAGTTACAGATTTTTTTGACATTACATATTAAACTACATCTTATGAAAACTCTTGTGTTATCCCACTTTAATTACTGCAACTCTGTGATCAACGAAATGACTGGTGCTCTTGCTGATATGCTGCAGCGGTCTCAGAACTACTGCTTGAGATATGTTTATGATCTGAGACACGAGGAGCATATAACACCTTACTACATTGAGTCACGAATATTGAAACTAAATGACCAGAGATCAATCAAAATTCTGTCGTTGACTTTTTCAATCTTAGAAACTGGTTTTCCAAAATATTTTGGAAATTACTTCAAATTTGTGTCTCAAGGTAGTTTAAGAAGCTCTTGTTCTGCTTTGTCCACATTGCGAATGCCTCAACATAGGACCGCAGTCTACGATAGGGCTTTTGTTGTCACTGCTTGCCGTCTCTGGAATGACTTGCCCAGTTCCATCAAATATCTACATAGGTTTGGGGTGGCACTGAAAAAGTTATACTTTAAGTGGATGTTCTTGGCCGGTGTGTTCTGGGGGGTTGTCGTGGGTGTGTGTTAGAGAGAATGAGTAAAATTATTGGCTTTTTCCTGTTAAAAACATAGTTTTAAGCATTATTGTTATTGGTTATGATGTAGATATTTATATATATCCATCTCCATTTGAGTGCAGGTTTAAGAAAGGGCCATGTGGCCCTAACTTTGCCTGTTAAAATAAAGAATTTTTCATCTATTGTCAAATCTACATAGAATGAAAGGAAAAAATACTATAAACTAGTTTATTATAGATTTTGAAAAGGTGGTTTATATCAGACCTCTTTAGAAGGATTATACCTTTGAACAAAATTATCGTACTTTCGAACCATACCATCAAGTACCATCATATATCGTACTGCAACATTAAATTATCGTACTTTTACAATAATTATCATACCCCTGGGAACAATGGTCTCGGCTCACTGTTGTTGTTGTTGCAGGCAGTAATCCTGATCCTGGAAGGCAACCACTCGGCCGAGGTCAAGGAGCAGGCTCTGTGTATCTTGGCCAACATAGCGGACGGAGACACGGCCAAGGACTACATCATGGCCAACGAGGACGTGCTCAAGAAACTCCAGGACTACATGGTAATTTGAATAACTGTGGTAATTGGGTTTTAGAAATAGGACACTAGGCCGTGATATTTTAAGGTTGGGATAGGATAGCTCAACTCAACTCAACTCAAAATATCTTTATTTGTCATTACTTAAACTTTTAGCTTACCTTAAAGTATACTCTATTCTGTGCAGTACAGGTGTTGTGGGAGATAGCCATGCCACTACCTGAGCTGTGTCATCATGCTTGTTGTCATGCGGGTTGCGACAACTGCCTTTGCGAATAACGTGAAGGTGCAAAAGAATATTTTATTACTTTCTGTAATTTATAATAATTTAGGTCTAACCTCTTATCTGTGGTGCCTTTAACATGATAATAGTGTTATGAAAGAAAAACCAAATGACTATCAAAAGTGTATTAAGACAATAATACTTAATTAAATAAAACACTATCCCAAAATCAGATTAGTTAATGTTTTTAGGACGGCTAATATCTCTCGCACTGCCATTTGAAATGCATAGCTTCTTATGGGTGTTCCGTACTGCAAGGTGAACGTGGAATAGAGTATAGGAGGACCCATTTTAACACGTTCAATGCTGACAAACATGTTCAAACATGAAAGTCACATAAGTCAATGCTAATTAATGCACATAAGTCATAAGTTTCAATGCTAATTAGAATACGTTACTAACGTCCACCCCACCCAATGTGTTAACCCTTTCAGTGCTAGACATTTTTTTACATTTGAACTGAAAAGTGCTAGCATTTTTTTATATGTTTTCTGAAAAGTGCTAAACTAAAAATGGTGGTTTTGTAGAGTTTCACTTTAAAAATGATAACTTTTTTAAAAATAAAGATATTGGTCTGATTTTGTTGTTGTTTTGTACTGTATAGTGTTGCCTTTTAGAAAAAATATTATGGCTAAGAAATAAAAAATAAAAAAAATAAAAAATTACAAAATTTTATTTTTATTTTTAATTTTTTTTTCAATTTTAACCCCAAAAAATATATTTTAATAATTAAAATAATTAAAAATATTTATATACTTCATAAAAGTACATTTATTGTTTACAAGTCCTGAAAATTTCAAGAATATATCTTAACTTTTACAAGAGTTATGAAAAAAAAACAAAATTGAACGTACCTGAATCCGATTTCCGAGCAGGAACTCAAAACTCACTGCATTGTCCATCAAGACTAATCCTTAGTCCTTAATATTATACATGAACACTTTACTGTTGAAATGAATAGGGCTTACTTATTTACACACATATATATATACATTATTTACAGTTTTTTTTCTTTTCTTACTTGCACCCGTGACGTACAAGGCATTCTGCATGCACTCCCTCGTCGCACCGTACACATACTGTTGTGACCTCCGCTTTTTCCCTTCTGGATGATTTTTTCCTGAGCAGGCTCTACACAGTTTTTCCAATATCTCAGGAAGTTTCCTCAAGCCAAATCCTACTTGTGGACCGTCCCCCCTACCAGCATCATTCTGAGGAACACATTTAGTCGCTAGCCATTCTGTGGACAGAGTCTCAATCACATCCCTCATGAAATCCGCTCTCTCCATCCTGCCTTCAGTGGTGTTCAGTTTATATAAAATGTATGAATTTAAAGTCATTCTTCCAATCACATTAAAAATAACTTTTTTGACATGTTTCATCGTCCTTCTCTCATCCAGGTAAACATAAAGCATTTGATCGGTAGAATCTATGCCACCCATTCCTCGGTTGTATTGGAACTGAATTTGTGTTTTATTTTTTACAACTAGTCCACCACTTCTTCTAATGTTGTACCTCACTTTTTTAGCCTGACAGTCAGTGGATATTAAAATGAATTGAGAGCTGTTGGTTGGTTTTTCCCTATAGGCCATCATTAGGATTGGTCCTTTTCTAACGTAGGTCTTGTCTCCAACATTATATTTTCCTTTTAGCTGCCTGGGGATGCCGACTCTATCCTTCCTAACCGTACCTGTTAGAAATGTTTTCTTCTCATACAATTGTTTGGCTAGGGAAATAAATGTGAACAAATTATCCAGGTACATATGATGTCCTTTATTGAGACATCCAGCCATCTCCAACAATTTCATGACAACCGCGCTTGCGAACCCAGTTTCAACAACTTTTTCATTGGTTTCTTCAGATCTCTGAGCTCCCTTGTAACAATAGAATTGTACACAGTAACGTGTTACTGAATCACAGAGAACCCAAAGTTTAATCCCCTACTTGTGGTGTTTTTTTTGAGCATATACTGGGTCAAGGCAACACTCTTTTTCGTTCCCACGAGCGATTCATCAACAGAAAGTGCTTGGCTAGGGTAATAATAGAGCTTAAACAGTCTGTTAGCGTGGTCAATGATAGGTTGGAACCTACTGCACGGATCATACCCAGGCTCACCTTGTTTCGGTAGCTTGTCAACATCTACAATCTGTAAAAACTTCAAAATGAGTTGGAAACGATCCCTACTCATCATCTTAGCGAAATATGGGGTTGCCTGGCTAAAATGTATATCCCAGTAGCTCTTAATACTGGGCTTTTGTATCATCCAATGTTTAAAATAATGGCTATGAAGGCCTTCATCTCGCTAACAGTGGTGTTCACCCATTTACTCGTCCGACTAAATGGTGACAGGGCTTGATTCGCTAAGACTTTGCGTGCGTATCTATTAGTATAGTCTACAAAGGTTTGCAACAGAGACACTGTAAAAAATAAGGAGAAATATTGAATAGGCCTAGAGTTTTGTGGTGGACAGTGTTTTGGGCCACTTGTTTCCATGAATGAGAATTGATGATTGTATGGAATGTCATTCTCCTCATCAACCTCATCCCAGCTACTCTCTTCCGCCTGTACATTTGGCACTCTCCCTACATTTGGCCTTCCAATACCCCCACCTCTATTTCGATTGTTGGCCCTAGGCCCCCTCCTGTTACCTCTACTACCTCTTTGTACTCTAGGCCTAGGCCTAGGAGTAGCTACTTCTTCAGGCTCATTGACTTCTGAGTCTGAACAATGCTGTGGCATAGGCCTAGGTGCTGACAAAACAAAAGGCAAAGGCCTGTTACCTCTTGGCTGGAATCCGGTTGATGTTCCTGGTAATGATGGGTCATAGGTAGGATCCTCATCAGTATCATCTACCACTTCATCAGAGCTAGAATCCAGGCTGCTAACATCGTATCTATTGTCAGTGTCACTATCACTAAAATGAATATTCAGTCCAGCTTGTCTGGCGAATTCCGCCACTGTATTCTCACTCACCGGAGATTCTGAGCGTTTGTTTTCAGTCATTTTCGGTAATAGTTTACACCGTACTACTTACGCAAAAACACAAACGATAACATAGTCCAAAACATAAACATAACCACAACAGACAGCAGCTACCCAGCTGCTACTTACTACGCGATCGCAACAACTCGCAAACGCCAGACGTCACGGCCACTTGAATTTCAACGCTTATTATTAAAAGTCATTCTATATGAAATGCCAAACAAATGTTATGTTCTAAAAGGCAGTTTTCCTCTGTTTTAAATGCTGTTAATTCCATCCGAATCTATTTATAAACAGCGCCGTCGTAGAAAAACTACGCAACAACGATATATCGTTCCGTAGCACTTTTCGGCAAAATGACACACAACGATATATCGTTCCGTAGCACTTTTCGGCCAAATGGCGCACGACGATATATCGTTCCATAGCACTGAAAAGGTTAAAGAGTCTACTTTGATAGTTAACACACAAAGATCTTTCTTTTTTTTAAAGGATCACATACAAAAATTCGATCTTTGTTAATTATTACAGTGGACTTTTTAAAGTTGATCTTTCTACTTTAAGGTAAGCCTGCTGTCCTATTCCAACCTTAAAGTTACTATGGCAATAGGTAACTTTAATCTCAATACAATTCAAGAGGTTTTTCAAAAAATGTTCTAAGTTAATGTATTTTGCTTTAACAATGAATACATGAATTCGGATTTTTTCAGATATATGTTTGATTGAATGAAACCAATTTGGCAGCCATCTTCGGAGTTACACACAATACTGTTTATTATATTATTTTATTTTATTGATATTTGTTTTTCAAATGCCAAGTATGTGCTGTACGGTCATTTTATTTACTGCATATTGTTATTAAACATTGCATGGTCTATTGGATAGTTATCTACTTTATTCTAAATCACTTTGTATTTTATTGTGGCGAGGAGTTTGATGAAATATCTTATAGTTTTATTGGGCAACACTCACCATTGTTGCGACTCTAAATGAAGCCATTGTCATAAACACAAAAACAAAACAAAAATTACATTAAAACTACCGCAGGCTTCACATTTAAACACGACATTTCACGAGGGAACAAATATTTCCCGCGTTTTCAATTGCGTTTACCGCGACGAGATGGTCAGTCGCGGATTTGGCTTGAACGTCTGTAGAGAGTCTTATTACTGTGTGTTTTACAGATTGTAAGTCTTGAGTGACTGAGTCGATATTAGGCCCTTTTAACGGTGGAGAGTGTGTTGTGGTTTAGTCATTTTAGTGGGGAGTGGCTTTTGTGGCTATTTAACGATAAGGTCACATTCTTGTACAACTTGACTATATTAACTCCTGTTGCATGATTGTGCGGCAGATCCACAGCAACGTGAAGCTCCAGATAGCCGCCATCTACTGCATCTCCAATCTGGTGTGGAAGGATGAGCCTGGAAGCAGCGAGAGGCAAGCCAAGCTCAAGGAGATGGGAGTGTACAGGCTGCTGCAGCAACTCATCATGACCTCAGACACGTTGCTGTTTGACAAGTTAGTGCATTGGATTGTAGTAGGACATACTTTGGGTGGGGAAGGGTGAGCCTGGGAGCAGTGAGAGGCAAGCCAAGCTCAAGGAGATGGGAGTGTACAGGCTGCTGCAGCAACTCATCATGACCTCAGACACGTTGCTGTTTGACAAGTTAGTGCATTGGATTGTAGTAGGACATACTTTGGGTGGGGAAGGGTGAGCCTGGGAGCAGCGAGAGGCAAGCCAAGCTCAAGGAGATGGGAGTGTACAGGCTGCTGCAGCAACTCATCATGACCTCAGACACGTTACTGTTTGACAAGTTAGTGCATTGGATTGTAGTAGGACATACTTTGGGTGGGGAAGGGTGAGCCTGGGAGCAGTGAGAGGCAAGCCAAGCTCAAGGAGATGGGAGTTTACAGGCTGCTGCAGCAACTCATCATGACCTCAGACACGTTGCTGTTTGACAAGTTAGTGCATTGGATTGTAGTAGGACATACTTTGGGTGGGGAAGGGTGAGCCTGGGAGCAGTGAGAGGCAAGCCAAGCTCAAGGAGATGGGAGTGTACAGGCTGCTGCAGCAACTCATCATGACCTCAGACACGTTGCTGTTTGACAAGTTAGTGCATTGGATTGTAGTAGGACATACTTTGGGTGGGGAAGGGTGAGCCTGGGAGCAGTGAGAGGCAAGCCAAGCTCAAGGAGATGGGAGTGTACAGGCTGCTGCAGCAACTCATCATGACCTCAGACACGTTGCTGTTTGACAAGTTAGTGCATTGGATTGTAGTAGGACATACTTTGGGTGGGGAAGTGCTGAATGAGATTTTGGCTAGACTTTTTTTGCAGGGGATAGGATGAAAAGTACCTTCAATATGTGCATAGCAAGTTTTTAATTTTCTTAAGTGTGTTGTTTATCAATTTTACTGACATAAAAAATTCTCAAACCGGTAACAATTCAGACTGATAAGATCGACCGTACCATAAAATAGTGGCTGAAATGATATTGGTTTAAAGTGTTAATGCCAACCTAATGGGGTTACAGTAGAATCACGCTAATCCAAATTTGGATCGTCCAACTCCTCGCTGTCGATGACAATGGGGGTATACAGTGTTTTATGTTGTTTCATGACTCTATTTATGTATCTCTTCATTTTCTGTAAATTTTTTATCACTGTATATTACATCTGTAAATCTTGACATATATTTAAATATTTTAACCCTTCCCAAGCGTTGGACGTATTATACGCTAACAGTAGTTTTCATTTGCGAGCGTTGGACGTATTTATACGCAACTTAATTTTAAACTTGCAAGCATATAACGAATATATATGCCAGACATGTCAATTTAATTTATGTACTGTGTGGTTGTCCCCGTGTTATTTACAGTTACTTTAAGCCATTTTCTTTGTTTATTTTAGTGGTACATTTTCATTCGATGAGTTGGCAACACTGTTCTCCCAACAGATGTTATATACTGGTCGGCTGATGACAGCAGACAGTTTGTTTACGTTCGGTCAGTTTTTATAAGTTGTTGTGTGAAGTATAAGCTAATGATGTTTTGAAATGTTTTCTACTGTGACATGTTGTTTTTCAAAATTACATCCAGAGTGAGTGATTCTATACAGGGTGTCTCACGTAAGCTGTCTCAAACAGATTGCAGACGAATCAATTGGCCTACAAGGATGAAATAAAATTAGTTCCGACTAAATTGACCCCAAGAAATAACATAACAATATTTTTAGTTTATTACAAATACTGGGTGTTCCAAAAACGTGTGGTTACTATTTTGAATCTCGGAATTTTCAAATATAAACATATGTCAAGTTATACATAATTTTAAAGCTCTGCAACAGCTTAACATTATGGTAAAAACAGAAAACACTTATCTTAATCTGTTTCAAAATAGCGGCCATTTTTTTGAAAATTATTGACATTTACGGAATACCCCTGTATTTGCTAAACCACAAGACATATCTTAGTTCAGGTTAAAAATTCTTACTCATTTTAAAATCAGCATTACCCTGATATGCTACATGACAGTATTTAAAACAAAATACAAAAGTACAAAAAATAATTTTTTTTAAAATGTCTATGTGCCTAGAACTCCAAAAACTCAGCTCTGTTGCTAGTTGAAAAATACGTACTCGAAAGTTCGAGCGAGTATTTCCCGCTGATTTCCGGACGATCGCTAACGATTGCGACCGGCCAAAACACGTAGTAACGGCTGCAAAAAGCAATCGCATCACGTGAAATCGGCCGAAAATGACGATCGCTTACGATTGCGACCGGCTAAGACGCGTAGTAACAGCCACAAAAGGCGATCACATCACGTAAAATCAGCTGAAAATGACGATCGGACCGCGTAATTTCGGCCGTAAATGACAACGGAAAACATAATATCAGCAAAAGTGGCGACAGGACCACTTAATATCGGCCGTAACTAACGATTGTCATCTAATATTGATTATAGGAGATGTATGGATCAGGTGATATTGGCCAATTGACAACCGGACTGTGTTTTATCGGCCGGAAACGAATGTCAAACCGCATTTTTTTTGTCAATACGTAATCCAGTTTGATTGTTCTGGCTAAAACTTTGTATTGCTTCTCACGTATTAGTTAGAAACCATGTTTAGATTGTCAAATCTAGTGTGGTATTCAAATACCATTACTCTATTTTAAACTTCCAACTTATGGCAAATGCTCGAAAATACTCGAAACTCAAAAATAATTGGCACTACTCGACTCGACTCGATTAAAAAAAATCACTGCTCGCACACCCCTACCCAGGGGTGCAGAAAATGTTTAGAGCCCTGAAATTATTACAGAATTATTTAGAATGAAAAATTGCCTACAAAATACGTGACATATATACCTTTACATTCAAATTTACCACTTTTTCAAAAACCTGAAACAGTATAAACCAACTTTATATACTGCCACAGGCGATACCGGGTTAGCTCAGTTGGGCGGGGTAAGGTGTCCTTAACACAGGCCAGTTAGTCACACTGAAGATATTTTTCAATGATATATTTAAGGGCGCCACCTTGTTTCGGGTTTCTTGACCAGGATGTAACAAGGAACCAATCCTTTCCAGCAGTTGTGACTTCTTTTAGTATGCAGGGATTTGAAAAAACAAATCAAATTTACCTCATGTCAATGGGACGCATTCACAACAAGTAAAACAAAGTCATCTTAAACCAGGCAATCTTTATCAAACAATCAACTACCAAAATTCAACCAATATAAATGAAGTTAAATTTGAGTATTTATTTTTATTTATCTATTGCCAGCTACCAGAAATTATGTTACTCAGTGACTATCAGCCATTTTCCATAAAAAGAAAGATATGATAACTCAAATTCCAGTTATACTAATCTGATTGGCTATCAGGTACAGCAACAAAAGAACTCAAGTGAGCTGAGACAATATTTATTAAAGTATTATTACTCACAAAATACACAAGTCTCAAGCTACTAAAGTGAATTAAATTGGAATAAACCTTTTTGCTCAGGGCGATTAATTCCATCTGAACAAGAGCGACAATAGTTGTCTCACCATACGCAACAAAAAATATCCCAGCTTTTCTAGGATTTAAATCTCAGAATTAGTAGCACAAAAGAATTATTTGTTTAAATATTTTTCAATTAAATCAAGAAATATTTGAGATAAGTTATGCCCTAGAAATATGTTGATACTCAAAACTTTCTACAAATTACACACACATAAATATCTACAGTTAAATGCATTGACGGTGGCCACCAGAACACCTAAACAGGAACATAATGACATACAAGAATATTTAACTAAAGATACAATAGAATGTGATCACAAGAGTTCAAGTAGGACACTCCTGATGTACGCTGCGTTGGGATGACAGTCCCAGGAATTCCGAAATAGTCACGTGAGTATCAGTAAATAATTGTAGTCACTCACCAAAACGGGCCCAAATCACAAATCACGCTCGAAAAAAGATATACGGCCGGAACCGAGCGAGTTGGCAGCGACTGCAAGTCGATCGCGCGAGAGATACGGGCGGTAGTCGGTAGATCGGTAGTAGGTCGATATCGGCAGCAGCAAAGGTCCACCAGGCCCAGGGGTCGGTCTGGCATCCAGGGTCCGCCAGTCTAATCCAGAAGTAGGATCCAGGCAAGGGGGTGTCCAAAAAAAACCCTGTTTGTACAAAATCATTGTATAGCCTAATGCCATATAATTCCTATTAAAACCCTAATAAAGATTTAATTACATTGAGGGAATTCAGAATTTATTATTTGCATAAAATATATTATTAAATTGCGTTTATAAGACAAGTAAAGATCGACACTATTCCACTGTATTTATAATTTACTCAACAAAATAAATCATTTAATTTATTTAACTTCAAAGTCAACAGTTTGCTTTTATTCACAAGTGAATTAAAATAGTCAAATCACTGGCTATTTCTTAAAAGTTAACGAGTACAAACAATCCATTACTTTCTCAAAAGTGGTCTTATTTGGTTAAACTACCTTTGAAATAGAAGCTAAATGAAATATAAATACTACAGAGCAACTTTTTTTATAAAAACAACATGTTTCTCCTAAGTTTTAATTTGCCTTTTTTCTAGCATTTTTAGTAGTAGACAGGCAATTACAGTAGTATAGCCTACACTCGCTTTGCTCGCTGGGGGCTCCGCCTCCAGACCCCCGCTTGGGGTCGCTCCAGTTGATATTATTGGTCAGTGATACTTCAAGTATTTTTAGCGAATTTCCCCTATAGGGAAGAAGCTATTACCGTAGTCGGCATGGTAAGACCTAGGCCCGGGACCATGATAACTTTTCGTTTTGAGGTCCCCAGACCCCAAAAACACCATTCGTTCGAAACTGTATATATATATATATATATATATATATATATATATATGTGTCCGTGAGCACGATAACTCTCGTAAAAATTATCTGATTTTCATGAAATTTGGTATAAACGTGTAAAGCAACATTTATGACTTTAAGTTCGAAAACCAGCCAGATCGCTCCATCTTTGGGGGGGTTTTGTACCCCAAAAATGGGTTTTTCGAATTTTTTACATATAATTTTGGAAATAGTCAAATTTAGTTTTTTCCATTGGATTCAGCTTAAAAAAACACACAATATGGTATTTTGATCATTTCTCTACGTCAATTGGTTACCGAGATATTGAAAGTGCTAAACACAGTACGTTGTCTAATGTTATTCTTATAGAGGAAAATAAAAATTTTATATCTCGCTTATTTATGAACATATACTGAAGAAACTTGGTATACGGCTTCATCTGGTTGTGGACCATTGATATTTGCTCAAAACAAAAAAAATTTTCCAAAGGCTCCCGTAGCAGCAAACCTGCGTACTCAGCCCCATGTTATTCTTATGGAGAATAAGTAACGTGTTATCTCCCTTAATTACGAAAATAAATTAATGAAATTTGGTATGTGGCTTTACCTAAATGAGTTATATTGATATTTGTAGAAAAGCCCATTTTTTGTGTTCCTTGCTTCAGCAAACCTGCATACTCAGCCGCCATGTTATTCTTATGGAGAATAATTAAAATGTCATAAATCGTTTGTTTATGAATGTATATTGATGAAACTTGGTATGTGGTATTAAGATACATATATATATGCATTGGAAATTCGCTGAGTATGCAGGTTTGTTGCTATGGGGGTATTTATATAGTATACTTTTTAGATTCATTATGGTTAAATCCACTCTAGATGTTTTCATTTTTCAATAGTTCTATAATTTGTTTATACTCTACCATGTGAAAGTTGCTTTGACAGTTTACTGGATATTTGTTTACAGCTGTTACGATTTCTTTTGTTTTTATTTGAAACTCCATAAGCCCAATGTTAAAATATCCAATTTTCAAGATCATAATTAGTGGTTTTAAAATTAAAAATTGTATATTTTGGCAATTTTACCGGGGGTTTCAAGGTACAAGCTACCTGCATGCCAAATTTCAAGTTTCTAGATCGTCTGGAAGTGGTCTAGAATTCATATGTCTGGGTGTGTTACACATGCGGCTGTATATATATTAGACTCGCTTCGCTCGCTGGGGGCTCCGCCCCCAGACCCCTGTGGGGGGCTTCGCCCCTAGGTCGCTGTTTGGCCACAGTTTAATGTAAATTCTGTTTCTGAATACTACTTGTCACGGAGACGTTGTATGTTAAATGGTAAGCCTCCATGTATTACCTAAGTGCTTAAAACAAATTAATACCCTTAACTGATGTATAATGTAGCCTTTATAAGGCGTCGTTTGAACCAGATAAGGAATACGACTACCGTTAACAACCTGAAATGCTATGACTTTGGGTAACTAGAAGCCTTCTGCAACAAATATGGCAAGATTTATAAGGGATTTTACCCTCAACAGAGCCAACATAAAAAATACACCCGAAAAACACGAAAAGTCTACAAGAGCTCATAAAACTTTGATTTTTTTGTGTGTTTAAGTTACTTGATCTGGGCGTGGGATTATTGCTTGGTACTAATTGTAATGTAGGAATACTGTTTGATAAGTATTAGGCCTCTAAGTTCTATATTAGAGCGACAAACCATTAAAAACCACGAACAAATCTATGAAAAAAGTTTAAATTTAAAAAAATCCAGCGCTATCTAAGGGTGAAGGGGGTGAGATACGGCAAAATGTCATAGGACGAAAGTTGTAGTTCGTCTAAAATCCGTGGCACGTAGTGGTCTTCGTTTTTCAATAGGACAACCCGTTCGGCCACTAGAGCTCAAACAAAAAATACTACATTTTGATTTTTGTATTCACAATTATTTATTTTGTTGAGATAGTTCAAACTAAAAATAGTAGGATTTGGGAAGAAAAGGTGCAAGGCACATGCGTGCCAAATCTCACGTCTCTAGCTCAAGTATTCTTGGTGTCACGTGTATGTCCAATAATATAAATTGGCCAGAACCCCCAATACACCACTACTTATACTAAGAAAACTGTCATATCTAAAGATATTTAGAGTTTTTAATTTTTCGGCAGGTTTAATTAATAAAACTGGTAATATTTCTGCTTCTATTTACTAAGTGTAATGTAGACATACTGCGTGCCTAATATTAGGCCTCCATCAAGTATATTAACGTGATAGGTAATAAAAAACGGCTAAAATATTTCGAAAATATGCCGAAATTTGAAAAATCTAGCGCTACCTAAGGGTGAAGGAGAAAAGATACGACAAAAAGTCATAGGACCAAAGTTGTAGATCGTCTAAAATCCGTGCATCGTGGTGGTCTCCGTTTCTCGATAGGACCAACCGTTCGGCCGCTACAGCCACAAAAAATGCACTATTTTGGAGATGTTCAAAATTTCCTCAATTTTGAATTTTTTTGAGGAGGTTAAAATAAAAATTATACCTTTTTGCAATTTTTCTGGGGGTTTCAATGGACAAGCTACATGGAGGCCTAATTCCATGTTTCTAGCTTATCTAGAATTACCTGAGTAAGTCGATAATGCAGTTTGACAATTATGGAATAATTAGGGGTTTTATTTTTTTTGGGGTGTTTAATTATTAAAACATGTTAGTTTATCGAGTGTTTCGTGAAGGGTAATGTGTCAAAATATTAAGTGCAAAATATCAAGCCCTTATATACTAAGTTAAAGTGATAGGAAATTAAAAACCACGAAAATAACCATCGAAATTGCCTAAAATTTGAAAAATCTAGCGCTACCTAAGGGTGAAGGGAGCGAGATACGACAAAATGTCATAGGAACAAAGTTGTAGATCTTGCAAAATCCGTGGCACGTGGTGGTGTCCGTTTTTCGATAGGTCAATCCGTTCGTCCGCTAGAGCTCAAAAACTGTAATTTTAAAATAAACTTTTTTTGGGGGGGTTTTAAATATTTTTTTGGGGGGGTTAAGATACAAAACCGTCAGTTTTGGCGATTTTCCTGGGGGTTGCAAGCTATAAGCTACCTGCATGCAAAATCTCAGGTTTCTAGCTCGTCTAGAAGTGGTCTAGAATTCGTATACCTCAGTGAGTGAGTGAGTGAGTGAGTGAGTCAGTTACACATGCGGCTGTATATATATTAGGCTCTGCCCCCAGACCCCCGATTGGTGTCCCCACCCTAAAAAGGCTTCGCCCCCAGGTCGTTGTTTGCCCTCATTTTGAAGTGGCGTCAAATCAAGTGGCCAAGAACCCCCATAAGACTACTACTCATACTAAGAAAACAGACCAATCTTCAGAAATTTAAGTATGAGAGCATCTGTATGGCCGTTGGAACTGTTTAAACAACACTAGATTTTGATTGTTTCTATCCGTCATTATTAAGTTATTGAGGAAGTAAAACTAGAGGATTTTCAAAATTGTTTAGGGTTCAAACAATTCAAATTGGTCATGCGACTTCTGCCACATACTTCCTGTAATGTAGAGATATTCCGTGCCAAATATTAGGACTCTAAGTACTATTTTTGACTGTCAAATAAATAAAAACCACTACGTTTTGGTGGAAAATTGCTAAAGATTTGAGAAATCTAGCGCTACCTAAGGGTGAAGGGGTGAGATACGGCAAAATGTCAGATGAATAATGTTGTAGTTTGTCTAAAATCCGTGGCACGTGGTGGTCTTCGTTTTTCGATAGGACAGCCCGTTCTGCCACTAGAGCTCAAATAAAAAAATATTGCATTTTGATTTTTTATTCACAATTATTTTTTTTTGAGATAGTTCAAACTAAAAATAGTAGTATTTGGGAAGAAAAGGTGCAACGCACACGCATGCCATATCTCACGATCCTAGTTAAAGTATAAATGGTGATACGTGCATTCTATTTAATAACAATTGTTCCAGAACCGGCATTTCCTTACTACTTATACTTATAAAACTGTAAAATATATAGATTTTAAGAGTTTTTGATTTTCCGACAGGTTTAAGTAGTAAAAATGGTTATATTTCTGCTGCTATTTACTAAGTGTGATGTAGACATACTGCGTGCCCAATATTAGGCCTCCGACAATTATATTAACGTGATAGGAAATAAAAAACGGCCACAAAATATAGAATATATGCCGAAATTTGAGAAATCTAGCGCTATCTAAGGGTGAAGGAGACAAGATACGACAAAAAGTCATAGGACCAAAGTTATAGATCGTCTAAAGCTCGTGTGTCGTGGTGGTCTCCGTTTCTCGATGGGACCAACCGTTCGGCCGATACAGCACAAAAACATGCACTATTTTGGAGATGTTCAAAATTTCCTCCCTTTTGAATTTTTTTTGAGGAGGTTAAAATAGAAAACCTTTTTGTTATTTTCCTGGGGGTTTCAATGGACAAGCTACATATAGGCCTAATTCCATGTTTCTAGCTTATCTAGAATTACCTGATAATGCAGTTTGTCATTTATAGAATAATTAGAGTTTTTATTTTTTTTTATGTTCAATTATTAAAATATGTTAGTTTATCGAGTGTTTCGTGAAGGGTAATGTGTAAATATATTGAGTGCCAAATATCAAGCCTTTACATACTAAATTAAAGTGATAGGAAATTAAAAACCACGAAGATAACCGTCGAAATTGTCTGAAATTTGAAAAATCTAGCGCTACCTAAGGGTGAAGGGAGCAAGATACGACAAAAAGTCATAGGACCAAAGTTGGAGATCGTCTAAAATCCGTGGCACGTGGTGGTCTCCGTTTCTCGATAGGACCAACCGTTCGTCCGCTACAGCTCAAATAAAAAGGCACTATTTTGGACATGTTCAAAATTTCCTCCATTTTGAATTTTTTTGAGGGGGTTAAAATAAAAAATTGTAACTTTTTGGCAATTTTCCTGGGGGTTACAAGGTAAAAGCTACCTGCGTGCCAAATTTCAGGTTTCTAGCTCGTCTAGAAGTGGTCTAGAATTCGTATACCTCAGTGAGTCAGTCAGTTACACAAGCGGCTGTATATATATTAGACTCGCTTCGCTCGCTGGGGGCTCCGCCCCCAGACCCCTGTAGGGGGCTTCGCCCCCAGGTCCCTGTCGTAAATTATACCCTTAACTGATGTATAATGTAGCCTTTAAAAGGCGTATTTTGAACCTTATAAGGGATACGACCACCGTTAACAACCTGAAATACTATGACTTTGGGTAACTAAAAGCCTCTGCAACAAATATGACATGATTTATAAGGGATTTTACCCTCGACAGTGTGCAACATAGAAAATGTACCCGAAAAACACGAAAAGTATACAAGAGCTCAAAAACTTTGATTTTTTTGGGTGTTTAAGTTACTTAATCTGGGCGTGGGAGTATTTCTTAGTACTAATTGCAATGTAGGAATACTGTGTGATAAGTATTAGGCCTCTAAGTTCTATATTAGAGTGACAAACCATTAAAAACCACAAAAAAATTTGTGAAAAAAGTTTAAATTTAAAAAATCTAGCGCTATCTAAGGGTGAAAGGGGTGAGATACGGCAAAATGTCATAGGACTAAAGTTGTAGTTCGTCTGAAATCCGTGGCACATGGTGGTCTTCGTTTTTCGATAGGACAACCCGTTCGGCCTCTAGAGCTTAAATAAAAACATACTACATTTTGATTTTTGTATTCACAATTATTTATTTTATTGAGATAGTTCAAACTAAAAATAGTAGGATTTGGAAAGAAAAGGTGGAAGGCACATGCATGCCAAATCTCACGTCTCTAGCTCAAGTATTATTGGTGTCACGTGTATATCCAATAATATAAATTGGGACATAACCCCCAATACACCACTACTTATACTAAGAAAACGGTCATATCTAAAGATATTTAGATTTTTTCATTTTTCGACAGGTTTAATTAATAAAAACTGGTCATATTTCTGCTGATATTTACTAAGTGTGATGTAGACATACTGCGTGCCCAATATTAGGCCTCCATCAAGTATATTAACGTGATTGGAAATAAAAAACGGCCAAAATATTTCGAAAATATGCCGAAATTTGAAAAATCTAGCGCTACCTAAGGGTGAAGGAGACGAGATACGACAAAAAGTCATAGAACCAAAGTTGTAGATCGTCTAAAATCCGTGGCACGTGGTGGTCTCCGTTTCTCGATAGGACCAACCGTTCGGCCGCTACAGCTCAAATAAAAAGTCACTATTTTGGATATGTTCAAAATTTCCTCCATTTTGAATTTTTTTGAGGAGGTTAAAATAAAAAATTGCAACTTTTTGGAATTTTCCTGGGGGTTACAAGGTACAAGCTACATACATGCCAAATTTCAGGTTTCTAGCTCTTCTAGAAGTGACTACTACTCATATTAAGAAAACAGACCAATCTTCAGAAATTTAAATATGAGAGCATCTGTATGGCCGTTGGAACTGTTTAAACAACACTAGATTTCGATTGTTTCCATCCGCCATTATTAAGTTATTGAGGTAGTAAAACTGGAAAAAGTAAGGCTTAGGAATTTTCTCTTTGGTTAGAAAGTGCAAAGCACATGAATGCCAAATCTGGAGTTCCTAACTTTAGGAAATGTAACCAAAATACTACTACTATTAATATAATACTACGTGGCAACACTATTAGGAGACGGGATACGACAAAAAGTCATAGGACCAAAGTTATAGATCGTCTAAAGCCCATATGTCTTAGTAAAACACGTTTCTCGATTGGACTAACCGTTCGGCCGCTACAGCACAAAACATACACTATTTTGGAGATGTTCAAAATTTCCTCCCTTTTGAATTTTTTTGAGGAGGTTAAAATAAAAAATTATACCTTTTTGCAATTTTCCTGGGGTTTTCAATAGACAAGCTACATATAGGCCTAATTCCATGTTTCTAGCTTATCTAGAATTACCTGAGTAAGTCGATAATGCAGTTTGTCATTTATAGAATAATTAGGGTTTTTAATTTTTTTGGGATGTTTAATTATTAAAATATGTTAGTTTATCGAGAGTTTCGTGAAGGGTAATGTGTAAACATATTGAGTGCCAAATATCAAGCCTTTACATACTAAATTAAAGTGATAGGAAATTAAAGACCACAAAAATAACCGTCGAAATTGCCTGAAATTTGAAAAATCTAGCGCTACCTAAGGGTGAAGGGAGCAAGATACGACAAAAAGTCATAGAAACAAAGTTGTAGATCTTGTAAAATCCGTGGCACGTGGTGGTGTCCGTTTTTCGATAAGTCAATCCGTTCGGCCGCTAGAGCTCAAAAACTGTAATTTTAAAATAAGCCTTTTTGGGGGGGTTTTAAATATTTTTTTAGGGGGGTTAAAATACAAAATTGACAGTTTTGGCAATTTTTCTGGGGGTTACAAGCTATAAGCTACATGCATGCAAAATTTCAGGTTTCTAGCTAGTCTAGAAGTGGTCTAGAATTCGTATACCTCAGTGAGTGAGTGAGTGAGTGAGTGAGTGAGTTACACATGCGGTGTAACAGGTGACTCAGTTCATTGCTAAATTAAATACATTTTAATAACAATAAATGACAAAATTACATGCCACAAACTTTTGAGTTAGTAAAAATGAAATATCTTAAAAATTATGAGTCCAACTGAAATAAAAATCATACAGGAACAAACTATATGAAATTCTCTAGCTTGTGTGAAAAAACTATAAAATTCTATCAAGAAATAAAAAAGTCAATTTTTAACAGTTGAGACCAACAGTTTAACTATTGTGTAATAATTAACTTCTTAGTAAAACGGGAATATCTTTGAAACTAAGCGTTCAATTAAAATTAAACCTACATAGGAATAAACCATATGAGATTCCCTAGCAGCCCTGAGAAAATTATCAAATTCGGTTAGAAAATAGAAAAGTCGATCTTTTAATGAGTAAATATGTCAAAATTAATAAAGAGGGAAACCGGCCATATTGGCGAGGTCTACCGCGCAGAAACGCGGGGCAGTTTAGCCCAAAACCTGGTGGCGTGATCTAGACAGCCAATCAGATTGCTTGGTACGAGTGAGTCATCCTCTCACATAAATAGAAGGAGAACGCGCAATTCTTGGTCTTTTGTCAGTTTCATCGGTGCGGGAAGGTGCTGGAAGATGTACTCTGAATCTAGCTGATAGACGCTAAGATGGCGTCTCCGGTGTGTTGTGAAATCCGTTAAAAAGGGCATTTGTGAACGGTGTATTATCTGTGACAGTGTAATTAGTGTCTAGGCCTTGTGGAAAAAACATCGAATTGATAAGTATTTAACTTAATCAAAATGATTTATTGTTGATACTTCTGACAAATTTACTTAAATTAATTGAAACCTAGGGCTGAGGATAACCTAGTTTGGGTTATAAAAAGACATAGCCTATCTCGTTGTGTTAACTGAAACTATTTGGAAATAGTATAACCTATTCTGAACACTGAAATTATCAGAGGCTAGGGCTCGGTCAGGACCATGCTAGGGCTGATTAATACAGAGAGGCATAGCCTATCCCTACTAAAAGAAGGACTACAATCAAAATCCAGTTAGTCCATATCTAACTGAAAACAAATATTATCTAGACAACGGCATAATATTTAATGGAACTTAAACAACAGTAAAAACATAAACAAAACTCTACAAGAACTTTTATAAATAAATTGTTTTATTCTCAGTGACATTTATTTGTTTCACAAATAAATTCACAGGTACAAGATAGTTATTAAATTGTCTGATGTGATTAGGGTGTATTAGTTTTATCTGTATTTAAGGACTAATTGAACTTTTTTACAACCTTTGTTAAGTTAAGATGTTTATAAATAAATAGATGTGTGTTCAGAATCATATACTCTTTTATTATCAAGGCCTAATTTCTAACAAGCTCCACACGAACTCACAGGATTTCACATGTGGATAAGATTCAACATGGGTCCACCCTGTCGTTAAGAATATTATGTTTTGCCGGCTGAGTTAGTAATTAATAAATCAATGAACCCTGAGATAAATTAAATGGAACCCTGAGATAGCTTAATTGAATATCATTGATTTTTGTTGTTTGAAATATTAATTAAAATTAAAAAATAATAATTAATTAAAGAAAAAAGAGATTAATTAAATAATTAATAAGTAAAATAAAATAAAAAAGGTATAGAGGTTACAAAGTGGCGCGCCAAGTAGTGGGGCTTGTTGTTGAAGATGGCTAATGGTGATTGAAAGAGTATGAACTAGTTATTGTGAATTTTATTATTAAGCGGGTGTTAGTTTATAACTTGATTAAAAAATGTCATCTGAAGATTTGAGTAAAATGGAGGAGGTAGCAGATCACAATGTACTAGAAAATAATAATCAGAGCCCATCTAATGTGTCTTCAATGTCTGGAGAAGATTGGCCTGGTTGGGATTTAAATGGACTAGGTGTAGGCTCAGTAACAAAACAAAATGTTGTAGGCCCCGTAACAATGCAAAATGAAGTAGGCCCGGTACCAAGCCAAAGTAATGTAGACCCTATCCCAGACCAAAATAAGGAATTTCAAAGCCAGTTAATTAAAATGTTGCAATCAATGAGTGACAATATGAATACTAAATTACAAACAATGAGTGATGGTATTAATGATAGGTTTGAAAAAGTTGAGGCTAATTTTAACGCTAGGTTTGACAGTATGGATCAGAAGTTTAGTGCTAGGTTTGACAGTATGGACCGTAAGTTCGAGAGCATTGAGGTAAAACTAAACGAACATAGTAACAGACTGGACGAGATTGACATTAGAATAGGTGCGGAATGTAAAAAGCTTGAGTGTAAAATGAGTAAAGAGTTAAGTGAGGTAGAAGATAGGGTTAATAAAATGCAGTCCAAAATCGTAGAATCTGATGGTACATTTCAACAGGTAAGTGAACGCACTGTTGCGTTGGAACATAGAGTTAACACTAATGATGGAGAGTTAAGGAAAATTGAACGACAATTTAATGAAGGTGAGTCAGATAGTAAAATTAGAGTTGAGGAGTGCGTTAAAAAGCAAGACAGATTTGAAGAAAGATATGATAATGAGGCTGTTGTTGTAACAAATAGAATAAAGTCAGTTGAGGTTAAGTTAAATGATATGGAATGTGAGGTAAATGACCTTAGACAAAAAACTCAGCCTACATATGTAGTAAGCCAGGAAGTCAAATCAACTAAGCCTAGCACCATAAGTGCTAATGCAGAGTTGTTTTTAACAAAATTTAGTAATGAGCCTAACTCGGTACATCCTATGATTTATTTAAAGTTTGCAAGGAAGTTTGTACAAGTATCAGGTGATAACTGGGAAGTGCAGTTATTACATTTGATTAAATACTTGAAGGGTGAACCAGAGACTTGGGCTAGACAACAGGTAGATAAATTTGATAATTTTCAATATTTTGAAACTGAGTTTAAGAGGAAATACTGGGGTAACACTAGGCAGCGGGAATTTGAATGTGACTTAATGAGCAGTGGTAATTTTAAAATTGGTAAGATGGATTTGCAGACCTATGTAATGAATTACTATGAAATCAATAAAGTATTAGACAAACCTATCAGTATGGAAATGTTCTTAAAACATATTTGTAGGCACTTACCAGAAAGTTCAGCCGCAGCTGTTCAAATGATAATGACAGTAAAAGAGATTACGACGGAGGGTGAACTAGAAAATATGTGTAGAAACCTGGGAACGATACATGATAGGGAAAGTTTACCGATAAGCTACGGTAACTATAATAACAGGAACAGAGGTAACTTGGGATTCAGACAAAATAGTCCTAGGGCAAATGTAGGCCAACACAATGAGAACTCGGAGGTTAGAAACAATGCAGATAATGTGGGGGGTGGAGCTAGATTAGATGACAACAATGATGGTGATAATGGAGGGTCTGGTAGGTATGTTGAGAACAATAGAAGCAACTATAGGGGAAGTTACAGAGGTAATAACAGGGGTAACTATAGGGGTGGAATAAATAAAGATTGACTAGTTGAACCACATGTTAACTGTATTACTTTGGATAAGCCAGAAGTAATAACAAAACCAGTCTATAATGGTTATGAACTATTGGGGGATTCTCAATTAGTTAGATTTTCAAGACAATGTATGAATTTTCAATCCCAGTTAATATGTGGAAAATGGACAGCAGGCTTATGTAGGGGTGGACAAACGATTAAGGAATTAAATGGACTAGTGAACCAAAATATTAAAAAAATAAATGAACAGGTAATGGTATTAATAGGGACGAATGATTTTTTGAAATGTAGGTCAACTAACGAAATAATAAGTGATTATAAATTACTCATTGAAACATTAGTGAGGGCAAACAAAAACATAATAGTGTTAACTATCCCGCCTATTCCTAAGTTAGCTTTGAGTGATGTTGACCATTTTAAAAAATTAGAACAAGTAAATGCTTTTATTCATAGCCTAGCCTACATAAACAAAATCAAAATCATAGATGTAACAAACCCATTAATTGATAGTAGAGATGAATCCAGGTGTAAGAGAAGCCTATATGAGGAAGTGATTTTTCTAGGCAATAAACAAGTTTTAGACCTGGTACATTTAAATAAGAAAGGATTTTTTGAAATTAAGAGCGTTATAGATAGTTATACCCAAGTCAATAGGACAGATCAGATAAAATCAGATAGGCCTAAAGGTCAAATAGACAAAGTAATGGGAAATGAGAAGTTAATTGATAGTTTGATAGGCCTAAAGAAGGTTAATGACATTTTCTGTTATGATGATCTGAGCAACGAACTTTTAAATGAAAGTAATTACAATGAAATACCGATTGAGACAGTAAATAATTTCTTGCCTGTAGTAGAAGTTTCTATAGGGAGTATAAAGAACAAATGTATTGTGGATTCTGGGTCACAAGCGACCATAGTGTCAGAGGAGTTTTATAGCAAAATCAAAAACAGTGTTGATTATAGGATACCTGAATTACCAGTATCAAATACCACTATAGTAGGAGTAACTGGAGCTAGGAGTAAAAGGGTTGAAAAACAGATACAAATTGAAATAGCCGTCGGTGCGTTGACAGTTAACATCGAATGTTTAGTAGTAAAGGGAATTCATATTGACTTGTTGTTAGGGTGTGATTTCTTAACAAAACACAATGCAATAATAGATTTCAGAGAAAAGAAGCTTAACTTAGTACATTTAAATAAGTATTATAGTATACCTATAGATCACAGTGACAAGGAAAACACAGTTGGTAGTATCAATGTAGTCTATGTAAATTACATAAATAATTTGATTTATGAGAAAGATGATGAAATGAGTAGTAAATTAAATGAAATTAAAACTCTAATGACAGGCTATGAAATTGAACCTAACCATAAGTCCATGGTTAATATTGATGAGATCATAAATAATAAAATTCATAATATTGAAAGCTGTAGTAACATCATTTCAGATGATAATTTGAAAAAATTAAAAGATGTGTTGAACAAAAATAAGGAGGTATTCTCAGACAAGCCAGGTTGTATAAAAAATTATGTTGCAAAGTTAAACTTGAAAGTTGATAAACCATATATAGGTAAATCATACCCGGTACCCTATCATAAACGGAAAGCAGTTGAAGATGAGCTAAATCAATTACAACAGATGGATGTTATTGAAGTTTCTAATAGTAGTTTTTCAAATCCCTTGGTGTGTGTAGTTAAAAAAGATTTATCAATAAGAACCTGTCTCGACTCAAGAAAACTTAATACATTTTTAACGCCAGACAGACAATCAACTCAAACAACAGAGGAGATTTTACAAAAGTTCATGAATGTAAAATATTTTACTGCTCTTGACCTAACAATGGGTTTCCATCAAGTGTTATTAGATAAAGATTCCAGAAAATATGTCGCTTTTACGTTTGGAGGTAAAAATTATCAATATAAGAGATTACCGTTTGGCCTAAATGTAAGTACTGCTCATTTTACCAAGGCGATGGATACAATTTTTGGTCCAGAGTTTTCAGAGTTCGTAACATGCTATGTTGATGACATTCTGATAACCTCAGAATCATTTGATGAACATTTAGAACATTTAGATAAAGTATTGAGTAGGCTACAGGAATGTGGTGCTACTGTGAAAATCGAAAAAACCGAGTTTCTCAAAAAGGAAGTGAAGTTCCTAGGATATATTTTGAGTGATAAGGGAATATCTATGGACCCAGAGAAAGTTAGCAAAATTCAGAATTTTCCAGAACCAGACAATCTGAAAAAATTACAGGGCTTCCTAGGCTTATGTAATTACTACCGAGTTTTTCAGAAGAACTATTCATACTTAACAGCACAGTTTAATCATCTATTAAGTAGTAAAAGTAAATGGACTTGGGGAGAGAGGGAACAGAATATTTTTAAGGAAATAAAGGATAAATTCTTGAAATCAGTACTTTTAAGTCACCCTGACTGGAACAAACCATTTTTTATCAATACGGATGCATCAGATATTAGCGTAGCGGCCATTTTATATCAGTATAATGAAATAGGCGAGGAAAAAGTAGTTTGCTTTGCAAGCAGGACCCTAATAAATGCAGAAAAGGGATATTCAACTACTGAAAAAGAGTTACTGGCTGTTGTGTTTGCTTGTAAAAAATTTAGGTCATATATTATAGGACATTTCAAGGTAATAGTTAGATCAGATCACAGAAGTTTGACCTTTCTAAGATCGTGTCGTCTTTCGAATGGACGTTTGTTTCGCTGGAATCTTGTGTTGCAGGAGTATAATCTAGATATCGAGTATGTGAAAGGTAAAGAGAACGTACCAGCAGATGTATTGTCGCGGGTAACAGATAATGAATTCCAAACTAACAGGGATATGAATACCATTCAAGTACTAAAGGCTAATATAAAATGGGGGGTAGAGAAAAGGGAGTTTGATAAATTATTGAAAAAAGTAGGGGAACAACAGAGGCAGGATGAGAGATTAAGGGAAATTTTATTTAGATTAAACAGAGGGGAAGATCACAAGGTAAAGAATAACTTCATGATACATAACGATATATTATTTCAAAAAAAGAGAGGGAATGATGAACAGTTTAGAGTTTGCATACCAGAAGGGATTAAAAGTAAATTAATTGAGTTGTCACATTTAAAGTATGGGCATATGGGGGGTAACAAGATATACTTGTGCTTGAAAGAATTTTGTGTATTTCCTGCTATGGAAAAAACTATTAAGGATCAGCTGAAAAAATGTATACTATGTCAAAAAGCAAAACAAGTCACTGTTAAACAGATAGGTAAATTAAGGCCTATAGTTCCAGAAAGAGTAAGGCAGCTAGTGTCAGTTGATCTCATAGGCGAGTTACCCACAGGAGTAGGAGGAGTAAAATATATCTTTGTACTAGTTGATGTTTTTTCAAAATATGTAAAACTGTATGCAATCAAGAGAGCATGTACGAAAGCATTGTTAAATAAAATATTTGATAGGTATATCCCTGAAGTAGGCCCAATCGAAGCTATTTTAAGTGATCATGGTACACAATTTACCAGTGACATGTGGTATAGTAAATTAGAAGAGGCAAATATAAGGGCAGTTCACACCTCCGTGTATCACCCACAGTCAAATCCAACAGAAAGAGTCAATAAGGAAATAAATAAAATGATTAGAATATATTGTCATAAAAAACACACCAATTGGCCAGCAGCATTGGAGTTTGTTGAGGAATGTTTGAATAATTCAGTTCATGGAGTAACAGAACATTTACCGTCAGAGGTTATGTTAGGTAGAGTAAATAAGCATTTCTTAGAAAGTGTGATTGAGTTTCCTTATAATAGACAGTTGGATTACACTGAGTGTATCAAATTAGTTAAAGATAAACTTAAAAGTAAAGCTGAAAAGAGGAAAATTAAGTTTGATAATAAAATCAATCCAGTAAAGTTTGAAGTGGGAGATAAAGTGTTAGTAAAAACGCATCCTTTATCAAGTAGGCTAAAAAAGAAAATTAAAAAGTTCTTTTTATTGTTTGTGGGTCCGTTTGAAATAATTCAAATCAAAATGGACAATGCATATGTAGTCAAGGATACAAAAACAAATGAAATTATAGGAACTTACAATGTTACACAACTTAAGAAATTTTTTGAATAATTTGGAAAATACAATGGATTAGTGATATATCTGTCATGCTTTTTTCTGGTACAAAGTAAAAAAGGATATTACTATAGTATGGGCCGTTTGTGTTTATGTTACGATTTCTGTTTTTGGGCCCTAATAATACAAAAATCAAGAAAAGATACAAATATTATTTTGGTCAAATATGATCAAAATAATAGGACAAAATGTAAAGTATGTTATTCCAATACAAATTATATAAAAAATAATTGTTTAAGGAGTCATATAGTAAAATCATCTAAAACCATACAATTTTATTGTAAGTTAATTTAAATTCTGTCTTGTAACAGAATAGTAATGTTGTTTGATTATATCTCATCAAGTATAAGTAACTGTTAAATTTAATAGAGGAATTTATTATTAAAATGTGAAAATTGGAAAAACATAATTTATAATAAATTACCTGAATTTGTCGATAAAAGTATGTATACCTGAAAGTTGATGAATGAGAAAAGAAGAATGCGCTGATCACTCAACGGAAGGCCGAGTATGTATGTGTTTTTATATTTTAGGGTTAAGGATATGTAACGGTGGGTTGATTCAGTCTAGGCAGAATACCTAGCTGAATCGACGATAATGTTTTTGAACTTTTTTGACCATATTGAACAGTGAAGCGAACGTGCCGTTAGGTAACGATTGGCGTAGGGCCTTTGAAGAAAAGGTAACCTATTGCCTACGGCGTGGAGTGATCAGTCAGTCCCCAAAAATAAAATATGCTCTGTAACCCGTCCCAAACTTTTTCTAAAAATGGAGCATAGTAGTCAGTGTAAAAACTGACTAACAATTAAATTCACCAATATAACCTCTGTGTCTATGGTGCACATGTTAACAATTTTCAGCCATAGGAAACTCTTCATTCTTTCCACTACCTCTGTGCTTGTGTGGCAGCACATGTTAAGGTTCTAGCCACTAATATTAATTATCATCCATTCATTATCATGTATTTATATTTTAAATGTGTTCAAAATAAATAAGTTGTTTATATTAGAATATAAAAGCATCAATGCGGTTGTACCACTCGTTTGAAGGTAGGTGTACATAAGAAACTAGGTATCACATTTGACGCAGTATGTTTGATAAAAATAAAATAATAATAAAATATATAAAAAATACAAAGTAATAGAAAATAATAAATAAAAATAAAATGTTATAAATAAAAGGTATAATGAATATGGGGTAATGTTGCTGTTTCTTGCTCAGCTGCTCTCTTGTCCCTTGGTTTATTTTTGGAAACAAGGAGAGGTTGATTTCTCGGAGTAGTTATTGTTATGTTATATCTCTCTTTGTAGTAGTTCATATAGGAAACTTGAGTTCCATTTTTATCAAAAGTCGATAGAGGAGTCTCATCCCAATTCATATCTGATATAAGTCTTGTTGTTGTAATTAGTAAAAACGACTGTTCCAACAGACATTTAGTGAGTGCATTCTAAATTTGTAGTAATTTTAAGATTTATGGTTTATTAAAATTGAATAATTAATGCATTGTATTGTAAAAAATGTAAGTAGGAATATTGATTGTGTTAAAATTTTTAGTGGTGTTTAAATATTAATTAATTGTAATAATGTCTAAAAATGTCTTAATATCACATCATGAAAAACATTAGTCCCCTTCGAACAGTATATCTTGTACCTGTGGTTTAAATGGTGTTAGTGAAACGTGTGTGTGCATGGATGAAGGAACAGCATAGTGCAACACAGTAATAAACAAACCGGAATCCAACAATGTACTTAAGATGAGAAGGAAGAAGTTAAAAATACCATATCCAAATAAATACTGTATTCAAAAAGATGTTTAAGAAGAGGAATCCAGTAATTTACAGAGGTAAACTACAAACATCTTGGAAGGTATGTGGAATCATCAGTGATATATGAACTATAAAGAACATTTTGTACATGAACTTTTACCATGATGTAATTTTTAGATTTTAAGATATCAATTTAAAGTGTGTCTTTTATTTCAGTGATGATATGTATAAGAATTGTTAGATCTAAGATTTTGTAATAACTTGAACACATTTAAAACGTAAGGTTTTATAATAATTTGAACAAATTAGGGTATTAAAAGTTTTATTTCATAAAAGTCACAAAAGTAAATAGTAGGCCTATACAATAGCATTCACTGTGCCATTAGGTGGTGAATTTTGCAACACGATGCAATCGGGTAGCAAAAATCAAGGGGGTTTTGTAACAGGTGACTCAGTTCATTGCTAAATTAAATACATTTTAATAACAATAAATGACAAAATTACATGCCACAAACTTTTGAGTTAGTAAAAATGAAATATCTTAAAAATTATGAGTCCAACTGAAATAAAAATCATACAGGAACAAACTATATGAAATTCTCTAGCTTGTGTGAAAAAACTATAAAATTCTATCAAGAAATAAAAAAGTCAATTTTTAACAGTTGAGACCAACAGTTTAACTATTGTGTAATAATTAACTTCTTAGTAAAACGGGAATATCTTTGAAACTAAGCGTTCAATTAAAATTAAACCTACATAGGAATAAACCATATGAGATTCCCTAGCAGCCCTGAGAAAATTATCAAATTCGGTTAGAAAATAGAAAAGTCGATCTTTTAATGAGTAAATATGTCAAAATTAATAAAGAGGGAAACCGGCCATATTGGCGAGGTCTACCGCGCAGAAACGCGGGGCAGTTTAGCCCAAAACCTGGTGGCGTGATCTAGACAGCCAATCAGATTGCTTGGTACGAGTGAGTCATCCTCTCACATAAATAGAAGGAGAACGCGCAATTCTTGGTCTTTTGTCAGTTTCATCGGTGCGGGAAGGTGCTGGAAGATGTACTCTGAATCTAGCTGATAGACGCTAAGATGGCGTCTCCGGTGTGTTGTGAAATCCGTTAAAAAGGGCATTTGTGAACGGTGTATTATCTGTGACAGTGTAATTAGTGTCTAGGCCTTGTGGAAAAAACATCGAATTGATAAGTATTTAACTTAATCAAAATGATTTATTGTTGATACTTCTGACAAATTTACTTAAATTAATTGAAACCTAGGGCTGAGGATAACCTAGTTTGGGTTATAAAAAGACATAGCCTATCTCGTTGTGTTAACTGAAACTATTTGGAAA
Organism: Allygus modestus; assembly: GCA_963675035.1. Lineage (NCBI taxonomy): Eukaryota > Metazoa > Arthropoda > Insecta > Hemiptera > Cicadellidae > Allygus > Allygus modestus. Next base: position 79,254,502 of record OY776112.1, on the reverse strand, counting down.
TAGTATAACCTATTCTGAACACTGAAATTATCAGAGGCTAGGGCTCGGTCAGGACCATGCTAGGGCTGATTAATACAGAGAGGCATAGCCTATCCCTACTAAAAGAAGGACTACAATCAAAATCCAGTTAGTCCATATCTAACTGAAAACAAATATTATCTAGACAACGGCATAATATTTAATGGAACTTAAACAACAGTAAAAACATAAACAAAACTCTACAAGAACTTTTATAAATAAATTGTTTTATTCTCAGTGACATTTATTTGTTTCACAAATAAATTCACAGGTACAAGATAGTTATTAAATTGTCTGATGTGATTAGGGTGTATTAGTTTTATCTGTATTTAAGGACTAATTGAACTTTTTTACAACCTTTGTTAAGTTAAGATGTTTATAAATAAATAGATGTGTGTTCAGAATCATATACTCTTTTATTATCAAGGCCTAATTTCTAACAAGCTCCACACGAACTCACAGGATTTCACATGTGGATAAGATTCAACATGGGTCCACCCTGTCGTTAAGAATATTATGTTTTGCCGGCTGAGTTAGTAATTAATAAATCAATGAACCCTGAGATAAATTAAATGGAACCCTGAGATAGCTTAATTGAATATCATTGATTTTTGTTGTTTGAAATATTAATTAAAATTAAAAAATAATAATTAAAGAAAAAAGAGATTAATTAAATAATTAATAAGTAAAATAAAATAAAAAAGGTATAGAGGTTACAGCGGCTGTATATATTATAGATTATAAAATTGGATGGCAAAAACAATGTACAGTTATTTTTCAAAGTGTATTAAACATCATCAGATTGTATCAAATTACTAAAGTACCTGGTTAAAAATATGCTACAAGGTATTTCCAACGATAGCAACTATAATTTCGTGTCTTAAAAATCACTAGCTGATTTTGAGCAAAATTATTATCTGGAAAAATAATCAGTTGATTGTATCATATATTACACTTTAAATTAATAACCACAGTAAACTACAATAAATTGGTAAAATACAACATTTAAAGGTAGATTTCAAAACATTAATACAAATTTATAATGACACAACATAATTAATTTATAATGGTTATTCATTTTGTAAACATTGATAAACATTTGTAAATCCTAACGATTATTCTGTGGCATCTTTTAAGCGAATATATTTTCTTGTTCAACAATATAAAGATCTATTTTATTTTAAGCATTAATATCTAAAGGTTACTTATTTACTTAATGGTTAAAAATACAATTTAATGTTTCACAATTAAAACAAACATTACATAAAGGATACAAATTTAGTTAGCAGTTGGTAGAAAACATGATTTCATTACGTTTTAAATATTTCCTTTCAGTTATTCATTGCCTCCAAACATAAAATGCAAATTAATGTTTTTGAAACCATTTAATGTACCATACAACTAAACATGTTATTTATTTTTGAGCCAAATTTTAGCATCAAACATCTTATGTACATATCTATAGAATTTTATGTCTACATGAAACAGTTTTGCAAAGACAGGAAAGACATTGTGTACTAACACAAATTTATAACATTTAAAATAAATACAGCTACTTAAAATTACAAAATATAGTTAATTTAACATGGTATACAATTATAAATAATACCATTTACTAATTAGCTTGCCTTAATTTAAGTTTTGACCTTATAGAATAATTTCCAGGACAGGTTTTTACAAACGGCCGACCAACATATTTGTTCAAGTTATAAACTTTTAGAATATTAATTATTTTTTAGCGACTTTCCCCCATAGGGAAGAAGCTATTACCGTAGGTCTCATGGTTAGACTTAAGCCCGAGACCATGATAACTTTTTGTTTTGAGGTCCCCAGATGCCAAAAACACTATTTGTTCAAATTTATATATATATATATATCTACCTATCTATCTATCTATATATATATATATATATATATATATATATATATATATATATATATATATATATATATATATATATATATTATTTTTAAAAACATTATTAACAACTAAAAATAATAATATTAGTAGCCCTAATATACAAGTAAAAAAAAAATATATATATATATATCTATATATGTGTCCGTTAATAACACGATAACTTGAGTAAAAAATGTCCAATTTTGATGAAATTTAGCTTAAATGTGTAAAGTGACATTCATGACTTTAAGTTCGAAAACCAGAAAAATCGGACCATGGAAAAGGGGGGTTTATGGGGGTTTTAAATTGTTCAAAAATCAGTTTTTTGCATTTTTTACCTTACAATTTTTAAAACACTCAATTTTGGTTTTGAGCATTGTATAGAGTTTAAAAAACAAATAATCTAGTATTTTAAATTATTTACCTAGGTTAAGTGGTTGCGGAGAAAATCCAAAAAACCTGCTCATAAAATCTCCCATGTTAATCTTATGGGAAAAAGGTATTTGGCTTTTTCTCAGTTCATTTTAATGTAAACTTCACATTTGCTTTTACAAATCAATTCAGCTCTACAAAACAATCATTTTGGTGTTTAAATTGTGATTCTACGTCCAACCGTTGCAGAGATATTCAAAGTGCTAAACAAGTACGTTGTCCAATGTTATCCTTATAGAGAATAAATAAAACTTGATATCTCGATTATTTATGAGTGTAGATTGATGAAACTTGGTATGTGGCTCCACGTAATACTGGTATATTGATATTTGCACAAAAAATTGATTTTTTGTTGATTATCCCAGTAGCAGCAAACCTGCATACTCAGCTCTAATGTTATTCTTATGGAGAATAAGTAAAGTTTATCTCCCTTAATTATAAACATAAATGAATACAACTTAGTATGTAGCTTCGCCTGGTTGAGTTATATTGATAATTCTATAAAAACACATATTGTCCTAATAGACATTAGCCCTGCCCTAATGTTATTCTTATAGAGAATAAATAAAATGCTATATATCACCTAATTTTATTTATGTATTTTTATGAAACTTGGTAAGTGGTTATGTTGTAGTGAGATAAATATGCATGCATCGGAAATTTTGCTAAGTATGCAGGTTTGCTGCGACGGGGGTATTTCAGTTTAAATTAGTTCTCAATTTAAATCAGACTTTACGTTGAATAAATTTCTCCCTGCTTACCTCAGAAGTTTTCATCAGTACGAAAATCCAAAATCCACCGAAGATTGGTGAGCTGAGGGTGCTTACACAATGAGGTACTTGCATCAAGTCCACTAAATCATCCACTCAAGCAGGCCGCACTAGCTTCTTGAAAGTTCCGTGGAATGCAGGCATGTCTAAACAGTAATGATGGCGCTCCGATAAGCGACGCTCCACAGGTTGACAACGTGGATAGTTCGGCTTAGCCTAGGGTGGCGGCAATTTTTAAAGTGCCCGAACGGCGAGGGTGGCAAACGCATGCTAGCTCCGCTTACATAGTATCCCAAACATTGAAGGCGCACCGCTTCAACTAGATAAATCCAATGAGGTGATCAGTCTCATACGGGACGTAAGGAAAATAAACGGGTAGCGTTACAAACCAAATCAATAATAAGCAAGTAGGCTAAAAATGTTTTTACTTTAATTTATTAACATGTTCAGTGCGGTGCTCTGGAATTCCGGCGGTTGCCTAACAAGAAAACAAATGCAATTATCATGAATAAACACGATTAACGCAGTGAATGTGTTAAGGTTAAATTCCACAGAAACATATTATCACTTATAGAAAATTACCTGCAACATTGTGATAGAAAAATCATAAGTGTAGTTTAGGGGGCCAAGGGGGGCAGTTGCCCCCCCAATAATTTGGTTAATATTATTATAACTAGCTGGCCCGACAGACGTCCTGTCCTAATGTCATTGAATTTGTTTTATGTCAAATACTCGTTCATTTTCAAGATAAACTTGTTTGCTTCGCTCACTCGCCTGCCGGATGAGCTCATTCGCTATGCTCACTCGCCTATTTTTATACAGTGCTAACTCCGGCATCGAAAAAAGAGTTTGAGTTGCCATTCAAGTAGATTTGTTATTTCCGTACCCAATTTTATTACCCAATTACCCAATTTTATTGGCAACATAGTGATTGGCCTGGGCACTGCCCGAATAGTTTAATTAAATTTAAGACAACTGTGTCAAGTATTCTGTGCAGGTAGCCAGTAGTGTACACATTAGATCCTGTCGATATCAGCCGAGCCGGCCCCGATTACTCGACTAGGAGTCGTGGGCGTTGTTACCGATAAGGTTTAGTGACACACAGTGTTGCAGGGACTCTGGGCTTTTTCGTCGGTGCGAGCGGTCGTTGTGGAGGACATGGTCCAAGCTGCAGTGTGTGTCAACCCCTCGTCGTCTAGTCCCCCCCCCCACCGGATCTGGCTGTGATTAGAAGCTACTTCTGTGGTGAACTTGTTTCACGTCTGATTGTATGAGCCAGGCCCAAGCCAGCGTTGAGGTCTGGTCCGTATACCCCTGAGTGCCAGTGTAACCCTGGAGTAACCCAGCCATTACAGGCTGAGCCGTCCGCGGCGAAATTAAATAACCTCTCTTGCGGATATTTTCTTACAGGGGGAAAATACGTCGCAATTATATGTAAGCACATACTTGAAAGTCATAAACATATGACTTTCAAGTATGTGCTTACATATAATTGCGACGTATTTTCCCCCTCTAAGAAAATATCCGCAAGAGAGGTTATTTAATTTCGCCGCGGACGGCTCAGCCTGTAATGGCTGGGTTACTCCAGGGTTACACTGGCACTCAGGGGTATACGGACCAGACCTCAACGCTGGCTTGGGCCTGGCTCATACAATCAGACGTGAAACAAGTTCACCACAGAAGTAGCTTCTAATCACAGCCAGATCCGGTGGGGGGGGGGACTAGACGACGAGGGGTTGACACACACTGCAGCTTGGACCATGTCCTCCACAACGACCGCTCGCACCGACGAAAAAGCCCAGAGTCCCTGCAACACTGTGTGTCACTAAACCTTATCGGTAACAACGCCCACGACTCCTAGTCGAGTAATCGGGGCCGGCTCGGCTGATATCGACAGGATCTAATGTGTACACTACTGGCTACCTGCACAGAATACTTGACACAGTTGTCTTAAATTTAATTAAACTATTCGGGCAGTGCCCAGGCCAATCACTATGTTGCCAATAAAATTGGGTAATCTCACGCTCAAACTGAAATACCAAGTAGCTGGTCTCAGACTACCAAGCACAGGCACTTGCAAATAAAATACGCCATCTCAATAAACTTATTACAATTTAATTAAAATTAAATCACAACAAGATGACAATCGTAGAATAATCCAAAACTAACTACTTTGGCCGGGCTTATTTCCAGGTATACCACACGTGGTGACAGAGCGTGTCGGTACTTGCTCTGCCCTGTCAGGCCTCAACAGGTTTCTGAAACCGCCTCACCTCGATATATATATTTCCTACTTCCAAATTAAAATAGTCAATGAGTTTGAGGCTTAGCGAAATATGTCTGAATAAATATACCATTTATTTCAGCCCTACCTAGACAGTAAATGCCACTCTGACCCAAGCGCGTCTTGACGGATCACGTGACAGAAATATTCATCACAAGTTTTAGACTGGGACAGTATATTAATAACAACAATAATAATAATAATACTATTTAGTCGAGACTCACCAAATAGCGGGTCACAACCCAACTCAACGCAGATCTCACTGCACAGGAACTCCCGTCACCAACGAACTCGAAACAGCATGCACGAAACTCTCCAGACACGATCGCTGTCGGAGCTCAGGACATACTGCCTCGCCGAAGCGGCTGGATACCCAGGCCGATAAGCGCTGATAAGGCCGGGTCAAAGTGCGACCGGCCGCTTGCTGCCACCGCCTGCCACCTGTCGCTTGGCTGCCCGCCGCGACGACGAAATCAAACCTTCTTCCACCACCCCCAACTAAACGACTCGTTACATAATCCTTGTCAACAGCTGTGTGGTGTAACTAACTGAGCTTTGATAAAATCAATGGGAACTTCGAAGGCTAGTGGGACAGAGCCCTTAGGTTGATTAAACATTTTCTTTTATAAAAACCTTGTCCTGACATTGACGAACACAACAAAAACATAATTATTCAATTTGGTGTACTCATTCTCAAATTATGGCGTGTCTAAGGTAAATAGGGATTCATTAAGATATATGAAAAGTTAACAACAATCATGATCAAAACTGATTTTGCCCCTCCAACCAAAACCTAAAATTACCCTTATGTTACTAATAAAATAAAAAAATAAATAATTTTAAAAATCTCAGTTGATGCAATGTTTTTTACATGGTTTAATGAGGAATGTAGTCAGATTTATCCCACAAATATCAATAAAAATGAGACACTGATTTAAAAGTATGCTAAAAATATATCTACCAAACAACCAAATTTTAGCTACTGCATGAAACATGTTACCACTATAGAGATAGCCTACTTATAGTCAGTTAAATAGTTGTTTTTAAATAATTTAATAATTTATTATTTTGAATATTGATCAACGTTTTAAAATATACCATAATGTTAAATTTATAATTTAAAGAAATCGCATAAAAGTAAATTTTAGGGTGTCTAGCAGTTGGTAAAGTCGGGTATTTTAATAGATATTAATAAAATGTCAGGAAAAGAGTAAATCAACATAGACAGTTTTGAATAGTCGTCGGGTAAATTGATAAAACTGATAAACAGTGATTGTATTATTCGTATCTCTTGAACGGAACGTCACACAACTTTGATTGACATTTAATTTAATTTGTGATAGTTATACCAATAAAATGAGCCATTTGTACGACACTTAGTTTTAATTTTATCATTTAGTAGTAGGGGGACTCCTTATCTCTTAAATAAATTACCGCGACCCTCGACTGGATGCCGAACAATAGACCAGCCATTAAGGACGAGACAAAAAATATAAGGTCGTTCGACTGACTTTTGAGGTAAACAAATAAAGTTAGTTGTCTAATGCAACAATGAGACCATCAACATTATTTCGAGTATCTAGCTCTGGATACTACGCTGTGGTCTATTGTTTGACTTGACCAATGACAATGGAATTATACTTTATTGTAAATTGCTTGTGCAAAGCTGTTGTTGTTGTGTTATACAGTATAAATAGAATACGTCTTACAATACTATAAAGTACATTTACATTTATACTGTACTTACATATAAGACGGTAAGATATACACAAAAGATGGTACAAGACCAACGGATACCAATCTACACTCATTGATGAAATGGGGGCGAAGATATTGAAGAAGATGAAGAACCAAGAACGGCTCCGAAATATGACAACTCTTAGCAACGAATGGAAGAAGGAGAGTACGAGATATGTTGCATTTAACTTCACTGGCGATAAAACACAGAATATTGCAAATCGATTTAAGAAGTATGGAGTATCCGTAGCCTTCAAGACACAAAACACCATGAGTAAAATTCTGCATCCGAACATAGAAGATTGTGATAAGTTTGATAAGCCCGGTGCATATAAAATCAATTGTAATGATTGTGATAATTTTTTGTTGGTCAAACTGTTAATTTTGTAAAAAGATACAAGAGTCATGTTTCAGCATGGAGGAACCGTAAACCGGAAATATCGAATGTCGCAAAACACCTCCTGGAAAATGGCCACTCATTGGGAACAATTGAAGACAAATTGAATATTCTCCATATTTGTAAGAAAGGAAATGTAATGAATGCATGAGAAGAATTGTTTATTTTTAAGGAAAAATGTAAAAATAGGGATAAATTGATCGATAAGCAGGTCAAATTTGACTCTGGTGGTACTTATCGCAACTTGTTTCCGGAACTTCCGGTAGCCAATAGTATATAAGCTGTTCGCCATCTTGTTTCTGTCATTCTCTGATTGGGCTTGATGATCGGTGTAACTGGTTGAAATCGATCGCCTTGTACCATCTTTTGTGTATATTTTACTGTCTTGTATGTAAGTACAAGTAAATATATAAGTGTAAATATACTTTATAGTGTTGTAAGACGTATTTTATCTATCCTGTTTAGTTGTAACAACACGTATCATGCTTATAAAGAAATTATATTTGTTGTGTTATCTAAGATTATTTTTAATTTTCCGGGAAATTAATTTGTGACTTAAATTTATTTTAGTTGTTTGCCCAAAATTTCCCCCGAGCCTGGATTGCCGGATCGGGCATATTCTGCACGCCTGTATATACCTAGACTTTAAGGATAGTTAGAGGGGGTAATTGACCTTTGGTCCTAAAAATCGTGGTTTGCTGGGTGATTCACTTGGAAAAAACTGTTCAATCAATATTATTCAGTAGACTCTCAGAAATCCGAATCGGCCTAGACCGATAACTTTGAGTTTCTTTAACAAAATTTTTGCTAGTAAAAATGAAAAAAAAACTTCAGTTTTAATGTGACTAGTCCGCATTACACAAATTTTACGTAGTTTGCATCGTCGGATGCTCTATTTTTTAGTTGATGTCGATTATGATTAAAGTGGCAATAAAAATTGTTGGACGGGAGAAGAAGGGGCAAGAAAGTTCCAGTGTACTGTGCCCGCTTTAGTGTAGACATTACTTTGCCTTTTTTGGGCCTCGTATGACTCATGCCCCCCTCTGGGAAATCCGGATTTCTCTATATCCGGGCCGGCCTTCCACCACATTAGTCCGTATTTCTAGGAGTTTACTGTATTACGAATTACACTTTTACTAGTGTTAAAGTGATCTGTTTTAATTATCTGATCTTTTCTGACCGAGGCTATTTAACCTTTATAAACATAATAGATAGGTCCAGGGAAAAAGTCAGAAGTTGTATTATCATTGTTGTATTACTTTTTGTAGGTGAGTATTTAAATTGAATGGTGTGTTGGTTTCAAATGTTGTGTGTCCTTTATACAATTTTTGTTTATTAAGTTAACGCACACATTACATAGTTTTAGGTTATTTTCTTTCATACAACACATTAAATAACGTTTACTAGCTACTAATGTGTTAGAATGTAGGTGGATATACTCTTATCTATCCATAAACTGAAATATTATAGGGCAATAAAAGTTCCTGATTCCCGAAAGTGTTTTAATAGACAGAGCGCCCTTTTTTGTGTATACTCAGCCAGTCATAAATCTGTTTAGAGGGACTGAAAAGGAATCTCCCAACTAAGTTAGTTTTGCTCTGCAAGAGGAAGGGGAGGGGGGAGATACCAAGAGTCTCTGTGATAGGCAAAGCCATCTTTGGTGTGGGTGTTCTGAAATGGATCCATGTTATACTTAGCTAATTTTTTTAGATTACTGGTAACCACCGTATGCCTGTGATGAGAGCTCCATGCTGTTAGTTTACAGAGTTAATGTCGACAACTTGCAATTTGTGAGTGGTCATAAATATACTTGCCATTTAATTTATCATTTTCCTATTATTAGTGGATTTAAGGACTTAACGTTTTTAATAACTTCCCTTTCTCGTTGTTATTCCAAACTTCAGTGAAAATTGTAGCTATAAATAGCTTTCAGGATTATTGAAAGGGATAAGAAAGTGGAAAGTGTGGTGATAGTTATAATGTGAAAATGACAGATTTATTGTGTGTGTTGCAGGGTGAAGACAGCGATTACGCAGTTTTCAGAAGCCTGACATTTGTCGTGTTCCTTCTCGCCATATCTGGGTGCTTTTTAAGATACACTCGCGTTTCATCCCATCTCATTTTAGCTTTAAGCTCTTTACACTTTTTTATTTTCTTTTTGAAAATATTATACTTTTTCTGTATAAGACTTGTTATTATCTGGATTATAAGTTTGTTAAAATAAAAATGTATTTAGCATTTTTTTAATATTTTGTACTCGTTATAGTTGTATTACCGCAGCGTATTTATTATAATTTCTTCGATGGTTTGTAAATAGCACTGAAAACGATGCCATTAATGTTAATTTTGATAGGAAGTTAATCAAGAGTGCGGCAGCGACATTTTAAACAAATTTGAGTGTATTTAAACAAAATATAAAAGTAATACATTCTAAAATAAATAGCTCACTGTAAACCAGTGTTAAAAATTAAATTGAACAGTTTTCTGTCTAAAGCTTATTTAATAATTTGTATGGGTCAAAATGATGAATCATCATGTAAATAATCCCTTAATCATCTTAAATACTCAAACTCTTAATTACATAATTTTATTCGAAGAGTAAAAACATATTAATATGTAATGCCGATTAGAATACTGATAAGTAACTCGATGGACTGATAATTTGTACTTTTCTAAGGAAGTAAATATTTATAATAGCAGCTTAGAGGTTAAGAAGTAGATTTATTCTTGACATGATCTGTAAATATTGTACAGTATGAATGCACTGAGTCAGCAAATGTGCAATCATGGAATGGTTTGAGAATCGAAATTTAATTTATACCGAAGGTGTCTATTTGAGAGTTAGATCGAGTGTAGATTATATCGTATTAATATAATATTTGTCTGTGAATCAAAATGTGACATTAAATTAGTCATGTATTTTATATGTTGTTTGTCATTATTTGTCTATTTTTGTTTTCATTGTAGAACAAATAAATGTCTTGAGGTGCAATCAGAACTTTTTGCTATTTTAATTACTACCTTGATCCTCCCCCTTGTTTTATCTTTTAACTGGAAACTAGACCAACAATAGGAAGCCATGTTTCTGTTAAGAAAAACATATTTTTATACAAATATTCTAGTGGACTGTGGGTATTTTTTGTTTTGCAATGAATGTTCACAAATTGTCAAACACACATTAAAAACCTTTTAATATCTAAACCCTTGATTTTAATAAGTGACAATATTTTTCAATCCGTTTTTAAATGCCTAGCACATTTTTACATTAACCGTTAAAGAAATAAACACATATAAAACAATGAAAATTAAGTGTGTGTAAGGAGTAATAAATTAAAAACTAGAAGTAAGTTGATTAGAAAAAGTACAGTTCAGACATTAAAGTGTGGCATACAGTTACAGGAATCGTATTGTTCTATTGTTCAGAAGTGATTTCACATTAATTCCCACAGTGGAATGAATAGCGAGGCATTGTGCCGCCATTGTTCTCAACAATACCGTATTGTTTTCAAGTTCTTGGTTTTCTGTTACACTATTACACCATTAATATGTCAGCAATTGTATATTCCTCATCTACCTTTATTTGTCATGACCTATTGAATTTCCTTTTCATTGGATGATTTCATATAAGGCTAAATTTAGCGATAATAGATATCAGAACATGCCTTCATTTCAAAGTCCAAAGAATTTCCAGTAGACAGTTTGGTTTTAGACAAAATAAAAGTACAGTTGATGCTGTTGCATCCCTTGTAACAGAAAGCCTAATTGATCTTGAGCAAGGTAAAATAGTCTGTCTAAGATCGTAGAATTTTTCAAAAGCATTTGATACCATATCACATGATATACTTTTGGCAAAACTAGCTTATTATGGGTTTAAAAATAGCTCATTAAATCTTATTAAATCATATTTAACAAATCAAGACCATTATGTTTAAGTAATGAAAATTATTTGAGAGAAAAATTATTAACAATGGTGTACCTCAAGGCTCTCCACTTGGACCTCTGATGTTTAATATTTACATCAATGACTTGCCATACATTAATTTTGGACCAAACACTCAAGGTTTTCTATTTGCGGATGATCTAGCTGTAAAGTTTAGTTGTACTAACCATGAAGAATTAGAGAATTTACTGTTTAAAAGTACTATAAAGATCAATGACAGGTGCTCTGCTAATACATTATCACTTAACTATGATAAAATTCAAGATATTAGGTTTAAAACTAAATCAGGAACCAGGAACAAACTATATCAATAATAATTCAAAAGTACAATTTTTAGGAGTTCTTATTAATGCAAAAATAAGTTGGTATGACCATATAAATTTGACATCAGCAAAAGTATTTAAAGGGTTATTCTATCTAAAAAGACTTTCCAGCAACGTAAAAACAGAAGTACTCAAAATTATATACTATGCAAACATTCACAGCCACCTAAGTTATAGCAATACGTGGATGTGAAGCATATTAAAAAAAACTATTTTAAAAAACTATTGTAAATTCAAGAACATCATGCAATCTATACTTCATTGGACTTGAAATAATTACTTTACCATAAATTTACATATATCAATTGGCATTACACGCAAAGAAAAATGTATTGCAGTGTAAGAAAAACATAGAAATTCATAAGTATAATACATGCAAACAAGAAAACTTAAGATCAAAATTTATAAAATACAGTCACACCAAGAAAAATTGACAAGAAATGTCAAGAAAAGTATATAACAAATTAAATTAGGCTTGAAAACAAGAGAATTGCCATCAAAATAATTAAAAATACCCCGTCGCAGCAAACCTGTGTACTCAGCGAATTTCCAATGCATATATATGTGACTCACTACTACATAGAGCTACTTACCAAGTTTCACAAAAATACATCCATAAATAAGTGATATATAGCATTTTATTTATTCTCCATAAGAATAACATTAGGGTTGAGGACGCAGGTTTGCTGCAACGAGGAAGATAAGTAATATTTTTGTTGCAATTATCAATATAACTGAACCAGGTGAAGCTATATACCAAGTTTTATTAATTTAGGTTCATAATTAACGGAGATATACAACTTTACTTATTCTCCATATGAATAACATGGGGGCCGAGTATGCAGGTTTGCTGCTACGGGGACTATCAACAAAAAACTTGTTTTTTGTGCTAATATCAATATACCACAACTAGTTGAAGCCACATACCAAGTTTCATCAATATAAATTCAAAAATAATCGAGATATAGAATTTTATTTATTCTCTATAAGGATAACATTGGACAACGTACTGTGTTTAGCACTTTGAATATCTCTGCAACGGTTGGACGTAGAACAACGATTAAAACACCAAAATGTTTGTTTTGTTGAGCTAAACACATTAATAAACAGAAATGGGACGTTTTTAGTAAAATTATCTGAGAAAAATCTAAAAACCTTTTTCCCATAAGATTAACATGGGACACGTTTTTTTGGATTTTCTCCGCAACCACTTAACCTAGGTTAATGATTCAAAATACTAAATTATTTGTTTTGTTAAGCTCTATAAAATGGCTATAACCAAAATTGAGTGTTTTTAACATTTTGGGGTCAAATTTGCAAAAAACCGATTTTTGGAAAATTGTAAACCCCCATAAAACCCCCTTCCCATAGTGCGATCGATCTGGTTTTCAAACTTAAAGTCATAAATGCTACTCTCCACATTTGTGCCAAATTTCATCAAAATCGGGTGTTTCTATCAAAAGTTATCGCGGTAACGGACACACACACATACATATATATATATATATATATATATATATATATAGATATAGATATATATATACATATATATAAATTTGAAGGAATAGTGTTTTTGGCATCTGGGGACCTCAAAACAAAAATTTATCATGGTCTGGGGCTTAAGTCTTACCATGAGACCTACGGTAATAGCTTCTTCCCTATAGGGGAAATTCGCTAATTCTTCCCTATAGAGGAAATTCGCTAAAAGAAGTAAAATTTAAACTAATAACAAAATTTATTTATGAAATTGAAAAATTTTTCTGAAAACTACAATCATATTGTATAATATATAACAATTATTGTATTTATTTTACTTTTATACATCCAAGGATGTCAAATAAAGTTTATTATTTTTATAACAATACAAACAGATTAGCGTTTTAGTAACTGTTGCAATAACATTATTTTAAAGAATACTACAATTTATCTTCATAAACACTCTTTTATTAACAATAACATTATTAAAAACCACATACAATTTATATGTTATATATGCAAACATTAAATATAGTAGAACCGCATTAAACTGACCTTGGATGGTCCATCTCCTCGTAGGAAGGGGGTTTTATGGTGGTTTTAAATTTTCCAAAAACCAGTTTTTTGCATTTTTCACCCTACCATTTTTAAAACACTCAATTTTGGTTATAGCCATTTTATAGAGCTTAAAAAAACAAATAATTTAGTATTTTGAATCATTAACCTAGGTTAAGTGGTTGCAGAGACAATCCATAAAAAGTGTTCATAATATTTCCCATATTAATCTTATGGGAAAAAGGTTTTTAGCTTTTCCTCAGATAATTTGACATAAAACTTCACATTTCTTTTTACCAATAAGTTTAGCTCTAGAAAACAATCATTTTGGTGTTTTAATTGTTGTTCTACGTACAACCGTTGAAAAGATATTCAAAGTGGTAAACACAGTATGTTGGTCCTATGTTATCCTTATGGGAATAAATAAAATTTGATATTTCGATTATTATGAATGTATATTGATGAAAATTGGTATGTGGCTTCAACTAGTTGTGGTATATTGATATTTGCATACAACAAAATGTTTTTTGTTGATTTTCCTCGTAACAGAAAACCTGCATACTCGGCCCCAATGTTATTCATTTGGAGAATAAGTAAAGTTTTATATCTCCCTTAGTAATGAACCTAAATTAATAAAACTTGGTATGTAGCTTCACCTGGTTGAGTTATATTGATAATTAAAAAATACCCCCGTCGCCGCAAACCTGCTTACTCAGCGAATTTCCAATGCATAATATATGTCTTAATTCCTCATAAAGCCGCAGTTTTATAAAAATATATTCACATATATGCGATATATACAATTTTAATTATTCTCCATAAGAATAACATTGGTCATGAGTACGTAGGTTTGCTGAAACAAGGAACACAGACAATTGGTTTTTATCAAAATATAAATTGAATTTAACTAGGGGAAGCCATATACCAAGTTTCATCAATATTCAATCTTAAATAAGCGCTATATAACATTTTAATTATTCTCCATAAGAATAACATGGGTGCTGAGTAAGCAGGTTTGCTGCAACAAGGACAAAAATCGGTTTTTATGCAAATATATAGATAACTCAACAAGGTGAAGCCACGTAACAAGTTTTATTAATTTATGTTCATAATCAAGGGAGTCATTACATTTGACTTATTCTCCATAAGAATAACATGGGGGCTGAGTACGCAGGTTCGCTGCTACGGGGATAATCAACAAAAAATCAATTTTTTGTGCAAATATCAATATACCTGAACTACGTGAAGCCAGAAACCAAGTTTCATCAATATACATTCATTAATAATCGAGATATAAAATTTGAATTATTCACCATAAGGATAACATTGGACAACGTACTATGTTTAGCACTTTGAATATCTCTGCAACGGTTGGAATCACAATTTAAACACCAAAATTATTGTTTTGTGGAGCTGAACTGATTGGTAAAAGCAAATGTGAAGTTTACATTAAAATTAACTGAGGAAAATCCAAAAACCTTTTTCCCATAAGACAACATCATGGGAGATTTTATGAGTAGGTTTTTTGGATTTTCTCTGCAACCACTTAACCTAGGTTAATAATTCAAAATACTATATTATTTTTTTTAAGCTCTGTAACTTGGTCAAACCAATATAAAGTTTTAAAAAAACATTACGGTGAAAAATGCAAAAAAATTTTTGGAAAATTTAAAACTCCCATAAACCCCCTTTCCTATAGCCCGATTTTTCTGGTTTTCAAACTTAAAGTAATGAGTGTCACTTTACACATTGAGCCAAATTTCATCCTACTTAGGACGCTTTTTACTCAAGTTATCACATTCACTGACACATATATGTGTATATATATATATATATATATATATATATATATATATACACATATATATAAATTTGAACGAATAGTATGTTTGGCATCTGGGGACCTCAAAACAAAAAGTTATCAAGGTCTCGGGCTTAAAGTCTTACCATGAGACCTATGGTAATAGCTTCTTCCTTATAGGGGAAATTCGCTAAAACACGTTTCTTATCATCCTAGTTGCAGCAAACCGGCGTACTCAGCCCTAATATTATTCTTATGGAGAATAAATAAGATGCTATATAATTGTATCACTTATTTATTAATGTATTCTGTGAAACTTGGTAAGAGGCTCTATGTAGTAGTGAGACAAAGCCGGGTGTCTCAGCTAAAGTGAACTAATAGCTAACTTTGTAATTATAAATATGACATCCAAGTTCTAATAGGGGACTCCCCTTGATTTTTAAAGATGTTTTTCGGGATGGTTTCAAATTTATTAAATATGGCTGCCATTTTCCAATATGGCGGACAACTTTAATATTTCTTATGGAACACCCTATTTTATGATGTTTTTGGTAGAACATGTGATTTTAAGACGTTTTTGTTTTTGGTAATTCTGACCTAAATGTGACCATTTTGTTTATCAAATCAATAATAATATATGGGGAAATAAACAGCTGTGTAACAATAACAAATCATATTCACAATGTTAATAATAGTCCCTCTTGTCGTCAGTGTTTAATAACAAGCTTTTTACCACGTGAGGTGTGTTTTTGTATTTTATTCATTTTTACTATTATTTTTAATAGCATTATTAGATTTTTCTTGCATTATGGATTCCAGTGAACAAGTGGACATGTTATTAATACTCGGCGAGTGTCGCAAAAATAGAAGGGAGGCTGCTGAACTGTATGCTGCTCGATTTCCTGACAGGAGACAACCTTCCAGCAGTGCATTCTACCGCCTTGAACGCAGAGCTCGTACAACAGGTATGTTAACTGACCAGAAACGGAAATGGAGTCAACCTGCCACCAATTCTGACGTAGAAGCTGATGTTTTGGCGTTAGTTCAAGTTTAACCTCATACAGTACTCGTGAAGTTGAGAGAAACTGTCAAATTAGCCGATCTTCAATTTATAGAATATTACGGAAATATAAGTTTCATTCTTACCACATAACGCTAAACTAAGAAGTTAGTGAGTCCGATTACCCTAGGAGATTAGACTTTTGTACGTGGATGATTCAATAGATAAATTTAAATCCTGCCTTCTTGTCCAACGTGTTATTTTCCGACGAAGCAACTTTTCTCAGTACGGGACATCTCAATAGGCATAACATGCATTACTCCAGTAAACCCTCACTGGACAATAGACAATAGACAGTAGACAATTTGTTTTTGTACATTACATTTGATAGATATTATTACAAGGGTAATAATCAAACAAGTACAAAGTCAAATTAATACAACAAAATAATTCTATACTAACTAAAAATTGATTTCAGTAATTAGTTGGCATGCTAAATTGTCAAAAAATTAACTTCTTGTTCAATGTATAATCGACATTGATTATAAATTGGAAAATATTACTAACTATCATTACAAAAAATCATCTAGTGAGTAATATGATTTTACTAATAAAATATCTTTAACAGATGAAATCAATCTTGATGCTGGTAGCTTTTTAAAAGAATCTGGAATTTTATTATACATTTTCAACCCCATATCAAGGATCAAGGATATCAAAGGGGGCAATCAAGGATAAAGTATACCAAACTCAACTAATACACCTGAGGATATGCAGTGGAGGATCCGAGCTGCTTGCAACGCTGTTAGTGAGGCAACAATAACACTTGCACAACGAGCACACAGAGAACGACTGGAAATGTGCATAGAACAACAAGGAAATGTTTTTGAGCATTTGTTGTAAAACAGTTCTTGTTGCTTGAGGTATCACAACACACTGTTCTGTATGTGTCAGAATGTATTTGATTACCACTATTATATTTGTAAAATACATGTTTATTTGTCTTTTTCAATTATGACATTTTCTTGAAGCTTTGCAGCACTAAAATTGAGTAATTTTTGTGAAAACTATTGGCTGTAGCACGCAACCAGTCACATTTAGGTATAAATTACCAAGAACAAAAATGTCTTAAAATCATATGTTCTACCTAAAAACATCATAAAATAAAGGGTGTTCCATAAGAAATATTAAAGTTGTCCGCCATATTGGAAAATGGTGGCCATATTTTATAAATTCAAAACCATCCCGAAAAACATCTTACAAAATCAAGGGGAGTCCCCCATAAGAACTTGGATGTCATATTTATAATTACAAAGTTAGCTATTGGTTCACTTTAGCTGAGACACCCGGAGCTAGTTGAGTACGCAGGTTTGCTGGAGCGGGGGTATTTGTGTTACGACCATGCTCTCGGTTCTGTTGGTGACGGGTTAGCGGGGTTCTACTGTATATGCAAATATATTAAAGATATCAAACAAAAATTGACCAGCCTGATTTTCTTGGTTATATCAGGATATTCAAGGCTGTATGAGAATATATTTTCATTAGTTTGTACACTGTTATCAATAATATAAACTTGAGATGGCCATCCATACGAATTAATTATAAATAACAACCAACATAATGTTGTAAGTGGTACGACGCACATGGAAAATAAAAACATAGATCAGAAACATTACCATTTAGTGGAATAGGTTTTTGCTCTTTAATTGGTTCACATATACAATTATAGTTGAGCTATTTGAAAAGCAACTGTTCTGGAAAATGTGTGTGAGACAGATGCATGAGGAAGTTTGTTCACTCCAGCTGTTTATTGAAGCAGCACACAGCAAGCGTTTGGGGGTTTGAGGCGTCTTATCCATTACGTTTTATTTCACTAGTGACTAATGAAAAAGTTGAACTTTACTAATGAAAATGTGTTCCATCAATTTGGTCAGAGGTTTTGAGATATTAATTTTGGTATAATTTTGACTTTTTGAGTGGAATCTAAATTCTAATGTAATGTAAATGTAACTGAACAAATTTATAACTGATCATTGTTTAGTTCCATTTAGGTTTCAATAATTTTGAGCAGGTCCTATTTAAAACTATTATTTATAAAACTGGGTAGCTTTTGATGTAAAACCTTTTTTTGAGAAAATAACTTGCAAAATTTAACGTTTAACTCAAATAAAATGTAAAAGTCCTTAATTTTAAGCAGAAAAACAAAAACCAGCACCTTAGTTTTTCAAGATTACAGCCACAAATGCTTCTACAAATACCTCATAGCCAGCTACTTGTGGTGGGTGAAAGGGATTTGAAATAATTAGTAACAGTAGAATGCATGGGACAGGGCCACCATTGTTCTATTGTCTGGAGTGAATTCAGATTAGGTTTCACTCTATATAATTAATTGTGAGGTGTTATATGTCTGCTGCTATAAGTAATTGCATGTTACAGACAAATTATACAATTTTTAAAATATGATGCTAATTTTGTACTTTTCTTCAGTATTATTATTCAACATGGGGCAATTAGGAATAGAATAATAAATCAAGATGGTAGATTGGATCATTGTAGACCTCTTATTCCTCTGAAATTTGGACAGTCCATCAACTTATACTTTTTTGATTGAATTTATTTTTATTTTAACACCCTGGTCTTTTCAATGATAGTTGAAGAGTCACAAACATTCACAAACTACAACACCCATAACAAGGACAAATCAGTAATAGACTTTAATTATTTATTGAACTTTGTAATAAATTATGAAAAACCAAATTAACCAGTTTAATGAAAATACTTTAAAAGAGAATTGGCTTTAAAGCAAATTAATATATTCCGTAGCAGAAATTATTTATCTTGAATATGTTAAATTTTAATTTTATAACTCCAATACAGTAGCTTTTTGATCTTTTAGCGAATTTCTCCTATAGGGAAGAAGCTATTACCGTAGGTCTCATGGTAAGACTTAAGCCCGAGACCTTGATAAATTTTTGTTTTGAGGTCCCCAGATGCCAAAAACAATATTAGTTCAAATTTATATATATGTATATATATATATATATATATATATATGTCCGTGAATGCGATAACTTGAGTAAAAATCGTCCAATTTCGATGAAATTTGGCTCAAATGTGTAAAGTGACATTTATCACTTTAAGTTCGAAAACCAGTAAAATCGGACTATGGGAAGTCTATGGGAATCGGACTATCGGTTTATGGGGGTTTTAAATTTTCCAAAAATCAGTTTTTGGCATTTTCCACCCTAAAATGTATAAAACACTTAATTTTCGTTTTAGCCATGTTATAGAGCTTAAAAAAACAAATAATATGGTATTTTGAATTATTAACCTAGGTTAAGTGGTTGCGGAAAAAATCCAAAAAAAAAGATGCTCATAAAATCTCCCATGTTAATCTTATGGAAAAAAGGTTTTTGGATTTTCCTCAGTTAATTTTACTTTAAACTTCACATTTGCTTTTACCAATCACTTCAGCTCCAAAAAACAATCATTTTGGTCTTTAAATTGTGATTCTACGTCCAACCGTTGCAGAGATATTCAAAGTGCTAAACACAGTACGTTGTCCAATGTTATCCTTATGGAGAATAAATAAAATTTGATATCGCGATTATTTATGAATGTATATTGATGAAACTTGGTATGTGGCTTCACGTTGTACTTGTATATTGATATATGCACAACAAATAAATGTTTTTTTTTGGTTGTCCCCGTAGCAGCTAACCTGCATACTCAGCCCTAATGTTATTCTTATAGAGAATAAGTTAAGTTTTTTATCTCCCTTAATTATGAACATAAATTAATAAAACTTGGTAAGTAGCTTCACCTGGTTCAGTTATATTGATAATTGCATAAAACCTCATTTCTTATCTTCCTCGCTGCAGCAAACCTGCGTACTCAGTCCTAATGTTATTCTTATGGGGAATAAATAAAATGTTATAAATCACTTATTTATGAATGTATTTTTGTCAAACTTGGTAATTGGCTTTATGTAGGAGTGAGAATCATATAAATGCATTGGAAATTCGCTGAGTACGCAGGTTTGCTGCGACGGGGGGTATTTAAATGTATATTTAACATTTTGTTAAGTACATTTTTTTAATTTTCTCATCGTTCAGTCCCAAAGGGAAGTATGCAACTTTGGTGGTATATCACAGCTAAATTTTAATCACAAAACTTACATGGTACATATTCTCAAGTTTGTTCCCATACACCATAAATATTCACCTTGGTGCACTCGTTAGACATCAGTACTGTAGTAGAGTTTTGACCTCAGACAATCAACTTCTTACGTGGTCTCTTTGGCACTTTATACTGCAACTATATAGCTCCAAGAGGTTCGATAGCAGTAGAAATATAAAAAATTGTAGTTTATGTACCACCATAAAAAACCACATAGTGTCCAATCAGAGGTATGTAGAGGCCAACAATGTGGGATGTTATTGTCTGCTTCAATCAGGGGCGGATCCAGAGGTCATGTTTGGGGGGGCGGTCACTGAAAGTTACCCCTCCCCCTTCCCCTGGGTGGTCCCTGGTACCCCATAATTTTTGTTTAACTATATGAAATTTTACAATGAATGAAAGTAAGTTAACATAATATATCAATAACCTTGTACTCAAGAAAAAAAGCAATCATAACTTTATAAACAAGCTAAAAGAATTAACTTTAGTTCTACTGCGTCCGACCGTAAATAACAATAAAAAATATTTAGGCATTACACTTTTTTCTACATCATCTGTAGGCATCTAAGAACAATTAAGATGCCTGAATAAAAAATTTATTTTAGTGGTTACCCATGCAAAAAACTATTTACAAAACGTATTTGGAATCTGCTATTACTTAACTATGGTACAATGAAGAATGAGACTGACAACCAAGGTCAACGACTCGAAAAATAAAAATGTCGTTTTCACGATGAAATTAATTTTTGTTTCCTCTTATTTCATTGCCGTACATATAATTCGAGGCACTTTTGCTTCTAGCACAGCCACTGGATATTTATTGCCTAGCAACGGATTACGCGGTTTTACACAACAATTAAAGCTAACCTGTAAACAAAACACAGGTGACATCAAACTACGGTAGGTGTGCGAAATCCAGTAAAAAATAATAATCGAATACAATGGTAGCAACCTTTGCTGAGTGTGGCTAAAATCTACCTCCAAGACTATGTTGAAAACACTGAATTTTCGGTCTGCCAACTGGCGAAACTGCAACAACTTCGCAATACAGTACTCGGGAATATCCATGTTTTTGTAAGACGCTTTTAGGTGAAAGACGTGGATCTAAGTAATGTGTTATATACTAAAATGGAAGTTTAAAATGTCACCTGTCTAATGGTATATATTTTATTCTATTTATCAAACGTTTAGGTGCATTAGTTTGAATTTTAATGGAACAATGTAGACGGGAGCGGCAAAATTTGACTCTCGGGACCGAAAAAAGAAGTTTCGGGAGGCTTTTGCTACTTACATTTTCATTTGGATTTATTCAAAATTTCATTGGATGCTTCATTGTATGCTTGAATAATAAAATAAAACACAATAATTATGAGGTTTGGGGGGGGGCGACTGCCCCTACCGCCCCCCCCCTTGGATCCGTCCCTTCCTATCATCCCACTTCCCCTGTTAATGATCTGTGGAAAAATTAATCTTTTTTTAAATTAGTAAACAATGCTTCCGACTTCATTGTCGACATTGTAAACAACTATTAACTGTTGGGAATAAAACTTGAGGTTATTTGCTACCAAATAGATACCAACCTGGCTAATGTAAATGATGCCATTAACCTTTAACTATTGAGTACCGTACCTGGGGGGCAGAGCTTTGCTCGGGGAAGGCCAGTTTGTTTGTTTGTTTTTTCAGATGACTTGGAGTAATATTTCACCACTTTTCCCAACTTATTATCAGATTTGTATAGCTTATTTGCCCCTTTTATGTATTTTTAAGGTCACTCAAGTTGTTATTTATAGCTCAATGTCCCTTTGCTTTACAGTACAGTATTTCGGATATGACTGCTCTATATATGCAATAATCACTCAACAGTTTTAGTCCCTGCTCTTAGGAAACCACATGTTCACAATTATAAACAACACTAGTATTACATTGACAGTTCCCTGGTTGATTATGAACAGTTTGTTACAATTCTTTTGTTTTGATTTTAAGCTCCATAAGCACAATATTAATTATTGTAACTTTTAATTTTAGTTTTTTTTAATTTTTTAAGGGGATAAGACCTGTCTAGAACTTATTTTTTTACCTGAAATTAGTTATTTCCATCATTTGGAGGAAATCGTTGGAGCCATTTTAGAGATCAGAGTTGCAAGCAAGCAAGCAAGCACGCACCATGGCACGCACGGACGCAAAAGCAAGCAAACTTTACTAATATTAGAGTAGAGCCTAGGGAGTAGAGCCTAGTATTAGCCTAGGGGGGGTAATATTAGGTAGTATTACCTAGGGGGCTGAGCTTTGCTCGGGGGAAGGCCTGTCAGTTCGTTTAGGTGACTTGGAGTAATATTTCACCACTTCCCCCTACTGATAATCAGATTTGTTTAACTCATTTGCCTCTTTTATACATTTTTAAGGTCACTCCAGTTGTTACTTATAGCTCAATGTCCCTTTGATTTATTTTACTACTCTATATATGTAATCTTCACTCAGCAGCTTTAATCACTGATCTTAGGAAACCACATTTCAACAATTATAAACAATACCCCGTCGCAGCAAACCTACGTACTCAGCGAATTTCCAATGCATATATATGGGTATCACTACTACCTAGAGCCACTTACCAAGTTACATAAAAATACATTCATTAACCCTTTGAGTGCCAGAGTTTTTCGGTCGTCATATCCCTAGAGTGCCAGAGTTTTTAACAGAGTATATCCAAAAAGTGCCAGGCACAAAATCAACATTTTGCAAGGGTTTGCAAAAAAATTATTAAATTGTTATTTGGTAAGATATTATTATGAAACTTTTTTTGTTTTGTAAGTTTAAAGTTAAGCTATAATATTATGCACATATCTAATATTTAAAAAATAAAAAATAAAAAATTTGAATACATATATGCATGTGGGAAATTTCTTTTAATTTTTTTTATTTGTTTCAGGTAAATAAACATTGTTCAAATATAAGATTTTCACCAAATAACTACTAGATTTATAGAGGACATGTTTCCCAAAATATTTCCTGAAAGTTTCATCAAATTTGGGCTGTAGGCGGACGAGTTATTACCATAAATGTAAAAAAATATAAAAACGGTAAATTAGTACACAAGACAGTAGCCTAACTTTATTCAAGGGGTTAAGTTTTATTACAATATTATTTCATAAAGCAAACTAACTAGGCCTCGTATATTTATGGAGTATATGTTTACCTGAACATATCCTGGAAATGTCCTGGAAGAAATAATAAAAAGTAATGACGTAAGAAAAATTTTCTATAACAACGATACACAAAATCAACATTTTGCAAGGGTTTTGTACATAAAATCAATAACTTTTTTATTTGGTAAGATATTATTATGAAACTTTTTTTGTTTTGTAAGTTTAAAGTTTAGCTATAATATTATGCACATATATAATATCTAAAAAATAAAAAAATAAAATAATTTGAATAGGTACATATTATACATGCGGGAAATTTTTCATATTTTTTTTCAGATAAATAAACATTGTTCAAATATAAGATTTTCACCAAATAACTACTAGATTTATAGAGCTAGAAACTATCCTGGAAATCACCTGAAAGAAATAATAAAAAGTAATGACATAAGAAAAATTTTCTATAACAACGATATATCGTTGCAATGTATTTATCGGTAAGACCACCGACGACGATATATCGTTGTGAAGTATTTTTCGGATGTTCAGTGCACAACGATATATCGTTGCGTGGCACTCAAAGGGTTAATAAGTAATAATATAGCATTTTATTTATTCTCTATAAGAATAACATTATAATTGAGTACGCAGGTTTGCTGCAACACGGAAGATAAGAAATGTGTTTTTTTGCAATTATCAATATAACTTGACCAGGTGAAGCTACATACCAAGTTTGATTAATTTAGGTTCATAATTAAGGGAGATACAAAACTTTACTTGTTCTCCATATGAATAACATGGGGACCGAGTATGCAGGTTTGCTGCTACCGGGAAAAATCAACAAACACCATTTTTTTGTGTTAATATCAATATACCACAACTAGTTGATGCCACATACCAAGTTTCATCAATATACATACATAAATAATCAAAATATAACATTTTATTTATTCTCCATAAGGATAACATTGGACAACGTACTGTGTTTAGCACTATGAATATCACTGCATCGGTTGGACGTAAAACACCAAAATGATTGTTTTGTAGAGCTAAACTGATTGGTAAAAAAATGTGGTGTTTTTAGTGAAATTATCTTAGGAAAATCTAAAAACCGTATTTGGGAGTACGGTTTTAGCGAATTTCCCCTATAGGGAAGAAGCTATTACCGTAGTCGGCATGGTAAGACCTAGGCCCGGGACCATGATAACTTTTCGTTTTGAGGTCCCCAGACTCCAAAAACACCATTCGTTCGAAACTGTATATATATATATATATCGGATAATTTTTACGAGAGTTAACGTGCTCACGGACACACACATATATATATATATGTGTGTCCGTGAGCACGTTAACTCTCGAAAAAATTATCCGATTTTGATGAAATTTGGTATGAACGTGTAAAGCAACATTTATGACTTTAAGTTCGAAAACCAGCCAGATCGCTCTATCCGAAGGGGTATTTTGGGGGGGGGGGTTTTGTACCCCAAAAATGGGTTTTTTGAATTTCTTACATATAATTTTGGTAATAGTCAAATTTTATTTTTTCCCATTAGATTCAGCTTAAAAAAACACACAATTTGGTATTTTGATTATTTCTCTACGTCAATTGGTTACCGAGATATTGAAAGTGCTAAACACAGTACGTTGTCTAATGTTATTCTTATGGAGAAAAATACAAATTTTATATCTCGCTTATTTATGAACGTATACTGACGAAACTTGGTATACGGCTTCATCTGGTTGTGGACCATTGATATTTGCTCAAAAAAAAATTTTTTACCCAAGGCTCCTGTAGCAGCAAACCTGCGTACTCAGCCCCATGTTATTCTTATGGAGAATAAGTAACGTGTTATCTGCCTTCATTATGAAAATAAATTAATGAAATTTGGTATGTGGCTTTACCTACATGAGTTATATTGATATTTGTATAAAAGCCCATTTTTTGTGTTCCTTGCTCCAGCAAACCTGCATACTCAGCTGCCATGTTATTCTTATGGAGAATAATTAAAATGTCATAAATCGTTTATTTATCAATGTATACTGATGAAACTTGGTATGTGGCTTTATGTGGTATTAATATACATATATATGCATTGGAAATTAGCTGAGTACGCAGGTTTGCTGCTACGGGGGTATTTAGATTTTCCTAAGATAATTTCACTAAAAACACCACACTTTTTTTACCAATCAGTTTAGCTCTAAATCAGTTTAGCGTCAAAAAATGTGTCTATAAAATTACCCATGTTAATCTTATGGGAGATTAACATGGGTAATTTTATAGACACATTTTTTGACTTTTCTCCACAACCACTAAACCTAGCTTAATGATTCAAAATATAAAATTGTTTGTTTTTTTAAGCTCTATAAAATGGCTATAACCAAAATCTAGTATTTTTAAAATTTTAGGGTAAAAAGTTCAAAAAACTGATTTTTGGAAAATTCTAAACCCCATAAAACCCCCTTCCCATAGACCGATTGATCTGGTTTTCGAACTTAAAGCCATAAACGTTACTCTCCACATTTGTGCCAAATATCTTCAAAATCGGGCGCTTCTTTCAAAAGTTATCACGGTAACGGACACACACACATATATGTGTAATTTGAACGAATAGTGTTTTTGGCATCTGGGGACCTCATAACAAAAAGTTATCATGGTCTCGGTCTTAGGTCTTACCATGCACCTACGGTAATAGCTCCTTGCCTATAGGGGAAATTCGCTAAAAATGTATTACTTTGACAGTTCCCTGATTGATTATGAACAGCTGATACAATTCTTTTGTTTTGATTTTTAACTCCATAAGCCGAATGTTAATTTTTAACTTTTCAATTTAGTTGTTGAACATTATTTGATTTTTTCTGGGGATGAGACCTGTCTAGAACATATTTTTATACCAAAACTTTGTTATTTCCAAAATTTGAAGGAAATCCTCAGAGCGGTTTTCGAGATAATCATGCACCCAACCAATCAATCAAGCAAATATTGCTCATATAAGAGTATAGGAGTACCTGGGGGCCGAGCTTTGCTCGGGGGAAGGCCATTCAGTTTGTTTAGATGACTGGGAATAATATTTCACCACTTCCACCTACTGATAATTAGATTTGTATAACTCATTTGGCTCTTTTCTACATTTTTAAGGTCACTCCAGTTGTCATTTATAGCTCAATGTCCCTTTGATTTATTTTAATATTCTATATATGTAATCTTCACTTAAATCTTCTAATCTCTGCTCTCCTGGTTTATTATGAACAACTGATACAATTCTTTTGTTTTGATTTTTAACTCCATAAGCCCAATGTTAATTTTTTAACTTTCAATTTAGTTTTTTAACATTATTTGATTTTTACTGGGGATGTCTAGAACATATTTTTATACCAGAAGTTAGTTATTTCCAAAATTTTAAGGAAATCCTTGGAGCCGTTTTCGAGATAATTGTGCAACCAACCAACCAATCTAGCAAACATTGCTCGTATAAGAGTATAGGAGATTATGAAGTTGTATACATATTTTTGGGACATGGTGTATTTCGATTTTAAAATCTTGACTATTAGCTAGATTTTGTGTAATTGAGACTTTGCCTATGCTTTTATGTATATTACCAAATCCAGCTGCTCAAACTTGTGCAGTTAAAATTGTATTGCCATTAGAGATGTTAGCTTAAAACAGGTGATCTGCCTTCTATACTGTATTTTGTTACTTTGAGCTGTCAAATGCTTAATTTCAATGGTACTGTTCTTCCATAAGATTAACATTGCAACTTTTGACTAAGAATGAACGTGAATTCTGAGGAAAATTAGCAAATCTACGCATAATCTCCTTCAATTTGACACATAAATCTTGAAAATCAGTTCAGTACACTGAAAATTTAGCATTTCAACCATGCTAAATACAAGAGATATCATCATCATCATCTTATTAAATACCCCCGTCGCAGCAAATCTGCGTACTCAGTGAATTTCTAATGCATAATATATGTCTTAATACCATATGAAGCCACATACCAAGTTTCATAAAAATATATTCACATATAAGCGATATATACAATTTTAATTATTCTCCATAAGAGTAACATTGGTGATGAGTACGTAGATTTGCTGAAACAAGGAACACAAACAATTGTTTTTAATGCAAATATAAATAGTATTTAACTAGGTGAAGCCACATACCAAGTTTCACCAATATTAAATCATAAGTAAGCCCTATATAACATTTTAATTATTCTCTATAAGAATAACATGGGAGCTGAGTAAGCAGGTTTGCTGCAACAAGGAACTAAAAAAATGGGTTTTATGCAAATATTAATATAACTCAACAAGGTGAAGCCACATACCAAGTTTTATTAATTTATGTTCATAATTAAGGGAGTCATTACATTTTACTTATTCTCTATAAGAATAACATGGGGGCTGAGTTCGCAGGTTCGCTGCTACGGGGATTATCAACAAAAAATAAATTTTTTGTGCAAATATCTATATACCAGTACTACATGATGCCACATGCCAAGTTTCATCAATATACATTCTTTAATAATGGAGATATCAAATTTTATTTATTCTCTATAAGGATAACATTGGACAACGTACTGTGTTTAGCACTTTGAATATCTCTGCAATGGTTGGTTGTAGAATCACAATTTAAACACCAAAATGATTGTTTTGTGGAGCTGAGTTGATTGGTAAAAGCAAATGTGAAGTTTACATTAAAATTAACTTAGGAAAAGCCAAAAACCTTTTTCCCAGAAGATTAACATATAGGAGATTTTATGAGCAGGTTTTTTTGGATTTTCTCCGCAACCACTTAACCTAGCTTAATAATTCAAAATACCATATTATTTGTTTTTTTTAAAACTCTATAACATGGTCCAAACCAAAATTAAGGGGCGGTTCACGAGTTCGGGTTTAGCTAGTCCGCGTCTATCGTTAGTCCCGGCCCATCATAGACCGCAGCTTAAAAACTGACTTCAGGAGTCCGCGCCTAAACTGCTTAAGCTCGAGTTTACGTTAGGCCGAGTCTAACTAAGACAGGCCTAATGGACAGGGAATCGTGGGGAATTCATGTCGTAAGGTTGGCAGTAGCCGGAAAATAACATATGCTCACAACAAAAGTTTGTAGTCGTCAGATTTGATTTGTGGTTAATGTATTGTTGTTTTTTAGTGCTGGCCCGACGTGAAATTGTTTAAATTCATTGTGTTTGAGTTGTGAGTGCCGCTTTGATATAATTTGCTGTATATTTGTTATTTTAAATAATACTCTGAACGATGACTGACACAAAAAGCAAAAAACCACGCAGTGTAAACTTTTCACAAAAAGAGTTGGGTTGTGTTAAATCTCTCGTGCTTGAAAACCCAATTATAGAAACAAAGCTACACGACCAAAAAACAGAAAAGATTAGGAAAGCGGCCTGGGAGGCGATAAAGGATAAGTTTAACTCTGATCCCTTAAATAATAGGCGCACAATACAGCAGTTGAAAGGGGCGTGGAAGCGATTGAAAAGTATTTACAAATCTCAAAAAGCTGCAGAGAGGCGTAGTAGGTTTAAAACTGGGGGAGGGCCTCAATCTCCACCACCAGAGGATGACGGAGAAATGGATGAAATCTTCAGCGAGCAGACGCCCCTGGAAAATATTCCAGACGACGACGATGATTACACCGGTGAGTTAAATAGGTTACATATCATTCTTTATGAAATGAATTCAAACTAATAACTTGTTATCGATATTAGTTTATTTTGTAACAGTAGGACGGATGGTAATTGCGTGTGAATCTCTTCTTGTTGATTACTAATTTATTAGAACATAATTAAACGTTAAATTACTGATTAATTTAAATTTAATATAAAGGTAATTATAACACATTTTTAATTACATTTGTTACTATAGTATTTACTGTTTTCCTTTTGGTGTCACACTTGAGGGATTAGAAAACACATTTACCTAACGGACGGAGCAGCTGCGTTTGTATGATTACTGTGTGCAATGCCACATATGCGGCGGCAAAAGGAGCTAACTATAATTTTTTTTTTCAAAATATACGTTAGACTAATGGTGATTTCATTTTTTTTAGACGACATTGTGGAAAATGGTATAAATGTGCCAAAGATGGAAACTCCAGTATACCTGGACGCCCCTTCAACAACTGCAACTCCAAGGGCTACCACTCCGTCAGCGACAACGCACGAGGTTGGGGAACATTCAAGGAAAAAAACGAATAAGAAAGTAGTAACGTTTGCCCAAGAATTTCACAAAAAAAGGATGGAGTATTTGAAGTTGGAGCACGAGCTGAAAATGCAGGTGTTGGAAGAGGAGAGAAGTTATTGGCAAATTATGAAACGAAACTCTCTCCAAGCTTCAATATCTGTGTCAGGAAGCATGGATAATTCTGTAGAAAAGACTTACCAGCTATTCAGTGAAGACCTTAATTAAGCCATAGCTAGTTAAGAAAACACAAAACTTGTTTCACTTTACTATCGTTTTTAAAACATATTGTTTACATATGTAGGCCTTTCTAAAATGTTGATATTAAGTTGAAAAAGTTTAGCCTGTATGATTTGTATTATAAATCAGGAATTTTTTTTGGTGATAAATGTTTATTGCGATGGTTTTCTTTTAACTTTAAAAAATATATTTATTACAATTACTTTAATTTTATATTTAACTTTACTAAAGACTTTTCCAAAGCGTTTTGCTTGAAATAAAATAGGTTTTAAAATATAACATATTATTAATTATTAATCATGAGGTAAACAATAATTAACTAACATATAAGTAAAATTGCAAAGGTTTTTATTGATTACCATGTATTCTTGAGGACAGTACGATGAAAATTAACATTTATCAAAATTAATATAAAAAATGAATATACAAATATAGAAAACGTGACATGGGATCTCATTTTTTATCCCAACTTTGATTCTTATAATCATATCTTTAGTCCTGAAATGCCACTTCTTTAGTTCGAGAAATGTCGTCGGATAATGTCATTCCGCGACAATATGCCCTCTTGGAGGTCCCCTGGACGAGGTTGGTCATTGTCGAAATCATCGGGGAAAAGTTCTTGTTCTTCGGCGAGCGGCTCCAAGGCATCTTCCCATTGCCCCCTCCGTAGACCAAAGTTGTGTAGCACAGCACAAGCAACTATTATAATACAACAACGGCGAGGACGAAACCGCAAAGTGTTATTGTCATGAAGGCATCTGAAAGAAAAATATTATTAAATAAAAACACTAACTTTGATCATAAGTCTTGAAAGTTTGAACTACAACAGTTTTATATCACAAATTTTAGATTAAGTGTTTTAAAAATTGTAGGGTAAAAAATGCAAAAAACTGATTTTTGGAAAATTTAAAACCCCCATAAACCCCCCTTCCCATGGTCCGATTTTGCTGGTTTTCGAACTTAAAGTCATGAATGTCATTTTACACATTTGAGCAATATTTCATCGAAATCGGACGTTTTTTACTCAAGTTATCGCATTCACGGACACACACACACATATATATATATAAATTTGAATGAATCGTGTTTTAGTCATCTGGGGACCTCAAAAAAAAAAGTTGTCATGGTCTCGGGCTTAAGTCTTACCATGAGACCTACGGTAATAGCTTCTTCCCTATAGGGGAAATTCGCTAAAAATAAGGCAATTTTTGTGAACAGGCTACCAACAAAACTATTAGGTTTAAAATCATGATTGATGTGTTATTTGAAAGCCCTTGGCATCTACATATGCCTTTTGGGAGTTTGGAAGACGTCCACCTTATTCAGGCCTCTGCCCCCTGGGCTTTATAAGGTTCCAATGTTAACTTATGGAAGAATAGAAATAAATGTAATTGAATATTTAGCACATTCACTGCGTTACAGCATATTTGTATCTGATTACGGTGGTGGTTACAAGAACTATGGATCTCGTTTGGTGTGATTACCGCTGTCCGATACGAGACCTTGAGATCTCGTTGCCGCAGAGGATCTTTTGCGCATCATAACTTTGAAACGAATAGAAACAGAGCACTCTGTGGTGTATTTTGTAAACTAGCACATTTTTGCTAACCTACAGCCTGCTCAGGATTTGAATATGACACAATAGTACGAGGCACCGAGATCTCGTACTGCACATTTACGAGAAAAAAACACACAACAAATCAATTTAGGTTATTGCAATAACAACAAACAACTTTTGGCGCAATGTTGTGAACAGAATGTACTCAAGAGCTCCAAGCAGCGCTCTGAGCAAATAAGCTTTCTTGCAAGATCCGGGGGTCTCGTGTCGTATAAAAGTAATTATTTATTACTTCAGTGCGTTACGAGATCTGTAGATCTCGTTTGCTGTCATGGTTACCAATCAATCCAGCAACCAAGCTTTATGGACTATATATTATTTCTTATATTCCCTAGGTCAATTTACATAGAATTATCTACACCATATCTGAGGGAAGAATATCATATTATGCGACCACACCAAATATAGGTTATGGTACGAGACCTCAGGACCTCGTGACGCAGTGATCAAGTTAACAGCAGCTGTTGATAATAACAAACAGTACAGAAACAAGATCAGCTCTGTTTTAAGAAAAATTATGGAATAACATCTCCATTTAAACCAATTAGACGCATGAGCTGTAAATTCCCAAATGAAAAAATATTGCTCAAATTCAGACAGTTGGATTTGCTAGTGACAACTAAACAAATAATTTTCATCTTAGGAGAAAATTATTCATCTCCTACTCCCCTATCTCTTAATTGGTAAAATGGATCTCCATGCAATAAAGAAAAATATTGTTTGTAAAAGTTGATTTGTTAAAAATATAACAAACAGCAACAACGTACCGTATATAAAACAATATCTACCATGGAAAGGTAAGTTATGAGAAGAGTGTAACATAAACAACAACCTCTTCAGGAAGTTTGCTTCAATTTGAGACACTGCCGTGAAATGTGTACAAAGAGAGTAGGCCTGACAAGTATCCTTAATCAACATAAGTGGTCTCTGCGTAACATTACATTACATTTCATCCCTACTTGTTTCCTTCATGTTACATCCCAGAAATTTTTTGGAATGGAGAATGTCTTAGAATTTCCACTTTAAATGTTACCATACATAAAACGAATATTGGGCATAGAATAGTCTGGATCCCCTCTAATTTTGTTATTATATTAAAATAAACAAGTAACATTGGTAGTGGTATTTGTTTGAAGATAAGTAAGAGTCTTTTAAAGTTGTTGAAAATTTAAAGTGCCCCAAAATGGGAGGTTTGATGGGAAACTCAACCTTTTTTAAATGATACCCCTTCAAGTGACCTCTTGTTTTAAAGAGCTCTAAAAATAGTTGTTAGTAAGATCCAAGCTAAAAAATTATGCCCTCAAAGATTTAAGACTAGCTGACGTACCCGTTCTTCGCACAGGGGTTTTCTTTACCAGTTCTTTAGTCAATGCAATTTGCATTTTAGTTAGCTTGAAACAGCTGTTCTTGCTTCTGCTCCTGCTCTTTAACCTGTCAAATAGAAGTATCCACAGCTGTTCACTTTACAGTTTCTGAATGTTTACTTTATTCTGAAATGTAAACATTGAAACTTAGGATGGTCACGGGGCGTAGCCCGAGTGGATTTTAAGGAAGTGAATAGGCCTATGTGTTGCATGGGTTCAAGAACTACCTATGTGTAAAGTTTCAGCCCAGTCGGTTCAGTAATTTTTGCGTTCACCCGGAACATCAGACAGACAGACAGACAGAAACCACCTCTTCTTTATAATATTACTAGTAGTATGTACCCGTTCTTCGCACGGGTTAGAAAGGTAAGTTATCTTGAAACATCTGTTTTTGCTTATGCTCTTTTTAAGCTGTCAAATGGAAGTGTCCTCAGCTGTTCGCATTACAGTTTCTGAATGTTTACTTTATTCTGAAATGTAAACATTGAAACTTAGGACGTTCACGGGGCGTAGCCCGAGGGGATTTTAAGGAAGTGAATAGGCCTATGTGTTGCATAGGTTCAAGATATACCTATGTGTAAAGTTTCAGCCCAGTCGGTTCAGTAGTTTTTGCGTTCACCTGGAACATCAGACAGACAGACAGACAGAAACCACCTCTTCTTTATAATATTATAGATAGATACTATTTTCATTTCAATTTAACCTTAACCATTTTTGGTTAGGAAAGAGGTAGAGACATTTTTCTTGTTTTCAACATTTACAGAGCTTATTGTTAGAGTAATTAAAAATTAAATAATTGAAGAAGGTTTCCATTTTAAAATGTTGACTCACCTCTAAATTCCTTAATTTTTAAGGGACACTTAAACTTTTAAATCTCGACAAAAGATGATGCTCCACATGCTAATACCACTACTGTACCCAAGGATGTTTCTGAGTTTTAATATTAGAGACGAGGGAATGATTGAGCTTACACCCAGTCTGAGGTTATTGGTACTCAGTTATTATTGAGAAGATTATATTATAAATTTCAATGGTTTTACTGTTAGTTCTCATTTTGGGACTTCAGTTAGTTGTGTTGTAGTCAGCAGACGGTCAGTCCTTACAAAACAATCTGCTGGCTACAAAACAATTAGCGTATATATCTGCCTATCATATTTCAGTTCATAGATGGATATATCCGCCAGTTTATGGAAAAAAACATTAGTAACGTTTAAATGTCATAAAATATTTTGCACAAAAGAAAATAACATTACATTTTTATTTTGGTTGTAACTGAATTGCATAAGAACTTATTTATTAAAAATAAAAGAATGATACTGTAACAATATTTATTTATTGTTATAAAAATATCAGTTATGATTAATTTATTAATATCATTTTGGGGCAAAACGATTTTTTGTAGCAAATATTTTCAATCTTAAAAATGATATGACAACAAAATATTAAAATTGTAGCTATATTTTTAAGCTATTGGTTTAAGCTACACTTCACATTTATTTATGACCATTTAAAAATAATGCGGCCTCTCAAAATTATACCCACTGCCCCAGACTGGAACATTTATGAACCAATTTATGACCAATGGATAAGCTAAATAACAGACTTGAGTGTTACTTATACTTAGTGACTATAGAAGACTCCTAGCAATAGAACTAAACTCCCTTCCAGTGACGTCAACAACACGAATGGACAAAACACTCTAAGCTCTCAGAAGTGGCTTTGCGGATGTAAGTTTACCATAATCTTATTGAAGCATTTCTCTTTACATAAACCGCCTTTAAGGAACTTTCAAAGGGGAAACCAAGCATTAAATTTTAATTAGTAAAGCCCAATTTGCTTTGTGACTTTAATATCTAGATTACATCCTGGTTTTAATATCATTGTCTTTGATCTTACTCAATCCTTAGTGTTATGATATGGGTATTTGTAAGTTTAAACTGAGAGCTAAGAATAGTTTGACCTGTGTAGTTTAAAATATTGTTTTCAATCAAAAACTCATAACCTAATTAGCAAATTAACTAGTAAGTATATTTTAGCGAATTTCCCCTATAGGGAAGAATTAGCGAATTTCCCCTATAGGGAAGAAGCTATTACCGTAGGTCTCATGGTAAGACTTAAGCCCGAGACCATGATAAATTTTTGTTTTGAGGTCCCCAGATGCCAAAAACACTAATCGTTCAAATTTATATATATGTATATATATAATATTAACATTTTTAAAAAATTATCAGCAGCCCTAATCAGTCAGAAATATTCAATATATATATATATATATAAATCCGCTAACACGATAACTTGAGTAAAAAACGTCCAATTTCGATGAAATTTGGCTCAAATGTGTAAAATGGCATTCATGACTTTAAGTTCGAAAACCATAAAAATCGGACCATAGGAAGGGGGGTTTATGGGGGTTTTAAATTTTCCAAAAATCAGTTTTTTGCACTTTTCACCCTAAAATGTTTAAAACACTCAATTTTAGTATTTAGCATCTTATAGAGCTTAAAAAAACAAATAATTTAGTATTTTAAATTATTAACCTAGGTTGAGTGGTTGCGGAGAAAATCCAAAAAAACCTGCTCATAAAATCTCCCATGTTAATTATGGGAAAAAGGTTTTTGGCTTTTCCTCAGTTCATTTTAATGTAAACTTTACATTTGCTTTTACCAATAAATTCAGCTCTATAAAAAAATAATTTTGGTGTTTAAAATGTGATTCTACGTCCAACCGTTGCAGAGATATTCAAAGTGCTAAACAAAGTAGCCTACGTTGTCCAATGTTATCCTTATGGAGAATAAATAAAATTTGATATCTCGATTATTTATGAATGTAGATTGATGAAACTTGGTATGTGGCTCAACGTAGTACTGGTATATTGATATTTGCACAAACAATTGATTTTTTGTTCAATATACCAGTAGCAGCAAACCTGCTTACTCAGCCCTAATGTTATTCTTATGGAGAATAAGTAAAGTTTTATATCTCTCTCTTAATTATTAACATAAATTAATAAAAATTAGTATGTAGCTTCACCTGGATGTGTTAAATTGATAATTGCATAAAAACACGTTTTTTGTGTTCCTTGTTGCAGCAAACCTGCGTACTCAGTCCTATGTTATTCTTATGGAGAATAAATAAAATGCTATAGAGATCTCTTACTTATTAATGTATTTTTTAAAACTTGGTAAGTGGCTTTATGTGGTAGTGAGAAACATATAAATTCATTGGAAATTCGCTGAGTACGCAGGTTTGCTGCGACGGGGGTATTTTAGCATTCAGCATATAGTTAAAAACGATTTTGGAATTGAAAAAGCATTTCAAAACATGATCTCAAAGTATTTCCTTTTATTAAATTTAATTATAAATACAAGAGGATTAATTTTTCTATATAATAATAGTGTGTACAAGGCAACGTGTAACCACCTATTTCAAGTATACTACTAAACACAGAGAGGCCAGGTTGGTGTCAAAAGATTTCCCTTAGTCCAAGGATGATGACAAAAAATTACGATATCCTATATTTATTTAGTTATAAGTTTGTAATTCACAGAAAACACTGTTTTTTTGCCTTTTTTCGACATCCCCATGCATAAGGAATGTGTATCCACCTATTCAGAGCTAACTACTGAACGTAGAGAGGTCAGTTTGGTGTCAAAAGATGCCCTTTAGTCCCAGGATGATGAAAAAATACTATGTCCTACATTTATTTAGTTAAAAGTTTGTAATTTGCAAAAGACACTGTTTCTTTTGGTCATATTTCATTTGCAATCATTTTGTTTCCCACGTGTTCCCTACTTTGCATCCAAATTCAATACAACAGGGTTTTTTTTTAACATACATACTTTATTTACAATCTGTTTAGTTACAAAACAATAAGCAAATGTGATAAATTTACAAAGGCATGCGTTAGTATTTGTCCAGCAACAAATCGAACAAAATAAAAATATATTTAAAATATGTTTTGAACCGTGATGTCAAATCCAGGACACTATGGCGTTTTAGTCTGTAGATGTGGTCACTGTTGTCCAGAAGGTTCACTGCAAGGTGATTATGATGACTGTCTAATTTTGTAAGATATTTTACAGTGAAGCGTTCTATTTCTTCCACTACAAAAGGTATACAAGTGTCTTTATGAAGAGTGAGGTTGCTGACGTACCAAGGGGCTTGAAGTACTGCTCGTATCACTTTAGATTGAAATGATTGCTGAATGATTGCTTTAGCTTTAGATTGCTGAATTATGTTTATGTTGGAGATGCTGGTAGTTCCCCACAGTTGTATACCATAAGTCCAAATTGGTTTTAGAATCACTTTGTAGAGTAAAATTTTGTTTTCATTTGACAGTTTTGAGTTTTTGTGAAGAAGCCAGGATAATTTTCTGTACTGTAAATTTAGATTCAATAGTTTATTCCAAATGCGAGATTTCAATGTTAGTCTTCTGTCTAAGTGCATTCCTAGATATTTTACTTCGGTTACTTGAGGTAGAACAACATTGTTTAAATAAACAGGAGGGCAAGTATCGGTTTTCAGGGTAAATGTTATTTGAGCTGATTTACCTTCATTGAAATTTATCTGCCACCTCTTCAGCCAGTCTGATATACAGTTTAAGCTTCTTTGAAGTATTGTTGTGGCAGTCCCTGCATTATGATGGGAGACTAGTATGGCTGAATAATCTGCAAAAGTAGCAGTATTCGTTCCATCGCTTATTGGGAGATCTGCAGTGTATAGCACATACAGGACAGGACCTAGCACACTACCTTGAGGTACTCCTGACTCTACTGTGTGGAAACCTGATAGGACGTCTTTAAGTTTTATTTGAAAAAAATCTTTTGCTTAAGTACAACCGAAGAATATTGTAAAGTGTACGTGGAAGCATTTTCTTAATTTTATACAATAAGCCTTTGTGCCACACCTTGTCAAATGCTTGAATTACATCCAAGAACGCAGCTGTGCTGTATTGCTTCTTCTCCAAGTCTTGATCAATCAAATTAGCAACTCGGTGGACTTGCTCAACTGTAAAGTGCTGTCTCCGAAACCCAAATTGGTGATTAGGAATTAAGTCTCTTTCGTAAATTATTGTCAGTAATCGTTTTAAGAGAACTTTTTCAAAAACCTTTGATATTACAGGAAGGAGACTTATTGGCCGGCCTATAAGACCTTGGTGAGAAGGTTTCCCAGGCTTTTGTATCACAACAATTAGGGAAATTTTCCATTGGGTCGGGAAGTATTCTAATCTTAAAATGGCATTGAAAATAAAAGTTAACAATAAATACGCTTTACCAGGAAGTTCTTTAAGCACCTTACCAGTTATTAAATCGTAGTCGGGAGATTTTCTCGGGTTTAGTTCGTTCTTAATGATTGATTTTAAAAGTTAACAATAAATACACTTTACCAGGAAGTTCTTTAAGCACCTTACCAGTTATTAAATCGTAGTCGGGAGATTTTCTCGGGTTTAGTTCGTTCTTAATGATTGATTTTATTTCATTTGTGGTAACAGGCTGAATTGGCAGGTCCATTTGAGTTGGGGCTTCAAGTAACTCGTCAATTTCGTGACTGATATCAATGCCAGTGTCATTTGGCTGAAAAACTTTTTCAAAATGCCTAGATAAAACTTCACTTTTTTCTTTTGTACTTTTTGCCCAGAGCCGTCTGCCTTCAAAATAGGAGGGATCGGGGTTTTCGGCTGTTTGAAATGTTTAGTAGCTTTCCACAATGAGTAGTTGGTCGCTTCTGTTGGAGATAGATTTTCTGTAAAATCTCTAAACCAATCATTTTTGAGTTGTTTCAACATAGCGGTGAGCAGTGGCGGATTTAGAAAAACAAAAAAGCCTGTGGCTATAGGGGCTGTAGCCCAGGGCGGCAAATTTACAGATAATTAATAAGTTGTTTACAAAAGAAATGTTGAAACGAGGAACATTTTGACGAAAACGGACGACAATGACGGTGTGCCGCCCTTTTAAAGTTAAAGGTAGTAACCAGAGACTAATGTATAACGCTTGCAGTCCCTCACACTGCAGTTCCTTAAAGCAGTCATAATGCATTTGTCATTCATCCGTACTAGCGACAAGACGATAGTAGAGGAGAACTAGGGGTTTAACCCCACAATCGGCGCTTTTTTCCCATGTTATTCTTATGGGGATCAGTTTTTGGACCGACGCCCGATCCTACCCTACACAAATTTTCTTTTTGGCCAGTACCCTAGCCTTAAATACATTTTCCCCATATATTTTTAAAATTTACATTCATTTTAATACATCCTTTGCAGAAATCCACGAGTTAAAAAATAACTCCACACTAAATAAACAACACATGTAAACAACTTAGAAGTGCACTCGGTTATCGCCACAAGCACGACAATCAACCTTGAGGGAGATTCTGCAAGATCGGCACCAAGGACACAGCGACCGATGCATAGTAACCGATGCGTAATTTTACAAATTAATTTTGTGAATTGTCGGCTATATAAAGAGCTGCTGCAGGCTAGGGTCCTCACTTCATATCCTACAGCCCCAGCACCAACAAGACCTTCAGTGTTGCAGATTTTAACTTAAAATTTAGTGGTTAAAATAATTTCGGCTAAAATATGCTTTTTTTTTACTCTGGACTTAGAAAAATTTAGTGGTTAAAATGATTTCGGCTAAAATATGCTTTTTTTTACTCTGGACTTAGAAAAATTTAGTGGTTAAAATAATTTCGGCTAAAATATACTTTTTTTACTCTGGACTTAGAAAAATTCAGTACTTAGAATAATTTCGGCTAAAATATGCTTTTTTTACTCTGGACTTAGAAAAATTTAGTGGTTAAAATAATTTCGGCTAAAATATGCTTTTTTTACTCTGGACTTAGAAAAATTTAGTGGTTAAAATAATTTCGGCTAAAATATGCTTTTTTTACTCTGGACTTAGAAAAATTTAGAGTGGTTCTTATCACTAATGACTTAAATAATAACTTATGAATTAAGAACTTTGAAGATGAAAGGGAATCGTTATTTTTGAAAACATTTTCATTTTTGATTAAAATAGCTTAACTTTTGATAATTACTTTTGTTATTTATTTTTTTTATTTTACTTTAACTACTTTTTATATTGGACTTTTGGAATTGTTATTACATGCTCTTTGACTTGGGTGTTTTTTAGTATCTTCAAAAACACCGCGGGGAGCGGAAGCACCGGGGAAGCAGAGCGGTACAGGATGCAAAAAATGCAATTTTCGAAAATTGCATATATCTCGAAAACGGTAAGAGATATCGAAAAAATAACGAAATTTTTAAAAATACCTATGAAATAGGTTTCGGGGGTTCCCCACCCATTCCAGGTTTCAAAAATTTTTTTGACCCCTTTTGGTCCAAAATTTTTTTTGACCTTTGGCCTTTAATTATATCTCCGTTATTTAAGGAGCTATTGGGTTGAAATTTGGTATATAGGTGCATATAGATGTGAAACATTGTTTGGTAAAGAAAATTATCAATTTAGGGGACACACCTGCGCGCTACAGGCGATAATTTGAAATTCAAAAATTAGCTCCCATGTGGTTGTTTATCATCCAAATTTGATATAACTTGGATTGTACATGTAGAACATCAACCCCCACTTGATAGCGTGTACGGATTTTTAAAAATAATTTTTGTTTCTTTTATAATTACAAATTTTGGTTTTCCAAAAAACCCTCATAACTTTTTTGTTTATTGAGATATAAGGTTCAAATTTGGTTTGGAGGTACTTTATACAATTATCTAAAAAGTAGTTTCCCAGATTTTTGATAAAGGGCTTAGTTTTTATAAAAATTTTGAATTTGTGTTTTTGTCTAAAATCTTCATATTTTGAATTTTGATCGTATTTAAATTTTTAAAATGGTAATTTTTGTTTATAAAAAGCAGAGCACGACATCTCTACAGTCATTTCAACACAAAATGTTGACCTTTGCAGTCTGTTTTATGTCTTACTCCAACAGAAGCAATTTATTACGCCATTATCGACTTGTTCACAAAGTTATTCCTAAAATTTGTAAAAAATGCCATCAAATATTTGATAATAACAGTCATTTTAAAATGCATATGCTAGAGAACCACAATACTTGTAATGTGTGTAAGAAGGCTATTAACTGTCAAAAGAAACGCCACCACCTACGATGTGACAAGCGACCCTATAATGTGTTTAAGCTTCAAGGTGAGTCCGTGGATATATTAAACACCCTTCAATCATGTCCTTTACCTATCAAATGGATTCTTATTAGGAGAGTGAAATTTATCAAACACACAGTTAGTAAGAATGGTGAATTATTAATTGATAAAGAAACTATCGCTAACTTTCGAAGTTTAACTAATTTATCAATTGAGAAAGCACAATTAAAGACACAAATTGAAAATTCACTTTTAAAAATCGACACATCTTTACACAAATTTCAATCAGAAGGCAGTGGATGGATATATGACCATACTAAATACTGGCAGCTGCATGTTTACAAGTATAAACCCCTAACTCCCAAGTCATACATCCCCACACCAGAAAATATAAAATCAAAACACGCTGTTTTAAATATTAAAAATAGTGATAATAAATGTTTTGTGTGGAGTATTTTAGCAAGCTTAAAACCAAGGAATTGTAAACATGCAAATCGAGTATTTTACTACGAACCCTATGAAGGTCAGTTAAATATGACAAATATAAAATATCCCGTAAAAATATCCGACATTGATAAATTTGAAAAACAAAATAATATAAGTGTTAATGTATATGGAATTGAAGGACAATTAATATATCCATTGATAATAACTAAACTAAATAGTAATACGCACGCAAACCTGCTGCTTTTACAACAAGGCCGCAAATCACATTACTGTTTAATTCGTGATTTTGATAAGTTAATGTTTAATTCTACAAAATACAATAGTAAGAAATATTTTTGCAAGTTTTGTGTGCAACATTTTTACACTAAAGATATATTGGAACGTCACATAACATATTGTAAAACCTTTGATCCCCAAAGAGTACAAATGTCTAAAAAAGATACATTACAATTTACAAATTACAAATATCAACTTAAAGCTCCCTTTGTGATTTATGCAGATTTCGAATGCTTTATAAACTCTAACAAACACACTCCTTCTGGATTTGCTTGTGTTGTAGTGAGAGATTCTAAAATTATTTACGAAGAGTTGTACAGTGGTGAAAATTTAATGAATGTGTTTTTCGAAAAGTTATTTAAAACTTATGACTTTATTAAAAGTCAGATGGGAGTATATGTTCCCCTTGTAATGACTCCAGAGCAAGAGACGTTATTTCAAAACTCTACACGCTGCCACATATGCCGCCAGCCGTTACTGTGTGATAAAGTGCGCGACCATTGTCACTTAACAGGTGAGTTCAGAGGACCCGCCCATAACTCTTGTAATTTAAACTATAAAGTAACCAAGAAAATTCCAGTATTCTTCCACAATCTTAAAAACTATGATGGTCATTTAATAATGCAACACTTAGGAAAATTTAATCGCAAATTGAATTGCATAGCCAAAGATATGGAAAAGTATATTTCATTCTCTGTTGATGATTTAGTATTTTTGGATTCCTACAACTTTCTGTCCCTTCCCTTAAGCAAATTAGCTTCCAATTTAAATACATTTAGATTTATAGACAATCCACTACTACAACGTAAGGGCGAATTTCCGTACGAATACATGACAGGACCAGAAAAGTTTTTAGAGCCCCTCCCACCCATAGAGGCATTTTACAGCAGTCTAACTAAAGAATGTATATCTCCTGCACAATATGAACATGCTAAAAACGTATGGAATCATTTTAATATAAAGAATTTAAAAGAATATCACGATTTATACCTTAAAACAGATGTGTTGTTATTGGCTGATGTGTTTGAGACATTTAGGGACTTATGTTTAAAGGATTATAAACTCGACCCCGTTCATATGTACTCACTGCCTGGACTAACATGGGAGGCATGTCTTAGAATGACCGGCATAAAATTACAATTATTTCGTGACATTGACATGCATTTGTTTATAGAACATGCCATTAGAGGCGGTGTAAGTATGATTTCCACGCGCTATGCTAAAGCCAATAATAAGTACATGGGCGAATATTATGACCCAAATCAAGAAAGCACCTATCTTGTATACTTAGACTGTAACTCGCTATACTCTACAGCAATGTGCGAGTCGTTGCCCATCGATGGCTTTAGATGGACAAATGAGAAAGATTATAAATACAATCAAAATGAAAACTTTGGATTTATTTTGGAAGTTGATTTAAAATACGATAAAAGTTTACACGATTTGCATAATGACTACCCGCTCGCACCAGAAAAAATGAATGGAAAATTAATACCAAATTTAAATGACAAAACTAAATATATTTTACATTATAAAGCACTAAAAAAATACGAAGAACTGGGTTTGGTAGTTACAAAATACCACAGAATTTTAAAATTTAGACAGTCGAAATGGCTTGCACCCTATATTAATTTTAATATTGAAAAGCGACAAAAAGCTAAACATGATTTCGAAAAAGACTTTTACAAACTGTTAAATAACAGTCTCTTTGGTCGAACAATTATGAACCAACGTAAGTTTCGTGATATACATCTTGTAGACGAGTCTAAGTTAACAAAGTACGTTACAAAGCCAAGGTTTGACTGTAGCAAAATGTTCGATAACAATTTGCATGCTGTACATTTAAATAAATTAATTGTAAAGTTTGATAAACCAATATATTTAGGAATGACCATTTTGGATATCAGTAAAGTAATAATGTATGATTTCCACTATAATTATATGTCAAAATTTAAGA
This sequence comes from Allygus modestus, assembly GCA_963675035.1. NCBI lineage: Eukaryota > Metazoa > Arthropoda > Insecta > Hemiptera > Cicadellidae > Allygus > Allygus modestus. The sequence continues at coordinate 79,210,343 of OY776112.1, read as the reverse complement.
ATAAAAAGTTCCTAATGACAGACACAGACAGTCTTATTTATTCTATAGTAACAGAGGACTTTTACAAGGAAATACAATGTGACTTGGACTGTTTTGACACCTCTGCATATAGTAAAGACCATTTCTTATACTCTGATAAAAATAAAAAAGTTACGGGCAAGTTTAAAGACGAATTAAATGGTCAAATTATGTATGAATATTGTGGTTTAAGGCCAAAATTATACTCTTTCATTCCTTTACAATGGTTATACGAAAAAGAAAAGCAAAATGAGCTAGAGGTTAAAAAAGCAAAGGGGGCTGACAATGCTACAGTTAAACATCTCTTAAGACACCAACATTACTTAAACTGTCTTGCAACCGGGGAAGATTACTATGAGAATGTTACAAGAATTAAATCCACAAACCACCATCTTCAAACATTAACGATGAACAAAAAGGTACTCTCTTTTGATGACGACAAGAGGTTTATTCTGGATGGCATTAACACTCTTGCCCTTGGTCACTATAAAATTGGTCAAACATAAATCTGTATTTACCATTATTCTTTGGCCTTTCCTTGTCTATTACAAAAAAACCATATTTAGACCTGTCCCAGCATTGATGGCAGAGATTTCTAAATTGGTTAAATGAAAAATCATTCCCCACATGATTGTTATACACATGTTTTAAATTTAAATCGTCTTGTTTAAATAATATTAGAAAATTAACATTGTCACGTAAATGTTTGTTTACTTTACTGTAAGATTGACACAAGTAAAAACTGTTAATATTTTTGTGTCTGCCCATTGAGAAAAATTGTGTGATATTTGGACTATTTATGTCGTCAAATACAACTATTGAGTGTGATTCTACATCATTTGGTGTGATTTCACAGTTTGAATATGTGTGTAATTTAACTTCATCACACAGACGGAATATTTCAATTATTTTTTTATATTTTTCTTGTTCTAAAGATTTTGATATTATATATAAATTTGTAAACTTTAATCCTTGCTTTTTTACAATTAAGTTATAAATTACAACGGTCTTCCCCGAACCGCTAGGCCCTATTATAAGACAGCGAATATTATTAGGAAATAGACCCAACTTCTTTGGTGTATTTTCTTTATGTGCTATTTTAAATTTGTTCTTTTGTTGAATAAATGACATTTTTTATATAATAAAAATGGCAAAGAGAAAGTGTAAAAAGGTCCAAGGTAAGGGATTATTCTTAAAGCCATATAGAGGCCGTGGCTTGTTAAATACCCTTATAAACAACCTTCCTTTCCCCCTCCACATCCCGTCATATTCATATTGTGGTCCTGCAACTAAGATACGTGAAAATTTAGCCAAAAATGTACCTCCAAAAAATAAGCTAGACTCTTATTGTAAAGAGCACGACATATTCTACATGAATAATCCTGATACAGCCGCCCGGAACAAGGCAGATATGAGATTAGCGGACCAGGCTTGGACTAGGGTTTCGGCAAAGGACGCCAATCTAGCTGAAAAAGCAGCAGCTTATGCAGTGACAAATTTGATGAAGGCCAAGGCAAAAATGGGAATGGGATTAAAATTTAATAAAAAAGATGGACAACTTTCAGCTGTTAGAGGCCGCAAGAGACGTGCCTCACTTTCGAGGAGTGTACCTAAAAAACGAGCTAAGAAAACAGAGACCAAAAGTAAGAGAATGTGGAATTATTAATTTAGACAGTGACAGGGGCACACATTGGACAGCATATCGTAAAAATAAAGATATTGTAATATATTTTGACCCATTCGGAATACAGCCTCCAAAAGAGGTAATTGAATATTTTGTACCATCTAAAATTTACTATACAACTGATCAAATACAAGATTTAAACAGTTCCATTTGTGGAATTTTATGTTTATCATTTCTGAAAAATTTTAGTTTATAAAAATGGATTCATTTACTATAACATTTACGGGCACAGAGCCAGAGTTGAAGTCGGTGTTCTTTCCTCCTATAGAATTAAATGGTGATTATGTAATTGGACTGGTAGATTTTCAAAGTTATAATTCTATATTTAATGTTAAAAAACCTCTAAATACTTTGACATATTACAAAATGCACAAAATTACAACCCCAAAAGGGGAGGTTACAATTGACGAATTAAACCGGGCATTAGCTGGTAAAGTTGAAGTTATTATACAAAATAAAGTAGCATTAATTAATACAAAAGTCAAACTTATATTTTACAAAGGGCTAGTTCCAAAATTAAATAAACTTAAAGACACAAAATTAACTATAGACGAGGGTGAGGATGTGTATTATTACGATCACAAAGCTCCAAATGTAATTGAAATTGCTGAAGGTACATACGAAGTGTTTGAGCTTGCGAAGGAAATTCAAAAGCAACTCCCAGATTTTGTACTTATAGCCGATAATAAAACTATGAAAGCCACATTAAATTCTGGCCATGTGTTTGATTTTACAAAACCGTGTTTAGGGTCTGAATTATTGGGATTTAAAGGATTTTCTACTCCAGATATTGCGTTTAAATCCGTAAATAAAATCAACATAAATAATGTAAATGTGATTAGAGTAAAATGTAATATTGCGAATGGGTCTTATTTAAATGGTGACAAATCACACACCATACACAGTTTTTATCCAGAAGCTCCTCCAGGCTACAAAATTATTGAGGTTCCCAGAAATATTATATACTTCCCTGTAAATAAGAGAAGTTTAGATGTTGTTAGCATTACATTTGCAGATCAACACGACAAGCCAATTGACTTTAATAAAGAAGAAACTACAATTACTTGTCATATAAAAAAGATATGAGAATTTACAAGAACGGACTGAGTGTACAAAATGCCAGGTTTCTGCGATCAATTGGGTTGAAGTTAAAATTTTCTATTAATAAAAATGGAAGATTTTCTAGACGTTACAGGAAAATTCCAATACGACGATAGCGTGGTTAAAATTACAAATCACTCCTATGTTCCACACAACACTTTAGCAATAAATAATTCCGATGAAATTCGAATATGCATAAATAATCAAGATTTACTAACACTCCCATGTAGGAGTTATCTGTATATTAAAGGAGAAATAGAGAATCATGATAAAGGACATTTTATAAATAATGCATTTGCATTCTTATTTGACGAAATTAGATACGAAGTTGCTGGTAAAGAAATAGATATTGTAAGAAATCCGGGAATTTCCAGTCTTATGAAAATATTGTGCTCTTACAATAAAACAACTAAATTGTCAAATGTAGCATTTGATTCTGATGAAAATTTAAAGGAGTTCCATAAAAGCGGCAAGTTTAGTACTTGTGTCCCGTTAGAGCTGTTAATGGGTGTGTTTGAGGATTTTAATAAGGTTTTAGTAAATGTTAAACAAGAATTGGTGTTGAAAAGATCCAAAAACGACTTAAATTGTATATTAACAACATCTAATGCTCCAACTGGTGTCGATCCTATTCCTAAAATTACACTTAAATCGATTCAGTGGGTGATGCCGCATGTGGTGCCATCTGATGGGGAGAAGCTTCAATTACAAAAGATGTTATTGCAAAATAAAAATTTGCAAATTGCATTTAGAAGTTTGGAGCTACACGAACTCCCATCATACCCCGAAACCAAGAGACATACATGGTCAGTTAAGACGTCTTCGAGTTTGGAGAAGCCCAGGTATATTATATTTGGTTTCCAAACAGGTAGGGACAACAGTGCACGAAAAAGAACTGATGAATTTGATCACTGTAAATTGAAAAATATCAAAGTGTTTTTAAACTCTGAATATTATCCTTATAGTGATTTAAATCTCGACTTTGAAAATGGAGATGCCTCTAAAGCTTATGAGATGTTTGTGAGGTTTAGGGAGAGTTACTACAACACCGTCCCCGATCCTATGTTTAACAGAGCTGACTTTATAAAGAAATATCCTCTAATTGTAATAGATTGTTCTAGGCAGAATGAATCAGTCAAAGAGGGGGTTGTAGATATTAAATTAGAAATTTAAACTGCAGAAAATGTCCCTTCAAACACATCTGCATATTGCCTAATAATACACGATAAGGTGTTTGAGTATAATCCTTTGACAAATGAGATAAATAAAATGTAAATAAAATGAAAACAAATATTCAACAAGAATTGGTAGAGTCTGCAAAACAAATAAGAGAAAAATATAGGGCGTTAAAACGTGGTAAATTTCTAGAGGCTGAAGAGAGGTTCCAAACATTCCAACCGTTAATAGAGCCTTTGCAAGAATTAAAAAATTTAGCCACAAAAACAGAGAGGCCAGTTCTCCCAATGATTTTAGAAAAGACCCCGTCTAGAATACCAAGAATAACCCAGATAACACCGCACAAATTAGATTTTGGTCTTTTAGCATCAGACTATTTAGGAAATTACCTTAGTAGAAGTAGTATGACAGACACCACATATGGTATTAGGAGAGAAGGAAATAAATTTTTTATTGGGAATCAGGAAGTTCAAATTGCCAATGATGATGTTACAGTTGGAGAAACAATTTATAAAGGGACAAAGGGATTGTGGGAATTGTTAACTTTAAAAGAACCCGTAAACTATAGTCAGGTTGATTTGGAAAAATTATAAAGAGATTTTGGAAGCTACAAATGCACATTTAAAGGGTTATAAACCAGGTGCGGCGATGTCAAGTAATAAACACACTAAATATCTTAATATAATTAAACCCCTGTTTAAGACTGTTGGTGAAGGTTTAAGGCAGGTAACTGGTAATAAAATAGACTATGTTTATTGGGACGATCCTAATGAGCTTGTAGATAGGTTAAGACTGCTTTGGTTAAGCCGATTGGCGGGAAATTCTGGAGTGGATAATGAGATAGATTCTATCATAGAAGAATTGAGGGAAAGTGGAATTGTTTATTAAATAAAAAGATGATAGATAAATTTTATCGCGTATATAACCCGTATAGTAAACCAGAAGCTAGAAGTTTTAAAGAAACTACTTTAAATCTAAAAGATGATGGTTGGAATGCTTTAAATTATAAAATTAGTAGTGTTAAAGGTGGGGAGTTTACTGACGATGTATCAACTTTGGGGCAGACGTTAACCAGGAAAGGTGATGCTTTTGTACAAGGTAATACTAAATATAAGTTTTTAGAATCCAAGGGTAATAATTGGAACGCTAATAAACGCAAAATTACTAATGTTAAACGAGGTGAAAGCTCAACCGATGTACCCACATTAGAGCAAACTTTAATAAGAAAAGATGGTGTCTTTGTACAAGACAAAAATAATTATGAATTTTTGGAATTGGAGAATGGTATTTGGAATGCCAAAAAGCGAAAGATTAGTAATTTGTTGGCTGGTAAAGAAAGCGATGATGTTGTAAACGTCTCTCAAGTACCAAAAATGGATCTAAACTTTTGGGATTTTAATAATAAAAGGCTAGTTCGTGTTAAACCCGCTGTTGATGAGAACGATTGTGTTACAAAACATCAGACTGTGACTTTAGACGGTCTTAAATTTGATGGTAAAAATAAGCAATTAACAAACATTTTACCTGGAACATTGCCAAATGATGTGGCTGTTGTTAAGCAAATATTAACAAAAGGTGAGAAAAGCACAATAAAACAGGGGGATAAAAATTATAATGTATTAACGTTAGATAGAGATATGTGGGATGCAGAGGACAAATTAATAAAGAATGTACCTGAAGGCAAAGATAGGAGTGATATTTGTTTAATGTCGCAGGTTTTGAGGTATGACGATAATATTAAAACTTTTAGACAAGACAATATTAAATTTGATATTTGTTTAAAATCACACGCATTAAGGTTTAACAATAAAACTAATAAATTTATGCAAGACAATAATGAAATCGATTTGATGATGTACAATCCTAAACTGTTGGTTGCAGACCCTACATCTTTAAGCGGATTTAAGACTTTAGATGGAGAGGCATATTTGCCAAAAAACTATGTATATCAAAGAATGAGTGATGGTATGTTAATTGGTAGCAATGGAGGTGTTTTTGAAACGACAGAGACTGGCAGATACGTTAACATTAAAAATAAAGAATAAAAAATGGAAAAAATTGCTTACGAATTGCATAAGCCCGCGAGAAAGAATTTTGTTAGAAGGTCTTTTAAGGTGTTGGGTATAAACGAAACTGTTCAAATCGATTTAATAGATATGCGGAATTATGCTAGAGAGAATTCTGGGAATAAATATATTTTAACTTTAATAGACACATTTTCTAAAAAAGCTTATGCTGCTCCACTAAAGAATAAAACTGGATTAGTAGTCACAGAAGCTATAAAAACTATTCTCCCAAAGGGAGTTAAAAATATTCAATCTGATAACGGAAAAGAATTTTTTAATGAACATTTTACCAAACTAATGAAAATTCTAAATATTAATCACTACCACACTTACTCTACAACTAAGGCGGCTATTGTGGAAAGGTTCCAGAGAACTTTAAAGAATTGGTTGTATAGAGAGTTTAGTGCACAAGGGAGTTACAAGTGGTTGGATTTACTTCCAAAGTTAATAAGGATATATAATAATAAAGTACATAGATCCATAGGGATGAAGCCTAACCAAGTAAGTGCTAAGAACTCTAAAGATGTACATGAAAGGTTAGCATCTAAAGTACAAGTTAAAAAGCCAAGATATAAGGTGGGGGATAGTGTAAGGATATCTAAATATAAACATGTATTTAGTAAAGGATATACCCCCAACTGGACGGGAGAGCTTTTTACAATAGCAGAAGTTAAGAAAACAAAGCCTGTGACTTATATTTTGAAAGATGAAAATGGCAATATAATCAAAGGAGGATTTTATACAGAAGAATTGTTAAAGACTAAATATAAAGACATGTATTTGGTAGAGAAGGTAATTAGGAGAAAGGGTGATTTATTATATGTCAAATGGCTCGGGTTCCTAAGTAGCCAGAACTCGTGGATTTCTGCAAAGGATGTATTAAAATGAATGCAAATTTTAAAAATATATGGGGAAAATGTATTTAAGGCTAGGGTACTGGCCAAAAAGAAAATTTGTGTAGGGTAGGATCGGGCGTCGGTCCAAAAACTGATCCCCATAAGAATAACATGGGAAAAAAGCGCCGATTGTGGGGTTAAACCCCTAGTTCTCCTCTACTGACGATTACGCTACAGAGAAAGGGCGGCAAGCCACGAACTACATCAGACACTGCGCCACTGTGACTACGTCTAACCATAGATTAAACATACTCCTTGTGGTATTCTTAATCTATGGTCTAACTCACAGACTTCCAAGTTTACCCATACATTCGCATAGCATTACAATTATTTGTTACACAAAATCAATGATGACCAAGGCACACGGATGAGAAATGTTGCAACAATCGAATTTGAGATGACAATAACAAAATGTATACTTCAAGACTTCAATGATATTGTCGTTTCATTTTCAAACTCAAGGTAACAAAGAAAGTTATTCCACCGTCTTATACTTACCATCAAAGGCTACCACACATAATCGTTCATTCTAGAGGATATTTTTTTAAACAAAACATCTGACCAAAGGCAAATAAAGATTAACATAATTTGTGAATAGAGGATTTTATTGGTTGTTGCCATGGTAGCATAGTTGACAGAGGGTCAAAATGGTGGTCAGCATGTAGGCTGCAGTTTTTACTCTAGGCGAGACCTCTTTATATATTTTTTGGGTGGGACGGTGTCAAAATCACCCATTTCATTAAATGAAAAACTGTGATATTTGTAGTCTTTAAATTAATATCTTGTCGCATTTTAGGTGAATCATGATGTTAAACTTAACTTTATAATCTTAAGACAAATTTTACATGTAATTGTATTGTTTATCTCGAAGCAAAGTTATGACTTGAGTTAAATGAAAACATCCTTTTAATATAGCTTTGGAAATGGTGTTGAAATCAAGCCGCCTTGTACATCGAATGACACTGTCCCACCAACAAGTTGACACTACAACAGGACAAAATACCAAACATGACGGCACGCTTTATGAAGGTTATTTGTCAGAGAGTAGTAACTCCTGTTGGTATTATCATAGATTAAGAACACCACAAGTAAGTAATGCCATTAAGGAGTTTGTTTAATCTATGGTATTATATTTTAATTCATTGGATCTCCAACATCATGGAGGTGAAACTAGAAGAAGCGTTTGAAAATGTGTAGAGTTTTATGAACCTACATCGATTAATTTTATATTTTGATCGTCTAAAACATATCAACAATTCTTTGAACAAAAGTATGAATTACAAAATGACTGAAAAACTATTGAAAAGCGCAAATTCAGGATTAAAATAATCAGAATTTTGAGGCTAATGGTCCGAATTACGAATTTTAAGGCTACAGTGTTATCATATCTTATTTATAGGTTATTTATTATAATTTTCAGCGGTCAATGCGTTGGTGTAAAAATTAATGTTTTTATGAAGTGTAAGAAGGGATTTTTAGGCCTTTGTTGAAGGATTTTCTTGTTATGAAAAGTAGCACTAGCACTGCTTCACTGCTTTTAACACGTACATTGGTCTCTAGTGCTGATTGTCATTGAGTAGGCTATATTGAATATTAAACTGTGTTAATGTGAATCAAGACAATTACATTTCATTATTTTACTGTTTTTTTTCAACTAGGAAATAACAGAAATTTCTTAAACTTATTCATTCAGTTAATTCGTAACTTCTTTAGATACTATCTCAAAATAACCAAACAAGATATATATAGCATGTGGGTAAACCTGGGCGGCGAAAAGGAAAAAGATTACAGTGGGGGGGGGGAGGGCGGCAAATTTCCTAATAGCCCTTAGGAGGCAATTGCTTAAATCCGCCACTGGCGGTAAGTTGCCGTGATGCTCTATTGAGGTTGGTTTTGTCTACTGGATTTCTAGAATTTGGCCAAATTCTTCTTAAGCGCCTCTTTTCGGCTACTTTTCTTTTGATGAAGAGTGGATAAATTATTCTATGATGTCTATAATAATTCTATGAATTATTGTTCACTACAATTTTTGGGTTTTGGTGTCGCAATCCAGGCTGATTGTTGTACTGACTGAGTGAAGGTTTCAACGGAAATATCTATTTCATCTGGACTTTTTAGAGGAATTTCTAGATTAATTTCTTCTCAAAGAATGTCACGGAAGTAATTCCAATCGGTAAATTTATTACACAAATTAGGAGGGTTATCTGTAATAATTATGGACGTTCCTACACTTAGAATTACTGGTGAATGGTCAGATGATAGGTCAAGATTTGATTCAATTTGGAGGTAATTATTTGAGATTCCTTTTGTTACAAAAAAATCCAACAGATCCGGAAGTTTATTTGGATCCGTTGGCCAGTATGTAGGCTCCCCAGTGGATATGTGACTAAGGTTATTATCCGCAATAGTTCTCCCAAGTTGCATACCAGTGGATTAGTTATTCTTGATCCCCACATTAGATGTTTAGCATTATAGTCCCCACCAGATAAAAATCTCTGTCCAAGAGTGGTGAAAAAATTATGAAATTGGGGATGAGTTATGTTGTGCCTAGGTGGGCAGTAGACTGATGACAATGTCAAGGGACCCTGCCAGTCTTCTATAGTCACACTTGTAGCTTGTAAGTAATCTAATTGGAATTTGGGGTGCTCAAAATGTTTTATACATGTTTTAATCAATACCCCAGTACAACCATGAGCAGTATTATCAGGATGGTTGGTGAAATATGTTGTAAAATCAGGTAATTTAAAATAACTTAGATTAGTGAAATGGGTTTCTGAAATTAAGACTATGTCCAATTTGTTGTGAAAAATGAATAGCTTTATATCTTGGCAATGTTTGGCCAAGCCGTTGGCATTCCAGAGTCCTACTCTATAGAAATAGTTCATTTTAGTTTGCTGATAACGGTGGACAATAGGTTCATAAGTGTCCCTACCTGTTGTGCCTGTTGTAACATAAATTTTTCAAACTTGTCAAAAAAGTTATTGATTACCTGAGTGAAGTTGTTATCATCAGCAGCTTTAGGATGTTTGTTTTCCGAGGAGATGACCTGGGCATAAGTTTGAGTATGGCCGACGCTTGGGCTGTCGAGGTAGGCTGCAGTTGAAGTTGGTCTTGGTTCATTGATTTTAGTTGCTTCTTCGGTTTCTTGTACTGTTGCGTTGTTCTTTTGTCTCAAAGGCGGGAAAGACTTTTGTTTAATTTATTTGTACGCCGTACAACCCTTGTAGTTTGCAGGGTGATTGCCCCCACATAAAGCGCACTTGGGGGGCTCTTCCTTTGTTTTTTTTACAAACGAGTGAGTTGTGGTTATTGCCACATTTGACACATCGGTATGGGTGCCAGCAGTAGGACTTTGTGTGGCCGTAGCTTTGACATCGTTTACACTGTACCACTTCATTCCTTTTGTACGGTGGTTCGAACACTATTTTGGCATTCAGGAAGTACTGGACGTTGAAGACCTCCTTATTGTTTGGGCTGGGTTCCAGTCAATAAAAAACATCAATATAGGGGATTTTGTTTTAAAATTTCTAGCGCTTGTTACGTTCCTTACTTTGAACCCATAACTTTCAATAGCCTCCTTTATTTCACTAATGTCAGTTGAATAGTGCATATTTTTTAAAACAAATCTATAGGACTTTTCCTGTTTTATTTGAAATGTGTGGAAGTTTCCTTTCAAATCAGTGAGTTGTTTCACAAGCTTCCTATAGGCTTCTATTGTCAGAGGACACAATTTAATACTGTTCTGATTTGAACATTTGTAAGTGTAATCGTCCTTGGCTATAACAGACTCTATTGAGCTGACCATAGTTTTTACATCTGTAATGTTAGGTACAAAGATTGGCGGAGGTTTTGAATCTTTGGCTTGGATGATGTGTGGTGCTTGGTTATAATCGTCCATTTTGTCGCTGTTATCTAATGCTTCAAAGCTGTTGTGAAGCGATACGCTTGTTGGTTTGGCTTTTTTGAGCAGCGGAGCATTTGGCGTACTTGACCCTCGTTTGTTTTGTACAGTTTTCCATGAACCACCTTTGTCTTCAATGGTACTTATTTTTTCTTCCTAATTGCTATCACGTGAAGAGTTCATATTAGTATATTCACGTGTGTCCGGTATCGTGTAAATGTCATGTAGATTAGCATTTAACGTGATGTTATCTTTAGATACACTCATCCGAGCGTAGTCATGGTCACTGTGTATAAAGGAAGGCTTAAAGTTTGTCGAACTCGATTAAAAAGATGAAGTGATAATGATAACTAGTCGTAAACTTACAAAACAAAACGCAAACAAAAAAAGGTAAACAAAACTGCCTTAAATTGGCTGGGCAGTTATTGTGAAGATAAAAGTTTTTAAAACACAAACTGGTATTTATTGAATCACATATTGAATTGTAGATGTAAACACACTAATTGAAATATTAATCAGTTAAGAAAATTATTAAAAAAATGTTTTTATCACAGAAAATAACCAAGCTAATTGTTTTTAACAGGCTGACCTACACTTTAAAATGAATACAACAGGTGAGTACTGTTAAGGTTGTTTTTGTAAACATTGCAGACAACTATTCCTAACTAAATTTAGGGTTTGGATTTTAATTTACAAGCAGTAAGGAACTCAAATTCCATGCGGAATGGGAATAGAGTTACTATTTATATTTATATTTCAGTTTTGGTTTACTTTTACTTTTGCAGCAAAATCTGGTTTTATCACTGATAGTAGAACTAGAAGTAGATGATTTTCCTTTGGTAAATCCTGGTGTCAGAAAATATGACAGCTGGGCGGCATTAAAGTGGTTGTAAAACTGGATCAAAAGCTTTTTTAAATATCGATGATAGCCATTATAATCCCTAAAGTAGTATAGCGATTTGTGTATAAGTATATAAAAAAAACATGACTATGACACAAGTACAGTTAAAAATAGGAGGTAAAATGCGAAGGCAAAATCAACCACATAAGGTTTGTGAAGGTTAAGACTATTAATAAAATCCAGTAAATTATATTTCAGTTACATATTTCATGTTTAAAATTCCGATTAGGTTTTTTTATATAAAAATATAATTTTATTTTGATTTTATATGCTATTTATTTTATTTATTTATATTTTTATTGTATATTGGATGAAGTTGGATGAAACTGGATGAAACTCTGGTAAGAAATTTAATGCAATGGATCAGAAAACTAAGGACTACTTACCTATCCTATTAGGATTGAATACAATATGAAATATTTTTCCATTCACACTAGAATTTCCTGTGTGCAGTTTGCGCATCCCGTTTTGAGAAGCGAAAATATTAATTAAATAGTTAAATAGTAAACAAAACAATGACAGTCTGTAGTTGTAGGTAATCCTTATAACGACTGTTTATTTAATTTAATTTAATTTAATTAAGAAACAACACATGTGATATAAACCAAATAAAACTCTCATCCATATGAATAGCATGGAGACTTGGAAGTCCCAAGGGACAGAGCCCTGAGGCCTAAATCGAAAATCCAAAGTCAGTCATCTGCACACCTAGACCCAAATTAGTGTATAAATCATAATCATAGGGGGTAAATCATAAAGCAAAAAAGTCTTATTGTTTATAAAGTTTGCATGTGTGTTTGAAGTTACACCAAAATGTGTTTGATTCAAAATCCAAAACTAAACTAACAACAAAGTTTAAACTAAACCCTTTTGGGCTATTGCATGCAGGCTTAAGTTGTATTTCGTAAAAAGACATTTTTTGAATTTAGACACGTTCTAACAAATATTTTACTATGCATTATGTGGCTTTATTACAATAACACCTTTAAATTTTGAACAGCGGATTCATTTTGTTACATGCAATCCAAAATTAGCTTTTTAAAAATTTGTTTTATAACTAGTGAACAATACTTTTTTAGTTTATTTAAGCCCGTCATTTTTGACGGACTAATGACAGCTAGGCAACGTGTAACCACATATTCCAAGTAAACTACTAAACATAGAGAGGCCAGGTTGGTGTCAAAAGATTTTCCTTAGGCCAAGGATGATGAAAAAAATACGATATCCTAAATTTACTCAGTTATAATTTTGCAATTGACAAAAAACACAGTTTTTATTTTGGAAATTTTTCATCAATCATTTTGTTTACCGTGCCATGTGTTCACTTTCCCTTCTTTGCATCCAAATTCAATACGACAAGCTCAGTAAAGTTAGCAAATTGAGCAACTTTTGTTTATAAACAAAGCAGACAACTTCTCTTAATTAAATTTAGGTTTTGGATTGAAATTGGCAGGCAATAAGCAACACAAATTATATGCTGAGTGGAAATAGAGTTTATAATACTGTATACAAGTTGCAGACAGATCAATTGTAATTAAAATTCAGATTTAAGTATTCTATATTCTCTATTTAAAATTCTAATTTGTTTCCTTTAATGTTGCAGTAATAATTGTGCTTTATTACTGATAATATAACTAAAGTTAGATTTTTTCCTTTGTTTAGTCATGGGTCACGGAAATGATTACGACAAAGCGGCTTATAGCAGTTCACATCTGGAATTTTTGTCATTGTTGTTGCAATTTAGGCAGTTTCTATTGTTTTGTGTAAATGTTAAAAATCAAAAGCTTATTGTAAACTACGATGATGATAGCATTATTCTTTCCAAAGTGTGATTTGAATATAATTAAGTACAAAAAAAATTATTAAAGACACAAATACACGATTCAACAAAACATAAATGGGGGGGGTCTGTCTGTAGATAATTTGTATGTCAGCAGACGAAATACAATTAAGTGTTGGTAAATATGTAGACTGTGTTTATCTTTTTGTTATAAAAAACAAGGAATGCAGTTAGGTAAATTTGTACTGCATATTTGACTCCAAAGAAAGAACATATAACATTTAATACAATTTTACTCCAGTTTTTAAGGAACAGAACTTGGCTTGAAGTTATATAAATCTTGATCTGATTCAATATCCAAAACTAAACTAACAACAAAGTTTAAACTAAACGATCAAATTATTCTTTTGGGATATTTTTTGTGCAGGCGTAATAAGTATTTCGTAAAAAGAATTTTGACACATTCTAATAAATATTTTAATATGCAATATGCTTTGTTCCAACAGCATCTTACAATCTCGCACGGCGATTTCCCATTTGATTACATCTTACAGTGGAACCTCGATAACTCGAACCTCAATAAGTCGAATTCCTTGATAACTCGATTTTTTGTCATTCCCCTTGAACTTGCCTACCTAATGCTATGTTATTTTACCTCTATAAGTCGAAGGGTTAATAGGAAACACCTCGATAACTCGAATTTTTGCAGTATTCTTAGCCTGTTGCCGCACCTCTATAAGTCGAAGTTTTATCTGTAGAACCTCTATAACTCGAATATGTACAATTGCCGTACCTCTATAACTCGAAGTATTGACTAGAGAACCTCTATAAGTCGAAGTTGTTGATTCACCAAACCTCCAGTGACTTTGAAGCCGGAAATTTCAACCCTCCCTCCCCACTAAATCTCTTTTCCGGGTGCCCCTGGTGTGGGTAAAACAACCGACAAATTTATGTTGATGAGCAACACGCATATCAAACACACTCATCCTCACGCATGGGTTTCACCTATGTGAGGATTTCATTTCATAAATAGGGAACAGTCTCATATTGTTGTAAATTATATATAATTTTTAAATAAAGTGGTTCTGATTTGATTAGATTTGTGATATTAGTCGTTAGTTAGTGTGAGTTCAGAGGTTCTGGATGTAGTACGTGAAACGTAGTTTTTAGGTTGTTTTTACAAAGTGTTTGCAGTTTGGTAAAACGTGTTGGCAAAACTCTATCCCATGAGGGACAAGACTATTTGAGGCTACTGAAACCGGAAATAAAAACAGTGACATCGGGAAGCAGTGTGGAATTCCAGTGAACACTGTCGACAATTTCAAAACAAAACGAGTTCGCACGCAGCACGCTGACGTGAGGGAAGTGAATTTCCACATAAAAACTTGTAAAACTCAAAATCAGTGTAAAAACATCCATTTGTCCCATTTTTATTGAAATCTGAAAACATTGTTTTTTTGGCTGTTCTGATAACCCTGGTTTCATTTACTTGCAAAGCTGGGAATACATTTTTACGCCTTATAAGGTTAGGAGAAGGTCCAGACAGGCTTGAAAGTAGGCGTGAGGTTGCTGGGGATAATAAAAGTACTCTAACAAAGGAATAACAGGCTTTTCTAGTGTAAAACCCCCCATAAGACAACGTACTGTGTTTACCCGATACACATTTTCTTTAATAACTCGCTAAATATTTATACTAGAATGACGAGAGAGGGCTTAAAACTTTCGTCTTTCTATTTCCCATCTTTAAATTTGCATGAATTTTACATCTGAGGCTTTTCTGACCCTTTTTGGGCCCAAAAACTCAAAATTTGAAAGATTAATCCCCAAAAAATGGGTTTACAGTTTTCCGATTGTTTTGCCCAACGAACTTGTCCAACAGGTTATAGAAAGGAACGTCCCTACCAAATTTGAAATAAATCGGAGAAAAAATGCGACCGCTAGAGTGCATACACATATATATATATATATATATATATATGTCTATATATATATATATATATATATATATATATATATATATATATATATATATATTTTGAACGACCCCCCAAAACGTGTTCAGGGGGTCACGTTAGGAACTTCTATGGTGGTCCCGGGCTTAAGTTTCACCGTGCGGGTCATGCTAATAGTTCACTTTCCAAAGGAAATTCACTAAAAAGTGTCGTACTGCTTCACCCTCATTCCAACAATGCTCCGCAATTTTAATTGTTATCATGTTTTGTTCCCTTTTAGTTTTGCAAATTATTTTAACAGCCTAGAGTACATTAATGTTCAGCTAAATGAAATTGATGTGTAGTTGGTCAGGACCAGAACTGACTTCTGTAAACGGGAGGGATTTGATTGGGGCAGGTGATAAGAAGTGAGCAAAAAGTCTAGAAAATAGACAGGAAGTGGTCGAATGGGAAAAACATCACCAAAATACCAAACTGTGAGTCATTATTTGTTTACTTTCCTCCTCTACAATATTTTCACTGAAGGAAGTATTTCATCCTCTACTATGTTAACCAAAGAAGCATTACAATATATTTCCGGGCTTATTTTAGACATTAAAATTGTTCAAATCTATTTTAATTTTAATAATAATTATTATATGGTATGATAATTTTTGATACATAGCTCTAACTTATGTAAGGATTACACCCTTCCATGATCCATCTATTGTGTTACCGTGACCCTCAATAAGTCAAAGTCTGTGGAAAATCACCTTGATAGGTCGAACCTCGATATTTCAAAATATTCCATAACTCGAATTTTTGCTGTTCCCTCTGAGGTTCGAGTTATCGAGGTTCTACTGTACATGCATTTCAAAATTAGCGTTTTAAATAACTAACAGATATTTAGTTATAGATTTTTAAAGAACAATTTTGAAGCCACTACATTTATTTGATTACTAATGAAAACTATTTGATTCGTGTTTTAAGCCCTTCATTTTTGACGGGCTAATAACAGCTAGTTTGTATTATAAAGTGATTCTTATATCAATAAATATTTTACTGTCAAGTCATACTATTCCTTAGCAAAAATAGATTACATATATAATACAGGACTAGTTACTGTACTATAAAACATGTTTGCATAATTGGTGCAGTTAATAATAACAATTAGATTTACCTATCGTCAGTAATTGTATATCTTGGGCTATAGTTATATAACACCATTTATATAAGTTATAATAACCGACATAGAAATTAATAGAACTAGTTTACGTAATTATAGTGCAGTCAAACTTATTTTATAAATTTGTGAAAAAATAAATATATATTGATGTCCAACTATGAAGGCCAACAGGCCAACCAAATTTGTTTAGCAAGTAAGTTATGAAATTCCAAAATATACATTAATTACGTAGATACTTTTTCAGTCTGCTGGCTAAAAATATATGAAACAACCAGGTGAATATGTTTAAAGCAAACTTTGATTTTGTTATCAAACACGGAGCAGAGTTTGGATACCTCAATTTATTTCAGCCCTGCACCATAAATAAACTTTACCATTAGCTTTGTTTGAAAATGGAATTATAAACAAAACAAATCCGTTCTATCAGTACTATACGTTATAATGTTTTATTAATGTGATGGAATGGATCGGTTTATTGTATTTATACATTTATACATTTAGGAACCCTAATATAGTTGGACAACAGTTAAATAAGTTGCCAAGAAGTGTGTTTTTATAAATTTCATATTCAGGATAAGGACATTTTTATCAAATTGATATAATCTAACCCTTTGAAAACGAGTTTACACTACAAAAAACTCTATAACATGATATGTACAAAAATATGTGGAATAATATAGATGTTTCCATATAGAGTTTCCAAAAGTGAAGATCTCATCTTATTAGTAGATTTTTCCAACAAAACAGAAATATAATTAACACTTCAAACTGTAGTCCACTGCTGCAACAGCTTCTATCATAACTAAAATATAAGTTTGAAATAATATATGAAATCCACATACTAAGAATTAAAGTCTCCCAATATGTATGTCTGATTATTGTTCTATCACACACAAACCAATGCACCGAGTAATAAGTGATGGAAAATGTCCGCAAAAATTCCTTGAATAACAAAAACCAACAAGGATTACATCACCAACAATGAATTTTAAACAAAGAAACAGCACCGATTAAGTTGAAATTTCTTAAAAATACAACTTTAGATCCAAAAAGCACGTAGTTTTATTCCCGTTTAAATTTATTTAGGGCTCTGCCCAACATCTTATGGACATTTGCTTTTATTTCCTCAGATAGTTAGTGGTTTGCATTTCGACGAGGCACAGTTTTTTAGATAATTCAGTACACGGCAGCGCAGTCTTTTGATGTAGTCCAAGATTGACGTCAATGAAAACAGAAACAGCTTAGCGCTTCAGCTGGTAATAAACAAATAAAAGAACCAAAAGTATTAATATAAACTTGTTTCTGTAAATGTAAATTTGTATAGACTGTAGACTTCTCCGCCAAAATAAAATTTGAGCTTTAGATGTTAAGTAATGTATTTATTTATACGTCCAGATAGGTGGATCAAGATACAAGTAAAAACAGTTTAATCCCATTTGTGCTTTAGAGGGAGCAAAACTAAAATTGGCTGAAGTGCATTCTCTCGTCACACGAGTTAATATTGTATTTTCATCGTGAAAAATCCTCATGCAGAAAATAAATAAAAGTTGCAAAACAGATAAATCAATTCCAACTTCTGCACTTTGCTACATGGATGTTTTTAAAATAAAGTTTGGTAAACAAAGAGTTATGTCTATTTTCAAATTTGTTTTCATATTAAGCCCTCGATACTTTTTTCGACTTCCTATGCCAAGGATTTATACCGTAACTGTAGAAAAGTTTGAGCTGTAGAATTATGTTCTTTTTTATATTTAACAATGTGTCGTCATAAAATTGTTCACATAGGATCCTCATTCACCAGTTAGGCCAGAGTAAAAGTCCAGTTTTAAAGTTTGTCTGCTTAGGGGTCTAGAATATTGGCTGTGAAATAATTTGTTGTTTATCATTACTGTAGGAAAATAAGCTAACCATTTGATCCGATAGTTCATGATAAGTGTCTGTACTAAAAACAGTTTAACCTATGAAATGACATGGGATTATTACATTTTGATATTAATAGTATTTGTTGATATAATTTGTTAAGTGTTTAGGGACCACACCTGGTAGTTTTTATGTAACTTTAGTTTCTTATTAAATGTAATATTGTCATAAATGACAGTATATGTGATTGCATCGGGTGGTATGGTAAAAAAGTAATTTAAAGTTGAATTATATAAACTACTTTGGGTTGTCTTTTGGTTATACGTTGCTACAAAACTAACCAGCCTTCTCAACATATGCAATAGTATGTTGTCACCAACCCAGTAATTTAAACCACCAGCATATAATTATTAATTCTAAGAAAATGTGACAAGCTAACATACCTGGTGATAGAATCGTCTCTAAGCCTTAACTCATTGTGACAATGAGTGCTGTTATGTTCATCACATTGGAAAACACGAATTCCTCTCTTACAGAGTGCTGAAGTAATAAAAGCAGCCTGAACTTCCGTGAGTTTCCGTTAAATTGTCCTATAGGGAGGAGGCAATGTTGGTTCTTGTTACAGTATCAAGTTAATTTGACACCCTGTCTTCACAGTGGTAGATTAACAATTATGTATTGTTTGGTGAAATTTAATGTTGAATATGATAAAATATATATTTAAAAATCGAAGTTAAATAAAAACACCTTTTTTAATAGATTATTAGAGTAACATCTTAATAATAATAGGGTTCAAGTTACTTTTAATAATAATTTAACAGATAACAATTGAAAACATTTAAAAATAAAAAATATGTAATAAGAATTGAATGCGTAAACAGCTGAAATTTGTTTTGGTGGGTGGATAAATTGCCTATTGAAGGCAACACTTCATAACGATTAATAATCAAATTTAACGAATCTAAAAAGAAAGTGTGTTTATCAAGAAAGTTGTTGAGTTAAAATTATAGCAATAAATAGATAAATAGTGAAAGTTGCTAAAACATTTGAATAGTTTGTATTCCTTAATAAATGGATATGGAGAATTACTTCTGCAATAACATTTTGTAATTATACTAGTTTGACGTAATTAAGTAAACATAAAACTATAATTATCTGTAATAGATTTACATCGAATAAACATGTTTATATTTACGACTAATGCACTACTATGGGAGGTTTTTTATCGTAACATGTTTGCCTTCATTGTAGTAAATGCAATTGAAATGCAGCATACAAGTTGCCTTTGATAGCGGAAGGCGTTATTAATGGTTTCGTCTTAAGGAGGCGGTCATGTAGGTCTTTATTTATACAGTAATATAAATAAGCTTCTGAATAAGAAAAAATTGACTATTTGTTAAGAACTAAATAATTATCACACAAATGTCAATTTAAAATTCTTCAGTGTAAGACGAGTGCCAAACAGTAAGAATAGCATAAAATGAGTTGACAAATTGCGTTTTAGTCTGTTAAATTAATCTCATGATTTAAATTCTAAACCTAGCATTACAACCAATTGTTTATGCTTGAGTTGGGAGCCGCTCCATAGGCCCTCACAAATAGAGTGTTCTTGTCCTGTTACGTCTACAAATGTCCGCGTTTCATAAATAACTTAAACAAAGAACGGCTACAAAGTTAAGAAGAAATAAATCGTCGCGATGTCGATATTAGAAATTAAGAAATATGAGACAAATCTTCCTCCGCATAGCAATGTTCATGGCAATGCAACAAGAGCCAATCTCAATGTACATAGATGTAGGGTTAGGTTAGATAAGTAATTTTGTTGTTTTTCTGTTGCAGGCATTAGATTCTTCAATGCCAGCCTGACAGGCAACAATCTGTACAAAACTTTGCAAGGACAATGAATGCTTGGTTGGTGGCCAACCCTTTTTATAAAACCCAAGAATACTGGCGTGCGGATTTTAACAAAATAATTAAACACCCCAGCCTAACCACTGACAAGAGATACGAGTGTGGCTTTTGGCATTTTTATTTGATTACTTTCTCCCCCTATACAAAACCCCCCTGTTTATATGGAGGAAGTTTTGTTTTCATCTAAATTTTCGAATTTGAGATGTTAGTGAAAGTATTTGTTTTGGTGCTCCCTGAACCCAAAAAAGTGATTTGTACGTACGTGATATCCGTCTGTGTCAATTTGATTTTCTCTCTCTCTATCTCTCTCTCTGTGTGTGTGTGTGTGTGTGTGTGTGTGTGTGTACGCGCGTGCGTGCGTGCGTGCGTGCGTGCGTGCGTGTGTGTGTGTCTGTGTGGATGTGTACAGAGCTAGGGCCCTCACCGATGGTCGATTTTGATGAAATTTGGTACATAGGTAACCCACGGTATTCCCAGGTGTTTTTTCACTTCTTGAATTTTTTATTTTTAAGAGTAATTATCCCCCCAAAACCGCTAAAAAACATGAAAAATCCAAATTTCTCAAAAACAGCTCTAACGATTTTGATTAAACTTTAGTGGTTTGTAGAGATTTAGGTTTAAAACAAAATTACACCACCCACATGACTGAAAAAATTCGGGTTCAGAAATTAGAGGACTTAAAACATCAAAAATTCAGTTTTTTATATTTTTCATGATAACAAATAAATGTTAACAAAGATTAATCATCATCATCAAAAAGAGCTACAAAAACTAAATAATTTTGTATTTTAAATTATTATTCTACGATTACTGATTGCGGAGAAAATTGAAATTTTAATTTTGCGTTAAACGCAGTACGTTGTCCAATGTTATTATTATGGAAAATACAAATACCCCCGCCACAGAAAACCTGCATACTCAGCGAATTTCCAATGAATATATAACACAACACAAAACACTTAATACGATTTATAAGGAATATATTCACAAACAAGCAATATTAAAAATATTAATTATTCTCCATAAGAATAACATTGGGATGAGAACGCAGGTTTGCTGCAACAAGGAACACAAAATAATGGATTTTTATGCAAATATCAATAGAACTCATCTTAGCGAAGTCACATACCAAGTTTCATCCATATACATTCATAAATAAGCGACATATAACATTTCAATTATTCTCCATAAGAATAACATGGGGACCAAGTACCTAGATTTGCTGCTACGGGAACTATAGGCGAAAACTTTTTTTATGCAACCAACAATAAACCACAACAAGATGAAGCCATATACCAAATTTCGTCAGTTTATGTTCATAAATAAGCGAGATATACCATTTTTCTTTTTCTCCATAAGAATAACATTAGACAACGCACTGTGTTTAGCACTTTCAATATCTCTGGAACCAATTGACGTAGAGCAATGATCAAAATACCAAATTGTTTCTTTTTTATGCTGAATGCAATGGTAAAAATTAAAATTAGATTTAAATAAAAATTACACGTGAAAACTAAAAAAAATTTTTGGGGTACAAAAAAATTATTGGGGTTTGGATGGTGCAATTCATCTGGGTTTCGAACTCGTTCAAATAAGTAGTACTTTAGACATTTTTACCAAATTTCATCAAGATCGATCTTTTTTTTACGAGAGTATTTATAAATAAATATATAAATAAATCATTTTTACCAAATTTCATCAAGATCGATCCTTTTTTTTACGAGAGTATTTATAAATAAATAATATATATATATATATATATATATATATATATACAAATTTGAACGAATGGTGTTTTTGGCATCTGAGGACCTCAAAATGAAAAGTTATCATGGTCTCGGGCTTAAGTCTTACCATGAGACCTACGGCAATAGCTTCTTCCCTATAGGGGAAATTCGCTAAATTAGTATTTCTTTCTTACTCACAATTTCGTTAAATTCTGATATTCAGGTCAAGTTAGCTGTGAACCACAGAGGATATTCGAAATATGTTGCCACTTAACCCTGGGGGGGATGAGGGGGCATATCCCCTCTTAAAACCACTGTGTGTAGCAAAGGATTCTGTAATGCCTTCAAAAGAGGGATTTGGGTGGATATTTTTAAAAACAACTTGTTTATTTAGAAGATTTTCTGTACATTCGACCGTGTACTTTATATTCCATATCTATATAAATAAAATTAGAGTTTTGTCTGTAAATTACTTGGAATTATGATATTTTTGAATATTTTCACATTTTACACTCTAAAGAAGCCAACACAAACCTTATCTCAATTTCTGTCTGTCTGACTGTCCGTCTGTCCGTCTGACTGTCTGTCGGTAACGCTCAAGGACGGGTTTTTGTTCGTTTTCACGGGAAAACGGGTGCACTGACATTGATGAAACTTGGTTTCTTTGTTCTATATATGCGTGAGAAGGTTTTAGGTCACTTTAAACTGCTATATGCCTTTTGGAAAAAGAATGGCGACCGCTCAAAAACGTGATTTTGTGCGATTTTGGTCACGTTTTGTTCGCTTTTCACAGGGAAACGGGTGCACTGATTTCGATGAAACTTTTTTTATATGTTCTATATGTGCGTTAGAAGGTTTAAGGTTAAATTTATTTTTGGAAATCACCTTAGGACTCTGCCCCACGGGGTTTTAAAGATCCTATGTTATTCTTATAGACAATGCATTTATTTATATTGAACCAGATGATGACTTACGAATAGTTATTGTATAAACAGATGTTGTACATCTTATTTAAAACTTTGAGTGAAGATTGTTAATAAATGACATAAGAATACATAGAGGATATCTATATACAAAAAATAAAGTTTGGCTGTAAATTGCTTGGAATTATGACATTTTTGCATAATTTCGCGTTTTACATCCTAGAGGAGCCAAAACAAGTCTTATCTCAATTTCTGTCCGTCTGTCTATCATTCCGTAACGCTCAAGGACGTGTTTTTGTTCGCTTTTCACGGGAAAACTTTTGCACTTATTTCAATGAATCTTTGTTTCTTTGTTCAATACATTTTTGAGAAGGTTTTAGGCTATTTCAAACTGTCATGCGCCTTTTGGAAAAATAATTGAGGCCGCTCAAAAACTTGTTTTCGTGCGGGTTTGATCGTAAACGGGTGAACTAATTTAGATTAAACTTTTTTATGTTCTACACGTACGTTAAAAGATTATATGCTACTTCAACATTTTGAATTCACCTCAGGGCTACAAACCACGGAATTTTCAAGATAAAAATCTATAATATTATAAAGAAGAGGTGGTTTCTGTCTGTCTGTCTGTCTGTCTGTCTGATGTTCCGGGTGAACGCAAAAACTACTGAACCGACTGGGTTGAAACTTTACACATACAGGAGGTAGATCTTGAACCCATACAACACATAGGCCTATTCACTTCCTTAAAATCCCCTCGGGCTACGCCCCGTGAACGTTCTAAGTTTCAATGTTTACATTTCATAAGAAAGTAAACATTCAGGAACTGTAATGCGAACAGCTGAGGGCACTTACATTTGACAGCTTAAAGAGCAGAAGCAAGAACAACAGCTGTTTCAAGCTAACTAAAATGGAATTTTCATTGACTACAGAACGGGTAAGGAAAACCCCTGTGCGAAGAACGTGTTCATCAAGTATATATATATATATATATATTTATTTCAATATACCGTATAGTTAATCTATATAAATAAAATTAGACTTTTGTCTGTACATTGCTTGGAATTATGAAATGTTTGCATATTTTCACGTTTTACACCCTAGGGAAACCAAAACAAATCTTATCTCAATTTATGTCTGTCTGTCTGTCTATCTGTCTGTCAGACGGTACGCTCAAGGACGGGTTTTTGTTCGCTTTTCACTGGAAAACGGGTGCACTAACATTAATGAAACTTTGTTTCTTTGTTCTATATATGCGTGAGAAGGTTTTAGAGCCGTTCAAAAACGTGATTTTGTGCGGTTTTGGTCATGTTTTGTTCGCTTTTCACAGGAAAACGGGTGCACCGATTTTTATGCAACTTTGTCTATGTTCTATATGTGCGTTAGAAGGTTTTAGGCTAATTGGATTGTTTTAAATTACATTTATTTATATTGAACCAGATGATCGCATAGTTATTCTATAAATAGGTTTTTTAGTTCTTTTTTAAAACGTTGAGTGAAGATTGGTAATAAATAACATAAGTGGATATATGATCTAAATCTATATTTGTCAGACTCGTGCACTCACTGACATAGGGATCACTTTATCTAAGAAACGACAATGTCTATTGAAGATAAAATTTTGGATGGTGGTTCCCCTTATGCTGCAGATTCACTATAAGAATACGTTTAAACAAGTCCTATAGGGTTCTTCGCTAATTTACTTTTATGGCAATTTTATGAGTATTAGTACTTACTGGACCTTTGTAAGTTACATTTCGGTAGGAACATAACCAATTCATCAGAAAAAAGCAATCCTGTTACGAAAATTTTTAAGGACTTCACCCCCCGGAATTTCAAAATACAATATTTTAACAGTCTTGCACATACTCTTGGACTGATGGTTCTGAAATTCGGTAGGAATGTAGCTGATAGCTCAGTGCAGACATTTACCTACTCCAGACACAAATATACTCAAGGACTCTGGCCCAATGGCCTTAATATAAGCGTGTTAGTTAGTTACACACCAACTACTCAACCAGTAGAGCTGAAATTTGATGCCTTAAAGGAAATAAGAAACAACATCATGGGGAGTCACGGTGCTGTTCTCTGGAGATCTCACACAGACCCTTTGTCGTAAGTGAGACATGAGTGGACGAGTGAGTCTACGCCTCTCTAAAAATATATTTTATGTAGCCGACCACTGAGCGTCTGAACTTAACAGTAAATATGAAAATGTATTTTTGAGAAGATTAAGGGGTTGAGCAGTTTTCTTATGCACTTTTAAAAGTTGAGATTGGGATATTGAAAAACAAATTAAGGTCTCAGAAACATCTATCCTTCACTCGGCACTATCGATGAATCACAGGATTTATTTATTGACTGTTTGTTACACCGAGGTTCATAAACAGTTTAATCTGGAAAGTGCCTGGCTCTGTGATTGTGCCATCCTCACGTCCACCAATGAACAAGCAACGGAGATCAACACAAATGTAGGTCTATTCCAAAGGGAGGAACGAACATATACAATATTTAATACCGTTCATTTAATCATGAACACTGTTAGAACAGTTCGTATATATTGATTTACATTTATTTAAATAAAATCAAGTAGTCATATGTTTTTAAAACATATGATTCTTCCAAGTTTAAATTGTTTATTTACAATTATAATGAAAGCAGGACCTGGCAAGAATGGTGATTTTAAA
Source organism: Allygus modestus (assembly GCA_963675035.1). NCBI lineage: Eukaryota > Metazoa > Arthropoda > Insecta > Hemiptera > Cicadellidae > Allygus > Allygus modestus. Next base: position 79,184,598 of record OY776112.1, on the reverse strand, counting down.
AGTGGTTTGTTAATGTTTTTAAAGTGTAATGCTTCGTTACATTACTATTAATTTATTGGAATGTAAAGATTAATGTATCAAAGTATTTAAAATGTTAAATTAAACAGTGTTAATATTTTGTTGTACTTGAGTTCTTTTATTTCTAAAATTGAATCCAAAGTGTTACGTGTACCGATTTGGAGTCGTAAAACCCACACCGTTCACTACCCGACAGAGTTCCTCGACTTGGCAACAGTACCCGAACTATCTGCCATAGTATATTTCGTTAACTTTAATTTAATTCTACTTTAAAAATGTAAAATGTAATTTTAATATCGTAAAATTATATGGGCTGTTAATTTTTTTTAGTTAATCTACCATTTATATACAACCCGTACGAAGAACGGGTACACAGCTAGTTTATACTAAACCAGTTGATAACTTAAGAGTATTTATTCCATAATCAGCTGTTGTAGTTCTCATTTAAAATGTTGAGTGAAGATTGGTAATAAATTACATAAGTATACAGAGTGGACATCTTATTTAAATCTATATTTTTCAGACACATTTACTTGCTTACATTGTGATCACTGTAACTAAAAAACGACAATGTCTAAGAAGGAGAAATTTTGCATAGTGGTTCCCCTTATTCTGCAGATGTACAATAAGGCTAGGTTTGAAACAAAATTGTACCCGACTCTGCCCTAATTTACTTTTATCCCTTGCAATCTTATGAGCATTACTTCGGACCTTTTAAGTTGAATTCGGTAGGAACATACCTAATCTATCAGAATAAACAAAGCCTACAAAACCTTCAGAATACTTATTTAAAAAAATCTTGTACCTGCTACTGGACTGACGGAGATGAAATTCGGTACCGGTAGCAAAAAAAACAGATAAAAAATACTTATAGGATCTGCCCCACTGACCTATTTTACAATCATCACAAACTACTCAACCAATAGAGCTGAAATTTGGTACTTTAAAGGAAATCAGCAACAACAACAAGGCCCATAATGGGTAGTCATGGTGTTGTTCTCTAGAGATTTCATACTTTCATACTCCTTTGTGTGTTTGACACATGGGAGGACGAGATCTATGCCTCTCTAAATAGATCTTTTATGTCACCAACAACTTAGTGTCTCAACTTAACACTAAATTTGAAAATTATTTTTGGATAAGATTAAGGGGTTGAGGAGTTTTATTAGGTCCTTTTTAAAAGTTGGGAACAGGACATTGGAAAACAGTTAATCTTTTCAAATTCATCTATTATTTAGTCATACAATCCGTACGAAGGACAGGTACAACTCTAGTTTAGTAAATAAATGTAATTTATTCATTAAAGTTGGGCTAAAAGGGAGAAAGTATGTGTCAGTTTCCTGATACCGTTTATTTTGATATTTATTTCCTCTTTTTGCGTTTTTGTTCATGGTGTGTTTCATGGCTTGCATAGACTTAGTGATGCGTGGTGACTGCAGACTAATATGAACTTGTTTTGTGATTCAAGAGGAAAACTTGAGATGTTTTTGTTAGTTTACATTTAGTGACCTGACCTATGGTGCAAACTGAATAGCTTCGTAAAATCTTGATCTCGATAGATTTATGACACCGTTAGTTATTAACTACAGTTTTAATGTAGTTGATAATCGTATTAAGTCTGACGCTTTTAATAACCCGAGTTAAACAAAAACGAATATTCAAATTAGGAACATATAGAACATATTTAAAACAACAATTAGCATAATGCCGTACATAAACATGTGAAAATAACATTGAGCAGTTTTATAGGTTTATAAAAGTTCTTTCAACTACTAAAATTAACAGTTAAATTTTTAATTTACATATCTCTGCTACGAATTTAGCAGTTTAGTTCTCAATTCTACTAACTCTATATGTATACGCACATAATACAATTAGTGTAACAACCGAAAGTAAACGTGAATTTCAACAATGTGTTAAACAATCTGTATAATCGGATAAACCGTGATGTTAGGAAAGCCAACTGTCAGCTACAATGCAATATTGATTGTCCAGCCTAATGGGTTTGTAATCTTAACTACTAGGCTGAACAGCGCCTGACGTAACTATCAACATCTGGCTGTGTTGGGGTTGGTGTAACCATTGGACCAATTACAGCTCTTAAATAGTCAGCGTTCAAGATTACACCTTTCAGTAATCTTGAAGATGTGGTCACATTAAACTATCAATAAACCCAAGATTCGTAGTGTTGGAACGCAAACAAATTTTAAAAGGAAAATTAAACTTTCTTGAGTAATTGGCTGTTATAAGAATATCATAACAAGTATTTCTGTAGTTTGAAATTTAAAGCTCAATTTTCGATTTACCTGAAAGAAAACTAGGGATGTTTACTTACCACAAATATCCCTAAGAAGTTTTGATTTGCTTTAGATTTACATGACATGTTTACATCGGAACACACTGCAATATAAGAAACCATACGAGGGAGGGGTATGGGGGGGGAGTTAGTTGTAATGAAACAACCGTTGTGAACAATGCGAACCATTATGAATAATAATAATAATAATAATAACAAGAAAATATTTATTCCTCCAATAAAAACATAAGTACAGCTTAGTAAAAACTAGAAATATAAGGTCATCGTTTCTGGTAGTTGATGACCGTCAAAAATAAGAAAAACAAATTATTTATAAAAACAGTCTGATCTTATCACTGGAATTCGGAGCGGCTTGCTGGTGAAGGTCGTGTCTGTGTCTCCGGGTTCCGGGACTGTCACTGCCATTTACCATTTCAACATATTTAAAAATATTTACATGTTTATAAAAACTAGATTAATACTACTAATACATCTAAAACATAATAAATAAATAAATAAATAATTAATAAATAATTTTTTTCTACACATAAATATTACAAAATTCACAAACAATAATCTTTTTTATAAAAAATTAAAATCAGGCTGACCCACTGAAACTAATTTTTGTACAGAAAAAAATATGACCCTTAAGACACAATGTCCGTTTAGGGGTTCCTTTACAAAATAAAAAATATGCTTTTAAAGAGTTCAGAAGCTAAGAAATACATACATTACATTCTGTGTACAGGTTATTAACATGAAATATTGTGCTCTATTTAAGTATTGGAATTGTAATAATATAATAGAATAACTTATAAATACGTATCATAATATTACTAATCCAAACTCCAAATATCCAATTTTGCTAAAATAATTTAGTAGTGTGCTTAACATGACAACCACTATTTGTAATAAAACCTCAACATTTTTATAACCCTTCAACCATTGCCTTACCTCTTTAATGAATTTCTTATGATTTACCAATGTGACGCTAAGCGTCACGCTATTTTATATAGTGTAGGCGGCCTTCATAACCGCTCCAAACGCCATCAGCGGTGTCGAGCCAGCTGATCTTTTGAACTTTTAACGGCGATTCTCTCCGGCGTCCCTCGCCCCCTTTCGTCTATGCAGCCTTGAAGTGTCAGCACCTCCCCGCTCCTTGCCAGCAATAATTCACCGTCAAACCTTAAGTACCTTAATTTAAGTAGATTTTAGTATCTGGAATGGTAGGCTAAACTACAATTAGAAGGGGCAATCCCTTGGGGATGCCCCAAACAACAGGAGTATGTAGGAATTGCAAACCGGTCGGGACTTCGTGTCTCGACCGCATTTTTGATTAACATGTTAGATTCAGGTTTTTTCCCTCTTCTCAGAAGACAAATATTTAATTAACTATCATTGCTTGGATTCAGGAACTTAGTTATTCATATATTATCCAATACAGTTATCAGTTTACCAGGTTAGACACTTATAACAATTTCAGTATTAGGTCTGGAAGGATATTTATTAGTTATTAATAATTTTACCGATCATCAGAGCTGGCTGGTATAGCATTCTGGTCTGGTAAAGATCCATAGGCCCTTGGGCACCCAGTCACGTTTTCCAACCCTGGTGTAGTTATGTCAATTCCATTTAGCAGTACATGGTTAGGCCAGACTATGGCCTGCCTTCTTAGTTGGCTATTCCTAAATTAGCCAAACCAGTAGCAGAGTCAGCACGCCCAGATTCCAGTTGTAGCTACCACAGTTAATTAGTTGAATTATCCAATTAGCAGCACAATTAGCCATCCCTGTAGCCATACCTTAATCAATCAATTAGTTCCCCGGCACACACAATATGCTTTAATTACCCCCGACTACATATAGTAGCCCCCCAACTGTCAATAACTCAACACTCCCCCGGTTACGTATGGTAGCAGACACCCCAGACCATTTTGTGTGTCAGTCGGCTCTGTAGGGTATAAAGGATTTGTTTTTGCTAGGGTTTTGTCTTCTGAGGAGAGTGCAATTTAAAATTTGCACCGCCGACACTAGGGGCTTGCTAGGACTTTTAGCTTTAAGCAAATTATTTTTCTAAATTAAATTCTAGGATGGCCAATTTTGTTGGTACAAATTGTTTTTTGTCTATGTTTGTTACAGCATAGGTACAAGAGGCATCTGCTGCGGCCTGCAGTGTTACAGTGAATTGTGTTTCAGTATTTTAATAATTAAAGTGTAAGCCTCAAGCAAGTGGCAAATATGGTCTTAAAAATATACTGTGGAGAGTCCCAGGTATAGTGGATTAAAGGCTCCCCAGTTTGTTATTAAATCTAATGCATTTGGCAATACAAGGTGTATTTTCTTTGCCAGCAATGACCATTTTTATTTTAATGTAAAATCACACCTTGTAAGTGTTAAATTCAGTGATTGTTTATTATAATACCCTCAATAAAATATATTTCCATCTCACCAATGATTATTACCAACACTATTGCAGTGTCTGTGCTGTGCCATTTTCTGTGCTGTGCATTGTCTCAATGTTAATTTATTTTTTGCTGTAGATTTTGTGTTTTAAATTTAAATAGTTGTTTAGTATAATATATAGGCCATCCCTAGACACATTAACTTCAAAACCTAATTGGCAAAACAATATTCAGGCAGGAAAGCTATAATAGGGAAACCCATTTATAGGGCCTAGCGGTCACTTACAGTAGTCATCTTTTTACCTGTATTGAGGTGTTAAGCGGTTTTAGGCTACTATTTTAGGATGTAGGAATACTGGATAGGGTCATATGTAAGTAACATAGTAGGTTTTTGTAGGAAGGTCAGACCCATATATAGTTTTTGACAGGTTTTAAAGTCAGTTTTTCCGCCCAGCCAAATACCAGCCATGGGTCTTACAGCAAGCTATTAAATGGCCAGCAGTGAAATAGATTTTGTATTTTTGGCTAATACTACAATACATTTGGGATTTTCATTGCATTTTGCCTAATTTTACATAGTTAAATCCAAGTAACCTTCCCTACCACTATTAAAATAGCGCTATAATTCAAGGCTTGTTTTAGCCAATTGCTGTGAATTAGCCAATACCTGGTCAAGTACAGCAAGCTGTATTTGGTTCATTTGGAGGGTTTAGATGACTTTAGCCTATTGTTTTTCATTATAAAATACAGAATGAGGTTATGAATGAGTAAAAATGTAGATCTTTTGTAGGAATATAATCCTCAGTTATAGCCTTCAGCCACTTATAGTTAGTCAGTTTATCTTAAGTACCATCCGGGTTTATGGGTTTATTTACAGTTATAAAGTAGTACTAGCCTTTATTTTTGCTAGTAATACTTTGCATTTTATTAAAGCAAGCCAGTTATAAAGTTTTTATCCATTGGGGTTTTATTATTGCATTGTTGCTCGAGCCTTGAATCTGCCAATAGAAATCCCATAGCGACACGTCACAGCTGACGTCACACGGTTGGCGATCATGCATTCGCCAATTCTTCGGTTAGCTAACCGGAAGTTAAGGGTTTTGTTCGACGCTCGACGCATCTACATTGCTTTTGCTAGATAAACAGTGAGTTTAAATTAACTTCAGTTTTTTATTTTTGAAACTTAGTCTTGATTTTTTACTCGAGAAATACTTAGGGTTTTCCTGTTCTAAGCTTAATGCATTAAACACTCAACTTAGTGGGTTTTTGTTTAGTGTACAGATTCTCTTGACTTAAGAGTGACCCACATTTAGATTCAATTTTGATTTTAGTGTAGATTAAGTGTGACCCTGTCTGTTATTCGAATTTTTTGTTAGGTATAGGATTAGGGAGACCGACCTCAATTTTATTTCTCAAATAGACACTTCTGGTGTAGGTCGGCCTTTTTCCGCATTTCCCCTTCAGTTTAATTTAAATATGAGACAGCCAAGCAAATTAATAGATGTCCAGGTCCTTGGCGACTCGTACGCCAGGAGATTTTTCAATTTTTCACAAGCAAATCCCGCATTAACCGGGACTTTACGGCCAATTTTAGTTAAGAGCATCTCTGGAGCCAGGATAAGTGACCTCAAGGTTTTTGTGAAATTAAATTAAGTTTTTCTTAGGTACCAACGAATTTTTAGCCAATGTAGATGTAGCAGTATTTAAGAATTCCTTTCTATCATTTTTGAGAATATTACGTCGAACTTATCCTGGAATGGCAATCGTTTTCATGACTTTGCCGCTTTATCCAAGGATAAGTAACTCCACCCCAGCACTTGCCCGTTTGCACAAAGTTAATAGATTTTTGCTTACTCTACGTTCTGATTCAGTCAGAGTGATATAACTCCCCGACGAATTAAATCAGATGAAGTTTTTTCACGTATATTATGGGAACACTATGCGTCGTGATTGCATCCATTTCAACAGCGACACATTTGGAAAGTTAATTCCTGTAATAGAAAATTCCCTTTCACAGTTACCGACGTAGTTTTTTTTCGCATCCTTGTCTTACGCAACGACTGTTTATGCTCCAGAGAAGTCATTTCTTGGTAAATCTCATCCGAATGCTTGGCCTAGGTCAAATTTTTTGCTTTTCTTTCCTCTAGCACAATGAAATTTTGCATTTAAGGAAATTTTGTAAAAGTTTTTTTAGGACAGTTCCTCATTTTCTGTGTTGGGCGCGTTACCTCAGGTGCACCTTTGCAATATTCACAACTCAAAAGATTTTGTCAACCACAGTTTTAAAATAATTACCTCTTACCAGACCAGAACCGCTATACCGAAGTGATATTAGGTTAAGTTTTCTCTCTCTGTCGCTGTCCCCGCCAACGCCCGGGGGATTGTGAGTCTCAGGGTATCCTTCGCTGATGGGCTGCCCTACACGTTCTCCCCCGTGCGTTGTCGGCAAACTCTGCTCCCCCTCCCTTTTCGTCTACGACACCTACACTGGGTTTTGTAAAGAATTTTTTTTGAGATTTAGAATGACTTTTCTGCGGTTGGTTACCTTTTTTTTATTATTGTTTCTTTTACCTCCGCAGGAAAGGGCCCAGTGGTGGCACCTTCTGTGTCGACCTGACGTTAGTCGAGTGTCGAGAGACAAAACTCTTCTCATTTTCTTTCCTATCGTACCCTTGTTTCATTTTCAGCCTTCTTAGCTTACTTAGTCACTAAGGTAGTAGTAGTTAGGTTTAGGAAAAACTCAGATTATTTTAATGAAATGCTAGATATATTTAATTCTTCAGATTATGTTAACAAGGTGATACAATTTATTAGGTTGCAGAATTTTATAATATTTATATATATTAAGTAGGCACAGAACTAGACCACCTACCAATAATGGTTGAACCCGACAAGTTGTCAGGAAAGCAAAGTGCACTCTCTTTTGACCCCAGCACCCTTTCCTGAAATTAACCGCTCAACACAGCGACCAAATGCGCCATTCTCCCTGCGCACGAAATCGCCTGCCCAAAAAGTGTCGCATGCGAATTCTCAGCAAAAAAAAAAAAATAAAAACAAAAAAATTTTCATTTCAAGATTAAAGCAATTACATCCTTCCAACCTCCTTACTTCACAGTTCTCTTACGGCTTCCGCGAGCCCCACCAGTGTAACCTTGGTTACCCGGCACCACTCATGGGTCAATCCCTCGGTTTCCCTTTAGGAACCGACCAACCCGTCAGTGATCGGACCGCCACCTTGCAAGCCACCGTCAAACACCTCCAACACGACAGTTCCCTTTTACAACTCCAATGATCTTAAATCTTTCTTTTCAACTATATCTTTCTCCCCAAGTATTTTTTACATAGTAAGACACCTGCACAATAAAAAAAAACCAACCAACCAAATCTAAGCCAAACTTTTTAAAGCAAAATACAATAGCCCGAATAAACTCTGTGACTCAGGACAACACCCAGTGATTTTAAGTGAGTGAAAAGTGATTACCCAAAGACAGCTACTGCACCTCATGAACACAGTTTCACGATACCGAGAGGACGGCAACGAGACACCCTGATACCCAGCCGAGCCGCAACACTATCCTCACCAACAGCGCACCACCTTCAACCACAGCGCGGTGATCCGGACGTGTTGCGAGCCGTCAACGCTGCTGCCCACACCGGACCAGAGCCCACCTGCTCCACCAGCTCAACCACATCAAGTCCTCCTCTCGGTCATCACACCAACCTCAGCATTTTTCGTCTACTTCACCTCACACCTCCACCTCAAGTTCTCCGAAGAAGTACCCATAGTGCCAAAAGACTCTCTAATACTTCCAACAACTAAAATAGCTTAAAAAAATCAAACAAAAAATTCAAAATTTTGTGCGTGCAGATGTCCGTCCCTTTTACACCAAATTAACTCAATATTTTTCACTCAGTTTTCAATTTTGTTCTCAATTAAAGTCTGGTACGTTAGGCCAAATTCAACTGTCGTTCCCCTACAACCCATCCTCCTTCTGCAGGGGGGGGGGGGGGTTAATCCCGATCCCTGCTGTGGTTGGTCAAAATAAACAATTGCAATCTCCCCAAAAAAGAAACGCGGCGACCGAGGTTCCAAGACGAAGTCGGACTGGTGCTGGCTTTTTGGCTTTCCTCGTCTGCTCGCGGCTTCCCCTGAATCCAAACCGGGAACATGATATCTCGGGACCACGAGCATGACAGAGGGAGCAAAACCGATCGAATTTCACAAACTCCAATATCAAACCCACACCTTCACCTACCTTCCAACAAACTTTTTTCGTTTTCACTTTTGCCTTAGGGGGGGTGGTTGTGACGCTAAGCGTCACGCTATTTTATATAGTGTAGGCGGCCTTCATAACCGCTCCAAACGCCATCAGCGGTGTCGAGCCAGCTGATCTTTTGAACTTTTAACGGCGATTCTCTCCGGCGTCCCTCGCCCCCTTTCGTCTATGCAGCCTTGAAGTGTCAGCACCTCCCCGCTCCTTGCCAGCAATAATTCACCGTCAAACCTTAAGTACCTTAATTTAAGTAGATTTTAGTATCTGGAATGGTAGGCTAAACTACAATTAGAAGGGGCAATCCCTTGGGGATGCCCCAAACAACAGGAGTATGTAGGAATTGCAAACCGGTCGGGACTTCGTGTCTCGACCGCATTTTTGATTAACATGTTAGATTCAGGTTTTTTCCCTCTTCTCAGAAGACAAATATTTAATTAACTATCATTGCTTGGATTCAGGAACTTAGTTATTCATATATTATCCAATACAGTTATCAGTTTACCAGGTTAGACACTTATAACAATTTCAGTATTAGGTCTGGAAGGATATTGTTATTAATAATTTTACCGATCATCAGAGCTGGCTGGTATAGCATTCTGGTCTGGTAAAGATCCATAGGCCCTTGGGCACCCAGTCACGTTTTCCAACCCCGGTGTAGTTATGTCAATTCCATTTAGCAGTACATGGTTAGGCCAGACTATGGCCTGCCTTCTTAGTTGGCTATTCCTAAATTAGCCAAACCAGTAGCAGAGTCAGCACGCCCAGATTCCAGTTGTAGCTACCACAGTTAATTAGTTGAATTATCCAATTAGCAGCACAATTAGCCATCCCTGTAGCCATACCTTAATCAATCAATTAGTTCCCCGGCACACACAATATGCTTTAATTACCCCCGACTACATATAGTAGCCCCCCAACTGTCAATATTTTAACACTCCCCCGGCTACACCAAAGTTTTAACATTATTTGGAAGTTTATTGTAAATTCTTGGAGCAATGAAATAATAAAAACATAAAACTTTACCTTACGACATTGATTATAGAAACTTTAAAATAAACATAAACGATAGTTAATTAATTTAAGGTACAAACTAAATATTATTGTAATACTTTCAGTAGATCATCAACTTGGTTTTTATTAAAGATCCAATTTTTCACGTTGTTTTGAAATTGTTTTGAATTTTGGGATTGTTTTATATATTCTGGCAACATATTAAAAATTTTTGGGCCTAAAAATATAAATGAGTTCCTAAGTAAAATTTTTTGACTTTAGGCCTTATAAATAACCCGGGGGCAGGAGATCTAGTAAAATAATGCAATCTGTCAGTGACATTGTTCTCGCTTCGAATGAAAAAGACTTTTAAAACTATAAAAGTAAATAAATATTTTAATGGCAATATTCTAAGAACCCTAAATAGTGCCATTGAAGTTTCATGATTGTTTCTGGACGTTAAAATTCCGATAAAATGTTTTGAAGTAGTTTTTAAAGGTTTTAGCACCGAGTCATATGCTGCTGCTCGTTACTCAATACCGTATAAAAGGCGTGAGTTAATCAATGCAAAATACAATGTTCGTAGCAAATCATCATTTACAAGATTTCTTAATAAATAAAACTTGCGTATGCTTTTCATCAATTGATTTTGAAGGTTATTAACGTGATTTCGCCAGAAGATTGTTTCATCAATTTTATTGAAGAGTCACAATTTATTGAATGTTTAATACATCGTCAAACTAGAATTTCCTGAGGTCAAAGTTAATAAATTTAGTTTTATTGGAATTCACTACCATATTATTATTACTACACCAAACTCTCAACATTTTTAAATCTTTATGAAAGTCTCTCCATATGTTCACCCAAATGTAACTGGAATATCAAAGAGAAATATCGTCGGCAAAACCTGACGCTATTCCTGTAAAATGTACACGTGAAAGATTGTTAATAAAATTAAAAATAAAATTGCTGAGGTCACCGATCCTTGAGGAACGCCTATATTAACATATTTAGGTTCACTTAAACATTTTTTTAAACGGACTTGTTGGCTTCTTTCCACTAGAAAACTTTCACAAAATTTCAAGGGAGTTCCTCTTATTCCAGCTATGTTTAGTTTCTCTAACAAAATATTATGGTCAACGAGGTCAAACGCCTTTGAAACGTCTATAAAATTGCCACTTGTTTTATTGTTACTATTTATGTTATTCAGTACACCATCCATACACAAATTTAGAGCTCTTTCGGTGCTTTTCCCCTCGGTAAAACCAAACTGAAGTTCTGAAAAAAAGTTAACGCTGTTTAAAAACTGCAATAGCCTATCCTTTATACAACGTTAAATTATTTTACATAACGCAGGTAACAAAACAATTGGTCTATAGTTTGACATAAGATCCCTGTCTCCCATTTTAAATACCGGAACTACAATACTTTGCTTGAGTTTCGAAGGAAATTTCCTGCTAAGAAAACTTAAATTTATAATGCAAACTAACGCCTCAGAAATTACAGGTTTAGAAATCAAACCCGAGTTCAATAGTATTAACAAATAAAGAAACAACGGAATAGAACATAATAAAATAGAATGGTAACAAATAAACACCACCAAAATAAATTCATAATAATACATCTTTGACCAACAAAATCAAATATCTCCATGCTGCATTATGTTTCAACGTACTACCTGGAGAAAAATATTAACATTTGATTAATTATTAATTAGGTTGAATAAATTAACTCTGTAAAACACGGTTTGTTATTTAAACCTTTTGATCGAAATTAGTATTATTGGCATTTTAGAGTCAGAGAAGAGAAGAGAAGGGAAATCTAAAGAAGATAATTTCAATGATATTAAACTGAAAATCTAGGGAAATTCTAAAATCATTTCAATAACATTTAATTACATAGACTCCTAACTACTTCAATAATGCTTGATATGGCCGAATGATACAAGGAATGACTTACTTAGACCCCATTATTCCTGGAATTATAAATTTCCGAAGGTCGAAATTGATAATAATTATTTGAATGTAGCACATATTGAGAAAGTCCAATATATACTTTCAAAAGAGTTATTACACTAATAGAATCAGTAAGAAAATCAGACGTGTTTAAGATCTATGTAATAATGTTACAAGATAAAAACAAGAAGAAACAAGTATGCAACATCGTATGCCGTTTTTTAGGGAAAGGCGGCATTATCACATAAAATATAATAGCCTTTAATGTACATATTATCCATGTAAATTTAAACATGGTTCATACAAATTCAATGAAAAAAACCCTGGATGCGTAGCCTCCAATCGAGCTCCGAAAGGGGGAGTAGAAGTGATTTGTCAAAACGAAATTGTTTAATTTTTTTTGGGTTGTGATATTGTTGTAACATGTTACTAATGTGAGCACATGGTGCTATCATAAAAAGTGCAGCGAGTGTGGATTATCGTTCTTCAATAATGACTCCACTTTAGAGCTGTTTTCATACACTACTTAGTGGAAGCCTGAGATAATAAATAAGTAAAGCGATGTTGTAATGCTAGAGACCACCCAATGGTTGAAATTCAACCAAATATTATTTGAATATATATTTTAAAAAACTCAACAAAAATTAGTTTAATATCCAGTGGGTTCTGTTGCACTCATCTCTCTCTCTCTCTCTCTCTCTCTCTCTCTCTTTCTCTCTCTCTCTCTCTCTCTCCCTCTCTTCTCTGTCTATCTATCTCTCTCTCTCTCTCCTCTCTCTCTCTCTCTCTCCCTCTTTTCCTTCTCCTTCCCACCCCTGACTCCGCGATAATTTTTTCATGTGGAGTTAAAACGGGTATGAGAAGGGCGTTACCATTCCAGTAATCTTTAGCCTTTTTATTTAAGCCTGAAACCTTTCCACCTCATTCTCTCCCCATCCCTCATCCTCCCTACTCACAAACAGGTTTAATTTTTTTAATGTGGAGTTAAAACAGATAAGAGAATGGTGTTACCATTGCAGTAGTCAGTAAAATCTTTATTTACGAGTAATCTGTTCTTGCTGTTGTGCTACATATTTATTTAAATAACGCAGCTATTTAGTCAATGAAAAGCATAATGAAAAGTAGAACGCATGTCCCCATAAGGGTAACATGTAAACTTTGAAAGCCAAACGGCCATAGCCCCACACACACCCAAACACAAAACTATTTAAATTCGACACTTCTACTAATAACAGGATAAAATAAAACTACGTATCACAACACTACACAATATATTTACACTTATAGTGTGCTTACACACAAGACGGTAAATATACAAGGAGACAGTACAAGGCCTTGTACCATCTTTTTGTATATTTACCGTCTTGTATGTAAGTACAGTAGAAGTGTAAATATACTGTGTAGTGTTGTGAGACGTAGTTTTATTTTATCATGTTGATTGTAACAACACTAGCTATTAATATTAGAATTAATATTGCTACTCAAGAAACTATCTACTAATAGCAATGTCTACATACATTTATGTAGTTATTGCTAATAGTACTAAATAAGAATACAAGGTTTCATAATTTACGACGCCACATATCCGATAAATTGGTACCACAACAATTTTCGCAGCCCATTAATATATAGATGGTGTAAATATTTGGGGCCAAACGTCAAGTACGAGAGGTAATATGATAAATGGGTAAATTTACTTTTCCCCCACCTATTATGTAAAGTCGAATTTTACTCCTTGTAATGAACGAGTAAATTGCTACTTTGCCTCCCTAGGGAGACAAAAAGTACTTTGACTCCCAAGGGGGACAAAGTAAACCCATAAGAATAACATTGACAATCTGGCAACACAGTGCCGGGAAAACTGGCAAAGCTGTAGCTATAACATGCGGAACAGAATCAGATGATATTTAGCTGCAATAATTAACGTTCCGAGTTCCAAGGTTAGTTATTACGCATTACGCAACCAAAATGGACAGCAATTGTGAATGTGAATACTTATCAATACTTGTGGATTTTAGGGTGTGAGAAAAATGTTGTGTTTAAAGTACAAAAAAAGTAAAGTAAAGTAAAGTTCCACTTTACTCCCTTAATACACAAATAACTATTTTCTTTGTCGGTATTTTTCACCGAAGCCTACAAAGCCTTTGTCGAGTATCAAAACCTACATTAATGAGATATGGCAGGAAATATTTTTGTGTTTTTCTTACTAAGTTTTGAAATTATTGATTCAATTCAGAGTATAATTTCGTTGTATAAATTTAAACACTCATTTAGATAAGGTATATATCTTTGAGGACCAAACTCATACATTTTGATTGCTAGTGTTACTTATCGAATAACAATTGGAATGTGCTATTTATGATTAACTAGGAGTACGATCAAATATTCGCGTAATGGGATGACCGAACTCAGAAATGGTGGATGAAAGTTACTGCTGTTAACCGAAATTTCATCACAAAATATTGAATAAATAACCCTGTGGACTCTGCAAGAAAATATCTACTTTTATTTTGGTTAATTTTAGGTCATAGGATAAATCGTTCTTAATTATATTATATTATTAGAGGTGAAAATTCTTCAACAAAAAATAACACGGTAAGTTGCCTATGCAGTGAGGTACATTGGAAATTAGCTGAGTACGCAGGTTTGCTATGACGAGGGTATTATCATAAACTGACAAAAGAACACAGCCGTCAGAAGTAAATACGAAAGAAATGGCTGCTGCAATCTAGCGGATAAACTATTAACTCACTCATATTACCCACATTACAGAAGAACGTTACCTTTATTTGTAAAATACCATTGCAGTACTTGTATTAGTTTGTTAATATAACAATTTTATAATCCTTTGATAAATTGAATTAAATCATGTTAAATAGAGAGTACTTTGTTTATTTAATCATAAAACATATGAATAAAACTATTTTTTAGAAGGCTATTGTAATTACGAAACAATATTGTATTATAGTATTTCGTACTTTAAAACCAGTAATTTTTTCCCAATGCTTTACCTAATGGAAATTTTACAGCTTTTAAATATTAATTAACAAAAAAATATTTAACTAATGTGTTAAATTTTTGAACTGGAAGCGTGAAATGTATTGGAAAACAGTTGTGTAAAATCTGAAAACGATACGTGCAGCCGTTTTCACGTTATTGCGTTCCGAACACACACGATCACACACACGACCACATACTGACGGACAACAAGTCATTGTCTCTGTTAATAGTTAGATTCCTTCACTTTGTTCCGTCATCAATTATTTATGGGCTATTATGGTTTATATTTGATTTTTAAATGAGAAAATAACTGATAATACCACCAGCCACAATATCGTCCAAACACTGCAGCGGGCAGATTAACCGATGGTTGGTGATGGTAATTGCTTTTATCAGCGGTTTGATAACTTTGCAAACTCGTTTAGCAATTTGGTTAGTGAGATTAGGAGATTACGGGTTCCCTAACTGAGGATTAAGCCGAGTGGTTAGGTCAAGAAACAAATACTAATATTATCATGTAACGTAGTTATTTATAAAAAAAAGACCCCCAGCAACCCCTATTTAGGGGTGAGGTTTGACATCCTTAACCACTTAAAAACTTACTTTGACTTTTGCTAGTAATATTTACCAAAGATCGTTTGAAAATGTACAGTTGTTCACAATATTTAAGGAACCACCTGAGATTGTAACTTGTATTGATATTATAACATAACACTTGATTATTGGGGCGAAGCGTTGAACGTTCATTATCTTAGCAGCCAGTCCAACAATATGAGAATGTAATTATATTAATATCCTTTCTTATAATAATAATAATAATTATTACAAAACACCTCCGTCGCAGCAAACCTGCGTACTCAGCGAATTTCCAATGCAAAATATATGTCCCCACATAAAGCCGCATACCAAGATTCATGAAAATATATTCACAAATAAGCGATATATCAAATTTGAATTATTCTCCATAAGAATAACATTGGGAATGAGTACGTAGGTCTGCTGAAACAAGGAGCAAACAATAGGTTTTTATGCAAATATAAATATAATTTAACTAGGCGAAGCCACATACCAAGTTTCATCAATATAAATTCATAAATAAGCGATATATACCATTTTGATTATTCTCCATAAGAATAACATGGGGGATGAGTACGCATGTTTGCCGCAACAAGGAACACAAACAATTGTTTTTTATGCAAATATCAATAGAACTCAACTACGTGAACCAACATACCAAATTTTATTAATTTATTTTCATAATGAAGGGATACGTTACATTTTACTTATTCTCCATAAGAATAACATGTGGGCAGAGGACGCAGGTTTGCTGCTACGGGAGTTATCGGTAAAAATTGTGTTTTTGTGCAAATAACAATACCACAACCAGATCAAGCCGTATACCAAGTTTCGTTAGTATACGTTCATAAATAAGCGAGCTATAATTCTTTTCTTATTCTCCATAAGAATAGCATTGAACAAATTGTGTGTTTTTTGAGCTGAATCCAATGGTGAAAACTAAAATTTGACTTGTTTTAATATTACAAGTAAAAAATTCAAAAAACCCATTTTTGGGGTACAAAACCCCCCAAAAATACAACTTCGGATGGGTCGATCTGTCTGGTTTTCGAACTTAAAGTCATAAATAATGCTTTACACGTTTGTACCAAATTTTATCAAAATCATACCATTTCTACGAGAGTTATCGCACCCACGGACACATATATATATATATCTATATATACCTATTTATATATAAACTGTATATATATATATATATATATATATATATATATATATATATATATATATATATATATATATATATATATATATATATCAGTTTCGAACGAATGGTGTTTTTGGGTCTGGGGACCTCAAAACGAAAAGTTATCATGGTCCCGGGCTTAGGTCTTACCATGCCGACTACGGTAATAGCTTCTTCCCTATAGGGGGAATTCGCTAAAAAACTGATTTTCTTTCACCTTTAAACAATTCAGTCATATTATATGCAAGTAGTTTTGTAACCGTTAAAATCATTATAACACACTAGTCGTTTGCAGTTAATAATATTAACTACATTTCAACATCCATAAGACCTAAATATGAATCTGCCCGAAGTTCCTTCTCGTGGTATCGTATGTAATCTAGTCTGTTTGCTTCAATCCTACAATACAAATAAACAGCGTACTGTTGGGTTAACTTTCCACTGGAGTGTATTAAACTAAATTGCCCTCTAACTGCAAAATGATGCTGACCATATCTAACATTGTTACATTTTGCCTTGTAGTGGTTTGATTTGTAACAGGAAGAGATTTGTACCAGCTATTTTCATCGCTTGGAAACAGCACGGGTCAATATGTTGGCTTGTGATTGGCAAAGACTGAAGACAATTTGGGTTGTTTGCATTACCTCTTCCTCTTTTGTACACTTGAATACCGTGATTGCTCGGTGGTGCACCATCGATGTCTGCTACAAAGACCGCTGCTACCTCCGAAACACGTGCAGGATTGTAGCGCCTCAAATCAGCCCCAGGGACATTGTGAAAAACCATGCGGAGATTAGAATTGTCATAGCCATTTTCCTGTAGCTCTTCTTCAACTTCCCTTATTTGTTTAAATGACTGTAAATAAGGGTTGTTACAATCATATAGTGCCTGGATAAGTAGTCCTAACACTTCAATTCTGAATTCTCTGTTAGCAGAATGATTCAGCCTAAAAATATTGGATTCTGCAGTGTCCATGATATATAATTGGCCAAATACTGGTACACCACCAGAGTCTGCGTTTAAAGAACTCATTCTATGGTAAACTCCACCATGTATTCTGAAGTAGTAAGGACCTTGCCCAGGTGGAAGAGCAATGTTTGCTCCAAAGGAGGCCAAAATTTAAAATTTAAAATTAAAAACACAACACATCATAAGAAACATTTAAAATAAAAAATATCTATGAAAATGTTAAAACACAACATATCTTAATACATAATAACAGTGAAATAAACTAAAATAAAATTAATTTTACTCCCTAACTCTCTGAATGAAGCTGCATGCTAATAAACTATCCCATTTTGTTAGTCATCGTTGTATTTGAATGTAAACTTCTAATTAAATAATACCCCCGTTTCAGCAAACCTGCATACTCAGCGAATTTCAAATGGTACTTCACTAAGTCATGAAGCCACTTACCAACTTTAACCAAAGCATATTAATAAATAATCGATATATGACATTTTATTTATTCCCCATAAGAAAAACATTAGGACTGAGTATGCAGGTTTGCTGCCATGGGAACCACAAAAAAGAGTTTTGTATGCAAATAGCATTAAAACCCAACCATATAAAGCCACATACCAAGTTTCATTAATATATGTTCTTAATAAGCGAGATTTACAATTTTACTTATTCTCCATAAGATAACATTGGACAACGTACTGTGTTTAGCACTCTCAATATCTCGGTAACCAATAATTGACGTAGAGCGATGATCAAAATACTAAATTGTTTGTTTTTTAAGCTGAATTTAATAATTTAAGCTGAGTGTAAACCAAAATTTGGGTTCAAAAAGAATTATATGTTCAAAAAATCCATTTTTGGGGTACAAACCCCCTCAAAACCCCCCTTAAACTAGAGCCACCTGTCTGGTTCTCGAACTCATGAAAATATATGCTGTCTTACACGTTTATACCAAATTTCATCAAGATCGGACCATTTTTACGAAAGTTATCGTGCCTATGGACACACACACACACACACACACACACACACACATACATGTGTACCTACATATATATGAATGTGAACGAATGGTGTTTTTGGCATCTGGGGGCCTCAAAACGAAAAGTTATCACGGTCCCGGACCTAGCTCTTACCATGCCACCTACGGTAATAGCTTCTTCCCTAAAGGGGAAATTCGTCAAAAGAAAAAGTAAATATCAAAATGACAGAAGGGAGACAGGTTATTTTTATGAAAACAGCTGTTTGTTTTCATGAAATGAATCATATGTTAGGTAAACTTACTAAAATTTGTCCTCTATTTAAAATACATGGACACATGTACATGGCGAAGCACATTGAACTGAGGGAGACAAAAATTATTCCATGACATTTACAGAGAAATCCCTTTAATTTGACACTTCAGTCATCAAAATTGGTTCATATATAAAAGAGTTTTGCTGTACACAAGAAATTCCTTAGAGAATTAGTGTAACAGATAAGATTATTACAAAGCGAAATGAATACTTAAAATATCCACACGTAAAGTTCATAAATAAATTCGCGAGGCTAGGCCCAATAATTTTCAATTTTATAACACTTTGAATGCAATACATAACCAATGTGGGTGTGCTTATTTAAGTTAATTTTTACTGCGCATTATTACATAAATTAATATTAATATTTAATTATTTTAAGTTTTTCTGGGTATGTTGATCAAAATACGTAGGTTATCCAAGTTCTATAAAAACCGCTAAATGTGAAAAATAAAAAATACACTTTGTAAAAACTCCAACTGAAATAAGTTTAAAAAAGGAATGTGATCAAATATATTTCAAGAAATATATCCAGAGCATATAATCGAATTTAATTTCTACAACAAATTGCTTGACATCCCTCATAACCACCCACAGCCACTTACAAAGTGGCTGGGTAAATCGTCTTGTAACACACTTACTTGAACATTAACATCTTCAATGGTGTTCTGAGAAGTGAACTAATTATTATACCTTAATTAATCCTGGAATAGTACAAAGAAAGTTGTTACTCTATATTAACCAAACATTTTCTAATATTCATGTCTTATCACACTCTTTGAAAATTATATGAACTGTTAAATAATAAAAAAAACAAAAAAAAAACACGGTTGTTAGATTATTTAATTAATAACAAACAATTGGTATATCTGGCAAGAGTTAAACATGCAAAATAAGAATTTCAATTTAAGATTTTATTTGTTCTGCAATGTTTATCTAATATTGGTTAGGTTAGTTATATGGATAATTGGCCAAATAGTAGCTGATATAAAATAAAAATTAAACGCGTTTAAAAGATTAATTGTTAACGTGTGGATATTTGTTTGTTCTGTATTTCTTCAATGCATGTTTAAAGATATTTTTTGAGAATAAACAACAGTTCATTTATTAATTTATGTATAAACTTACATTTTCATAATTTTTAAATAATGTATGTCAATATATTGATAAATTTCAATATTCTCAGCATTGAGAATATTACTAATGAAATAATTTCAGAATTTCAGAATGTCATAAACAAATTAATTAAATTGTGTGACCAAATCACATACAAACGCATAACCGAACGTATCACACTGACTGTTAATAGCTATATCAAAGCACGGCCGTCTGACAAATGTGATACAAGTGGTCCAGGATAAACACTAATGCAAACGTTAACTGTAAGCATTAATTATTGGTATGGTTAATGTGTTTACCCACTAAATAACTGAACCACGATAGCTATTTACTCGTACCTCTCAGTACATTGCAGAATATTGGTTATGTGGTTATTACTATGGCCTGCCACGGCTATCGCAATTGAAGCCCGTATTCATCGATTTTAGGAATATTTATCTGTAACCTAGGGTTAATTTTGTAAACATATTTAAATGCTCACTACTCTATATTTTTTGTAAGAGACAAGGAATTGATTTGCAAAAGATAATCTTACTTGAGAATAAACCACGTAATCCCATTGTTACCATCCTATATAATATTTTAATTGTAAATCGTATCGTACAAATTATTGTACATGAAAGTAGAAAGTATGTAAGTAGAACGATCAGTTAAGGTATCTAGCGGCAAGTTTATTAACCTCCTCTACGGAATTTCAACAAATCTAAAACTATCCTCAATTAATCCAGAGCAATGAGAGGGTTAGTTACAGTATTCCTCTACATAAATAGAGAGTTATTAGACTTATTAGTTAATAAGCATTCAAAAATATTTGACATACATTATTCTAATTTTTGCCTGGATACTCGGTTTATGTCTTTATTATCTGTATAGGGCCCAGCGAGGTAGAAACGATGGAGAGCTCGACAAATGGACAGAAAAAGGCCCGCTCATTGCCTTGCCAGACCAAAAGTGTAGGACGGCAAAACTGAGTAATCCCGAGCGGTGAGCGCGTTGTCGTTTTCACGCTCCTGCACATCTTAGTAATAACAAAACTACAATGAAACTTAAATATTCCTTTTCTGCATACATTTTCACATCCAATGGCATAAATATATTTTAGTTGAAAATTATGTGTAATTTTTAATAATGAAAATATAGTTGTACAGCATGACATGAAAAAGTCAGTAAGCGAGAACACTTTTACTTTTTGAGGTAGAAACAAACTTCCAGTGAGAAAGTTGTAGCTAATTAGATGATATTATATTTTCATTAATAACAATTTTCGATAGAACTTATAGTTTGTTCAATAATCCGATGTAAATAACCGCCATGTTTAGTTCTACGTGCACCGCCGCGCCGTCGCGGACCACGGCTCCCCGCTGTTCTACCACATCCAGCATAGTAACACGTTCCTCATTTTACTTAGATCTTCACCTAGAAAATATTAATTATTTAAATTGTACTCCATATTGTATTCAAATGATTGTTTTTTAGCATATATTTAAATTTTGATAGAAAATTTAGTTATCGAGATGTAATTATGCTCATGAGGGATCTTATAATTTGACATGTAAAGTAAATTAGGCAATGAATAATAAGAGACTTATTTGTTAGAAAGAAAAAAAATTATATTATAAGATAGTGATTATATATATCTGATTAGTTATTATATTTTTCTCGTGAAGCAAAAACTAGTTTTAATCAATAATGAAATAAAATACTTTAGTAAGAAAACATAACGTTACCTTTTTATATAAACAAAACCTACTTATTTTTAAACTATCTGTTACTTAAACATTTCCCCCTCCAAATGCAAAGGCTTCTTAGTCGTAAATGAATTGTTGTAGCTAAATGTGAATTTAAAATAATGAATAAATATATGTTTTTATATCAAAACTCAAACTAATTCTCTATATCAGAAATATAACCAATCATGTAATAATATGTTTGGCATTAAAAGTAGAGGAAAATAACAAGGAACTTGAATACGAAGGGTACTTAGTTGTAAATAAACCTTTCTACAGAAAATATAAATTAAATAATATAGAATCAATGTTTTTATGTCAAAACTGAAAACTAATCCTCTCCAAAAGCCTTACAATAGTAGCTATATAGTTTGCTTTATGTCAAAAATTGAGGAATGTATCGAGTAAAGCAAATATGGCAGCCACTGAATCGTAAATTTTTTTGGATGAAAATCAAGGTCAAGTAGCCTACGTGAAGATAGATATTTTAATACTAAAATTGAAAACTACACATGTTTTACGTCATAATTAGAGATTAAATAGATTTGAACTTAGTACCAAAAGATAAAGAATTTATTCAGTAATACGATTCAAAAAACGATTTTACAATAACAAAACTCTTCGCGCCGTAAACCTTATTTAACTGAGCACGCGTCGCCATAACCCGTAAGACGCTGTACTGAGCGCTGCGATGAGTACTACACTTGGCGATGTGATCTTGAGCTCAGCCGGACCGAATCTTGGTCTCTCCCGACTATGGGCGCGAGCTCTCCATGGTTTCTACCTCGCTGATAGGGCCTACCAGACTAAGCAATGAAGTATATGTTATTTATCAATGTGGTCTTATTTGGTACTTGATTTTAGACCTCACTTTTATATATTATATTCTAAATATATTTTACTCTTATATTACCAGTAGTTTATCTATATTTATAAATAAACGGTATCAGGAAACTGACACGTATTCTCTCTCTTTTAGCCCAACTTTAATGAATAAATTACTTTTTATTTACTAAATACAGAATACAAAGCACCGTTGAATGTACAGAAAATCTTGTAAACAAGTTTTAAAAAATATCCACCAAATCCTTGTTTTGAAGGCACTATCCATCGCAACACACGTGGTTTTAAGAGGGGAAATGCCCCCTATTCCCCCCCTCAGGGTTATTAATGGGCAACATATTTCGAATTTCCTCGGTTGGTCAATGCTAACTTGACAAGCATATCAAGTTTGAATGAAATTGATCAATAAATCAGAGAAATAGTAATTTTTGTATTCCCCATAAGAATAACATTGGACAACGTACTGCGTTTACTGCAAAATGAAAATTTAAATTTTCTCCGCAACCAGTAATCGTGGAATAGAAATTCGAAATACTAAATTATTTAGTATTTTGAGCTCTTTTTAATGGTGAATAGTAATATTTTTATATTTATGTTTTTTTAATGAAAAATCCAAAAAACTGAATGTTTGATATTTTAAGTCCTGTAATTTCTGAACCCGAATATTTACAGAAATACGGGTGGTGTCATTGTGTTGTAAAACTAAAGTTCTACAAACGACTAAAGTTTAATCAAATAGTTAGAGTCGTTTTTGGTAACTCTTGATTTTTCATGTTTTTTGGCGGTTTTTGGGGGATAATTACCCTTAAAAATAAAAAATTCCAAAAAATTAAAAAACACCTGTAGATATCGTTGATTAGTACCTACATACCAAATTTCATAAAAATCGGACCATTGGTTAGGGCTCTAGCTCTGTACACATCCATACAGACAGACAGACAGACGTAAAAATCACGTAAAAATCACTTTTTTGGGTTCAGGGAGCACCAAAACAAATATTTCCACTAACAACTCAAATTCGAAAATTTTGACGAAAACAATACTTTATCCATATACTATGTATAAGGGGAGAAAGTAAAAAGGATGTTGGTTTATTTGTATATATGAAGTTTGTGGACTCGAACACCGTTGGGCCGTTTGCCATGAATCTTTGAATGTTTTAAGCCATCCATTTCATTCTAACTCAATTGGGTTCCTCCCAAGAGGCCCAAAAGGGTTCCCATATAAACCTTATGGATAGATATTGTTGTTTACATAAAAGCTAATGTCATGTTTACTTGAACAGGTGATCTTGGTGATTTTGGTTTTAGATGGTAATAGTCAAAGGCTTGACAACGTCTGCCGGGTTACAGCTAGTTCTGTTTAATATGTAAGAGTTACTTTATTTACTAAAGCATAAAACATATGTACACATTTATGTACATAGCGTAATGCATTTCCAATCATAAATAGTGATTCAATATGCAAATATAATTATAATATCAATATCACGTTACAAACAAACAATATTGCAAATATAAATCACAGCAGTACTTTTCAGCCACGATGCATAACTTAGTAATTTATATTATAAAACCTGATGTATAGTTTTATGTTAAACCCCCGTTATGACGAGGGGGTGATTCTTTCCTTAAGTTTACAGGTAAATACACATATTCCCATATAATTTAAAGGTCTTTAAATTAAAGAAGCAACCTTCATCATTTACCTACAATTTTTTTGTAATATCATTAACTCGTACACAACGACAGTAAGTTGGGTTTGTGTGTATCAATAACATTTTCTCATAAATTGTTTTAAAGTTTTATCTTTACTAAGGTATTTACTCCAAAACCGACTAAATAGTTCGCTATAAATACGACGACTAGATAACTGTCTCATATTTTCTGTTCAATGAATATATTAGTTTTATACTAACACTGTAATTGTCAAGGTTCCATGTATTTTGAAAATTAGTAATACATTGTTATTAAATATAATCAGTCACCACTAACGTTTTTATAAACTGGAAATTATTGCTAGTCTACTACTGTAATACGCGGAGATAAAGTTAACCTGGTAATAATAACCGAAAGCATCACTCGGGAGCGATTTGGCGGAATTGAACAGGAAGTGGAGGCAGTTTATATCTCAACAGTGAGTAGACAGGAAGTCAGGTTTGTAATAGGATGAGCATAAGAGCGCCTAATGTTACTGACACAAAGAATTAAAGTTCGAACGCGAGTTTATAAACAGGTTTGTGAATTTGTATCTTTAAACTGAGCTAATCACATAATCATTCCAATCGTATAACATCCCTGGTAACTACGGGGATGACTGCTTGAGATAATAGACTGGAATAGTAAAGTAATGTCAAATTATATAGTGACCTTTTTGAACTAACAACACGATTTTAGATGGATTCGTTAGTCAATACTTAGATAAATTATGATAAATATATATAGAGGGGTAGAGTTTTCTGTTGATACACAACATTTATTCAAAAATCAACGGTTCCTTTTGAAATAACTATTTTTTACTTATAGTTATTATAGTGGCGGTTTTATTGGGCCACTCGCACCTCAGTTTGATACTGGGGGACTTGTTAAATGGTGAAAAAACACAGAATACACAGGATGAAAATATAAAACGCAAAACACGAGTACAACATGGATTTGTCTGGCGTGTTTTTTTATTTTGTCCAGCGTTCAACCTGACTGCCGTGAACCTGAAAAACGAAGTCGACTCCCTGACGAAGTGGAACTTGTTCCCGGTGCCGTGAAACGTTGGAGTAAAATACGGGACACCATTCGTGTTTCGTGAGTTATATCTTTTGTCTTCTGTGTTTGTATCACTATTTGATTAAAGTAAACCAGGATTAAACTACGGTTACAAAAGCCCAACAAAAAGCAAAAGTAACTTAATCTTACCACAAAATAATGTACAGCAATTCAACAATGTTTTTTACTTATTTAATATATAGATAATATTTTCAGTACAAAAACGAATGAAATTCACTTGGGTTGTTAGAGCAATAATAATAAAAAATAATAAAAACACCGATCAATATGCGTTTTACAGGGTTACGATGAGGGAGCTAGTGTAATGAAGAGGTTAGACAATAATTAAAAGTGCCTCGCTACTTTGCCAATTATGATTTAATATTTCCATAAAATAAGATAAAATTAAGCTTTTGCAGCGCTAAAAGCTGTAAGAAGATCACTGTGTGGTTATGCGCTGTGCTGTGGCTTATGTGAAAGGGTCGAAGATTAAACCACAGAGAAAAGTATAGTAAAGCTGGCTTTGAATATAAATAATCCTCGTGATTTATATGGAAGTAAGCTGTGAAGAAATTTAAAGTGTAGACATTTAAAGTGTAATAGAGGGATTAAAACTGCGTTGGTTAATTGAGTTTGTTGTCTCTGAAGAAGAGTACAGTTTTAACTGTATAAATGCAACAGATATTCTTTTATAATTAAAGAAAATATATTTTGATGAAGTATTTTAAAATGGTTTTAATAACTAAAAACATTAATACAAATTTTTAATATATGCCTACATGCCCACATGTGTTTTAGAAAGAATCTTGTTTGATGACTGACGACCAAACCGTTCTCCTGTTACACATGCTGGGTTGGTTGTCTGACTCATTTTGTGTATTATTTTAATTTTATCTACTACATCTTATTACTTTGACGAATCTTAATATATAAAACAAAGTGAATGATAAATTGAGTTTTAATTCAAAATATATTGATTTTAATTTTAAAATTAATTAAAAATAAAATAAATTGATTACGTTAGTAAAGTTGTTTGTAGCCTATGTTTAATAACTTGGTTAAGACAATGCTAATCGTCAACATAAATTTACAAACCACATTGTTGGTTTATAGCTTAAACTACTTAAATACATTATTAATGAAGGTTAGTTAAGGTTGTGAAGAAAACACACTTGTATAACAAATCGTCTCCGAGACTTAACTTGACGTGAGGGAAAAGTATGTGTCCTTATTGTAATCCCATTTGAATAAATTACCTGTCAAAAAACCGCCGGCGGGTTACCACCTACTTGCCCTAGAGATAGGAGGCGGTGTCGGTTATTATTATCGAGTCAATTTCACTCTGGTATTCACAGTGGCAGAAGAACCACAATCATGTTTACAACAGTGTGTAAATGAAGAATTTAATCAAAGGTCATAAAGGGTCAATTGCGGTTGTCCAAATTTAAAACTGGATGTTTCTCAATGCTGGTGGAAGAAAGAGACGTTATGTTATATTTTCCAAGAACGTTTTTGAAACATAGAGGAAAGTGCGCAAACCCGGACCCCTCCCCCTAAAGTAGACCCCAGCTCCCCTGCATCTGCATTCTCCTGAACTCAATCTGTATTAAGTGTAAATAGTAGTTTAGGCTTCTACTATTGTAGAGGCTTGTACTATTGTATTCTACTATTGTACTATGTATAGCAGAGCGCACGCGTTATTACAGAATATAAAAAATCTGTAATTGTTATATTACAGTCATATTTAAAAATCTAATCTCTGAATTAGTACCATTTCCTAAGTATTTTTTTGTTTTTTAATAATTATTATGAGGGATCCGGTTCAGGTAACTATATATCAAACCACAAATGGTATAATTTTTTAAAAGTTTATTAATGTTTTAAATTTAAATTAGACGTAACATAGTAAATTAAATCTTTACATTATTTTAAAACAGATTTTCTTACTGATTTCAATATTATTTTGATGAAAAACAAAATGGGAGTCCGGTTTTGGGCACTTTTCTCTACATCAGTTTCAGCTCTGTGATACAATATACTAAACACAAAATTGCAGAAAATCTTAATATATAAAATGCAATACCACTGACTGACCTATCACGAAATCTCCAAAACTATAAGGCCTACTCAGTTGAAATTTTACATATAGGTTTTTCCTTTGCCCTAACTGCTTGCTAAGAAACAGTATTAAGAAATTTCCCCTGGGTTCCACCCCGGTGGGTACCAAAGTTCCCACGTATTCCTTATGGACATTCACTTCGGTTTGTGCTGATGAAAATTCAAACAGCTGATTTTGATTTGTATTAGTTCCACGGGCTAACCACAGATTGAAGCACGCACAACTATCATAGTTGACGTGGGCGAAGCTGCAACGGGTCGGCTAGTTATTTATAAAATAAACTTCCATTTAATATCAACGAGTAAATCCCAATCAAGAGATATCGGATCCGTCAATTATCAACCCTAGTTGTGAGTTATAAAAATAAATAAACAAATGAAATTACAAAAATTGGTGGATGAAATAATTGTTTAATTTAAAGTGTTGTTTTTAGATCAACCTTAAAGCAAAGCTATTGCTGGTTTATCATGCTAGGCAGAAATAAATCGAGATATTTAAACGCTGTACCGTATTTGATAACAAAATTAAAGTTTGCTCTACATGTTCACCGGGAGTTTTAAACTCTGTTTCATATGCGGATAAAACCAATCACGTCACGTACTGAGATAGCCAACACTTTTTTAGAAATTCCATAACTTTTATTTACTAATACAGGGCTATATTTTGTAGTTACGAATCCAATATCATACAAATTTCTTTAATTTACCAATTTCATAAATTTTTGGTGTAAGTTGAATTACATAAATGTTGTTATACATATTGATCTCCGGTGTCTAAATTGTCATCTATGAGTGTGTTGTTACTTTTATTATATGATTTTAACTGCAACATTCAAGTACATACAAATAATACAGCTTTTAGTACATGTATTTACACGCTATTTTGTTCATACGCTCAGTGTTAAGTCTAAATATGGGTGATAACAATTATGTTACGTGAAAACAAACCGCGTGCTATTCTCCACGGTTTTAACAGTTTTTATTTATTAATATTTTAATAAAATATAAAAAGATTTATAAAAAACAACTAAAAACCACGATTAAAAATATTTAGTTGTTATCACCGTTTGCTCAATTTAGTTTTAAAGGTGGCGTCAGTTTATATTGGTAACAATTTTAAAACACTACCGTTACTTATACATGGTTCATAATTCTAATTGAAGTTTTAGCTTATACTACTTTTATAACACAAATAACTGGATAATGTTAATGGTATTAGAAGCAGGTATTTGTCTAGATATATATTATTAACCACAAGCAAATTGCGCTTTACTAATTAAAACGTAATTCTTGGTATCCTCTTTGTGAGTCTCTCACAGCCGGTTTATGTCAAGAGAAACCCTTTAATAAGATTTTGGTAAACTTATGGCCGCAAAGCCGCTTCTGAAGGCTTAGTGCGTGTTTAGATGTGTTTGTGCTGTGACGTCATCAGAACGGGGCTAGTTGCCTTGGTACGAGGCTCCCATAGCCACCTTGTGCGATGGTTACGTTCAAGGCCATCGTGCAGTTACGTTTTCTGTTTGTAATGTCCATAAGTTACGCCAGTCTGGATTAGCAGACATGATTGCAAGGAGCAGCGAAATGTCATCGGTGACAGAAGCGGAATTGAAATTTTATTCTTAGCTCAAAAAGAGACGATTGTTAAAAATTAAGTCTTACTTAAAGCTCGGCATGTTTAAAATACAAATGGGTGCAACACATTTACAAATTGTACAGACGTTTAAAAGCACATTACCTCTTCACTTAACCACAGTATTCTAAGCCACAAACAAATTTTAATATAGGTTAATTAATTTTGATGCTTTTAATTTAACCTCACGGGTATTAGTTTGACTAACTATTTATAGTGCTTTTAATTAAATGCTAAAGGTATGGTAACGGTGACATGTGGTTATGAATACTAAGTTTGTAGTATAATTTGAACTATACATTTAATCATTTACCGTTTATTTATCATGTTTTATAAACTCTAGCTGGAATAGTGTAATGAAATATACTTTACAAAACGAGCTTAGAGCATGTATCGTAATTAATTTTCTTTAACATTGTATTTGAAGTTTCTCAAAACCATTAGAAAAAAATCAGGGTGAGTGTAAATTAATACAATACAATCCTGCACATACACAGTGGTTGATGGTAAAATAATGAAATAATTTAATATTATGAAAGGAAAGCTTCTTCACAGTTTTATCCATGACATTTCAAATTAATATTAATAATAATAATAATATTTATTTGCCGAAAAACAATTATAAATTGTGTAGGCTTTTACAAAAAATATCTTAAGTCTAAAAAATATTGCAGCTTAAATTTTCTACTTTTTTCATGTTATCTTATTTTTAAATTTTTTGGTTCTTTTTAAAAAAATTCATCCAATGAAAATAAAGGATTGTTCATTATGATTTATTTTACTTTTCTTAATTCTGTTCTTCCAATTACTTCAATTTTGTGAATTTTTAAAATTTAATTTATGACTCTTCCCATCATGTATTTGGGTGAATTTTCATATGTAGTGGTTCTGTGGATTTGATGTTGAACGATGCATTGTTTTATAGTTTGATAATTATGATTATGTTGTAATTCTTTTATTTCGCTTCGTCATTTACATATAATTTCAAAATTTCTATAATATAAAGTCCAAAAATTGTTATAATTTGAGTCTTTTCAAAGAGTTTCCAACTTGGCTCATCGTGTTTGGCATGCATAATAATTCTTATTGCTCGTTTTTGTAATTTAAAAATTTTCTTTTGGTTCTCCTTAGATGTGCCGAACCATACAGGGAGGTAGTATAGTAATATACTTTGAAAATAAGAGTAATAAACAATTTTTAGGTTTTCAGAATTGAAGCAATTTGCTAATACTCTCAGATTAAAGCAGACAGAGTTTCATTTGTTGATGATTTTATTTATTTGAGTATTCCAGTTTAAGTGCTTATCTAAAGTTATTGCTAATAAATTTATTTCAGAGACCTCAGACATTTTTTCATTTTCTAATTCGATATTTAATAATTTGTCTTTAGATTTTTTAAACTGGAAGTGAATAATATTCGTCTTGGATTTATTCAATAATAGACCATTTGCACTATACCAAGAATTTAACTCCTTTAAAATCAATTTTAATGATAATATTATAGATTGGGTTGATTCACCACAGATGTGTCATCTGCAAATTGAGTTGTAATTCCGTTTCTAATATTTGAGGGAAGGTCTGTCACATAAATTTGAGATATAAGTGGTCCCAGAACAGATCCTTGTGGAATGCCTATATTAATTTTTTTCAGGATGAAACATCGTTATTTTTTTCAGACTTACATTCAACTCGTTGAAATCTATTTTGGAAATAGGATTCAATAAACTGATTGGCTAATCCTTGCATTCCATAATAATCCATTTTTTCTAGTAATATTTTATGATTCAAGCAATCAAAAGCTTTAGTTAAGTCACATTGTATGGAGGCAATATAGCATTTGTGTTCAATAAAATAATTTACAGTTTTCACATATCTTGAAATATCATTTAAAGTTGATTTGTGTTCAACAACACCAAATATTTCAGGATTTAAAATTTCATATTTTGTAAGAAAAGTTGTAATTCTGTAAAAAATAATTTGTTCTAATACTTTTGAAAAAGTTAGTAAAATTGAAATAGGACGAACGTTTTCTTTAGTAACAAATCCAGCCTTTTTTGGTATAGGCTTTACAATTGATAATTTCAAGTAGTCTGGACATATTCCTTTGTTTATACATAGGTTAAATATGTATCCAAGATTATGTATTATAAATTCTGCAGTGTGTTTTACTAAATTAATTGGTATTTCATCCCAAACCTGAGACCATTTATTTGGTAAAGATTTAACAATACTTTGTAGTTCTTTCTCACTAGTTGGTATTAAGTAGATTGTTTGTTTATTTATAGATTTATATTCCATCATATATTCACATGTTTTTTTCATATCTGGTTGTAGGTTCAATGATGTTAATATATTACAGAAATAGTCATTATGTTCATTTGCAGGATTCAAGCCTATTTTACTAAAGTCTACTTGTTTATTTATTGTATTTTCCCAAGTTCTGAATTTACTAATGACCATAATGCTTTAGTTTTATTAGTTGATTTTATAAAAAAGTTTTGATACATACTATTCCTGCTTAAATAAGTTAATTTTCTCACTTTGGATTTATAAATCTTATATGTTTTTAAATCCAATGGATCGTTAGTCATTTTTGAAATTAAATAATATTACCTTTTTATATGCTTCTCTGATTACTGTTGTTACCCATTTCTTCTCATTTTTAGCGAATTTCCCCTATAGGGAAGAAGCTATTACCGTAGGTCTCATGGTAAGACTTAAGCCCGAGACCATGATACATTTTTGTTTTGAGGTCCCCAGATGCCAAAAACCTTATTCGTTCAAATTTAAGTATTATATATATGTATATGTGTCCGTTACCGCGATAACTTTTGAAAGAAGCACCCGATTTTGATGAAATTTGGCAAAAGTGTGGAGAGTAACATTTATGACTTTAAGTTCGAAAACCAGATCGATCAGTTTATGGGAAGGGGGTTTTATGGGGGTTTAACATTTTCTAAAAATAAGTTTTTTTTTACTTTTTACCATACAATTTTAAAAACACTAGATTTTGGTTATAGCTATTTTATAGAGCTTAAAAAACAAACAATTTGGTATTTTGAATCATTAAGCTAGGTTTAGTGATTGTGGAGAAAAGTCAAAAAATGTGTCCATAAAATTTCCCATGTTAATCTTATGGGAATACGGTTTTTAGATTTTCCTCAGTTAATTTTAATGTGATCTTTACATTTACTTTTCCCAATCAGTTTACCTCCACAAAACGATAATTTTGCTGTTTAAATTGTTATTCTACGTCCAACCGTTGCAGAGATATTCAAAGTGCTAAACACAGTACGTTGTCCAATGTTATCCTTATGGAGAATAAATACAATTTGATAT
This sequence comes from Allygus modestus, assembly GCA_963675035.1. Classification (NCBI taxonomy): domain Eukaryota; kingdom Metazoa; phylum Arthropoda; class Insecta; order Hemiptera; family Cicadellidae; genus Allygus; species Allygus modestus. The sequence continues at coordinate 79,152,107 of OY776112.1, read as the reverse complement.
CTCGATTATTTATGAAAGTATATTGAAGAAACTTGGTATGTGGCTTCAACTAGTTGTGGTATATTGATATTTGCACAAAAAACTTATTTATTGTTGATTATCCCCATAGCAGCAACCCTGCATACTCGACCCCATGTTATTCATATGGAGAATAAGTCAGTAAAGTTTTATATCTCCCTTAGTTATGAATCTAAATTAATAAAATTTGGTATATAGCTTCACCTGATTGAGTTATATTGATAATTACAAAAATACGCATTTTTTATCTTCCTCATTGCAGAAAACCTGCGTAATCAACCCCAATGTTATTCTTATGGAGAATAATTAATACTAGTAAACCTGTCGCGGCTTCGCTCGCGATCATCATTTATAAATATTGTGTTACCGTTCCAAAGCCAACATGGCCTGCTGATTAACTGTGTTTACTCTATCCAGCTGATTGCTTAAAACTTATAGTTACTTCCCCATGTTAAGCTTATGGGAAAAAACTCAACTTTAAAGGGCACCAGGGCCTCACTTACAAATTATTTCTCTATAAAAAAGGTTTCCTGCACAACTTCACGTTAGGCTCTTTCCAATGACACCAAAAACATAAAAATCGGTTCAGTAGTTTAGGAGGAGTGATTGTCTCTAAAAACCTGCTCGCCTATTAAATACGTATAGATTCTAAATATCGCTTATTTGTGAATATATTTCTTATGAATCCTGGTAAGTGGGTTAATGTGTTAAGTTATATATTCATTGGAAATTCGCTGAGTACGCAGGTTTGCTGTGACGGGAGTATTCTTCTTTAACTGCACCTTTTGTATTGGTATTGTCTTTTCTAAAATAGATTTATATATGTTTGAAAACGTATTATAAGTTGTGTTAATAAATTCATTATCTGGTAGGTTATGATTTATTTCGTAAACCTGAGACCAGTTTGCTGATGATAGTTCTTCGCAGAAGCGACTTATATTTGAAATTGAATATTTTCTAGGTTCTTCAACATTATAATTAATAATATCTTTTATTGGTTTAATACTGATAAATTGGCTATTGTGGTCTGATAGACCAGGATCAATATTATAAGCATTTTGAATTTCAAAATTTGTAAAAATGTTATCTATACATGTTTTTGATTTAGCTGTTATTCGTGTTGGTTCCATTATGTTAGGATGTAAACCAAAAGATTGAAATATTGATTTGAACTTGTTACAAACAGGATTTATGTTCATTAAATTAATATTAAAATCACCACCAACAGCAACTTTCATTTTAAAAGAATTTGAATTTTTAAATATTACAGCTAGGAGGTTGTTTAAGATAGCAAAGAACTGTTTTGTGTTACTTTCATAAGGAGTGTGATAAAATCAAACAATGAGTAACTCGTTTTGATTAAACTGTACAGCAGATATTTCACAGATTCTTTTTACAGAAATACTTTCAAGGTCAGTTCGTTTATAAGCATCGGGAAACCAGCTGTTATGTACAAGAATGCAGCTACCTCCTTTTTCATAAGCTCCCCTACAAAATACTGAAACTAATTTAAAATGTTTAATTATATTTAATAAAATAATCATTTGTTTTGGAAATCCAATGTTCTGTATTATACTTTCTCATTAAAATATCATGAGAGTAAGTGAACTATAACTATAATTTTCCAACAATATGAATTAGAGACCGAATATTACCATTACGGTTATAGTAGAATAAATCAAGTAGTGAGCATTATTACCGAAAGATCTGCAGGTATGATCTATTAAGCGTCACAAATCATGTTTTATTGAAATGAACGACACTGAATCAAATTAACAACACATTATCAAACATATCACGCTGATTTTTTAATAACTACATCAAAGCACCGGTGTGTGATAAATGTGATACAAGTGGTCCAGGATAAATACTAATGCAAACGTTAACTGTAAGCATTAATTATTGGTATGGTTAATGTGTTTACCCACTAAATATCTGAACCATGGCAGATATTACCTCTCAGCACATTGCACAGTATTTGCTACGTAGTCATTACTGTGGCATGCCACACCCACCATTAGCCTCTGCAACGGCTGTCGTAATCCAAGCCCATATTTATATATTTTAAGAAACACTATTATACTATCCATGTGTCTCGGGTTATACGTTTTTAAATACGTATCGCCTCGCACTTTGCTTATGTTTAAATTAATTACTTTAATACAGTGAATGCTATTTTAGGACATGCCACTTCATCTCAGCCTTACCAATACTAATTTAATTTTCGTAAATAAGAGTGTTGAAATATTTTACACAACTTCCAACAGTTTAGGGAGTATTAATCTCAACTCAACACAGTTAGGAGTAATAAGTACGAAAATAAAGGTATTTTATCTAACTAAAATACATCTAAGGTATTACAATGAGAAAAGGATCCATTGCTTGGGATTGAGAACAAGATTCATGTAAATGTTGTGTCTACCTCACCAGGGGTATTTTATTGAGAGTATCCTAAAAATTGCAACTTTTAAGGAAGATCTACGCAGCAAATACCCACAAACAATGGCCAATCCTAGGCCACAACCTCTCTCAGGTAACTGGCATGATATAAACATTTTTAAATTAACTATATCTATATTTATAAAAAAGGATGTTGGTTTGTTTGTTTGTATTTATATTGGACTCGGACACCGTTGGACCGTTTGCCATGAAACTTGGTGATACTTGGTATATATATATAAAACCTTCTCCGTGAAATTTCACACACACACACACACATATATATATATATATATATATATATATGTAAAATTTCACGGAGAAGGTTTTTAAGCCATCCATTTCGTCTTAACTCAATTGGGTTTCTTCCAAGAGGCCCCAAAGGGTTCCCATATAAACCTTATGGAAAGATATTGTTGTTTACATGACATGTTTACTTGAACAGGTGATCTTGGTGATATTTTTTTTAGTTGGTAATAGTCAAAAGCATGACAACGTCTGCCGGGTAACAGCTAGGATAGTATGTATTGTAATGTATACATTGTTTAGACCGGTTTCAGAATGACTCCCTTTATTAGTGAATTTCCTTTGGAAAGTGAACTATTAGCATGACCCGCACGGTGAAACTTAAGCCCGGGACCACCATAGAAGTTCCTAACGTGACCCCCTGAACACGTTTTGGGGGGTCGTTCAAAATTGTGTATGTATATATATATATATATATATATATATATATATATATATATATATATACATATACATATATACATATGTGTTTGCACTCTAGCGGTCGCAACTTTTGTCCGATTTACTTCAAATTTGGTAGGGACGTTCCTTTCTGTAATCGGTTGGACAAGTTCGTTGGGCAAAACAATCGGGAAACTCTAAACCCCTTTTTTTGGGGATTAATCTTTCAAATTTCGAGTTTTTGGGCCCAAAAAGGGTCATAAAAGCCCCAGATGTAAAATAAGTGGATGTAAAGAAATGGGAATTAGAGAGGCGAAAGTTTTAAGCCCTCTCTCGTCATTCTAGCATAAATATTTACCGAGTTATTAAAGAAAATGTGTATCGACCAAACGCAGTACGTTGTCTTATGGGGGTTTTACATTAGAAAAGCCTGTTTTTCATTTGTTGGTGTACTTTTACCATCCCGAACAACCTCACGCCTACTTTAATGCCTGACTGGACCTTCTCCTTGCCTTATAATGCGCAAAATTGTATTCCCAGCATTGCAGCAGGTAAATAGAACCAGGACAATCAGAACAGCCAAAAATTCAATATTTTCAGATTTGAATAAAAATTGGAATAAATGTATGTTTTTAACTGATTTTGAGTTTTTATAGTTTTTTATGTGGAAATTCACTTCCCTCACGTCAGCGTGCTGCGTGTGAACTCGTTTTATGTTGGAGGCATAGCCTTAAGATTGATGTAATACGTTTTAGATTAGGTAACATTACGGCGAATCATAATACTATCCAAGAGGTTTGCTATTCATTTTAATTTTCATTAGTTGTGGTATCATTACGATAGGCTTGATGATCTCAGTTACACTGCTGGGAAGATTAGTGCAGAGCGAAAAAAATTGTTTGAGCTGCATTCTGTGGAGACACTGATAAACCTTAACAACTTGCATACATATATCATCTGACTATATTATCTGTTTATACTGTCATCTGACTAAATTAATAAAATAATTATTAGTGAATTTCCTATGGAAAGGGAACTATTAGCACGGTGAAACTTAAGTCCGGGACCAACATAGAAGTTCCTAACGTGGCCCCCTAAACACGTTTTGGGGGGTAGTTCAAATTAATATATATATATATATATATATATATATATATATATATATACACACCCACACACACACACATATATATGTGTATCCAATCTAGCGGTCACATTTTTTGCCCGATTTACTTTATATTTGGTAGAGAGGTTCCTTTCTATAATCAGTTGGACAAGTTCTTTGGGCAAAACAATCAGAAAACTCTAAACCCCTTTTTTGGGGATTAATCTTTCAAGTTTAGAGTTTTTGGGACCAAAAAGGGTCAGCAAAGCCCTGAGCAATTGATGTAAAATTAATGAATGTAGAAATATGGGAATTAGTGAGGCGAAAGTTTTTAGCCCTCTCTCTTCATTCTAGCATAAATATTTACCAAGTTATTAAATAAAATGTATATTGACTAAACACAGTACGTTGTCTTATGGGGGCTTTACATTAGAAAAGCCTGCTATTTATTTGTTGGTGTACTTTTATCATCCCTAGCAACCTCACGCCTACTTTCAAACCTGACTGGACCTTCTCCTACTCTTTTAATGCGCAAAATTGTAATCCCAGCATTGAAGGTAAATGAAACCAGGAGCATCAGAACAGCAAAAAATCATTTTTTTTAGATTTTAATAAACATTTAAATAAATGTATGTTTTTTATGTGGCAATTCACTTCCCTCACGTCAGCGTGCTGCGTGCGAACTTGTTTTCCATTATACACTTTCAACTTTACGGGAAGATGGGGAGAAGCCTTAAGGGATGTTTGAATTTTATTAAAATTTGGTTAAACGTAGGAATCATGACGAAACTTCTGATATGTTAATATCATAATGGGTTTATTACGACAACACCTTCAATTTTGGAATGGAGGAAATACAATTTGAATACATATATTTCAGAATTAATAATGAGCTATATTTATTCGTAGGATTAAAATGAACAGCATGCCTTAAATTATATATTAAAGCAACTTTGTTGTACCGTGATACCGGTTTAAATTAGCATTCTGAAACCAGTCTAATAAATGTATAAATTATAATGTATATTATAAATAGTTAATTTAAAATAGTTCATGTCAGTTAATTGAGGGAGGGGTAGCCAACCGTCTGTGGGTGGCCAACCGTCTGTGGGTGGCCTACCGTCTGTGGGTGGCCTACCGTCTGTGGGTGGCCTACCATCTATGGGTGGTCTACCGTCTGTGGGTGGCCTACCGTCTGTGGGTGGCCTACCGTCTATGGGTGGCCTACCGTCTGTGGGTGGCCTACCGTCTGTGGGTGGCCTACCGTCTGTGGGTGGCCAACCGTCTGTGGGTGGCCAACCGTCTGTGGGTGGCCTACCGTCTGTGGGTGGCCAACCGTCTTTGTGTGGCCTACCGTCTGTGGGTGGCCTACCATCTGTGGGTGGCCTACCGTCTGTGGGTGGCCTACCATGTGTGGGTGGCCTACCGTCTATGGGTGGCCTACCGTCTGTGGGTGGCCTAACGTCTATGGGTGGCCTACCGTCTGTGGGTGGCCTACCGTCTGTGGGTGGCCTACCGTCTGTGGGTGGGCTACCGTCTGTGGGTGGCCTACCGTCTGCGGGTGGCCTACCGTCTGTGGGTGGCCTACCGTCTGTGGGTGGCCAACCGTCTGTGGGTGGTCAACCGTCTGTGGGTGGCCTACCGTCTTTGGGTGGCCAACCGTCCGTGGGTGGCCTACCGTCTGTGGGTGGCCTACCGTCTGTGGGTGGCCAACCGTCTGTGGGTGGCCTACCGTCTGTGGGTGGCCTACCGTCCGTGGGTGGTCTACCGTCTGTGGGTGGCCTACCGTCCGTGGGTGGCCTACCGTCTGTGGGTGGCCTACCGTCCGTGGGTGGCCTACCGTCCGTGGGTGGCCTACCGTCTGTGGGTGGCCTACCGTCTGTTGGTGATTCTCAAGCAGAACCCATTTACGTAATAGTGAGTTTCTGGTTTGTAATTTTATACGTCAGGGACTATTTGGGTGCACCTATAACGTGAATGCACCCATAGAGGGGATGAACTGGTGCGCCTCAACTCATCAGGTCATCTGGTACCTGTAATGATAATGTTGGTGTTAAAATATTACCAGAACACATTACCGTTTTACCGAGGGCAACCCCCACTAGATGAAACACTAGGGTAGTGGGGTATAAAGGAATAGCGAGCAGAGATTAATAATAGCGGAGAAAGCATTAAATGACAAATACACACTAAATGTGGAATTAATGTTAGGCTAGAGTATCAAGTTACCTGAGATAGTTAAGATGCATTGTTAATTGGGCCGATGGTTGGGGGTAGGGTCATGAGTTAAGCAACAAAACCAAGGGACATTTATTTATAGAAAATGTCGCGTCATCTCGACATTTAGGAAAGATCGGCTTGTCTCCTATAAATGGAAAAATAATACGTAAACAACAAATATTTGTTCATTAAACAAATTGTATAGAAATTGCATATAAACTCTGCAATACTAGTTTCAGAATACTTATTTTCTAGTTATTTGATGAAGTATTTAAAAAAATAAGTAAACTATCTCACGAAAATGGAAAAGACGACTACTACACACAGATAAATGGAATCAAATAAACTTTATAGTTTAAAACATTGTTTCTTAGCAACAAAATGTAACAATAGGAAACATTGCTGGATTAACGAACCAGTTTTAAAACAATTAATTATTGGTATTCACTAATAATTGTACATCGATATGACGATACTGAAGGTCTGTCGGGCGTGTTGATTCCCTGAAAAAAAAACTTATTTTGGGATGAGTAGAGTTAATTTAATTTTTGCTGATAAAATATTCCGAGAAAATACCTTGCTGATGGAATGCCGTGGGCGATGTCTGACCTCGTACCATTTATGATGAGATTGCCGTAGTTTATAAAACATGTTCACCAGAACACAGTTTACGTAAAATGTGATCTCCATTTATCTATTACGTAGTCCAAGAACAGGTCGGTTTAATATGCATTATTTTATGTTGTTTTTGTTGTAAGTTACACCAGACACGTGTATTGACATAGTGTTTAATGTTGTCCTAATTTTTAAAACACATTATAGCAGTGGCATTGTTAATTGTTATTAAGATGTGTTTGAACTTTACAATGTTTCTACTGCTTACAGTGTTTAAAACTACACTACGTTTCGGAAGGAATGGAAACTCTTCTATTATCAAGTGAACCCTACATAGATCTAAATATCAATAACTTATCTCCCAAAACGTAGTGCAGGTTTGCACACTAGGACCGAGAAGTAAAATTTAAAAAAGTTTTACAATTATGATATTGTGTTATGTATATACATACATTACCAATATTTTCACCAACCCGAAATAATATAACTGCATTAGTAAATCATTGACTATGGATACTGAATTCTGTATGCTTAAATTAATATTTGTTATCATAATATCAAATATCCTCACTGATGTAAACAGTCTGAATGTCCATATAGTACAAAAAATATTTAATTGAATTATAACTTTGCATGCCCGTCTCTAGGTTTGCTTTGTTAAACTATTTTGACTTTGAAGCCGAGAAATCAAACTCGGCGTTTCCAAAATTTGTTTCTGCCAGTTAGTTACGCTCACGTTCTAGATGTCGTCCAATTTCCAAGAAATCCGCTTTACTGAATTTTATAAAACCACTTACACGGAGCTGTGAGAAGTCTTCAGGCTACTTTAAGTCGTCGTCCGTCATCAGGGCTTAGCCCCATAGTCTGTTAAAGTCCCAGTAGTAATAATCTTATGGGCGTTGATTATATTTATAAGTATAATCAAGAAATTGAATGTTACTTTAATTGAATTGTATATACTAGGAATTGAATGTTACTTTTTTATCCTAGCTAAATTACTGCCTATACTGCTAAAATAAGAACCACTATACTTCTAAGTTACTGCTAGAATAAGTTCCTATATAAATAAACGGTATCAGGAAACTGACACATACTTTCTCCCTTTTAGCCAAACTTTAATGACAAAAATATTTGTTATTTACTAAATATAGAATATGAAGTATAGATAAATGTACAGAAAATTGTCTAAAATAGTTGTTTTCAGAAATATCCACCCAAATTGCTTTTTTGGAGACACTATAGAGTCCGTTGCTACACACGGTAGTTTTGAGAGGGGAAATGCCCCCTTACCCCCCCCAGGGTTAAATAGCAACACATTTCGAACATCATCTGTTGGTCAATGCTAACTTGACCTGCATATCAAATGAAATTGATCAGTAAATAAGAGAGAAATAGTTATTTTTGTATTCCCCATAAGAATAACATTGGACAACGTACTGTGTTTACCGCTAAATGAAAATTTCAATTTTCTCCGCAACTAGCAATCGTAGAATAGTAATTTAAAATACTAATTTATTTAGTTTTTTGAGCTCTTTTTAATGGTGAATAGTAATCTATTTTAACATTTATGATTTTTTATGAAAAATCCAAAAAACTGAATTTTTGATGTTTTAAGTCCTGTAATTTCTGAACCCGCATTTTTCCAGAAATGCGGGTGGTGTCATTTTGTTGGAAACCTAAAGTTCTACAAATCACGAAAGTTTAATCAAAATCGTTAGAGCCGTTTTTGAGAAATTTGGATTTTTCATGTTTTTTGGTGGTTTTTGGGGGATAATTACCCTTAAAATCAAAAATTCAAAAAAATTAAAAAAACGCCTGGAGATATCGTGGATTAGTACCTACATACCAAATTTCATAAAAATCGGCCCTTAGGTTAGGGCTCTAGCTCTGTACACTTCCACACAGACACACACACACACACACACACACACACACACACACACACACACACACACACACACACACACACACACACACACACACACACACACACACACACACACACACACACACACACACGGACACACACACACACACAGACCACTTTTTTGGGTTCAGGGAGCACCAAAACGAATATTTCCACTAACAACTCAAATTCGAAAACTTTTACGAAAAAAATACTTTCTCCATATACTATGTATAGGGGGAGAAAGTAATAAGCTTAAGTTCATTTAAATGAAATGGTTTGTTAATTTTTCTTCGTTTCAACTTCATGTACTCTTTATAACAAGAAGAAGTTCGTTAAAAAGAAAACTTTTGTAAATATTCTTTGTGACCCTAAGTAATACTTAAACATTACTATGGTGAAGATATTTTAAATCAACAGGCATGCTACAAAAATGTATACGACCTACAGACGTACTAGCCGTACTGGCTCGCACTAAAGTGACCTTCTAAACTGTTCAAATTATGAGCATGTCATGTGTTAAAACTATGTGCAAGGTTTTGCAAGCCATCTGTATTTTGTGAATGTAACATAATGTATAAGTTTTACGAGTGAAACATGTTTAAAACCACTGAAGTCCTCATTAGAAATACAGTATGTATCTATGTTTTTAAATTGATCTTAAAAATAATCAACAAAATATATTGTTATGTGGTAGGTCGGATAAAAGTTAACTGAGTGTTATGGCAATGTGTTAGACGTTACTTGGTAACTAAAACATTAATAAGGTATTTTTCTGTTGCAAGTTCGCACTCTAAATAAGGTTTCGTAACCACAATTACATATAGGCATTAACTCCAGCACAACAGATGCACATTAAACAGCCACAGTGTGCAGCATGGTTGTGGTGCGGCAATATAAAGGTTACATTAACCGATGTTTGCAGCTGTTAATGGGTTATAACTGGATCTGGTCAGATTGTTAACCCATTTGGTAGATTGGTTTCGTATTTGTCGGAGATTATGGTTTCAGTGATGTTGCACAATGTAATACTCAGATGCTGTTGGTTTCACGTCCGTTTGAACACATTTCAGATCATAAACCTTTGTGATCTGGGTGTAAATCGTAAAGTATTTTGTTAAAAAAATACATGTAATATATATTTTTTTAAATACGCTCCTAAATTTTTAGCTCAATCATAAAGTTAGCTAAAACGTTTGATTTTTAAGACACCTTTTAATTAATTTTGGAGTGTTCGTGTAGAATGAACTCATAAACGAAAACTATGTCTCACACAATAAAAGAAAAATATTAGTATTAAGTGCTAGGAAAAGTAAGTGTTCGCAGATTAACGAGTGAAACACCGGACTTAAAACGACATTAGAATTTCCTCGTTACATGAAGGGAACATTTTTAACGAACTTGGTTCTTATCTACCCATTAACATGAAAAATCGCGTCAACTTCCGTCCCTTTCCCGCCAAAACTGGCCCCCGAGAGCCGCTGTCAACTGTCAGAGTCTCCGACTTCTCTATTTAAGTTTCTCAACTTCCTGACTTCTGAAATATTTAATACCCAGTGGTTTTTAACTAAATAGGTCTTGTAAACTGTATTTGAAACTCTTATTTAAGAAAGAATTTCAAGGAAATCCGACCTACCAAATTTATTATGCTGAGTACATTATCGTGATGAAAGCCTATTATATACTATATGGGTTATGATTTCAACACGTATCAAAAGTCTCACCAGACCGGGATATCGAAAACCAGCTATTTTAAAGATACTTTTTTACATTAACATACAAACTAAACACAGACTGTATGTAATCCAGTCAAATAGTCTTTCTCAGGCAATTTAATTTGTGGTGTGGTTTTGATTTCTTCAACTGATTTTATATCTAAAAAAAAGTAAGAATAACAAAATATTAATAAGAGTGTTATATTATATTTTGGTTCTTATTAATTTAGCTAAACATATACCGATTTGTTATGGTTAAATTTAGTATTTATAATTCGAGTTCCTCATCAGTAAGACGAATCGATAGTTCATTTGATAAAAACAAACACTTATGTCAAGGAGCGTAATTAAAGTGAGCACAAGTCGAGAGTTTTCTATATTTCTTCTACTTTACTTACATGTATACTCATAAACCAGACAAGTATGGTAATATTTGGTTTTGAAATATTGAAAACTTATTTAGGAATCGAATCCATCGACCATTTGTAATTTCTCCACATTCTGCATTACTGCACCGTCCTCCCGGCACGCGCCTGCTAATTTATAAAATGCAGATGATAACCCTCACCAAATAAACTCACAAACATGTTGCACCAAAAACAGTTGAAACCAGTCCACATTGTAATCAAATTTAAACAACATAGTTCACTTATTGACAGCCTTTAATAATAAGTTCTGGTTTTGGGATAGAAAAAGTGTATCTTTTGGAGGCGGAAAAATTGTCTCTTTTGGAACTTTCAACTAGCGCTTGAGACAAAACGGTTAATCGGGGAATAAAACCTGGCTAGTTACATTTGTAGAAAGTTCTATGTTCTTTCATTTTGAGTAGGAAGGTTATTTACAAAGAGTTGACAGTTTCCAAGCTATATCAAGAAAAAAAAAACAACTACAAACTAACTTTCAAGTTCGGGACCCTTTAGAGCACAAATTGACTGTCCTTATATTGCTAAAACAAAAAACTCATTAAATACCTTTAGCGTTTCAAATCTAATATCCTTGTCCTTGCATATTACTGATTCGTTAAAGAGGATGGATTTAATTAATTTGTATTGTTGATGTTTTAAATATAATATTAAAACATATTTCTGGTTATTGAACTTTGAGGGTGGCCTGTGCCCTTCGGCAGAACAGTATTGGAAATTGAAAACCACTTTGCACAACTATGAATCTGGGCCATTTTTGTGACACCTTAATTGTCAAAATCGGGCCAGGGATAACGGAGGAGTTCTATTGACGAAAATCGCCTTACTGTGTTATAGATATAGATTTCCGTTAAAACAATTTCATAATTTTAGACACTAGGTACTCCTTACAAAAACTGATATAAAATCTGGGATAGAGATTTTTGGTTATTGTAAACTGACGTTGTATATTTCTCTAAGAGATTGTAATAAAGGGCTTCTGATTTCTAATATATTATGTAAATGGCAGACTATTGGAAAACTGTCAATGTTAATACTAACCCCGTCTACAATTTTAACTACTTATAGAACACGGACTATTCCACCATACAATTTAAACAATATTTACAAATTATCTATAACTCTCGTCATTAAACCAAGCTTTGAAGTTGACACAACTACCTCTAACTCACATCCAAAATGTGTTATGTCACATCCAATAATGGGATGGAGAGGGTTGGTAAGAACGCACATTCCATTACATTTTTGACTATTTCCTACTAAATAGTTTAATTGACTTTAATACTAAATAGAAATATCCAAAAGATTTAACTTAAGGCGATTCTATACAAATAATATTATAATCACTGAGTATTATTTAATGTTTTCGTTAAACCAATTAAATTAATAAACAGTAAAATAACTTCAATGCAAAAGAAAAGAAAATTGTAATGTAATGTAAAAGATTTGATTAAATTTTTTGACTTTTGTCGCATATCCCAATGGGTTGGTAACCATTGTGTGCACGCTTGTTTGTGAAGGCAGAAACCCCATATAGTTACTGTGACTATTCAATTAATTCATCGGATGACTAACTGAATTCGAACAACTTTATTACAACAAATGGAGCTGGTTCGGGCTTGTTTTAATCTGATAACGTCAGTCGAGTTTTTTCTGGAAATCACATTTGCTTTGAATAATACTATTTGCCAAACCTTTTTTTTTAAATAGTGGCTATTTAATTGTGTATTTTCTGTAACTTTCAGAAAATTTATCGCAAGGAATAATGAACATTAATTTTACAGTCTGCAGATCCATTTGCCTATTGCAAATCCTTGCCTTTCCTTAGTCTTAAACAACAGAAGTCACGAATATTATAGTAGATAAGCACCTAGTTGTATTTCATTTGAAGCCTTTCTCTTAATAATTCACTCACTAGACTGTGTTATCTACAGTTTAACTATTTGTCCAACTTCAGTCATTCAAAAATATACCTCAAATGGACACTAGTGTTGACCTGATAATGCATTCACTTCACGAATATCTCAGACAGTCCAGAGTTAATGTGCGAGAAGAAACATACGAACTAACAAACTCTTCCGATACTTCGGGTATTGTTAAAGGGGATTCAAACAAAATTACATATCCTTAAATGGTCTTTATCACGTCGTATTCATCTACAAATTTGTTCGTGGATTTTAGTATCAAAACATATATAAACAACTAATTTAGACATTTACATCATACTTTGGCCGTGTATGACTCGTACTACGTCCTGGTTTGGTGTGGTGTTGAACATTATTTATTGCGTTTAGAGCTAAATATATTGATCCATATTGTAGGAAAGAACTTAGCACAGAACAATTTTAAATTTAAGTACCATGGTGGTAAACAGCGTATTAAAATGAAAGTAATTCCTTAAAGACTTAAAATTACCTGGAATTTGAAGCGGTGGAAACCTGAAATGGTCAAGTACCACTTCATACAATTGCAACTGAACTGCGACCACACAAGAGAGATTGGCTTGCGATCCGTTAAGCGTGCATCAATAGCGGTGATATGAGTATGAGTAACAGGTCACCAAAGTCAAGCCCCCAGGGGTCGGGGTGGCTGGGGGCGGCGAGGGGGCAGTGTGGGGGCTGGCGGCGCGTCGTCAGTCTCTCGCTAGTCAGTGCAGTGTGCGCGCCCCGTGCTCCGTGCCATGTCGGCCTTGGGACCACGTCTCCTCTTTGGCTATATGTATGTCTTCTTAACTGGTGAGTCTCATTTGTGGAATGTAAATGTATAATTTGACAATGTAGTTGCTTATACTTGATGGATATTCATTATTATCAAATACATGTCGGAATATATATATATATATTCAAATTTGTTGAGAGCCAAAAGTAAAGAAACGAACAACTTTTGTTGTAAATATGTTTTAGTACGGTACACATTACGAGTATTCTCCGTGGAGCTATTTGTCTGGTTGACTAGTCGCATGGAACGAATGAAGAGTTATATTAGTACTGCTGGTATTTAAGCATGAAACAGGGAAACATGATTTTCAAGTTCATCATTGGGGTTTGTCATTAATGGTGAAAATAGTTGCCGTAAGTAAGAAATAAACCTTTGGTTCAACTCATACACTGATAAGGAAATCATATTTATAAGCACAATAACTTGGACTGTTAGGCACTACTACTAAGTATATCGAAGCACTACTATACATACTACCAAGTACATTCCTACTAAAACTTCTAAGCATACATCATAACAAAATTTCCGAACATTAAGTGAGGTCAATGCTGGTTTTGAGCTCTCTTCTACTAGCTATTTTTATATTGCTACTTTCTGTTTTGATACTAAATCTTTACTAATATATTTTGAGAAATTACTCCATTATTTACGTAGTGTTGCTAGTTGGTTTTTTTTGTGGACCTGGAAATAATAATATTTTGTACTGATAAGTTTGTTGGCAAAAAGATCCTGAAAAAACAAGTTGGAGTTTTTTTGTATTGCGTGTATTGGGTTCTCCTGAGTAAGTGATTAACTAAACGTAAGGTGTATTTCAACAACGTTTCAATAACAATGATATTTATTGCGGTATAAATTACCTCAACTGTTCATGATTGAAATAATGTGGATCATAATCAATGTCTGTTTTAATATGTAAAATTCTAAAGCACACGTGCATTGCTTTAGTTGAGTCTAATAATTTATTTAATAATTCATGAATTCAATAAAAATATTCTACTTATAAATTTACAACATCATATTAGTTTTGTTGAAATACTTTCGACTGGTAAATATATTTTTTTTCTGGATTAAGTAGGCTGGTTATAAACTTCTTACTTATTGTGTCATGAACATGGTTGATGTTACATTGCATTAATATATTGTCTAATACATTTCTTTGCACCATTTCAAGAGTAAATCTCTTAATAAATTACACAATTTTATCCTGATAATATAACCATTAAAAATACTCAGGAAAATCGGTGTTTGTAGAGTAATAAGATTTTCAAAACTATTGTAGTCTTACAATTTATTGCTTTTTGTGAAGTTATTGTGTATATATTTTACGCTACTTATTTGGTCGTAATATGAAACAAACACGATAAAGCTTTTTTGTAGTCAGTCAGTTTCAGTATGTTTTCCAATTGCTTAACATACAAATTATCCAATTTCAGTATACAATATTTATTTACATCGGGTTAGACAAAGGTTTGGACTACATTTAATAATTCCAAGACTACTTAACTTTACATAATGAAACTTTGTACTCATTTATTGTTCTCTACTCCCAAGAGTTTTACATATTTTGTTTGTTTTTGGCGTCATCAGGAACGGCCCAGAAAGTAAGACGGCAAAGTTTCTAATGTAAGCGTAGTTAGACTTATACAATATATTTTATTAACTAATTAGTAGAGCACACTCCAAAAATCCTGACGTCAAACCTGAGTCGAAAATGGTAGCCATTATAACCTTTCAATAAAACACTAAAAGCAAAGATTTGTAGTGGTATTATTTCCGAATCAATAGTCCTTTTAGTACAGTTAGTGGCACTGTCTATATAACACCTTTCTAATAATGTATTATTCGACCTGTGCCAAACTTAAAACGTATCAGAATCCCCTCCAGGATTCTCTATTATAGGAAGTTGTGGCATGGTAGGCATGGGCCGTAGAGAACACAATTAGATCAAGTATTTCGCAATGACATAAATCGGACCTTGAAAAAAACTTTGTTTCGAAAAAAATCAAATTTTAATTTTAGTTAACAACTCTAGAGAGGTTTGACTAGCTCCAATTTCCACTAATTCATTTGAGTTCGCGTTGCGGTAATGTTTTCTATCAAGAATGCCTTTAAATGAGATATAAGTAACCTACCTCACATTTGAACTGTTAAAAACTGGTTGCGTGAGATTTTTCTTTACGACGCTAATATAACCATGACGACTAATATATGGCTATCTATTCTTCTATATATTATTAATACGTTACATGTGAACTTCTTAAATATGCTTTTTTGTTTTAAGATTTACCCCCACATATTATTCACTAAAAAGCGCGTCTAGGTATCAGATGTACAAATTGGCTTCAGATTTTAAATTTAGGGCCTCAGGGCTCTGCTCCACGGGACTTCCAAGTCCCCATGTTATTTATGTGGAGGATAGTTTTGTCACTTACAAAACAGAATGCACAAGCTACGCATAGGAAATTCTAGTATAATTTAATTATGTTATACCAAATTATTTTGAATTATGAATTGTATTCCAGACCTTTGTCCAACAATATTAAGCAATATTACTTAACACCCTACACAGGCAGTGTAGTGTTACCCAACATTAATATAGTTTCAAGGGAAGGTCTTGCGTTGTTCTAATACCTTAAGCTTTCAAGCTTCATTAACAATGCTGCAACAAGGAATAGGAGATGGAGTAACAAACCATTCAACAATTTGTTTGAGGTTGAGCTGGCAACCTCATATTATTAATCGAGCGCCTTATTAATACAACTAACCATTTGTTGTAGATTATATTATTAAAATGCCAAATTATATTGGTAATATGAAACTAATCATTTGTAAGTAACTCGAAAGTTCAGTTTTGATGTACTTCCAAAGATGTCATGGGGTGTGTGTTTTAATTGCGTTATAAAGAGCAGTAATTTTCGTTAATTAATCACAAATATTGCAATTGAAGTGAATTTGTATTGGAGTTATTGTGGTTCTTTTGGCATTCCTCTGCCAATATTCGTAGATTGTGGCCTAATTAATATACAAATACTAGGTATACAATGCAGTTGTCTGCTTGCAATATTGAGCGGAGCGAGTATTTATTTGCGGCGTACGATTACGATCCCAAGAGATGAAGGCGCGATTGGCAACGAACTTGCAATATCAGTTATGCAATATCAGTATATCAGTTATTCGTTCAATATTAATGACATGTCCTTTATAGTGATACTGGTCAAAGGAACTACTTGCTTTAAACTGATATACTCGCATGACAGGATGGATTCGAGCGATTAGCATTTGCTCAATCATTGAGAGATGCTTGAGTTCTTCGGGAACGATTGAAGGTTGCATATTGTTGACTGCAGAGAATTTTAAAGGATATTTTACGCATGAGGTACAAATATAGTTGTCATCATTGCTGACTATGTCCAAGCGTCTGCAGACTCTGCATTTTTGATACGCGAGGGCTTCCAAATTATGCCTAAACCTCTCAGCATACTCCTCATCAGTTTCATGTGCAGTCTCCTGTCGATGGTACCGGGATGCATTTACGGTGCTTCGTCCAAGATTTGCACCTCCTCTCCGTAAACGTGGCATTTCATTCACGTACAAAGGTAAACAAACCACTAAAATAAACAAAACAACAATTTCACAGAAAACTACTGTATTTACAAACAGCTGATAGTAACAGTCTGCATTTAAATTTGATCCTCATAACAGCTGTATATTCAACACACAGTAAACAAACCAAATAAAATATTTCTCCTATTAAAATAACATGGTAACTTTAAAGGGCCGTAGGACAGAACCCTTATGCCCGATTTGGACCATTTCAGATTTATACTTTCCCATAGATGGTTACTATGACCGAGCAAAATTTCGTGAGGATCACTCCAGCCGTTCAGGAGAAGTACGCGTAAATAAAAAGCCAGAGTGTAGTATAGGAGCTCCGCTCAATCACTTTTAAGTAGATCTATACATATTTTAAGTAGACAAATAAAACTGAGGAGGGAAATGAGGTAATCTTTATGAAGGGTAGACAAGATGTTAATAGCAGAAGTATACTTGTACATTAGCTGTTTATATGTGTGAAATGAATCTGAGAAATATCTCAGATTTATTGAATAGAATGTTACCCTTGTAAACCATGTAATGTTATAAAATCAGTAAAGCATGGAAAATAACTGTTACTTTTTAAATTTAAGATTAATAAGTAATAGTCTGTTCACTATAATAGAGAAAATATAACATTTTAAAGATACATTAAACCTAATTTTCTTTAACAATTAATGATAAACAACCTTAATTTAAAGATGTCGGTTTTACCTTATTATTAAGATCTAGGTAATCTTGAGGATATAAAATTTAATCAATAAACAGCGAAAGTGCGTATAATTTTAAAAAAGTTCGTATAAACTTTGAACTGGAGAAAAGCTTGTTGCATAGGATCAGTGAATATATTTTTACGACAACTATTTCAGTACATGGTCATGGTGATTTTCACACAAAGTAAAAAAGATGTCGTTGCTTAAACTGAGAAAATGCCTCTTAGGCTTGGATACGATAACTATTTCACTTTAATTTGTACAGATGAAACCGTGATCTGATTCATGATGAGCTTTAAACTTTATTCTGATTTTGGTTGTGAGAGAAACACTTATATAGGAACAAATGTCGAAAAGGGGAGAGCGTTGTTATGAAAACAGTCCTCAGTGGCCACAGCGCAGTGCCCGGCGAAGCGTGACGGCCAAATTTGTTTTTTGGTTTACTGTCTGTTTTACGTCCCATCCTTCGAAAGTAGACTCATCAGTTCCCCAGTCCACAATTAACATTGAATCTTTTTCTTTTAAGTAAAAATCGTTACTGCCATTTTAACTTGTACTCGGCTAATGCAAATTATTGTTCAGTTATAAGTGTTGTATGGCTTATAAAATTACGCTCCCTAATAATACTTTTCTAATTATCAAACAATTATAAATGTATTGGAATTAAATAAATTAATAAAATAAACATAAACAAAGTTAACAACTTTATTTTCTTTGTTAATTCAGTATTGTCAAAGGTAAAATCAGAAAAATCAGGGTAAATTTTATGGTTTCAGGTGGATCATAACCGTTGAATCAATTTTCCACCTGAAGCTTCGCATTTGAGTATGGAAGAGGGGTGGGGGGGATATCCATTAAATAGATCAAAATATTAACGCATACCACATACACTTAATGTTTCATGGATGCGTCAACGATTCAGCCTTCCAATTACTATTGTAAACCACCTTAATAACAGGATTCTGTATTTTAAGAATTTTTAATATTTTAGAGGTCTTGCACTTAGGAAAATGAAGTTTGTTCACCTAAGTTATCACCTTAAAAAAACCAAAAGAACAGCGGCACTCAACGATCATTATTATTCTACACGGTGGAAATGTTTATAAATTGAATTAATACCTATGGATAAAGGCCAAACTTAAATATTTTTGGAGAACCAAAGTAACCCAATTTCTTAAAGAAGGTTGGGGGCCTATTTTTTCTTACTTTGCCCAAATTACATATCCTGTACCTGGAACGTGCCCAACAAAGCGAAGGGAGAACCAATACAAGTTGGAAGTACAATAAAATTGACTTGTAAATGATCCATCCATTTACATGTAAATACTAAGCAAGTGGGTCTGAATCCATTTGCTTAACATTCTCGTTTAGTTGCGTTGTTATCATTATGACCAAAGGTAGTAGAGTATATGAGAAAAAAATCCAAAATCGTTTAAAATTACATTAGATATTTAGAACAACGTTACAACACTGCATAAAGGTCAGTACTTAGTAAATAAATTCTCACGTGTAAAATCCCCAGTGACAGTAAAATCCCTTGAGCGGCTCATTATCTTTCCTCAGCTGCCGCCACGAGCCGCAGTAAATTAGTTTTGTTTGCTGATTAACACCCGTGAATTACCCTTAACTTGGAAACTTTGGGTACTTGTTAACAGTCGCTTCAAGTGAGGAAAAGTTAAACTTGAGCTTCTATCGAAAAGCGTCACTTTTGGCCCTAGTGATGAAATATACTAGTTTAGACTAACAAATATAAATGATTTGTAAGCCATCAAACGCAAAAAATGTAATGTGGTGAAAATAATTGGCTACAAAAATAGCGATGAACTAAACGTCTTACTAGCTTACTAGCTACTGTTTTATTATAATGTCGTTGTTTAGTTGGTCACTTTAATGTTAAGTCGACCAAAGGGTACTCAGTTTCTTCCTTCGTATTTGCGTTAAGGTCTAACAAAAACTAGTTTATATAATGGAATGTATCCGTAATCACAACATAATTTAACCAGATCCCCTCAAATTGCATAAGCCCTATGAAGTATTATATTGAAGATAATATTCGGTTTTACATCCCGTAACCCGTTCATATTAATACACCTAGTTTTCATATCCCATATAGGACGTAAAAGCCCTGTGGAGCACTGTCGCCCCTTGTTCATCAAACTTAAAATTCAAACTGTGGTAAATTTATATATTCTTTGTTCATTACTGCACATTAAACAAAACTTAGATGCTTTTATTATCAGAGAAAATATTCACAACCACAACACAAGAGGTATAATGAGACTTGATGTACCACAGCATAGATTAACCAAAACAGGTAAATCGCACAAGGTAAACTGTGTGTATTTTTTAATAAGTTACCGATATCAGCTAGAACTGCACCTTTAAGTATTTTCAAAACATGTTTATATAGTTGGTTGTTAAAAAATCCATTTTACTGTCTTAATGAATTTTTAAACTCTGACGTTACTGTAGATTTTAGTTAGATTCATTGTTCTACTATAAAAATGTTCGTATTTTCTTTTATTATTTTATAATGTCTTTGATGTATATGTATACATATACCATGTCTGAATATGATTAGCTTTGACTTTGACTTTAACCTATTTCATGTGACACTATGATCAATGGTTAATAAAGATTTCTGATTTCTGAAAGTGAATCAATTATTTAACTCTGTAGGTAAGATATTTTTATATATTTTTAAGGTATGTTTTTATAGCTCATTATGTATTTTTAGTAATTTAAACTTTTGTTCAAAAGTGCTTTGTGAACAAATTATACTAGTAAACAATACTCACTTTAAGATCTATCCAAAATAAAATAAGATACGTCATTAACTTCATAAGATCAAATGGATCCCAGTATATTTTATAAATTTACTCTTATGATTTGTAACTTCTTTACCTTTTTGAATTGTTGAATTGATATGAGTTTATTGTTTGTTTCTATGGTTAAAACTTAGCACTGACAAGCATAATTCGAGTTCAGCGTAGAACCGGTGACGATTGAGACCTGACTAAGATTGACGGACAAAGCCGATTATACCACCTTCGAATCCCCTCATTATAGTTTTAAAAAGCAATTTCCCAACACAATCTAAGACGAAACACCCCCTTCGGCGACTTTTTTAGTGAATTTCCTATGGAAAAGTGAACTATTAGCATGACCCGCACGGTCAGACTTAAGCTCGGGACCATCATAGAAGTTCCTAACGTGACCCCCTGAACACATTTTGAGGGGTCTCTAAAAACGTTATATATATATATATATATATATAAATATATATATATGTTCTATCTATATCTATATCTATAAAAGTCAAAGCCCTGGCTGACTCACTCACTCATCACTAATTCTCCACCTTCCCATGTAGGTAGAGAGCTGAAATTTTATACACTGATTCTTTAGGCATAAAATAGGAAAACTAAATGGTTTTCATCCTGATCTAACCTTAGGTCTCCGCCAGAGACCCCGGAAAAGTTCCCATGTATTTCTTATGGTCATTCATTTTTATTTAAGCTGATGAAAATACAAACAGCTGATCTTGATTCGTAGTAGTTCCACGGGCTCACCACAGAATGCAGCACAATAAACTGTAATAGTTTTTATAAATGATTTACAGGGCGAAGCCTGCGGGAACAGCTAGTATATATATATATCTATATTTATATACTATATATATATATATATATATATATATGTGTGTGTGTGTGTGTGTGTGTGTGTTCGCACTCTAGTGGTCACAATTTTTATCCGATTTACTTCAAATTTGGTAGAGACATTTCTTGTTATAATCAGTTGTATAAGTTCGTTGGGAAAAATAATTGGAAATTTCTAACCCCCTTTTGTGGGATTTTAAGTTTTCAAATTTTGAGTTTTTAGGCCTAAAAAGGGTCAGGAAAGCCTCGAAGGTACACTTATTACACATTAAATTATTTTACGGAAAAAGCCAAAGATTTTAACCCCTCCATCATCAATCTAGCATAAGCACTTACTGAGTTATTAAAGAAAATGTTGATTGTAAAAATACAGTACGTTGTCTTATGGGGATTTTACACTGGAAAAGGCTATTCTCATATCTTAATATCGTTTTATCACCCCCAATACCTCTATTGCAACTTGTTATCCCAACTATACCTCTTTATAACTTTATAATAAACAACATTGTAACATATTAGCGAATTTAAATGTAACCAGGAGCATCAGAACAGCCAAAAAATAACATTTTTAAATTTTCAAAAAATGTAACCAATCTAGTTGAACCCTTTATTTGATCTTTCTAAGGTTTTGATTCGGAAATTCCCTTCCCTCACGTCAGCGTGCTGCGTGCGATCTCGTTTAGAATGTAATTTATAGCCATGCTATCTTTTCCGCTCCGAATTCAGGGCCTTTGAAGTCGCTTACAAGAGCATATTCCTGTAAATCGATGTTGTAATCAAATATAAATTAAAATTAATCTAAACAATCCAAAACAAATAAACTAACACATTACTTTTTTGGTTTAAAAAATATAAAAAGCATTAATTACAGGTCTTTTCACGGTGCCTGGTATGCAGGGGAGGTAGTGAAAGAGAGATAGTGAATAATCTCTACTATTCCACTCCAACAGTGCGTACAGTCAACTAAAACTCTTGCATGGACAAGTTATGTGACTTGACTTCTGTTATGTTTGAATTCTGCCTGCTAATTTATGTAATTTGATTCAATAGCACCGATGTAAACAATGACCAAAATAATCAAAATAAATGTTTTGACAGAGAGATGCGTATAGGTAAGTGTACAAAGACGTGTGGAGGGAGAAAGGCATTACTGCGCGTGCGCAAACCAGCCACCAACCACCGCGACCAGGCCTGTTACAAACAATTTTCATCTTAAAAAAGTTATCATCATTTGCCGACTGGAACTCAGAACTTTCATTGCATCAAACTAGGTCCCTAGACGTCACCAGATTTCACGCTCGACTAGACGCTAGGCTTAATCCTGTTCCTGATAAAAATGTACAAGTAGACAGTATTCCGAAATTGATTTTAGGTTAAGGAAAGTTTGTTGAAATTCGAACTACACTTACTGTACTCTTATCTATCTGAAATAATTTTAACACTTAAAGTTCTAACTATATGTATAGTTTATTCTTTATTTGTCCAGCAAATTTATAACCAAACGTAGTATTGTTTTATTAAAATATTCTTAATTTATATAAAACACAAGGCCTTATTTAGAATAAGCTAAATAGTCCATAAGTTGAACAACATAATGCATCACACATAATATTTGTATCTCCGGATGAAACCGGGTGCTATGGTGGCTAGTATAAATACATATATTCTTGATTTTAAGTATGAAGGAAGGACTAATGCACTGTTCTTCTTCAACTGTAGGAAGAAGTAATTAAATATATGGTAAATACCGTAGGGGTTAGCTTTTAATAATTTATTGTCACACAACGGCAATTATTATACATTATTATAACAAACCTAGGGTTGGGACCGTTCCCTACAAAAATGAAAAGAAAATACTATTGTTGTTCAAACTAAAAAACAACAAAAATTCCGATTTTAGAAGTTGTTGGTTTAAAATTTACATAAAATCTCTTTAAGTTATAGCGGTGTTGTGAATACGGTCAACCGACTAAACCTGGTATCTCCATATTTCATGAATACCTACGAACAAACCGAATGAATAAATTTGCCTTTGCTTTTGTTGTTGCAGAAACTCTTACTTAAGCTGCGATGGACTTAAACTATCGGCCCGCCCCAATTCTGGTTATTCTGCTATCTATATTGTGTTACGTTGACTAATATTTGGGTTTGTTCATAAATTTTTAGACCTGTTTTAGACCTCGTATTCGTGACTTAATTGATGCGATTTTGGGTTTATAAGAACAGTAAAGTCCGCTGTAGGGTGTAGATTATATAAATATTTTTGGAATTTCCAATCCGAAGTAGGGGATTATTAGTTTAAGTTTCCTTTTTCTATTTTAGACGGTTAAACTATATTTCTTATGAAGAAGCTTTACATTTGTTATGTATTTTTTAAGTCTTTTGACTAAAAATAAAAGTAGACTGATTCTCCAAACTGACTCACGGTTTGTTCAAGGTTTTACATAGTTTGAAGCCTTAAAACTTTATTAAAATCTATTATCCAGAACCAATATCTTAGAATTTTCGTTAGGTCTAAAGTCAGGTGATCAAAATGATTTAAATATGGAAAATATCAAAAAATTACAGATTAACAAACCTAATCTAAATTAAATATCCCCGAGTTTTAAAAATGGTAATACAAGTTATATAATTTCAATTTATATAGACACATTTTTGTCTCTTGTCAAAACACTTTTTCAGTGTTTTGAATTCATTGTTGTTTCATTCAGTGTTGTGAAGTTTCATTATTAAATTGTGCTATCAGGTGAGAAAGATGCAATGAGCTCTTGTGACCGTATTGTGTGATGCCACTTTTCTTAAAATTTGTTCCTCAATTTTATTAAATACTAGCTGCTAACGTACCCGGTTTCATACGGGAATAAAGATTTGTGTGTGCTGCATGCTGTGGTTAGCCCGTGTAACTGCTGCTAATCAAGATCAGCTGTTTGTATTTTCATCAACTCAAACAAAAATGAATGTCCATTAGGATTACATGGGAACTTTGAACTCCCGTGGGGCAAAACCCTATAGGATTTTCAAAACGAAAATAGACCTATGTGTTTAATTGGTATATAATGAAAATTACTGTAAATGTTTATGCCAATCGGTTCAGTAGTTTTTTTTAGTGATTGAGGAACAAAAAACAGACAGACACACACCTTCCCATTTTTTTATATTAGTAGGATTGTTCCCATTTCAATTTAATACATATAAAATAAAATATATATACAAATACAAAATAAAATAACTTTGTTACAACTTTGCGAAACAGTTGTCCCACAAAATTATTTCATGTTTTAAATTGATCACTAATTAATTTGTAATGTGATTAAAATTAATAATATATCAAACGTTCTGCAAATATTTCCTTAAGTAAGTAAATTAATATTATTTATAAATTTATTAATGTAAATTAAATAATATTATAACCGGTGAACTAATTGATAACTGCATTTTCTACGAAACGTCTTCTGCAGGTTACTTTAAGATTGTGTTAGAATCCTGCAATTTCCTCACTTACATTCATATTCACTTATTTAAAGTATTTGAAATACATAAAGTATTTAAAATGACTAAACAGTATTGAATATCTGTCTAATACCAATGAAGAAAATATCTACACACCTTTCCATTAGGCAGAAAATTGAGATAGCGCCTTGCTAGAGAAGATATCGAAGTCATCTTTGACGTGCCTTGTTAATCCGTTCTCAGCTCATGTCGAGTAATTAGGTTTCTCAGAAATCTACGAGCGCTAAACCTTATCAAAACATTTCAAGAGAGCACGTGTCTTGGTAGGGGTGTTTTGTTTCAAATACTAATTATTCCTTTGATTTAAAGTCTCAGTCCTTTGTTATTTTAAAGAGTAATATTATGTAAAACGTCTTCACATATCTTATGTCACACAGTAGCTATACAAGTTAACTAACTATTATTTACTGAAATTTGCTGGCTCAACTAAAGTTTTCTCATAATCAAAGAATTTTACTAGGTATATCAACAGTAGTCATTACTTGTGCATACTGTATTAACTTGGCGGTTAGGATGTTTTTTGTATAACAAATATAACTTTTTGCAAATGTTAAAACACTACTAAGTCGTTGGTTTGTAGCAATAATTTACAATTGTATATTGTTATTACTTTAGTAAGTCTTGAGAACGTCTAAAGAACACCTAGATGAACTTTAGTTGAGAAAAACTGTTTCTTGTCATGCTGTTACGTTATTAATGGAAATAACAAGTTAGCTTATTTGTTATTTTAACGAAGTTTTACTGCGGATTCAGATGAAGTTTTAGCTTTAAGACTGATGACTACGTAAATTCGGATAATCTAATCTAAACGTTTGCAAGCTATTTACTTAAGTGGTGGGGTTTATTTTGGTAAAATTGTCACTATTGTCATTTTTACTTTTTCCAAAACTTGAAATAAACAAATATCTTAAACATCCCAAAAAAGGAAAGAAAGAAAATAAGGAAGGAAGAATGGAATGATTTCATTGTTAAAATAACAGTACTAAAAATGCTAATTGGCAAATAGAGTTTGAAGTATAGTATGAGACTTGGTGTAGAACAGTTAACCAGTAAGTTTGGAGGATCAGTGATTGCTGCGTGGTAACGACATGGGACCAGTTCTGAGAGTTTGAAACACTCTGCCACCAGCTGATAAACGGGCTGAACATGTCTTCATTTTACACAGAAAGGCGAACTTAAAGTTTGCTTTTTATTTCTGAGAAACTATGAAGCTTAGTGACATTTTGTTCAGTTATATTAATTAACAAAATTGTTGAATATGGTTTCGCAATTTAAGGTGTCATAATGTATGCAATTTTATAGTTAGAAAAAATTTAGAGGGGTTTGCACTAAAAGCTATTTTTTGACTCTGAGTTTCTTCTTGGAACATAAAATGCTAGAGGTCATGAAAATAAAAAAAATAAATAAATGTATATCGGAAGTAAATTGGTAAAATATGAGATTGGTCAAATAATTTAATTAGTTTGATATGTTGTACTGTATACAAAAACTTTAATAGTTTAGTAATTTTGTTTTGTTTTAACTTGTTTTTTTAAACAAAAAAGTTTGCAAAAAGGAGAAAGTCATAGTTTTAATAAATTATATATTCATTAAAAATACAAATTGTACTTATTATCTGGGCAGCCTAAAATACAAATCCACCATATAAGTAGTAAAAGTAATTGTTAAAAAAAGTTAACGGTTGAAAATATAATACACTGAAAATAAAATAATTATCTCACACATAGTTGTTTAATATTTTTGGAAAAACCATGAAAAACCTTAGGGCGGAACAAAAGCAATCCGTAAAAATATGTCTGTAACAAGACATACCCCAAATTATTTCCTGATATTTCCTAATACTTCCTGGGCAAGGAGACAGATTATAAACCTTCTTTGCACCTGGTAACTTTGTAGTCCAACCTCAACCAATAGCCTACTAGTCTACGCTCGCCTAGGGGTCAAGGTGTCAGACTCCGTAACCTTGGCAGCGGCTCTGTCGTGGGTTCGAATCCAAGACCTGTCATGTAAATTTTATCAAGTACTGTTCAACTCGTACTGTAATGGCTCACTCCTTGCTTCGCTAGATATGTTCCACGCACACATGTATATGTATAGTCTATGTGGACGGGCAATGTAAGTCAAAAGAGGCTGCCAACCTCTATTTTATTATTTTTACTAAAAGGTATATAACTACAAATGACGAAGCGAGAAAACATTGTCTCTCTTAAACAACGGATGTCATTACTTCTAGAAATGCTAAAACGGGTATGACGCAAAACCACAATATCGTATCTAATTTACACTATGACGTTTATAACTCAATTATAAATATTTTATTAAACTCTTTTCTTTTATATTAAAACGTTTCTGAAGTTAAAAGAATTACAGGTTATTTTATACTGCAGTTATTTATAATACATGCAATTTTTCACGAAACATGTACGATTAATTTGAAAAATATCTGGAAATAAAGTAATTTGATACAGCTGACTCTGCTCGTGTGCACTCTGATCGCTCAAATCGTCTTTGGTGCGCTCTGTGCGCCTGTCTGAATGAATTCTCATGGATACCACTGCGCCCCTGCCTACGTCAACACATCCTGACACATATTCAGACCGGAGAAGTGGCTCCACTGTCGCTGGCATCGTTTAATCGACTCATTCATCAAGTGACAACGTCAATCTCTCGTAATTTAAATCCGGGAGAGTATTTGTACATCACTCTCACTACTCAAGTTCAAAATTTGATGCACGTCGTGTCGCTTTCATTGTTGAATTTCATGGAAAATTTTAAAATAGGTTAATATGTAAAGATATAAAATGTTTAGTTGGAATGTAATGACGTTACGTAAAACTTTTTATTTAATATTCGTTGTAGCCATTTTTAATTGCCTTTTACCTTGTGGTTAATGCCTAGAATTGGTGGAAAAGATATTTATAAATGGGTAGAACATATCATAACTCAAACAATGAATATTTAAAAACATTGTTTCTGAACAGGATATGACTTAGACCACAAAGTTACAAGCCAACTATTAGATAGGATCATATCCTACGTTGTGAAAATTAAAGAGTAAATTAAAGTATTTTTTCATGGAGCAGAGATTTTATCCTCAAAAATGCTTTTATGCAGTTTGTCCCCCCTCTCCTAATAGACACATCCTCTTCCAATGAACCCCTTTAATATAATGGGATCGATTGAACAATAAGAGAATATGACCCTGTCGGGAATTATGACGAGTTTAGACTCGCCAATACGGCCGATTGGATGAAAATATAAGTCCCAAGAAAATACCAAGTATTATAAAAAAGTTAATTTTAACGGAAAAATTAAAAAAAACATCAAAGTTAAACTTTAATTAAAGATAAGAGTCTTAATAACAACTCTTATCTACTGATTAATTTAACTTTTACAATTTTAAACGAATTATTGTTGGATCCTCGATCAAGTTGGGCTCATTTCCGCACAGGATAAGTTTTTTTTCGCCGGATATTGATAACATTATCTGTATTCTATTCTCGTTCCACCCTACAGCTGATGTCGATGCTTGTATGTATTCCTCGATTGGAATAAGTTATGTAGGAAGTATTATAATCTATATGTTGTTTTTTGTAATTATAAATAATAGTTAAAACCCTGTTTTTCTCTGAAAAGACGAAATCCTTGGCGATTTAACGAATAAGACTGCATTTATTTACATTAATATACATATAAATACATTTATATTACGATTTAAATCTTTGGAACACTAGTGAATATTTTGTAAATTCCAACTCACTTGACGAATTATCAGTTATTGTACTAAATTAAAACCGCGGTATCCTTCTTCTTACCAGCAATCCACGGTTGTCCCACGGTTTATATAATTTAATCTCATTATTTTCGCAGAAGAATAAATTGTCTAATACAAAAAAGTTAATAAGTCTAAAACATGAAAACGAAATCCATTATGTCTAGTAGCCTTTTATTTCTTGGTGGGTAAATTTGTTTTACCGAATCATGACCTCGTGAGTTCTATAGTTGGAACCTACCAGTATATATTTTGTTATTAAAGATTACATTATAGATTAAAAATGAACAATTTACTTCACTTATAATTACTTACGGTCCCTACAAATAATAATGATTACGCAGATGCCAAAAACAACACAATTGGTTGTTTTTCAAGTTACGTGCAGACAGGATGACAGTTAAAAAAATGTGGCAAGAGATTTAACTAAGAGCTTTAAAAGCATTGAACTGGGGAAGAGCACTCAGGACGTATAAATATTGAAAGAATTGTTTTAAATTTCCACGAATCTATGCTAAAAAGTAAATATAAATATACGGTTATGGATTAGTCGGACGAATTGAAATTAATTGGAGTCTGAGGCACGTTTAGTTGAGATAATGGACGCAAGATAATAGCTAAATATTTGTAGCTCTCCCAATAATATCGAAATATCCAAAACTCATTACTAAAAATAATATTTAAAATAAATAAATATATAACTTAAATTGCTTGAATTAATTGTGTTAATACTTACCACAAAACAGTTAATGATGGTCTCGCACATTAATGCATCAATTTTCATAACTGTGGGATGAAATATAAATTACTGTAAGTGATGATAGTTTACGTTTCTTAAATAAACATATGAATTATGGAAATACTTGTATGTGGTTATCATATTAGAAATACCCCCGTCACAGCAAACCTGCGTACTCAGCGAATTTCCAATGCATAATATATGTCTTAGTACCACATAAAGCCGCATACCAAGTTTCATAAAAATATATTCACATATAAGTGATTTTAATTATTCTCCATAAGAATAACATTGGTAATGAGTACGTAGGTTTGCTGAAACAAGGAACAAACAATAGGTTTTTATGCAAATATAAATATAATTTAACTAGGCGAAGCCACATACCAAGTTTCATCAATATTCAATCATAAATAAGCGCTATATAACATTTGAGTTATTCTCCATAAGAATAACATGGAGGCTGTGTAAGCAGGTTTGCTGCAACAAGGAAAAAATGGGTTTTTATGTAATTATCAATATAACTCAACCAAGTGAAGCTACATACCAATTTTTATTAATTTATGTTCATAATTAAGGGAGTCATTACATTTGACTTATTCTCCATAAGAATAACATGGGGGCTGAGTACGCAGGTTTGCTGCTACGGGAATAATCAACAAAAAATCAATTTTTTGTGCAATTATCAATATACCAGTACTACGTGAAGCCACATACCAAGTTTCATGAACATACATTCATAAATAGTCGAGATATCACATTTTATTTATTCTCCATAAGGAAAACATTGGACAACGTACTGTGTTTAACACTTTGAATATCTGTGCAACGGTTGGGCGTAGAATCACAATTTAAACACCAAAATGATTGTATTGTGAAACTGAACAGATTGGTAAAAGCAAATGTTAAGTTTACATTAAAATAAACTGAGGAAAATCCAAAAACATTTTTCCCATAACATTAACATGGAAGATTTTATGAGTAGGTTTTTTGGATTTTATCCGCAACCACTTAACCTAGGTTAATACTATATTATTCAAAATACTATATTATTTGTCTTTTAAACTCTATAACATGGTCATTTAAGTTTTTAAAAATTTGAGGGTGAAAATGTAAAAACTGATTTTTGGAAAATTTAAAACCCCCATAAACCCTCCTTCCCATGGTCCGATTTTTTCTGGTTTTCGAACTTAAAGTTATGAATGTCATTTTACACATTTGAGCCAAATTTCATCGTAATCAGACGTTTTTTACTAAAGTTATCGCATTCACGGACACATATATAAATTTGAACGAATAGTGTTTTTGGAATTTGGAGACCTCAAAACAAAAAGTTATCATGGTCTCGGGCTTAAGTATTACCATGAGACCTACGGTAATAGCTTCTTCCCTATAGGGGAAATTTGCTAAAAAAAAGGAAATAAAAAAAAAATAACGGAAAGAGCAGATTTTTATGAGAGAAAAGTAAATAAAAAGTAATTTTCAAAAATATAAAATGTTAGAGCCATTTTTTAACCTTCAATTTTAGAGGTTGTAACGGTTTGATCCATTCATTTTTAATGTTGCAGAAATGATACTTTATCGGGAGATAAGGGGACTTATCCGCGAGGTTTCTGAGAAAATAGCAAATAATAATCAAGGCTTAAAATTACGTCTAAAAGTACCATAAAACATGGGGGTTTATAGTTAAACTAGGTGAAACCGTGCGAGTTCTCACGAATATTAAGTTGCAAATTTTGTTTTTATATGTAATTGTAATCATTTTTAAAACAAATCAATCTGAGATAAGTAAAGCAAAAAAATCAAAATAAGAAAAAAAACATGTTTATCTATTTTCTTGATATATAAAATCCAAATAACACTGACAGACCTATCACGAAATCTCCATAACTAGAGGCCTTCAGAGTTTAAATTTGACATATAGATTCCTCTTTGGCCCTAGGTGCTTGCTAAGAAACAGTATTACGAAATTTCTCCTGTGTTCCGCCCCGCTGGGTTCCAAAGTTACCATGTATTCCTTATGGACTTTACTTTGGTTTGAGCTGATGAGAATTCAAACAGCTGATCTTGATTCGTATTAGTTCCACGGGCTAACCAGAGTTTGAAGCAAGCACAACTATCATAGTTTACGCGGACGAAGCCGCAACGGGTCGACTAGCGTTCTATATTATTAATACGCTACATGCAAACTTTGTAAAAAATAAGGCTTTTTTGTATTAAATTTACCCCCACATATTATACACTAAAACGCGCGTCTAGGTGTGCAGATGTGCAAACTGACATTATATTTTCGATTTATGCCTCAGGGCTCTGCCCCACGGGACTTCCAAGTTCCCATGTAATTCATACGGAGGAGAGTTTTATTTGGTTTATGTCACATGTGTTTTTTATTATTTCAATCATTGACTATAAATACTGAAGTATAATTCTCATTGTCATTGTAAAATCTATCCCTAGTTTTGTTTGTCGCAGGATTCAAAAAGGCCAGTAACCATTGGGAACTCAACCCTCCTTGAAACAAACGAACACCTTGCACAAGCAGAAAACATTGGTTCTGCTATAATTGTTATTTTAACTTATCTAGCTCGTGACATTATCACACCGTAAATACAAATAAATGGCTGTAATGAAACGCCACAAAAAATGGCTCTAACCGCTACAAAAAATAGCACTCCCCCTATAACCACCCCTCAACTACTAGAAGCACACGCCCTATTTTCATGTGTTAAGGTATTTTTAAACCAAAATTAGGGTGTTTCATAAATTCGAGTAAAACAACACTTCTGATCAATTATTTGCTATAAAAATCTCTTATTTTACGCAATTTTAAACGATTTAATACATCTGAGCCTTTGTGACAGGAATGGTCTTCTCATTGTCTTGTAACTCTCTTACTACTACTAGGAGATCTCTTAGAAATAGGAAAGTATTGTTGTAAGATTTTATAATAAAAAATATAAAAACGATAAATTATGAATTCAATGAAAAAGTATTTCATTTGATTTATGACGACCACCAAGTTAATAGGCTTACCTCGACGGGCGCCCTCTAACCGCTCAAATGGAGCGATTAATTACGGATTACGCCGGCAGTTATAACACTTTGAACCAGAGCCTGATTAAACGCGAAATAACCTTATGCACGTTTGGAGCTTTAAGCAATACTAATGATCAGTCAAATACATTCGTTGTTCTTTTGAACTTAAACTCAAATTTTGGGAAAACATATTTTAATCTTTTTTGAATATTTTGCAATAAAAGCCTATTATTTCGAACTATTTTTATAATATAGTGTCCTTCGAAAAAGCATCAAAACTAATATTTAGTTTAACATTGTTACAGACAAACATATAAATTGTGATTGGTGACTATCCTTTTGAAAATATATTTAACTACATTTAAATAGGCTGCTTGATTTTAAAGCCAGATATTGTAACACCTTCAGAGATAGATGCAATAACAAATAAATATGTTTTAATCAAGTTGAACCAGCTGTCTATAAGCCCTAATAATAATATTAACAACAATGATGAAGGTATTCTAGGTCCTTCAAAAAAGTATAATTTGGGTTATAGGATAGTATTATAAATAAAAATACTCCCGTTTGCAGAAAACCTAGGTACTCAACGAATTTCCAATGCATGTATATGTGTGTCTCACTACTACATAAAGCTACTTAACGATTTCCATAAAAATATATTCTTAAATAAGTGATATATAATATTTATTTATTCTCCATAAGAATAAAGGGGTGAGTACTCAGATTTTCTATAGCAAAGAAGATAAGAAAAGTGTTTTTTATCGAATTATCAATATAAATCAACCAAGGGAAGCTACATACCAAGTATTATTAATTTAGGTTCATAATTAAGTGATATATAAAACTTTTACTTATTCTCTTTGAGAAAAACATTAGAGCTAAGTATGCAGATTTGCTGTTGCGGGGACAATAAAAAATGTTTTACTGTGCAAGTAGCAGTAGACCACAACTAGGTGAAGCCACATACTAAGTTGGCTTCACCTATATTCCACATACCAAGTTTCACCAGTATACCATAATAAATAATCGAGATATAAAATTTAATCTCTTCTCCGTAAGAATTACATTGAACAACGTATTGAGTTTAACACTTTCAAAATCTCTGCAGCAATTGGATGTAGAACAGAAGTTTAAACAAAAAAATGAATTTTTTATAGATAAAATCATTGGTAAAAACAAATGTAAAGTTTACATAAAAATAAACGAGGAAAAGCTAAACACCTTTTTACCTTAAAATTAACACGGGTCATTTTATGAACACGTCTTTTTGGATTTCCTCCACAACTACTTAACCCAACTACAACTATAACTTAATACTAAATTATTTGTTTTTATAAGCTGTATAAAAGGATAGGAACCAAAATTGCGTATTTAAAAATTTAGAGTGAGAAATGCAAACAACTATTTTTGGGAAATTTGTTACTCCCATAAACTCTTCTTTAACTGGTTCAATATTTCTGTGTTTCGAGCTTAAAGTCACGAATGTCACTGTACACATTTGTGCCAAATTTCATCAAAATCGGGTGTTCTTTTCAAAAGTTATCACGTTCATAGACACATATATAAAATATATGGGGTATAATACCCCCATAAAACTCCCCTTCGGATTATCTGATCCGTCTGGTTTTCAAATAAATGCTACAATACATTTCTGTGCCAAATTACGTCGAATTCGTCGAATTTCTGTTTCTCACATAAAACATAAACATTGGTGCAGATAGTGTTGAAGGCATCTCCTTCTATGACAGTCCCGAGCCCCCCCAAGCACTGATCACCTGCGAAGCACAAGAACGAGATATCCCACAAAAAGGGGGAGGGGGGGCCCATGAGAGCCGAGGAGGCAGCCGAGTTAGCTAACCTGTCCGCCACCTCATTACCCACAATCCCCGAGTGGCCAGGCACCCAACAGAGAGTGACCATGTCGGTGTGAGACACTGTTTTGTAACAACCCCCGACAACCCTAGACCTTAACTCACTAGAGTCCACCACCCTCAAAGCAGCCTGGCTATCAGAAAAAATGCTGATTGAGAGGCCCTCTTGACCCCTCCTCAGAATCTCCCCCGCACACTCCATGATGGCGGTGATCTCCGTCTGGAACACAGTGGGAAAAAGCCCATTGGCACCCCGAGACTAACACCATCCTGCACTTGACTCGCTCCTAGACTTGGAACCATCGTGAACCATTCTCAGTCTCCAGGTGGGAGCGGACAAACACCTTCGCTCCAGTCGTCCCTGTTTGGAATACAAACACGGAACGACCTGCTGAAGGAGAAAGTTGTGGGAAGGTGATCAGAGGGCATATCCAAGACCTGGCTCTGAACCACCTGAATGATCTTTGTGTAGCCAAGTGGTTCACATGGCATCACCCAGAGGTTCTCACGCTGGAGACGGAACGCACCCATTCTAGCCACCATCTTGATATGAATGTCTATGGGCAAAAGATCAAGGAGACACTCCTTGTGGTACCCGGACTGCTACTGAGAGCTCCAGTGACAAGTAGGCCTGCGAGCCTTTGAACGCCCGCAAGCCTCCGCATCGCCACGCCAGCTTCCAGTTTCGTCCACCAAACGATGGATCCGAACGTCATCGCCGGTCTTACTACTGCAACATAAAGCCAATGCATTAGTCTGGGCTTGAGCCCCCAGGTAGATCCTACCATCCGCCTGCAGGCAAATAGGGACCACTTGCTTCGATCAATGACCCTTTGAAACTGTGGCCCCCATTGAAGGGTTGATTCTATCACCCTAATGACGTTATTTGTAACGTGAAACCGTCAGTTCCTCACAGTCAAATTACATCCGCTAATCTCGTATAATTCTGATTTCTCATGCCCAATTCCTTAAAAAAACATCAATAATTAAATTTACTTTTAATAACCATGTATATTTCAGAAATTAGTTTAATAGGATAACTGTACAATATATTAAGCCTTTAATTTTAATCTTAATCGATTCGACGCCAGTATTTTAAAAGAACGAAATATTAATAATTATGATATAATCAAAAAAGTGTAGCACAAAGTTGAGTTTTAAGAGTCGTAAATAAACTATTTTATATAAAGGTGATGTTTTGAAAATGAGTTTGTTTCGAAATTTGGCTATACAGAACTAAAAAAACTATGTTTTAAATATTTTATCTGATAAAGAAAATGTGTTCACGAAAATAAATTGTTGCCGATTCTAATATTTCTTGTCTAAACCTTTGACGAGAGAGCAGTCACTCGAAACGCTGTGAAGAGGATTAATACAGAAGAAGATTGTATCTGCAAGACCGAGAATATTTTACTGATTTAAATTTTTTTCTTTTATGTAAGTGTTAATATTGAAAAAAAATCTTTTTCACATTTTGATCCATGAAAGAGGTTATTAAGAAATGTTTGTAAACTCATAGTTTGGATATTCTAGTATAGATGTATTTGTTTCAGAATATAGTTGTACGTTTGATTTTGTTTTAATTATTATCAATTTACAAGTAATCTTCACAAATTGAGGCTGCGTTGTTAAATTTTCAAGACTTTTTAAAGGTAAAGCAAAGTCACTTTAAACAAATTCTAAAGGAGCAAACTAAAATTCATCTTTAAACTGTGCAGAATATACATTCAAAGAGATATAAACAATGACCTTATCCTACTAATATTATAAATGTGAAAATGTTGATGTATGTTTGGATGTGTGGATATTTGTAGGACCGATTAAGCTAAAACGTTGCATGAACATAGCTTACATGTCACATTAACATATATACATGATAATGTCCATATCCAACCTTGGGGCTCTACCCCACGGGACCTGTAAGTTCCAATGAAAATCTTCTGCGAGGATACCATTTATAAAATTACCAGCTGTAGTTATTTGTCAGTTACGGAAAAGAAAGTCATATGATAACACTAAACAAAGATATTTTAGTATAAGGTTAATAAGGTATATAATAAGGTTATAAGGTTAATATTTTTAATGGGTTTTAATTTTTTCGCGAGCGAAGCCGTGAGTAACACCTACTTGATATTTAAAAGCGAAAGCCCTGGGTCGTTCAACATTTACTATGATTTCGTAGGACTAAAATGAGGAAATTATAGGATGTTAAACTCTACCGTAGGAATTCGACCCATTGGTCTTATTTAAGTTCCAATATTATTCTTATATAATTTTAATTGACCAGATAATAACCTAAACAGATGTTCATTACTCTCAAGTTTTTAAACGATAACTACAGAACGCAGGTTTTAAATGTTAAAACACTCAACTATTTTATTCCCCGGGTGAAACCGAGTATGCACAGCCAGTTTATTGTAAACAATTTTATTTCATTAACATTGTGTTATCAATGAAATTTTGCAAGTATACATTTTTTACTCCTTAGTAAAACTAAACAACTAACCGAGTACAATTGGTTTTCCGATTAGTAATCTCTATTATAAATCAGCCTTGTTAATACAAATTATTTATTTTAATTAAGAATATTTTATCCGACCCATCAATAAACAATATAATCTTTACGTTTTGAAGAATAAGACCCTTTTATTAAACTTCATTCTATTTTATTATTCCTTTATCTTCTCAGTGGCGATAAAGACTCTCCGTCCCCAGTCTTGTGGAAGATATCTCCTGATAACGGTAAATGTACTTGACATCGCTGCCACTACAGCAACTGATTATAGGATAAGTCTTATTCGGTATTATTTCCTGCGATAACTATTGGAATTGTTTTATACGTTTCAACGACCAAACCATTTCAAAATAGGGGCAACCTAAACCTAGCGAATCAGTCAATGAAAGACGGCTGGACCAATTTCAAAGTTGTTCAAAATTCAAGTTTTCCTGCAAGATATATTTGGTGAAATAGGGATTATACATTCAAAGAGATATAAACAATGACCTTATCCTACTAATATTATAAATGTGAAAATGTTGATGTATGTTTGGATGTGTGGATATTTGTAGGACCATAGATTTACCATGGATTTATCTATCCATAGAGTTACAAGGTTATCACTTCTGTAATACAATAAGATGTATTCCATTATGCTGTACAACTGGAAATTTTTTAAAAGCAGTTTGATAAAATGTTTTGATAGTAATCAATCTTTTGTAAACATCCTCATACGAGGCTGAAAAATTAACGAATTTTTAGACTAAAATAAGTAGCAGCGTATCATATCCCATATTGTGAAAGATTTATTTTTCTAGCTTTAAAGCGGGAATAGGACTTAGGGGCAGCGGGAAAAACCCTACAATTTTTCTTAGTAAATAATCTTATTAAACAAATACTACGTCTGTCTTATTTGATTATGATATTTAAGATTATGTTTCGTAAAACTGTGTATATCTCTTTCAAAATTTGAAACCAAGACCTCGTGAATCATGAGTAAATAAAAAAGTGTAGAACTTTTGATGTAACATGTTAGACAATGTATACATACCACTAGAATTCAGCATTATATCTATTACAAATTATGTTTTTATAATAATTTAAAATACAGGGTGTCCAACTTCCACTACGACAAACTTTACCAGATTATTTGGGAGGTCAAAAGAAGCAAAAAATGCAATACAACATGTGTTCTATCTCGAACAGTTTTATGTATGGATGTTTGTATGTGGTTTTGACATAAACCTGAATATCTTAGAGACAGTTTAAGATACAATAATGAAACTTAGTACACATGTTTATCTACGTAACTAAAATATTTCATATAAATTATTTTTTCCTAAGTTTTCATGTTTCAAAATGGCGGCCGGTTAAAAAACTAAATAGTAAATATCTAAAAAACTGCAGTATTTTAAGAAAAATTTACAAGATATGTAAAAAATAGGAATTCTAACGGCAAATCTAACGGTGTATAATTGATTGAAATCGAGTGACGCATAACCAAGAAAATGCAAATTTAATGGTTAATGGTAAAGTTGCTGTAGAGCTGAAGACAGTGTTATTAGAAGTTAAAAGTAAACAACTGCTTGGTCAAACAGCTGGTTGGTGTAAATGATCAAAACATTGTTTTTATTAAAAAAGGAATAAAATAAATTCAAATATCACTTATTGTTTATTGTGTTTTTAAATAATTAAATGAGAAATATCAATTAACAGCTGATGTTAGGCTAAAAACAGCTGTTTTGTATTGAATAGGATTAGAAACAACGAATAGGGGCCATTGTTGAAGTAAACGTCACTGGATATTGACGTTGAAATTCGTTATTATCAGTTTTAAAGTTTGAGTCTTACAGTTTTATTTATTTTATAGTTATTTATTAGTTTTATAGATTTTAACAGTTTTATAGTTAATACATCTTAAGATATCTTCCCATTTGTCTGTTAAGTTTCTATCTGTAAAGTGTTCTCGTGCAAGTTTTTTCTCCCTGTGAAATGAATCGTTTTAGCTAGGCAGAATATAAAGGAATTCATTACATGTATGGAGTTGCTGATGGAAATGCCAGACTAGCAAGCAGGTTATGCTTAAGCAGGTAACCAGGTAAGCAGGTAAGCAGGTAAGGCTTAAGGTTAAGCAGGTATGCTGAGAGATTTACCCGTAGAACTCAACCAAATCATGGTATTTTCTCTCGAGTTCATGACCGCCTGAAAGGAACAGAGAAACTGACTCCAAATCGATCCAATGAACGCCTAAGACCAGACAGAACTGTTAATTTCGAAGAGGAAATTTTGGAACTAGTTGAAGACAATCCGTCCCTAAGTGTCCGTTTGATTGCTAACAACATAGGCGCATCTAAAAGCAAAGTTTGGAATGTTCTGCACGAACGTCTTCTTTACTCTTTTTACAAACTACAAAAAGTTTAATCATTAGAACCCAGATATTACCCACGGAGAGTCGACTTTCCTCGTTGGTTTCTACACAAGGAAATTAATTTTCCAAATTTTGTAAAAAACGTTCTGTTCACTGATGAAGCGCATTTTACACAGGAGGTTGCCTTCAATTCAAGGAATAATCACTTATGGGCTGATGAAAACCACATGGAATTAGGCAGCGGAATTTTCAACAAAATTGTCGGTGAATGTGTGGGCTGGGATAGTTGGGGACTGGTTAATAGGCCCAGACTGGTTAATGTTATTTGGTATACATTCTACCAAATAACTTGAATGGACCAACTTACCTTGTATTTTTTTAAAGAGGTTCTACCAGAACTGCTTGAAAATTTCTCCCTTGAGGTGCGGGAGTCCATGTGGTTTCAGCATGATGGGGCACCCCCTCATTCCTCAGCTAATGTAAGAGAGCATCTAGATGCAACTTACAGAAATTGTTGGATAGGACGTGGTGGGCCAGTCGAATGGCCTCCAAGATCACCTGATCTTACTCCAATAGACTTTTTTATGGGGCCACATGTTTATACGACACCGGTTACCGATGAACTGGAAATAGTTGCAAGAATTGTTGAAGTGGCTGCTAGGATAAACGAAAATTACAATTTTGAAACTGTCCAATAAAATGCCATGCGACGTTAAAGGTTGTGCAACGAGGTTGAAGGACAACACTTTGAACAAATATTATAGTCTGTTTGGATCTGAATACAATAGTTTTAGGTAGAATTGTATGGTTAATTTTAATTAGCGAATTTCCCCTATAGGGAATAAGCTGTTACCGT
Organism: Allygus modestus; assembly: GCA_963675035.1. NCBI lineage: Eukaryota > Metazoa > Arthropoda > Insecta > Hemiptera > Cicadellidae > Allygus > Allygus modestus. Next base: position 79,111,647 of record OY776112.1, on the reverse strand, counting down.
AGTCGACATGGGACCATGATAACTTTTCGTTTTGAGGTCCCCAGATACCAAAAACACCATTAGTTCAATACTGTATATATATACAGTATTATACAGTATTAGTATATATATATATATATATATATATATATGTGTGTGTGTGTTCGTAGACACGATAACTTTCGTAAAAATGGTCCAATTTTTATTAAATTTGGTACAAACGTGTAAAGCTTGTATTATAATATTATAAAATAGTTAATATTTATTACAAGTTTTAAATTAACGAGTTTATAAACAGCGTTAGTTAATGTAAAGCTTTACCTAAGTCAGGTACGGCTCGATCGTTTCTTAATTTACTTCAACGCACAAAACGAAGTTTTGAATAAAGGGGTAACTTTTAAAGACGAGGAAAGTTAGTTTTCAATTGTCCATGCCTGGAACAAGTTGGTTTTGCATTTGACTGACAACTACAATCACTTGAATTAACAAACAGTTTTACATTTAAAATAGTTTGATTTTACTTTGAAATAATACTTAAATGAGTTCTTATTGATAAGAAGTACAAAACTATGCGTGTTCTGCTGAATTATAACTTTATGCTTTCTTTTTTATTTTGGACATGTCCGCTCTATATGCAATCTTCACATTTTTAATGGTTCTAGAAATGCAAACATAACTTAATCATATACATATACATATATATGTATATATATAAGTTGTGTATACATTGAGCCTTCAATGTTCTCACGAAAATCACATAATGACACTTTACCAAGTGAGGGTTATTTGAACGGTTGAAATGTGTTTTGGAACATAAGTGTTATGACTCTTTAAAATTCAATAACACCAATTTAAGTTATTTAAAACAAATTTCATAATCATAAATATATTTTTTTATGGACGGGTCTGTTTAGAACACAGTTGTAACTGATAGTTAGTTAATTCCAGAATTTGGTGGAAAAAGTTCGTATAATTTTTGAGAGCAGATTTGCAATCCATTATTGGTAGATCTCAATCGTCGAATACGGTTCAGAAATACCAGAGGCGTTTTGTTTAGAAACATCGCCTTAGGTATAGATACAAATGACAAATTGTATGATAGATTTAAGAAGAAGAAGATACTATGAAGGTAATACACACACACACACACACACACACACACACACACACACACACACACACACACACACACACACACACACACACACACACACACGCGCACACACACACACACACACACACACACACACATATATATATATATATATATATATATATATATATATATATATATATATATATATATATATATAGATAAATAGTTTATTGAATTATTTGTCCTAATACAGGAAATAAATCGTCACATCATGTTACAATATGTTTCTACAGGCACAGGCTTCAGTCAACAATGGGCTGTATAAATTTGCCCATTTAAACAACAGTATTCATAAATACACTACAAAATAGTAAAATTCATGCTCGAAATTTCAAATATACAAAACAATCTTAATTTGGTTAAATTCAAGTTATAAAAATATATGAAAATAATCTAATAAATAAATAGGTTCATGCACAATACTTCAAACCTTTTTTAAGCATTAAAAATCGTAGATAGGCTATATCACAGTCTTAGTACAATTAAATTCAAGTTATACAAATATATATGCATATTAAATGGTATATGCTATTGCAAAGAAAATCATGTGAAACAATTAATTATTGTAGCTGGTTCAACCAGTCTCAAGAACGCCTACTGGCCGGTACGCAACATGACTACACCACTCACATTGCCTACCGGCAACTGTACGGCGCCGCACGGCGTGGCTGATAGCATTGCTGATAGTTACTCCTACCTTCTATCAAATAAATATCTGCTTAATCACTCACGTAGCCTGAGCATAATGGACTGACAAACTCACAAAATCCACCTTGTGTTCAGAAGACACAAATATTTTTGATATTTTTTCACAAGTTCGTTTTGGATTTGACTGACAATCGCAAACTCTTGAATTAACAGACAGTTTTACATATAACTCGGTTTTATTTACCTTCAAATTAATACTTGAAGGGTTTCGTATTGATATGAAGTACAAAACAATGCGTGTTATGCTAAATTATAATTTGTAATTTACTTGTTAACAACAAATTTGTTATTATCATAGTAGTGCAATTTTCTTATACAGTAAAAAATCTGTGTATGATATCAGTTTTTAATTATGTTACTTCTATGCACTCATTAAATGATGTTTTTTTGGCGTTTAAATTAGGCGTACGTCCTATTTTGGCATATAATTAACATTGTAAGTTTATATTTAAGTATAAAAAATAACAAATATGTAAATATAATTTATTTAACATAACGTAAGACGTAATTTATTGGATATTGCTCTAATTTACATTTAACTTTTGACAGGTTTTTAAATCACTTATTTTCGTAATCTTTGAGCATTTTGTTTGCTATTACATTTTCTAATTATAATAGATGATATATGAAATGTTTACAGAAAAAGCTACATTATATCAGGTATATATAAATAATTCAAAGTTGTTATGGTTTGATTATGTACTCAGTGCAAAACAACATGCATACTTGTCTTTCCGCCAATAAAGGCACTATCTCTCTATTCTAATGTAATTCGCAATTAGTTTGCAATCCCTCCCAAAGAATTAAAAGCTTTAAGTAAGCTTTACCAGAAAGTACGTTTTTACCCGTATTAAAAATTACAAAATGTGTTTAACATATAGCCAATTAAATCTAATTATGCCAATTCAATTTTGCTTCTAATTATTTGTACATATAGTAATTTAGTTGATTACTAAAACACCTTCATGGATTTAATAGCATAATAGTTTTAGGTTTAAAGCAAAACAGTTACAAAATATTTAAATATTACCATACTTTTATTTAGTAAAAAAATAGAATTAAAAATAATCTTGCAAATGAAATGCATGTTTATGATTTATAACCCAATTAAAATTTATTTGCTTCATATTTTAATTGCTGTTTGACGTTGTTTCGGCAGCTGAGGAAGGTTAATGAGCAGCTCGAGGGATTTTACTTTCACTGAGGTGTTTCACACGTGAGAATATAATTACAACAAAGTTTATTAAAAACGTTATTTAGTTAAATACGTATTAATTTATTTTAAATTTGAAATATCTTCTACTTTTAGATTCTCGTATATCTTTATCTCCGGTCGATTTTAAAATAACAAAATTAATATAAGGACGAGTTATATTGTATACAAGGTATAAGCTTTAGACATATTTAAATTAACGTTGGATTAATGTGATAGGATACTAAACAAGCTCTTAAGTTCTAAGCTATTAATGACAGCTTGAAAATTTTATTATAAAAGAATATTACTTTAATCTTTGTGGTTACATGAACAGTTTCGGTGGAGGCAGGCTCCACTGAAGACAATTCACGCCCAATGCTTCCTTGCCAAGATCATATTTTACCGCAGATATTACGCCTTCTGCTGCAGGAGACGACAGATTAAGAGGACGTTTGAGACAGCGTTGCATTTATAGAACCAATTGAAAACAGACAGCATATTAGATACATTATTTATGATCAGAAATGCATGATTCAAACTTCAAACTAGTTTAAGACCTCTTAAATACACAGAATGTTTACTAAAAGAAATAATCACACTTAAAAAAAGAAAAAAACAACAATTTTGATTAGTCTTTCAAGTTATTATGGCACATATGAAGAAAATCATAACAAATTTCAACTTCAATCAAGATTGATAGAATTTATCAATTAATCTTTAAAAAAAGGTGAAATGTCGTTTTCAAAGAAGACATGTTGAGCACGTATCACCACCTATATCATAACTAACTGTCTATGGTTCACCTTTTGCAGCGAGAAGGAATACATAAGCATGGTGGTCAATTTGTACTAGTTATTTTAATAGCTGTACTGTTTTTACTTGAAACGTCTCTTGTTGTCTTTATACTAGCCCAGAGGCGCAGTGTAGGACGAAAATTTGACCCCGACACTAGACAAATTATTTTGAACATATTAATTTTTAAGACGGCAGCGTCAAAAGGTTTAGGTTTGTGCTAAATTCAGGCGTGATTTATAGTTTGATCAGCAGTTTTCAATAACCGAAGACACCACGCTCGTCTTGACCTTAGTTGATAATTACTTGGTATGACTGAAAATTTTTTGAAAATTATTCATTAACTAGTGCATGTATTATTATTAGGGTAATGTGCAACGTATGATACTTATTGGTTCATTTACTTTCAGCCAACTCCATGTTAATAAATGAGAATATTGTATTTAATTTTGTTTATTCTATGATGTCTTTTTGCTGGTTTCAAGTACCCGATTTCTAAACAGGAGGCAAGGCGTCACCAATCAAATATTGAGACTACGAAACACAACTCATATTTATGTTAGGTAAAATTGAGATATTTAAAAATACTCTTATATTGATTGAAATAAAATATTAACGGCTTATTTTTTTAGATTAAAAAGCTGAATTTTCCTATCAAATGTTGGGACAATTTGTTACAATTTCTAAAAAAAGTCACTTTATTGTTACAGAGTATTAGACACTGTCTTTTTCCTCCCTTTTCATTGGCTTTTAGTTATATTACTATTGAGTACTATAATATTTCACCCCTTTTGGCGTAACCTAAATTTCTAGACACTGTGATCGCACCCAGTAAAACTAGATATAGGACTTCATCCAAGGGCATGTACCTGAGGTAATATGCAATTAGGGTTATTATTGTGATTCATACGTGTTCATTATCCGTAATAATTAAAAATATCTACATAGACGTATCCTGGCATCAACATATTTATAACTAACGCTCTATTTTTAAATATCCGTATAAATATGCACTATATTACCAAAATTATTATTTGCGCCTAGTTTTGTTTAGTATAATTTTACATATAAATTGTTATGCTTTCAAACTAGATGTTTATAATAAAAAAACAATAACATTAAAATTAAGGAGTGCATAGGAAAGAGTATTATAATTGATTCATAGCGACCTTGAAGTTAGTAGGCTTACCTAGATGTACGCCATCTGAGCGCTCAAATGGAGCAATCTATTAAGGATTACGCCGGGAGTTACACCTCTTTAAACTGGAAATAACCTGATGCTTGGTCGCTTGAAGCAATTCTGGTAATCATTATTCAAGGGTATTTGGTACTATTTTTAATTTTCCCCGTATTCATATCTATACCTATAAAAGGTAAAACCATCACTCACTGACTGATTCACTCACTCATCACGAATTCTCCTACTTCCCATTTACCTTGAGAGTTGCAATTTTGTACACTGATTCTTTAGGCATAATAAAATAAGAAAACTAAATGGTTTTCATCCTGATCTAACCTTATGGCTCCGTCAGAGACCCCGATAAAGTTCCAATGTATTCCTTATGGAAATTTATTTTTGTTTGAGCTAATGAAAATACAAACAGTGATCTTGATTCGTAGTAGTTCTAAGGGCTAACCACAGAATGCAGCAGACAACTGTCATAGTTTTATAATCATTTGAGGGGCGAAGCCTGTGGGTAACAGCTAGTAGCAGATATTTTAATAATATTGTGCTCGATGTTATATAAATAATTTTTATTTTCTTATATGTGTCAAATGCCGTGACACATTTTACACTTCGTAGTTTGAAGGAACAATGACAAGTGTCGAGTCCACAGACAAGCATTGTTCCATTGTGAATCCTCGTGTCATATTAATTTTATAATTGGATAATCTGAATTTATTTATATATTTTAAGATCTCATCCACTTCAATTAGTTCCCTAAAGGAGTTTAAAATTTTGAATAAAGTTTTGTCATTTATTTTTGATATTGTTCAAGTACTTAATTTGGGAAGGAATATTTGGTTTAACAATTTATTGATTTTGCGCTCCGGGAACTGACGGGAACTGACTCTTAATATTATTATCAGAGTTTGGAAATGTGACTGAGCAGAATAGTCAATAAATGGAATATAATTAGATGGAATTTCAATGAATGGGATTATGCCATAAAAATAAATATACACAAAGGAAACACTTATTTATAGAATTATGGTTTATAGACCTTACAGGATACCTCTGCTTTTTTTGAAGAGTGGATGAATTTTGAAATATTTCATTCCGGAAAAAAGTAATATTAACAAAATAATAACACATTATTTTAATTTTAATTTTAACTTAAAAAGAACCGAATATTTTTATTGGTGGGTAAGTGCATAACGATTAGTACTCCATCTATAACACTTAATAATTGATTTTTCTTGTCTTTTTACAGCAGTTTCCATATTTTGGAGTCACAATTAATACAAAAGTTGTCACTCAATATGTGGCAACACTAAAAAAAATTGTATTGGAAAATAAACATTTTGAAAATAGGTTCTGTAGTTTGAGAATATGCGATGGTAGGCCTCCTAGTGATATCTGTGGCCTATATATATCGATTGCAGAGTGCTTTTATTTATTACTCCTGTTGAATTATATAACAAGTAAGTATATTTTTATTTTTGGCTGTTTTGTTAATTTTACAACTTTTGTTTATGTTACAGCTTTTGTAAAACTAAATAAATGAAAAATTAAATATCTTTACAGTTTTAACTGAGCATTGAACATTGAACCAAACTACTTAACAAGACTTACTGTACTGTAAACCTTAGCCAAAGTGCATCAGTATCGTACTAACACAATATTTCTGTCAAAGTTAAATATTACTGATGTTTATCCTGACAATGTTACTCAGCTTGTAACGAGTATTAACCATAAATATTTACTAATTTATTGATATTGAATTTCAAATATTTATAATTATATGTCAATCATTTTTGTATCTGTGAACCAAAACCAATAGTTACAACATGCTGAAAACTCTAATAGAAATTAGTAACTGGGGGTACCATGCTCGGTAATAGCTTTTCAAATTTAGAAAAAGGTAATAAATAACTGTTGTATAGTTATATAATTTACAAGACATGATGTAATTCTGAAAGTTAATTACCTAAGCTAATTAATTGTCTCTCTATTTTATGTCAGTTTGAGGAATATCCATTCAGTAGTTTATTTTTTCCACACCACAGTCACCAACATTAAGAACAGATCTGCTTCCCTGAATTGACTCTTTTCCGCATATTAGAGTCACTGCAGTTGTTATTATAACACAATCTTCCTTCAGGTAGTGTTTTTTATGTATACACATTTGTTTACTTTGAATATGTCCATTCTATATGAAATATCCATTCAAGGTTCAATTCAATGTTTTTAAGAAATTATTTGTTGAGCATCACCATGTGTAAGTGTGTTTTCAGTTCACTGGTCATTTATTGACAGCTGTTATGATTCTTTTGATTTGATAAAAAGCCCAATGTTGAAATTTATAACTTTCAAATTAGTTTTTTAAACAAAATATGAGTTTTCCTAGGGTTGAGGAATAAACCAATAAACGTTTTGGGTCCAAAATCCAATTTTAATGTTTAAATAAAATCATTTCTTTGGATTCTGAAATAAATTTTGCATACAAACAAACATGTGAACAAACCAACAGACTATGTTCGTATTAGAGTACGAATAACTATCTGCACTCTGTGCTATACTCTATCTATACTAATTTAACATTTGGTTTATCAAATGTTGTGTAGCTATTAAAATGGTAAAAATAATTTGCTATTATTTTAACATTTTATATTTAAGAATAAATAGTCCTACCTTATTGGATAAAAAACTTGGGCGAGAAAATTTAATATACATCCTTTCAACAGAAGTATTTACATTCGAGTATTTTTAATTCCGATGAATATTATAATTATACACAATAAATTTGAAAACACACCTTGAAAACAAAGAAAAAATATCAATTACATTGTAATGATAAGTAAAGAAGTTAAGTAAAAAGCCAAGTTATTCAGGCTCAAATTAAATTAACACGTCTTCGCAGTTGCTGACTCTACAAATGCAAACGGTCAAGAACATTAACAAGGATTGCTGGATTTGATCCTCAATGTTGTTTTAAGACTCTATGTTGTAAGTACATTGGCTCACTCAGCTGTTTCAGCTGTTTTACTCCCTTCTAAAAGAAACGCCCAAAAACTGTAGTTTAAAAACATTTACGTTTAATCACGAACTTATGATTTAGAGTTTGTAAAGAAAATTTATACTTGTACTTACTTTAGCAATCGTGATACAAGTCCCTTAGTATTTGTCATTTTGTCTTAGTTTGTAAATGAGTTTTTTAGGTTAAAATGTTGTATTAGCGAATTTCCCCTATAGGAAAGAAGCTATTACCGTAGTCGGCATGGTAAGACTTACCGGGCATGGCCCGGGACCATGATAACTTTTCGTTTTGAGGTCCCCAGATGCCAAAAATACCATTCGTTCAAAACTGTATATATATACAGCACGATAACTCTCGTAAAAATAATCCGATTTTGACGAAATTTGCTATAAACGTGTAAAGCAGCATTTATGACTTAAGTTCGAAAACCAGACATATCGACCTAACTGAAGGGGTATTTGGGGGGGGGGTTTGTACCCCACAAATGGGTTTGTCATATAATTTTTGAAAAAGTCTAATTTTAGGTTTTTTCATTAGAATTACCTTAAAAAGACGCACAATTTGGTGTTTTGATCATTTCTCTACGTCAAATGGTTACAGAGATATTGAAAGTGCTAAACACAGTACGTTGTCCAATGTTATTCTTATGGAGAATAAGAAGAATTGTATATCTTGCTTATTTATCAACTTATCCTGATGAAACTTGGTATATTGCTTCATATCATTGTGGTCTATTGATATTTGCACTAAAAAAGGTTTTTTTTGGCCGATAGTTCCCTTAGCAGCAAACCTGCGTACTCATCCCTATGTTATTGTTATGGAGAAAAAGTAGCGTGTTATCTCCCTTATTTATGAAGATAAACTAATCAAATTTGGTATGTGGCTTTACCTACTATTGATATTTGTATAAAACCCCATTTTATTTTGTTCCTTGCTTCAGCAAACCTGCGTACTCAGCCGCCATGTTATTCTTATGGAGAATAATTAAAATGTCATAAATCGTTTATTTATGAATGTAAATTGATGAGACTTGGTATGTGGCTTTATGTGGTATTAAGTTACATATATATGCATTGGAAATTCGCTGAGTACGCAGGTTTGCTTCTACGGGGGTATTACACTTATTCTGTCATAAAAGAAGCTGCTTATTTCTACTACACAAGAAATTATTCAAAGTACAACAATTTCTGAAGTTATTAACTTTTATTGGAAATGAAAACTTTTGCAGATACATTTTACTCGGTTATTCGAAGTTTTAGAGTATACGATCCTAGGTCCATTATTATTAATATGGCTAATAGATATTGTCTAACTTGTGCCATATTTTGTTTTAATTGCTTTTCCGTGCATAAGTAAACATAAGTTTTTTTATTTGGCTGTTTAAACGAATTGTAAATGGCCGTATATATTAAAGCCGTAAAATAAAATAAACTAAAATTAAATACATTTATATTTTATCAAATTAAGCTATACAACATTGAACATGTACGAATAATTTAACCAAATTAATTCAAGGCATGCTCGTAACCTAGATCTCCCCATATAACAATGTCTCTAACTCATTCTATATAAAAACGAGTTTGCACGCAGCACGCTGACGTGAGGGAAGTGAATTTCCGCATAACAACTTTTAAAACTCAAAATCAGTGTAAAAAATACATTTATTCCAATTTTTATTGAAATCTGAAAACAGTGATTTTTTGGCTGTTATGATGCTCCTGGTTTCATTTACGTGCAAAGCTGGAATACAATTTTGCGCATTGTAATGTTAGTAGAAGGTCCAGACAGGCTTGAAAGTAGGCGTGAGGTTGCTGGAGATGATAAAAGTACTCTAACAAAAGAATAACAGGCTTTTATAGTGTAAAACCCCCATAAGACAACGTACTGTGTTTCGTCGAAACATATTTTCTTTAATAACTCGGTAAATACTTAAGCTAGAATGACAAGAGAGGGCTTAAAACTTTCTCCTCACCAATCCCCATCTTTTTAAATGCATTAATTTTACATCCGGAGCTTTTCTGACCCTTTTTGGGCACAAAAACTCGAAATTTGAATTATTAATCCCCAAAAAAGGGTTTAGAGTTTTACGATTGTTTTGCCCAACGAACTTGTCCAACTGATTACTGAAAGGAACGTCCCTACCAAATTTGAAATAAATCGGACAAAAAATGCGACCGCTAGAGTGCAAACACTTACATATTACATATATATACATATATATATATATATATATATATATAATATTTTGAACGACCCCCCCAAAACGTGTTCAAGGGGTCACGTGTTCTATGGTGGTCCCGGGCTTAAGTTTCACCGTGCGGGTCATGCTAATAGTTCACTTTATAAAGGAAATTCACTAATAAATCGGTGTTGATGATTAAATTTAATTTTGCTTACATATCTAAATAATTTCAGTCCTAAAAATAATCGTGTTAATTTTTTCAAGGTCACTAAATTTGTCATCAAATTTAGCCTCTTGGTCTAAATTTAGCTTTTTAATAGTGCTATTTTACATTCATGATATAATCAGATTTAGTTTTTAAAACAAGGTTTATTAATTGATCAAGTGTTTATTGATTCTTCGTAATTTAATTAATTATATAATGACAAACCCAAACTTTGCAATAAACCCTTCTCCATCCCTACCTGTCATATCGGTGCAATTTCCAACAGGATGGGGAGGATATGACCCAGTACGTGAAGGGAATACCAATAACTGTCACGTCACCGATACCTGCTGTTATCAATGCCTGTTATTTTCAATATCTGCTTTATTAAGAAATTCCATTTTTACGATTTTTATCTTAGTCAAACCATAAAGGTAAATGATATTGCAAACCTTGGCCAGGTCAAAGATTAATTGCTTGTCTGTCAATTCTCCCAACACATTATAATATTAATTATTCATGTGTTTGGACTCTAATTACATGGAGTGCAAAAATATTAATAAAAAGTACTGGATAATAAGGTAGTTTGCTAAAGAAAATAACAAACATATTTAAACTAGTATATAATAAATATTACCCTTGTTTTATAATTTTAATGTTCAATAAAATTAGGTAACTTTGTAATGTTAAATTATGTGTAGAGTACTAATAGTAGATGTCATTTTACTTTCTATTTTTACTTAGGATAATTAATTGACTGTAAAGTTTTGCCAGTAAGGTAATTATATTTAATACCGTAATCCAATTTTCAGTTTAGAGAACCACTCCGGTATTTCTAAAACAATTTCAACAGTAAAGAAATCGCAAAACTATAACTGATAAAGGTCTTCATATTCCGACATGGAAGTAGCCTGTGTGGCAGTTATAGCAAATGACGTCGGTCCGCAAGGTACCGGGTTTGATCCTCACCAATCACAAATGTCCATAATATTATGCGATAATGCCGCGGTGGTGTGGAACATCCCGCTGTGGGCCATCAAACTATAAAATAAATTATGGGTCTCTGAGTCTAGGAGAGTCACAGATGGAACCAATTAGAAAACGAGAACTTCCACATCTTGGATGAACACATGAATGTGAGTTTTTCGTACTTTCCCAAGATATTGGAGTTCATAGATCTACCTATTGGCGTTTGCTAATATTACGAAAACATGCTCACTATGTCATTCTGATCTAATTTATAAAAATGTTATTACTATAATCCTCCAATGTTTGTAAACGAAAATCCACTTAGTGAATGCATGTTTTTGAAAGTATATAAGTACAAAATATTATACCATTGACTATGGAACCGTAAATAGATTACCTTTCCTTCCAAAAATATTTGCAAAACTAGTTAAAATATGGCGTCAATGCTACATTTAAAACCCGCAATATATGAGCAGCAAATTCTAATCCAGGTTATTGAAACCGCCGAACTGTTTTATATATTTCTACTAACATCAAAGTTTTGACGGATGTATATTCATTGGATCGAGATTAAAAACAAATGCTGCAAACGCATGGACTGTGACCATGCTTGCAATTGCAATTGCTTGTTCTGAAAAATGCCTGACAACACGGCACAAACGTAATTTTAGAGTACAATTCTAAGACCTTACATTCTCATGTTGACGATGAACATAAGTTTTTAGCGAATTTACCCTATAGGGAAGAAGCTTTTACCGTAGGTCTCATGGTAAGACTAAGCCCGAGACCATGATAACTTTGCATTTTGAGGTCCCCAGATGCCAAAAACACCATTCGTTCAAATTGTTATATATGTGTGTGTGTGTCATATATATATAAATATATGTGTGTGTGTGTGTCCGTAAGCATGATAACTCTTGCAAAAAAGGTCTGATCTTAATGAAATTTGGTCCAAATGTGTAAAGTACCATTTATTTGAACGAGTTCGAAAACTAGACGAATCGCACCATCCGAAGGGGGGTTTTGTACCCCAAAATGTTTTTTTTGGGGTTTCCACATGTAATTTTTATTTAAATCAAATTTTAATTTACCTTTGAATTCAGGATAAAAAACAAACAATTTGGCATTTTGGTCATATCTCTACGTCAATTGTTACTGATATATTGAAAGTGCACAGTACGTTGTCTAATGTTATTCCGAAATTTGGCATATGGCTTCATCTGGTTGTGGTTTATTGTTGTTTGCACAACAAAAACTATTTTCCGCCTATGGTTTCCGTTGCAGCAAACCTAGGTACTTGGTCCAAACGTTATTCTTTTGGAAAATAATTAAAATGTTATACATCGCTTATTTATGAATGTATATGGATGAAACTTGGTATGCGGCTTCACTAATATGAGTTCTATTTATATTTACATGAAAACCCATTATTCTGTGTTCCTTGTTGCAGAAAACCTGCGTACTCATCCCAATGTTATTCTTATGTTGAATAATTAATATTTTAAATATTGCTTGTTTGTGAATATATTTCTTATGAATCCTGTTAAATGTTTTAATGTGTTATGTTATATATTCATTGGAAATTCGCTGAGTATGCAGGTTTGCTGGGACGGGGGTATTTTATAAATAAGCCGTGTTTATAGTGTTAATAAATATTTAGAACTTCAAATCTGATGATCGTGGTACAACTAAATACGAATTAGAAAAGCGAACTCAGAAAAACGAGATAAACAAATTGAACCTAGATAAAACAAAAATAAATAATACCCCCGTCGCAGCAAACCTGCGTACTCAGCGAATTTCCTATGCATGAATATATTTCTTACTACCACATAAAGCCACTTACCAAGTTTCATAAAAATACATAAATAACTAAGTGAGATATAGCATTTTATTTATTCTCCATAAGAATAACATTAGGGCTGAGAACGCAGGTTTGCTGCAACAAGGAAGATGAAAATATTTTTTTGCAATTATCAATATAACTCAACCAGGTGAAGCTACATACCAAGTTAGTTTTAATGATTTATGTTCATAATTAAGGGAGATATAAAGCTTTACGAATTCTCCATAAGAATAACATTGGGGATGAGATGCAGGTTTGCTGCTAAGAGGATAATCAACAAAAAATCAATTTTTTGTGCAAATATCAATATACCAGTACTAGGTGAAGCCACATACCAAGATTCATCAATATTCACGCATTAATAATAGAGATATAACATTTTAAATATTCTCCATAACGATAACATTGGACAACGTACTGTGTTTAGAACTTTGAATTACTCGGCAACGGTTGGACGTAGAATCACAATTTAAACACCAAAATGATTGTTTTGTAGAGCGCTTAACTGATTGGTAAAAGTAAATGTGATGTTTACAGTAAAATTAATTGAGGAAAAGTTAAAAATCATTTTCCCATAAGATTAACATGGGAGATTTTATGAACACGTTTTTTGGATTTTCTCCGCAACCACTTAACCTAGGCTAATGATTCAAAATACAAAATTATTTGTTTTTTTAAGCTCTATAAAATGGCCAAAACTAAAATTGAGTGTTTTTAAAATTGTAGGGGAAAAATTAAAAAAACAGATTTTTGAAAAATTTAAAACCCCCATAAAACCCCTTTCCCATAGTCCAATCAATCTGGTTTTCGAACTTAAAGTCATAAATGCTACTCTACACATTCGTGCAAAATTTCATCAAAATCGGGCGGTTCTTTCAAAAGTTATCGCGGTAACGGACACACACACACACACACACACACACACACACACACACACACACACACATATATATATATATATATATATATATACATATATATAAATTTGAACGAATGGTGTTTTTGGCATCTGGGGACATCAAAACAAAAAGTTATCATGGTCTTGGGCTTAAGTCTTCCCATGCCACCTACGGTAATAGCTTCTTCCCTATAGGGGAAATTCACTAAAAAAATAAAAACTACTCATAAGTTAACCGTCACAACTCTCTCTGTTTCTGAGAAGCTCCGCTTAGCTATATTATCAGATAAATAAGCCGTCTGAGTTTATAAGCTTGCTTAGTCCCGGGTAAAAAGCGATATTTTGTTTCAATACATAATACTTATTTTTAATTTAAAACTTCCAGTCTCTTGCAAAGTACCTTGCGAAATACGTCGAGTCCACTGGTTTAAGAAATATTCGGGGCACACAATCCACATCCTATAAACTCCTAAACCCCCAAGAGGGTTTGCCATTCTCAGAATATGAGTGAACATCAAATGTTACGATGTTATCTTATCAACCTTACGTCACCCCCGACACTTAGCTGGGACCCGGGTAACGTGCCTGACGTAAGCTCAGTAGTGTTAGATTGTCATGCAATCACTATCGAAAAAGGAAATGTGTTTATAAATTATGGTAATTTAACTAAGATATTCAAAAAATCATTTGAATATTATTCATTCATATAAAAACTAGAGGGGCAAAGCGTCAACCCATTTTTGGGGAATTAACACTTTTACAACTTGCTTTCTGTTTATAACTTTATGTGCAAGGAAATCGTGCAGCATTTAATGTTACTATTGAGCCAATGTTGCTATTATATGTAAAATGCATTTTCGTAAATATAGTCAACTTTGTGAAAGAGGAAACATTTATTTTATTTTTCTTGACTAACAGTAAATGTGAATTTTTATTTTTTTTTTGTTCTATTTATTATTTATATGAACAGTAATTAGAACACATCTATGAATGTTTTAAATTCCAATATACCTTTTTTAATTTGCAAGTACAATTTTTAATTGTAACAGTTTATTTGAGAAGGATCTTTGAACTTGCAGGTGTTAGAGCTTGAACATATTTCATTTTTAGTTTTATAATTTAATCGATAATTTGAGTATTTTTTATAAATTTAAAATTAATATATTAGGTCAGAATGACAAATGATTTTCATGCCAACACATGTAAACGCTTGCAAGTCTAAATTATTTTACACTACGAAATTTATTGAAAAGATGAATTATTATTCTTGCAAGCTCTCCAACCGCAATCCTACTGGGTATTCCTAATGGATATCCGGTTATTTGAATGCTCTAAATCATACATTGTAGGTTAAGCTCTAAATCTGTATTATTTGATAATTTGTTTCAACTTTATTTGTTTAAAAGTTTATGTAAGATGCCATATTTGATGCAGATTATGTTTGAGGTATGATTGATGGTATTATATTACAGATTAAAATTTATTAATTAATAACAAATATCTCAAAAATAAAATATCATCAATGTAATTGAGAGATTTTAACCAATAGGGCTTAAAATTGGAAACAGTGTGGCTGTAGAGGAAGGTGATATATTATTAAACAAGAGTATATGGATTTGCGTTTATTGTTTCATGCATAGTGTGATTGTTTATTTGTTTTTACTAATGTTGTTGATTGACGTGTTCAAAGTTGTAAACTATTGAAACGTTTAAAGAAACTTATGACCTATTAAAATATTTGGCCCATGTATCGCGGGAAAAATGAAATAATTTAAGTTAAGTGCCTGTTTTGCACTTAACTCAAACATTTAAACAGTTAAAGTAAATATAATTTTATATAAAAATGAACTCTAATCATAGGAACTAGAACGAAAGGTGTTATTTACGGATTTTCAACGTCTCACATTTCATCATTAAAACTTTATGCGATAAGATGAATCCGGTTTCAGCAGAAGTTTATAGTTGGTATATTAGACAGCGCGGCGTTGATCTCAGTTCAATATTGTTTGTGTTATACTGTTACATCCACAGATAATACAGAACCCAACCAGTCCTCTCACAATGATGAGAAACCAATTTTAAGACACAACTTTGATATTTTACCGCATAAAATCATCCTTTCTTTCAAGATGTAATTCATTATGTCCAATCTACACCTATGAACAAATTGTAAAATAAGTAAATTGCAGGGATGACATAATGTGAAATGAGTTATGTACAACCTCCTAATTTCAGTGACAAAGAAACAGTTTTGTTTGAGTAAAATAGCTTGTAATATATATAAACAAACTGTAACATACTTTTCAATCACAATAAAAGGGTGGGGTTACATTTGGATAACGTGGAGCCAAAGGTATTGACAGTTGACACTTTTGGCTCGGAAATGGGTCTTTAGCAGTCAATTTAAATCCTACTGGTTAAATAGTACTTTATGTATGACACTGAGTTTAATTTGAATAAAAAAATTTCATCTGATGGTAAAAGCCGCCTTTTCGTAAAATTTCCAGCACTATTTATCTTGAGTATTTATGCTGCAATTCAACATGCATCCTACAAAATGTACATTCCACATTTTAACTGACGAAATAGTTAGGCACTTAATGGAGTTCCACTTTCGTAAAGGTTTCTCTAATTAAAATGATTGAATATCTGTTAGTTATAGAACAAAGTATTAGGAAAGCGTTACAAGTTTAGGACTAATATATGAATGTTTCTTTGGTATCAAGAGCTTAATAAAGTGTTATATGTCAAACATATTTTAAGTTCCAATTTTATTACAAATAAAAAACAATTTTTAGATAACATTACTAGTCGATGGATGTCAACAAGTTCAAGGCGGTAAACCAGTCAGCAACTGTCATCAAAGTTTTCGCTGTCTAACTTCACGACAAAGACTACGTGACTACCACAGAACTCCAATAACTATTATAGCTTTCAAGCTCAATAAAAAGTTAAACAAAGCACAATAGATCGATCAGTTAATTATGGATTGAAAATGCTGTAGTTAATGAAGTGCCTAATAACATTTGTAGCTACCGTTTTAGTCTAGTGCTTGAATTTAGTATCTTATTAGATTTATTGACCAACGTGTTTCTTTAGAACATATTTTTAACAAAAGTTTCGAAATTTACTCATTGCTAATGTAATACATAAAACTGAATCAATAAATAAATACTGTAATTAAAGTAAACGTATTGCTTATTAATAACAGGCTTGCGGGTTAGCCTGTATTTAATATATTCACAAATTAATTTATATAATTCTCTTGTTATTTTAAAATGATTAAAATATGAACAAACAGCCTTAATTGACAACATATCTTTATTTTAATGGGAAATATTATACCTCAAAAACTATTTTGTTACATATAGTACACTACACATAATTTAAATTATAATATCGCAAAATGAAAAAAAAAACACTAAATGAAAGCACAATATACAGTATATGATCAAAGGTCTATGGTGGATGCTGTAAACGGGTGAGCAATTAAAAGGAATCGTAGAAAAAACATGAAGTTATAATGTACAACTGAAGGTGTTTGGTAATAAACTAAGCATGACGAAATCTAGGTCGAAATCTATACGCTTGAAAGCGTTCTCACATCCCTTGGAAGGTTTAAAACGTTCGCACTCAAAGACTAGAGAACAAAGCTCTGCCTCTTTTGTTAGCACGTGTGAGAGCTCAGGCAAAGATTCCGCTTTGTACACAGAATGAGAATAAAAAGAATAATTAAGATTTACAAAAAATCAGTGAGGTATAAACATTAATTTATATTACGAATTAAATACCCCCGTCGCAGTAAATTTGCGTACTCAACCAATTTCCAATGCATGCATATGTTTCTCACTACCACATAAAGCCATTTGCCAAGTTTCATAAAAACACATGAATAAATAAATGATCTATAGAATTTTATTTGTTCTCCATAGATTAATAAATTCTCCATACCATTTGGGCTGAATACGCAGATTTGCTGCAAAAAGGGAAGAATATGTTTTTGTGCAATTATTAATAACTCAACCAGGTGAAGCTACATACTAAGTTTTATTTATTTATGTTTATAATTAAGGGAGATATAAAACTTTATTTTCTCCATAAGAATAACATTAGGGCTGAGTATACAGGTTTGCTGCTACGGGGATAACCAACAACAAATTTGTTTTGTGAATATATAAATATACCAATACTATGTAAAACCACATACCAAGTTGCATCAATATACATTCATAAATAATGGAGACATCAAATTGTATTTATACTCCATTAGGATAAAATTGGACAACGTACTGTGTTTAGCACTTTGAATATCTCTGCAATAAATGTACGTGAATCACAATTTAAACACCAAAATGAGTTTTGTGTGGAGCTGAGTTGATTGGTAAAAGCAAATGTGAAGTTTACATTAAAATTAACTAAGGAAAAGCGAAAAACCTTTTTCTCTTAAGATTAACATGGGAGATTTTATGAGCAGGTTTTTTTATTTTCTCCGCAACCACTTAACCTAGGTTAATAGTTCAAAATACTATATTATTTGTTTTTTAAGCCCTATAACATGGTTCAAACCAAAATTAAGTTTTTTAAAAATGTTAGGGTGAAAAATGCAAAAAACCGATTTTTGGACAATTTAAAACTCCCCTTCCTATTGTCCGATTTTTCTGGTTTTCGAACTTAAATCATAAATGCCACTTTACACATTTGAGCCAAATTTCATCGAAATCGGACGTTTTTTACTCAAGTTATCGAATTCACGGACACACACACACCCACCCACACACACACACACACACACACACACACACACACACACACACACACACACACACACACACACACACACACACACACATACACACATATACATATATAAAAATTTGAACGAATAGTGTTTTTGTAATCTGGGTACCTCAAAACAAAAAGTTGTCATGGTCTCGGGCTTAATTCTTACCACGAGACCTACGGTAATAGCTTCTTCCATACATGGGAAATTCGCTAAAACGAGTTTTGCATCTTCCTTAAAACACAAAAGGTTGTTATTATTGTTAATTTCACTAATACTACTCACCAAACAATACAAATACCTTTGTTTAACGCCATTTAAAATTTTAGTTCATATAAACTTTGAAAAGTTAAAAAGAATGGATGAAACGAATTTTAAAATGTCAAGAGCATCCAGCCTAACTACTAACCTATACACAAATTCCGTGATAAACCTTCCAAGTGGTAAAGTTTTACCTCAGGTAATTGTTTCTAAGGAACTGGTGTAACTCCCCAGTGTATTTTTTCTCGTCTCTGGAAAACAAACATTATTGTTACTAAACTATTTTCATCGCTTATGTATATTCAAGCTTTAAGATGAAAAAATACCATTATATTACCTACTATCGGGAAATAGACGGTATGTTAAAATTATATTCAATTTTGAATTGTAAAAAAATAATCTAGTAACTAATAATGTTTTGTTGTAAAGTAAAGGATCGTATATGATGATTAATACCCCCGTCGCAGCAAACCTGCATACTCAGCGAATTTCCAATGGATATATAACATAACACATTAACACTTAACGGGATTCATAAGAAATATATTCACAAACTATCTATATTAATTATTCTCCATAAGAAATAAGAAAAGTTTTCATGCAAATATCATTAGAATTCATCTAAGTAAAGTCATATACCAAGTTTCATCCACATACATTCATAAATAACTGATATATAACATTTTAAGTATTTTCCATAAGAATAACATGGGGACCAAGTACCTAGGTTTGCTGCTACAGGAACCATAGGCGAAAAATTGTTTTTTGTGCAAACAACAATAAACCACAACCAGATCAAGCCATATACCAAATTTTGCCAGTTTATGTTCACAAATAAGCGAGATATACAATTTTTCTTTTTATCCATAAGAATAACATTAGACAACGTACTGTGTTTAGCTCTTTCAATATCTCGGTAACCAATTGACGTAGAGCAATGATCAAAATACCAAATTGTTTGTTTTTTAAGCTGAATTATTGGTATAAATTAAAATTTGATTTAAATTAAAATTACATATGAAAACCCCAAAAAACACATTTTTTGGGTACAAAACACCCCAAAAACCCCCCTTCGGATGGTGCGATTCATCTGGTTTAAGAACTCGTTCAAATAAAAGGTACTTTACACATTTGTACCAAATTTCATTAAGACCGGACCTTTTTTACGAGAGTTATCGTGCTTACGGACATATATATATACTTATATAAAAATTTGAATGAATGGTGTTTTTGGCATCTGGGGACCTCAAAATGAAAAGTTATCATGGTCTCGGGCTTAAGTCTTACCATGAGACCTACGGTAATAGCTTCTTCCCTATAGGGGAAATTCGCTAAAAATATTACGTCTCACAGCACTAAAAAACATACATAAACTGTACTTCCATACAAGTCGGTAAATATACATATAGGATAAATTATACAATGTGATCGATTTTATGGGCCTGCTGATGACCGGCGTATCTGGTTTAAATCGATCGCCTTGTACCATCCTTTATGTATATCTACCGTCTTGTATGTAAGTACAATATATGTGTAAATATTTGTATAGTATTGTGAGACGTAGATTATTTTATCCTGTTACGTTTACAGGATGAATACTACAACCGGTTTGGTATTACAACTTTTTGACTGCGTGTTTTTCTACAACTTACCATCTTACTTCTCTTAATTCAAAGTAACATTTCACCTCCAAAGAAGAACAAAAGGTATAAGGTAATCCCAAATTCACAGGTAATCATCGGATATAATGATCATCAGTTTAAGGCATGTACTATTTTTAGCCTGATGACTTTTGAGAACACATTGCACTACACACAATATCGTTTTACTTTGACGTTACTTATTTATAATTCCTCTTGTAGTTTGCTTTTTAATAACTTCTGTATCAACATTTGACAATAAAAAAGGTAAGTGATATGAAGCCTATTAAAAAAAATATTATTAAATACAATTTATTTTGGCATAAATCGAGAGTAGATTAGTTTAATTCAAACTACAACCAATCAGCAGAGTCTGGAGTATTAGCACCGGCGCGGCGGCGCGACCTCTGTCGTACGTGCCACGGGGCGCGGCTAGGCTATTACTGGCGTCGTTTGAAGAAATTTATAACTGGACTTATTTATGTCTACCAGATTTTTTATGTTAAACCCCGTTTACCAGTTTTTACATTTGTCGTTTTGAATAAAATAAGATATTTTCATACTATAGATCACTGAGGCCTAGTTGTATTCCAATATGTTGAAGTAACAAAATCAGTTTTAAGATTGTTAAAATAAAGTTAGGTTTAAACAAAATTGAATCCTTTTAAGGTAGTTTTTTTAATAAATATAAATACTTAATTCTTCTAATAAAAATCGTTCACTATTTTAATCATTGGATTTATAATATGTATGAACAAATGGCTGTGTGGTGAATAATATGAGCTTACCAATCATTACTGTAAATTAGATTCATAAAATTTGGATTTAAATTTCCAGTAGAGGTAATGCAGAAAACAGTTGGTACAGAGATAAAGTTTTTGCTTGGAAAACTAACTGATTGGACCTTTGAGTTTAACAAATGATTCATGCACGAATCCAAAATAACCTTTGGGACTGCCAGCCTAAAATGGTGGCGAGGGTTACCCACTAAACCCCAAGAGAGCCATATGATCCACAAGGTCAGTATTTACATCTCGTAGTAGTGATAAAATTCATATCAGAACAGTTTATTTTTCACAATAACAATAATGATTTTAATTCTGTCAAACGTCATAATACATCATTTTAATTTTAGTAAGCCCGAGAATTTGACTTGATTTTCACTGTCTTATTTAGTTAACTTTAAAATTATAAATGTCGTAACTCATGAGCCCAAAATATCAGCAGTATAACTCTTAACATATTTGTCCTAGAGAAATGGCAATGATATTAAATATGATTCTAAACAAGACCATTCCTCAAGAAGTTCTTTCATAAAATGTATGGAGTTTATATATTCCAAATTTATATAAGGAGAGAATTCTCCCAAATGCAACATACTCCTTTACAGCCTAAACCTGCTTCTTGATAACCATTAATATCCGTATAAAAGTCAACTATTTATTATCTTATTTCATTTAACTATTAATTCACCTTATACGAAACACTTGCATTCATTAATATTTATATAAGGAGAGAATTCTCCCAAATGTAACATACTCCTTTACAGCCTAAACCTGCTTCTTGATAACCATTAATATCCGTATAAAAGTCAACTATTTATTATCTTATTTCATTTAACTATTAATTCACCTTATACGAAACACTTGCATTCATTAATAGTCTTGTGTGGTTTTATATAGGTAATTCTGATATAAAAAGAATGACGTCATGTCATGTCTATTTATTTGATTGTTGGGTTTAAATGCTAAATAACGGGATTAGTCCAATTCCGATGCATAAACGGAATATAATTAACAATTTTATGCTTAGTCAAAGTTTGCTGGTATTAGTAGCCCATCATTCTTATGCAAGACATAAATATAGGTTACATTATGCAGCAAAAACCATATACATAGTATAACAATCACAATGTTCTTGAATAATTACATGTAATTTAGGACAAAATTCAAGCTCAAAACTCCTCCAAAATATAAATTACATGCAATTTTCCTAATTAACAAGACTAACAGACCTACGAAACAACATTAATGATGGGGCAGTAATTGCATCAATATGTTCAACATTAAATAGAATCTACTGGAATATAAATACGAGTAAAACTAATGTGTAAATAAAACATAATGAGAAAATATGATATTGAAATAAATATTTAAGTTAAAATACATAAATGCCGTCACAGTTATTAACAATTATATATTTATATGAGTTATATCAAAAATGAAATTATTATTATTATTCTTTCATTAGCTTTTATTTAAAAACTGATTACGCAACTTGTATTGTGATCAGTCAGTTTTTTAAGTTTATATATAGAATATTATATTGTACATACACTTGTGGAAATAAATTTATTTATTTATTCATATCGTAGCTTTACTATCGTTAACCATTTATATCATTTAGCCCACACACTTCATTTTTCACACTTCATAAACACCGATTGAAGCCATATCACCGATTTTTTATTAGTGGCCATATTCATTTTATTAAATTGCCATTAATTTAGTTGCATAAATATAAATAAACAAATAGTGTTACAAATCAAACATAAATGTATTTTAATACTTAACTCCTATATGTTTGAGTATGCCCAACTTATTATAATTCAGAAAATTCATAAACTCCTTGACTCCTTGATTATTTGTCCTTGGCCGGCCACGCTAACTGTATTAAAGGTTTGTTTGTTTTCTATTCATCCGTCCGTGATTGTTTGTGACATGTGTAATTTTTTAAACTTTGACATCGACTACTGTTTTACAACTAGATTTCGACGTGTAGATTTGAAAATGGGTCAGAAGTCCCGTAACTAGTTATTTTGTGATAAATGAAAGAATTCGAAATAAGTTTTAGGTAATAATTATAACTGACATTCTATCTAAAAAAATATATTTATCACAATTATTGTTACATTAATAAACGGTCAAATACACATAATGACAAGTCAATTATTACAGTGTTTCTTTATTAAAATGCAATCTAAATCCTGGTTTATAGTTAATTTTACGGTCAACCGATTTTACTCAACATGCCAAGGGATGTAGACCCATATAATCCCGTTTTGGGTCATCACCTCATCAAGTTTAACATAAACCTTATTTCAGTAACCGCAAATATTTCCCAAATTGATATAATTTAACCCTATCACTACAAAAATGTCATAAGCTCTAATAAGTTGAATACTGCAAACATTTCCTCCTCAGATTTCCCTTCGTACTCTTTTCATTAGTTAAGTGTTCCATATATTTTATTTTGAAAAATAATAAGAAATAAATGTTATATTCTTTTTACCAATTTTGCGTGCTCAACAGAGATATGCTACCAGTTTCTTAGAGTATAAATTTGTGTTACCACCGAGCTATCCACTCAAATATGTCTTCAGAGTTTCAATATATGTATTATACAAATATGACTAAACTTTGCAAGTTATTAAAAAATGGTAAACAATGTGTAATACCTCAAATTGTGTGTATACACACTTAATTTTATTGTTATTAATTTGCATAGATTTTGCTATTTTTTCAAATTGCAAGAATATAACCTAAAAACATTTGGGGTTATTTTGTGAGAGATTGATATGATTTTAATATTCATACGACTTGCTAAAGTACTTACCACGGTAATGACATTTTGTATGCAAACTTGTAGTCCTCCAGGGGAGTAAATGCGAGAGAGAAAATTACAGCCATGAAAACAAGATTTCAATAATAATTATTTATAGAAATTAACGGATACAAATATTATTAAAAAATCTCGTTCCATCAAGGCTAAACTATTATTAAACTTCTGATACTGGCAAGTTCGCTTTGTTAGCTTTATATGGTTTTATATTTTAACCCAATCTTATCGTGAATAACAAAACATTGTATAAAAACTGAATATATTCCACAGTCTAACTACAGACAATTAATTGTGAACGATTATTGAAGTGTGAAAACAAAATCTATATGATCTTTATTCATAATAATCTGTGTAACTAAAGTATGCATTTCAATTAAGAGTAATTTGATATTATAATCATCTATAAACTATATAAAATTTACGATCAAAGAATAAGGCTCTTTTATTACACTTCATTCCATATTATTATTCTTTTATCTTCTCAGTAGTGATAAAGACTCTCCGTCCCCAGTCTTGTGGAAGATATCTCCTGATAACGGTAAATGTACTTGGCATCACTGCCAATACTTCAACTAATTATATGAAAGGTCTTATTTCGATATTATTTTCCTGCTATTTATTAAGCTTTGCGTGTCTTTGAACATCTGTAGCAATGTTTTACGTTTTGATGCAGAACGGTCCAAACCCTTACTATTACAGTTTGATCTTCCTAACAACGAATATTAGCTTGATCAAATTTCAAAATTGTACAAAGATTTGCAAGAGTTGACCTCGTTTTAGATTCAGTGAATGTAGTATATCAAATCGGAAAGTGCATCAAATCCCGTTTTAAGAAACAAAATCCTTTGATTGCTTTTGTAAGGTAATAATCTTCCTCAAATGTTTTTATCTTTCTTAACTGATTAAAACATTCTGCTTTGGGATAATATATTAATTTTAAAATCCGTGCTCCATTTTTTAAAATATTGTTTTAGTTATTTCTGCCTAAATATAAGAACAGTATGAAAAAATAAGACCTTAAATAAAAAGGTTTTCTAGTGTTTACTTATTTTCACCCAAACACAATTAGTGTCTGGTAAAAATGTACCCTAATCATTTAAGTATTAGTATGGCTGATTTCAGAAAAATGTTGCATGGTTCTATTTCCAATGTTAAACTAAAATAGCTTTTAATTAAAAAATCGTATTATTGATTTAAAGTGGCCAATCATTACCGTTACTCAAATTTCTAGTTCTTGTTGCAGATTTACAATTATTTCTTCATATTAAATTATTCCTTTAGATCTCTATAAAATCGAACGCACAATATAAGCAGCCTTTGTTCGCAGGCACCAATAAATTTAAAGCTGAATATAGTTTATAACAAATAGAGATATGTTTATTGTATACACACTTTTCGTTAGTTATTCCACTGCATCTTGATAGTTTCAGTAGTGTGATGATCATTTAAATTAAAAATATATATATAAATAAAATTATATATTTGAAAGAGATTGTAAAAGATTTGCTTGTAACTTTCAAAAGAAAGCGTCAAAGAGGGTGTCACATTATTAGGTGATTTTTAAGTATAATTTGTGGAAATGAACTTTCTACTTTTACTATATAATCTTGTTTAAGCACAACGTTAGAGTTCTTTACACAAAACATTACATAAAGTCATCTGTTTGTTTCCTTTGAGCCTGTTTTCATTATGCCTGTGGCAACATCGTTTGAAGTTTTATTCCAGGTTGTTCTTTTGTTACATCTAAGAAAAACATATTTTTGTCATACTACGCGGGAACACATGACTTTCAATACTAAAATGCGGCTGGAAACTTGCTGTTTTCATTTAAAATAACATATGTTCCTTTGTTGTCTTTTCCGATCACTTCTTTTCCGATCACTAAAATACTCTACATGTTAATATTATGGGGAAAGCCTATTTTTGCTGGACAGTTCTTTTCCGATCAGTTTTAGAAGTTTCAAACGCGACGCAACAGCTGACTTTAATTGTTGTCAAATCATTGGTCACAGTCAGTTAACCTCTCATTGATGTTACACGTGTGAAGCATATTATGGCATTGTGTTTTTGTAATTATATGAATTTTTGTAGCATGACGAAAAGTATCGTTCAATACTCGTCCGAAAAGCTCTTTGCCAGTGCTTGATCTGAATTCCGTGCTCGACTTCGTCTCACACGTAAACACGATCTCGCACTGGCAAAGAGCGCTTTTCCGGACTATTAACGAAATATGCTATTTGCTCAGTTCATCTTGTTACTTATTGAGGTTCTGGATGGTTTTATCCAACGCTGTAATTACAGCTGCTGACTGGTGTGTTTCACTAACGTAATGTTAAGACTAAATGATCGAGCTCTTTACATATACGTTTATTTTTTTATAAAATTTAAAACCGTTAATGTGATGATGAAGGTTTATATCTCAAGAAACTGGTTGGGAATGTTGAGATATCACTATCATAAAAAAAGACTATAAGTTTAATAATATCTACTCGCTTAGTTCGCTTGGGGCTCCGCCCCCACCCCCGCTTAGGGTTGCTCCAGATGTTATTATAACTCACTGTCCCTTCTTTATACAGTATACTAATTTGATTCATTTGGGATATATCCACTCTAATGTTATCTTTATACAATGATTATATATATTTTTGTACTCTACCAAATGAAAGTTACTTTGACAGTTTACCGGATATTCTTTTACAGCTGTTATTATATATTTTGTTTTTATTTCGAGGCCCATAAGCCTAATGTTAAAATTTAAAAATTTCAAGATAAAAATTAGAGGGTTTAAAATTGAAAACTGTAACTTTTGGCTATTTTATCGGGAGTTTTTAGGTATGACCTACGTTCACACCTAATTTCACGTTCCTAGTTAGTCTAGAAGTGGTCTAAAGTTTGTATACCTGAGTTAGTAACACATCCATAGGGGTTTCGGTAGTATAGGCATTTAGATAAAAAACAATTTATATTTATTATTTAAAATTGCTTCTTTATAAAAATGACTCTGTTCCTTTGTTATCTAGTAGGTTGCGCTATATTAGTTGGCGTGTTAGGTTTCAGTTCACTTGATCGATTACCAGAATGTCTACTTCTACATGGGATTGAATTGTTTTTCCTATAGGATTTTAGTAATCTCTCTATCAAAATGTTCATTCGTGTCAAGAGATGTCTCTTCGCAATTGAAGATTGCACAGATTACTTATTCTTATGAATTACTCTTTTGTATAGGTGAACAGTCCTACTAGTTAAATTTAAATGTTATGCCACTTAAATTCCCACAGTTTTAAACATGGTAGGCCAAATTCCAAGCTAATTATAAATTTCAGAATGTTTCTCAAGTATTTAGATTCAGGAAAGTTCATAGTTTATAAATAATAAAAATATAGGTGGTAGTTGTCGTATATAGAATGCGATTTTACCTTTTTCTTTCAAGCTTTTACTTTTTGACCCGCGCTAGTCCAACCGATACTTTTATTGGTAAAACTATTGTTTGTTAAACTAAATTAAATACTAAGAATAGTAAAGCCAACGATGAAATGCTTCTATAACTGTTAGGTCTTGAATTTCCTTGCACAATTTGGTAAAATATAGAAAGCAAAGGTTTGGGTTGCATTTGGTGCAAGAAAACTTTCTGTAAATGACAGTATGTGTTTTTACAGTTAAAAAATGTACAAACAATAAATTAAAAAGGTAAGTTATCCTTTTTTATGTAGCGTCTTTTCAAAACGAAAATATTGAACGTTTTTCATGATTACAAAGTCCTTCGTTCAAAACGACTTTACAACAGCTGTAAAACGTTGTAATATAAAATGTATAAGGAAAATCCAATGTTAGACCAATTAATAAAAAACAAATGTTTAAAAAAAACATTTAACTATAAATTAGATATTCGTAATTGCCATTTTACAAAAATTTTGTTGAAGTTGAAATCATACAAAAGGTCGACAAATAGTATAAGGTACTATAACGGACTATTTTCTCTGTAACTCAATTTCCTAGAAAGCAGTGCAAACCCGGTTTAATACTTAAAGTGGTTTAAATAATTAAGTTTTAATATATTTCTTCATTACATATTTTTCTTACTAAAATTTTAATCGCAAAAATAACAAATGATTTAAATTGATTTAGAATTTTATTAAAAACTTTCGTAAACTATAATTTGTTAGTTAATTTTTCAATATTTCAACACGATTCCGCTGAATAGTGAACAAAAGGAAAAACAAAAACACAGTAGCAGCATGATACAGTTAATACAGCTTGAGTATGGATGATTCATATTTCTATCAATTAAAGGTCATTTTATATAAATTTAAAGTACCGTAGCTTCTATGCTTGGTGGAACTGGCCACCAATATTGATTACATTGTTTTTATTTAATTTTCCATTGTTACTTTTGAAAATTTATGACTTTTTCAACAAATGTAATAAAAAGCGGCAGCAACTGTAAAGATTTGGAATAGCCAAAAGTACGAATGGAACATTTTTTTTATTGACTTTAACGTGCAAAATTCAGTTTTGAACAAAGGACTAACTTTTAGACAAGAATAGTCCATCTGGAACAAGTTGATTTTGAGTTTGACTGAAAACTGCTGACTCATGAATTGACGATCTGTTTTACATTGAACAGTTGTTTTATTTCGTTTTAAAATAATACTGGATGAAGTTCGTATAATAGTGAGGAATTGAATTATGCCCTTTAAGTTTTCCGATCTTTCTTAATTTATTGTATTTTTTATTTTACCGTTATCATCAGAGTAATGTAATAGATTTAAATTGTGAAACATCTGTTTTCATTTGATTATTTACTTACGTGCACTCACAGAAAATGGGATCATATTGCTTTAGCGTTAACATTTTACCGTACTTTTATAAAATGCTGAAGAAGTTTCTAAATCCGTTTATTTATAAATAACGCATATAAAAAGTGTAAATTTGCATTGAACTAGCAATTTTATATCTTAAACATTTTAACATAACGCCTAAATGAATAAAAATTATATGTAATTGATTTTATTCAGGAAAAGGTAATAAGTCCAGGTTTTAGTTTCAACTCTTCTATTTTAAATGCAATTCTAGTTTTTTAATGAATACAACACTATATCATTGTTTGTATAAAAATGATTTATTTTTGTCACAATGTATTGTTCGCCTGAATGTTACCGTAAAGAAAATAGAGCCACGCTATTGTTAAGATGGTAACAGTCTTAAACGTTTATGCGAAAGTTAAACTAAAAGTTAAAATTGTTAAACACTTTAAAAACAAGTATTTTTTAGGGCAGGGCAGAGGATTTATGTCAGGCCCCGCTGCCTATAAAACCCATTGATTTATTTTTATCTTCGGTCTTTTATATTTATGGTCTGGTTTCAATTTAAGTGTTAGATTTTTCCCATATATGCTACATAATAATTATCGGATTCCTTTTAATAGTTGTCATAGGTAATCAGAAACTTGGAGAACAACGAGGGATGAAATAAAGCAGTCAATTTGTCAAAAAAACGAAGGTGTTCGTAGTATTTAGGAGTAACCTTATTATATTATTTTATGATTTATTAAAGTTACTTATTTCATAACTAGTCACCAACGAATATTAATGAACGTTATAATTTTAATTAATTCTCGTTTATTTAATTTGTTTATAACAAGGTAAATATTTCAAATTACAATAGTTAAATATGTTTTTAAAAAAGGTATCAGAGTTTTATTTTTAAATTTGAGAATAATAAAACTTAAAAGTTAAACGATAGCTAATTTGATATTCTATTCTTCAATTTTAGTCAAAACGAAATGCTTTTGTGATTTAAAAAATTCAAATCATGCAAATTATTAATTAGTTTTACAATAAAACAGTACGATATATGTTGTAAGCTATATCCACTCACTGGTGCTACAAATTATTTTACTGTAAAAGAAATTACAACCTGGAAATAAAGCTTACTATAAAAGTTATTCGAAAACAAAATTACTAACTTGCTAACTTGCAAGCCTTTATTAGTTTTGATTCAAACAGAATCTGTCTAAACTCTATCTCGTACAAAAGATCTAGAGCTTTGAAAGTCTACTCTTTAGATACACGCTTTTCAACCTTCCAAGAGGCGCGTGAAAGTATTCAATTATTCAAATTGGAATTTATATTTTGCTGTGGATCAGGGCACTTATTATACTTTCCATTTTGATTGTTGGATAATTAGCAGTATCTCGCTACTGTCACAATATCTCGTAAGTGTATTGGACTCTTTCAGGGTTGATTCTTAGAAATTCCTAGAAGCTGAATTGTTTGGACTAATCCTTTATAAAATAATATACGTGTCCGTAATGCATATGACATTGGATTAACAAAAGTATAGAATTGTTTTTTGTTTGTTTGCTTTTTTGGAACCTCGATCTTCGGTTTTGGGATCTTAACTCTACTACCTATGGACTTTTGATTGCAATTTCAATAGTTTTTACTCTGGTTTTTAAACTACATTTATACCCCCCGTATATTTTTCGGCTATTCCGTGTGTACCATCTGAAATTTCTATCTATATCATTTGCAACTGCATCAAAAGTTATTTTAACATGCAATTTAATTTTTGTTATTCCTCATACAAATCTCATATTTAAAAACATTAATATATATTTAATTTGACTCCTAAACTACGAAATTTGGCAGCTTCTTATACCTCAATCGCTGAAATCAGTTTGTAAATAACAAAGAGAAACAACAACGCCTTTTTCTGATTAATATAATATAACACTTATCTATATAATAAAATAAATTAAATTCAATTGATTAAATTAGATGATGTTGGAAATTGTACATTTTACAGCAATAATTATTCAAGTAGCGAAAATTGAGTTGACTTTGATTTGCTCACTTAAATTATATTATTTTTATGTAACACTGATATTATTTAATAACTAAAATAACGTAATTTTAAGCTTTAAGTAATATGAAACACTTTGGAGATCCTTAGCTACCTTCCTTAGCTTAAGAAGTTAGTGCTCAGCAGATAATATCTTAACAGATGAAAGGGTTATTGAGCTTTGAACTAGTTTGACTGAACGCGAAGCGGAGGCATTGTTGCGATGGAGGTTCTAAAGGAAATTAGCATTCCGAATATCTACATGAATGATATAGTCATGCAAAGGCGAGTATTGACATACTTGAGGCTGTGTTGTTAGACCACAGTGATGAACTGAAGGGGGCAGAGAGTCCGTAGCTCTTCTATCTAGCTTTTGAATCTTTTAAATCATACCGAAAAGGTTAATACCGTAACATATTTCGTGTAAGGCAGATTAGATAGTTAAATCTACATTATTTGATTTGTTCTGTTGATAAGTGCTGATATGAACAACTTAATGACCTTGTGTGTTTTCGGAGTAGGCGGAAAAGCTACTGTTATAACATCTTTTGTACAAGGCAACGTAGACAGTTAAATGAGCATTATTTGATCGGTTCTGTTGATAATTATTTGCACGAACAACTACATGTTTAGTGTACTTTAATAGGGGGGAAACCTTGTGTAAAGATTTAAGAACATATTACTACTATACTTGCTGTTTGCCTAAGAACTTATCAATACCATGGTTTTATATCTCCTGACTGATTTATTTATGTATTTCAGGTGAGTAAGATCTGCCGAAACCCTGAAGAATGCCTGTAAGTGGTTAATTTTACTTTGAAATATATTTTTAAAGTTAGTTTGTGTACAGTTTGAAGTATGGGAATGACATTTTAACTTTAGCGTAACAAATAGAAATAGAAACACCATTTTAAACGGTAACACGGTCGGTTGTGTTTGCTCTGTAGGAAAACTGTCCCTAAAATCTTCTGTTGTACAACTTAAAGTATATCGACCTGTATTATTTATTTGTTTAGTTATTTTAAAATAAACATATGTGGGTTTTATAAGATGAGTTGAAGGTGTCAATATAGTTTCATTCTTGAGACTTGAAGACATTGTCGTTTTACGTCAAAGCCCTAAGAAGTAAAGCTAATCCTTTATTAACTCCTATATATACAGTAAAGCTAAACTGAATATATTGATAAAGCACAATTGATGGGATTTTTCAGTGATGCTCTCACTGCCAGGTTCTTTTACATTATATAATTTTTGTACTTTTCAAAATCTGTGGGACATACAACTAACGGATGTTATCTCCGATGTATTTTAATGTATGTTTTTTAAAGATATTTGATGCAATTTTTGCTACAAACTGAGGTTAAAACAATTCCTAACTTCGATAAACAACAAGGTTTTTGTTACTTGTTTGTTATATCTAAAGCTCTTATTTATGACGTTAAAATATCATTTATAACTTTATTAGTGAGTGAAGTTCAGAAGCAGAGGTAAAAGGCTTTAAATCAGAAAAAATATCTTTCTAGAGTTGTTATTATAACAGAATCAACCAAGCATCAAAGAACCATTACATTTTCCACTAGATGTAGCTTAAATCAAGTTTAAACGTGGCCACTGCAGGCATAAGGAAAAACTCTCAAAGATAAAAACGAAAAGACTGAACATTTGTGGAAGAATCTCTAACCTTATTTTGTTTGAACAGGGCTATATGTGCAAACAACCAGTATGTATTACAGATGTTTTTAGAAAGTATCTAAGTTCACTGAAACCTTATAATTTAAGAAAATAAGTGAACAACATATAAGCCTTTATGATTTGACTTTATTATAACAGTAACAAAATAACAAAGAATAGAAGGTTACCAAAAGCCCAACACTAAGTGGGATACTTCTATTCATTAACACCAGTAAAAAGCCGTGAAGTTTACAAAAATACTACCCACGTACAATGCATTATTTAACCCATATTTAGTTACGTAAATGGCTACGTAAATAAAGCCTAGCTAACAAGGCTTTTACTATCAGAAGCTTCTTAATTTATAAATACTTTCAGTTTAAAAATAAATATGAAATATATGAAAAGAGTTTGCCAAAAAGGTTATTGCGATACTGAATTGGTTCAGTATTTTTACAAAACAGAAACAATTTTTAAATGAAAATATAAGAACTATCGAACGATGTATTGACCAATAACAGACTAGTTTTGTTAATATTTGTATACTTTATAGGCAAAGACTAGAAATTAAACACTTTCAGAAAGGATGTATGCATTTCAAAGCTAACAAACATTTATAATAAGACTGAACTAAAAGTGAAACGCCCATCTAATAAATGAGTTAACTTGATTCAAATTTGTAAACCCTGTTAAAAGAAAAGGTAGGAGTAGTCATTATTTAGATTATTTATTATTTTAATATATTTAAATGATACCGGCTCAATATAATTAGGAAATATGATTACTCAATAAAACAATTTCGAAAAGATTTGTCACTTAATATGAAATTATATACGCTCCGCAACTAATTTTAATAAAATAATCCGTACATTCATTAGCCAAATTAAATATTAAAAAAAATCAAAACCCTTCTTCGAAATGGTGTTATAACTAATGAAATACCAGTGAAAAAACTACAGTTTATAGATAAAATGCCACTTTGGTTAGAGAACTTGCTTCATAACCTTATTTGACTGAATCAGCAACTATTTGACTTATCGTGAAAAATCCAGCAAACATCATGTTAAGGTTTCTAATAGGGTTAAACTGGAATACGTCTACATGAAAGATCGAACTTAGGTAAATTCGAAATTCTACCGCCCCCTACACAAAAGTGACTTTGAAACACAAACACAAATACATTTATTGCATGACATTTTCAAAAATTAATATGAGTACAATACAGGCAGTGATGCAGAGTACATCATTGTTATCAGGAGATATCTTCCACAAGACTTGAAACGGAGAGTCGTTATCACCACCAAGAAGATAATATAATAATAAAAGGGAATTAATAGTAATAAAAGAGTCTTACACACCAAACAAAAATTGCTACTAACACGAATGTCAGTATCAAAACAAAATGCACTGGTTGCAATGACAAGTGATGGTAATGTAGTAGTTTCTCATAGATCACTATGTGAGACCCTGTGCGTAGGGACGAATAATTTTAAATGCAGATACAGACCCTGGTGGGTGAAAATTAATAGTTATATTTAATAACAATTTATTAAACCGTTAAATGAATGGTTTGATCCATAGATGGGCCTTAAAACAATTTAAATCTTGATTGTAACATTTCAACATATTTATTACCGATACTTAAGTTTTTCAATTGGATATAAATAAACGTTGCTAACATATCTAAAAACTGCTACTGAAATGCCTACATCACAAAATTATCCGAAAAACGAATTTAATTTTAATTATGTTGTACCTCACAACTGTAAATTGGTTCCAAACAAGAAAAAGCTGATGTACTCTCGACATAAACACTTATATTAATAAAGAACAAAATTAAAATTAATGAAAAATATTCTCAGCCTAGGGAATGGAATATTTTGCGCCCCAACCCCCTCGGGTAGTGTCTCTGTACTGAACCCTCGTCAAAGACTTACGTAATAAATTTAGAATAGGCAATTTATTTTGGCTCTCCAATTTCTTATCATATAACCTCTTTCAAACACAGCTCTTACAATTTATTTTCATCCTCCACGCTTCTTGATATACTATTTTTAATGTATATAATGTTCTATGACATAAAGTTTGGTTCTTCAATTTAATTTGTGATTTGTGCTATACTTCCTTGAGAATGTTTTTACATTAGTAATATTTGATTATGTTGGATTCTTAATGTTACAACGATGACGTAAAGAGTAAATTGAAGACTTCGCATATCAACTAATTTACATGCAGATTTTTGAAATAAAGAAAATTGTCGTGCTTCTAATAGGAATTCAAAAATGTATCGCTGGAAAAAATATACTTAAAGTAGGAGAAAGATCAGTGACAGTTCCACATTAGGTAGATTGCATTTATTCCTCGAAAAGGTTCTTTATGCTATCGTTTTTACCAAACCCAAAACACGTTGTTTTAAATGTGATCTATAAAATATGTTTATATATGAAGGAAACATATTTGACGAGAAAAATGTTCATACATTTACCATATATTCAAAAAAGTGATAGTACAAATATTCTTCAATGCTGGGGTAAATAAAAGGGGTAATAATTGGTTTGATTGAAATTATTTACCAAATAACTTGTGTTACGTAGATTTAATATTTTGTACAAGAGTTTAGTGTAAACGTAAGTATATTTTGTGAAAATTAATAAAAATTTAAACATCAAGCTATCTGTGTCAAAATGTACTATAAAAAATAGTCCAAAGACTTATTAGCTATATAGCTTAAAAAGTAAATACAAAATTTAAAATCATTAAAATAACGTTAACGTAATGTTAGGGTGGTTACAGCCACGTTGACTGAGGTGAAGAGATTTAAATACTTTTTTTAATTAAACACAAATTTACTGTATTCATGATATTTTAACACATGATTATAATAAATTTAACGTTCCGGTTCGGAGGCATTAAAATAGAACATAAATATAAAAATATCAGCATTAATGTAATTATGACTGCGAAATGGATGTTACGAAGGCCAAACTTACAAGTAAAATCTACCCTATGGAAGAATTTGGAGGAGCATAAGAGCTTGAGGAGTCAGCCTTATATGGGATTAGCGAGAATGATTCGATTGTGAGGAGCTGACGGTGTGACGTGACGAGTGACGTCATTATGAAGATGGAATCACGTGATATGTGACGTCACTAAAGAGGTCTCAACATAAATTACGTCATGGCTTTACCGGTCTTAAATTCGTCCTATTCATTGTAAAATGCATTTATTTTAAGAAGCCAAAACCCTAGTTCTTAATGAAATTGTAGCTGAGAAAAAGACACGCTTGACTTTACGTTAAAGCTTTACGATAACACTAATAATTGCAGTATTTTAAACAAATACAGGGTTATTCAGCAGGTCAAAACAAACAAATAATGTAGTAGAATATGTGCCCTAATTTGTCCTGTTTTCTGTCTGTCGGTCTGTATATGTTTTTTACAGAAACTTTAACATCTTTGAAACGGTTTAAGATAAAGTCATGAAAATTGTTATGAGAGATACTTTCGGAAACTGTTTGTGCGAAGATGATGCTGGATGAGGGCACTGGGACTGCGTGACTAGGCTAGACCAGGGCATCCTCCGCACAACGAAGACATACCTATACCGGGACGCGCGTTACGTCTTTAAAATAGCTCCAAAGGCATAATCGTAAGGTGGGTCTAGTCTGAATCCATAATAAACAGTTCTTGGGATAGAGTCCGAAAGAGTAGAGGGAGTTTTAGTTGAAGTTGAAGTTGAGATTCTTCAATTTAAAATTTGAGGGGTTTGGACCGCTTTACCTAAACGCTCTATTAACAAAAATGCCGGTGACGTTGGAATAAAAAAATAAAAAAGTCAAATACAAACTTGGAACGTAGAAACAAAATGTAAGTCATTATTACTAAGTGGTTATTGAAGCCATTATCGTGATAATCAAACATATTGTGCCTAACTGTAAAGGGCATTTAATTGAAAAACAAAATGATAATAATGCATAAAGCTGTATCAGGGGTTTTAAAATGATAAACCAGTACATTAAAATTACGATTCAGTGTAAACTGTAGAATCGTTAAGAATAATTTGTATGTTTTATCTTGTTGTTGCTAGCCAAAATCACTTACCGAATTGATTGATTTGACTGTAGTATTTTATGAATAATGAAACTTAATTAAAAATTATAAATAATCCTACTAACTGGGAGTGAATTACAAATGGAAAAATATTGATTCTAATTTTTGTTTCAAACTAAAAACCCGCAACAGCCTATTTCGTGTTCATCAGTTATTTCGGGTTTAACGTGTTAAAAATCCCAGCGTAATCCTTAACTAATTGCACTGTTTGAGAGCTTAGATGGCGTACGGCGAGGCAAGCCTATTAACTTCGTGGTCGGCATATTAAAATGTTAACACTTTTCTCCATTTAATTTAAATCCTATGCGTTTGTTAAAATGCCTTTTATAATACCTAAAATACAAGTTTACATGGCATTCTAAACAAACAAAAATCCACCTTTGCCGTTTACTTGTACCACTTTCACATTTTTAAGCGTTATATAATATTTATATTTACAAGTAATTATAAATGCATAACTCACAGCTTCCTGTAGCTTAAATTCATTGAACTAGAAAAATATTCTTCAAATTGTAAAACACAACAGTAGTACCGGTGACTTTCAAATTTCAAATTGGATTTATAGCATTGATTGTGTTCCTGTGAACAATGAATCACGTGGACCTCTGCAACTTCATATACCAGATACATAACGCTCCTGGGTATTGCAAGCTTGCCTAATAGAGTCCTAACTCTGTATCAGCCCTAGGATAGGCTGTGGGCCATGTGCCGGAAGTGACTCCTCTGCTTTGTGAGATGGCGGCGTTGCCAGTTTGAACGCCGCGGCCTTTTTAAAGGCGGCTATGCACTCGAAATTGAGGGGTTAGCTTTCAATGAAGATCACACCAAATTAAGTATTTTAAATATAATATTTTACGCTATGAGGTACCGGTATAATTAATCTTAACTAAAGTAAAAAATCGTTAATAGTGATTTAAAACCAATAATTGATAAACAAATTTTATTACCCCTTAGTAAGCTGATAGCAAACAGCACGTATATACAAACCTAGAGAGCCGTTCCCTCCCTTGACGGCAACAGTAGCAATAATTGATCCGCAGTGGTTACGGTTCAATGCAAAGTCTCATCCAATACTCCGGAGTCTGGAGTTAAGACAATTAAGGGCATGCAAAAAACAGACATCAAGGTCGTTCAAGCACACACCTTAATTTTATTCAGTTACTGAAGTTACTGATTTGAAAAGGTAAAGAAGTAATTTAAAGTGAAACAATAATACATAGCCTAGCAGTTCCGCATCGTTACCCATTTATGTAATTTCATTATTCTATTTTCCGTTGTTATAAGAAGCTATTTTACCATACAATATTTAAGTAAAAACAAAGTCTCAACTGTCTTAAGTTCCTACAAAGAATAAAAGCAGGGTTAAATAATTTATTCCCTATAGGATCACGTACTCAATAAATATAGAGATCCTAGGATTGCTCAGTTGGACGTACCCATGACGACATTGTATGTTTAAGCCATATCCTAATTCAGATATATAGTTTGATATACTAGTGTTGGAGAAGGTTTACTGATATGTTACTAAAGTTTGGCTGCTGGCTGAAAGTTAACTTTCTTATAGAACGTGGCCAAAATATATGCAGCAAACTATTTAAATAATATTTTTCAGAAGGTTTGGCCGGAGAAAAGTGGTGGTAATTTGAAAAATTATACATAAATAACTTAAGATCCATAAACTAAAAACCAGTTTGCATGCAGCACGCTGACGTGAGGGAAGTGAATTTCCACATAAAAACTTGTAAAACTCAAAATAAGTGCAAGAACATACATTTGTCCAATTTTTTTGAAATCTGAAAACATTGATTTTTGGCTGTTCTGATACTCTTGGTTTAATTTACTTGCAAAGCTGGTAATACAATTTTGCGCATTATAAGGTTAGGAGAAGGTCCAGATAGGCTTGAAAGTAGGCGTGAGCTTGCTGGGGACGATAAAAGTACTCTAACAAAGGAATAACAGGCTTTTCTAGTGTAAAACCCCCATAAGACAATGTACTGTGTTTAGTCGATACACAGTTTCTTTAATAACTCAGTAAATAGTTATGCTAGAATGACGAGAGAGGGCTTAAAACTTTCGCCTCTTTAATTTCCATTCTTTTACATGCATTGATCTTACATCTGGGGCTTTTCTGACCCTTTTTGGGTCCAAAAACTCGAAATTTGAAAGATTAATCCCCCAAAAAAGGGGGTTAGAGTTTTCCGATTGTTTTGCCCAACGAACTCGTCCAACAGATTACAAAAAGGAACGTTCCTACCAAATTTGAAGTAAATCGGACAAAATACGCGATCGCTAGAGTGCAAACACACACATATATATTTATACATATATAAATATATATATAATTTTGAACGACCCCCCCAAAACGTGTTCAGGGGGTCACGTTAGGAACTTCTATGGTGGTCCCGGGCTTAAGTTTCACCGTGCAGGTCATGCTAATAGTTCACTTTCCAAAGGAAATTCACTAAAAAGGTTTTAACTGGAATTTTGTAGTCCGGTCTAATTTCATTCAAACGAAATAATTGATAATATTATTAGATAGAACAAAATCAAAATAATTTGATAACAATATAGAGATATTATTTGTATATACAAATATTAAATGACAGGTATTTTGAAACGGATAATTACTCTGTAATGATTATTTTTAACATGAATAAAAGTAATCATAATTGTTTTGAGTTTTATAGTATCATTACGATATTTGCAATGGGATAACAATAACGAATAATACTTGGTAAAATAAGTTTGTAGCAGATTAGTGCATAAGCTAACAATTAGGTGACATTTTAAATTAATTTAAGAAAAACACAGAAAACCCCTGTATACTAGACATTTTTTCCTGCAGTCATTGTGGAATAAAATGCAACTTAATGACTAAATGTATATATATATAAACTGTAATTTTAAATGTACAAAATTAGTAAACAGTAAGTAATAAATAAAGTAGGAATATTAAAAGTTGAACTTGTTTGCAGCTTGTTCCAGTCGAATTCACATAAATGCAATTCGACTTTGCAAAACTTCCCAGAAACTTCGAAAAGTCATAATTCAGTCCCAAATGTAGGATACTTGTTTACCTTGTTAGAATATCTTCGAAAACTATGATCAGGCAAGTTGATAAAATACATTGGAAATCAATGGATAGTTAAAGCTGGAAGTTATAATTAAATCCACAAAGTTAATGAATTTCATTGGGTTGTAAGAACAGGTTAATGCGCATTCATTCAATTACCATAT
Source organism: Allygus modestus (assembly GCA_963675035.1). Taxonomy (NCBI): domain Eukaryota; kingdom Metazoa; phylum Arthropoda; class Insecta; order Hemiptera; family Cicadellidae; genus Allygus; species Allygus modestus. The sequence continues at coordinate 79,071,353 of OY776112.1, read as the reverse complement.
AAATTAACCTAAAGCAAAATGTTAAAAGATACATAATGTCTAACGGATGATAAGGATATTTTTGACCAGTCCTATTATGATGGCAATCAAGATCAGTGAAATACGTGCTACTTATAAAATTTAAAATTATTTACCAATATAATTGTTATCAAGCAATAACCATTAAAAACCGGTCTAGTTACCAATTGACCTGTAATATTTTAGGTATGATGATCGAGTTCGGCGTCTTTATAGGGTCGGGTTTAGAAATTGATCCAAATATGATTTACATTATTGCATTTCTTAGAGTTGATGACATTTTTGACAACCCAGGTGAAATTATATTGGCATTGGTGAAGCATTCCATTCTAAGTTAATGTTAGAATTTATCGCATAAACTAGGGAAACATATTGCCTAGTATCGTGAGTTAAATTTAGCCAATCAAAGAACCAAGAACATCTTAACTCAGGAGTTACGCCAATGTTACCTTATTGAACAGAACAAGAATAATTGGCTATTCATCATATTGTGACAGATAGTTCAATGATTTGAAAACGATCGTAAGGAGCGGGTTTTCTGGATAAGAGGTATATTTTGATTACTTGGAATGGACATACATTAAACACTTTCCAAAGAAACCATACCGTCAGGTAAGTAATAAAGATAATCACTTTCAATTTAAGTCCTCTAGAAAAGATTCAAATTTTAAGTTGACAATAGTAATAGCAAAAAGAAAACTGAGATTATTGGAAAGGAACATACAAATCCTAACTTGCCTTTAGCCAATAACGAAACGTAGCTCTAGCGATATAACGACTTTTACAGTAAATCAGTTATAATAACACAACGTCTATTATCTAATCTTAAAAAGCGTCTGAAAAGTTAACGTCATCTAACTTACTTCGTGACTATCAGAATATCGTTATAAATAATGCAAAATTCAACCAGTAGGGGAGTGATTGAGTACTTTCAAATTTATTAGAATTTGTTAACTTATAATAATGAATTTTATAATAATGTTCAATACTTTTAAAATACTCTATACTTATAGCAGCATTTTTAATGTGGTATATTCAAACTGTTGTAGGTGAATGTCAATCATATATTCGTATAATTTATCTCGTTATTTAAATTAAATTACAATTGAACCTAGGAAGATAATTTTTAATCTGTTCATTTTAACTTTTAATGTTCATTTTAATTTTTTAATCTATGAATTATTAAACTTTGTAAGTTGTCTTTAAGGAATACATCGTTTTAAAAATGAATTTGCTTGATGTTATTTACTCGCGTTCACCTTCAAACGAAGAACGTATATGTAGACTCGCTTCGCTCAATGAGGGCTCCGAACCCAGACCCCCGCTAAGGGTCGCTCCAGTTGTTATTATAACTCAGTGTCCCTTAAAGTATTTTATATATAGTATGCTAATTTGATTAATTTGGGACATATCCACTCTAGATTATATCTTTATTCAGTGGTCCTCTCATTTGTTTATACTGTACTATGTGAAAGTTATACATTGATAGTTTACTGGATGTTTTGATACGGCTGTTATGATTCTTTCATATTGATCTTGAAACTCCATAAGCCCAATGCTAAAATTTCCAATTTTCAAGGTAAAAATTAAAGAATTAAAAATTAAAAGTTGTAACTACTGGCAATTTTCCCAGGAGTTTCTAGGTACAAGCTACCTGCATGCCAAATTTCCCGTTTCTATCTAATCTAGAAGTGGTCTAGAATTCTTATACGTGAGTGAGTGAATGAGTGAGTGAGTTACCCATCGGGCAGTATAGTTGTGCAGATAACCTTTCTGCAATGATATTTTACTGTGTACGTATGTTTTTGAAACTTTTATTGGCATAAGGCCTTGCTTCATCTGAAGATGTGTATTTAAATCGTAGCAAATATATTTAAGTTGAAGTTGTTTTCACGAAAAATAACGCCTACGGAAAAGTAACCCTTAGATAAACGATGAGAAAAGGTGCGTTGCACACTATAAGTTATTGTTCGAAATAAATGTTATTAAATCAGTTAGTGTTTAATCATGAGTTAAATATGACTATACACAGTAAACAGACTATTAATCTTCTTGCTTAATGTCGATAATAGAACCTTTCGTCCAAAGAGATGTTTGTTATTGACACTTTGACGACAAAGTTCTCTCTATAGTTTACGGCTTGTTTGCAAAATCATTTACAATCATCTAAGAAATAATTTAAGTTACTTCGATCGGTAAACGTAAGAGATTAAACACCAAGTTATACTCGTCTCTGTGCTCACATGTTCACCTGTGCAAAAGTGGTGACTCGATTAAAGCAATCTGATAAATAATTTTACTTTGCCAATTTGCATAACCGCACGTGACCAACTCCTGTATTTCCTTTTGAAACAATACTCGAGTATACAGAGGAATAAAGAAAACGCCTAAGTGGTGGAATCTTATAAAGCAAAAGTAATTTTCCTAAATATTAGCTCTATAATTTGGACCACAGTTCATTGACCCTTTAAAACTTTCGGAATGCCACTTTAAATTAGTGTCACACTGGCAATATATACTACACTAAGCCCTGATAAGGGATCCTGTGGAGGAGGTAGTTTTGGATTGGGCATTTGTAAATATTCAAATAGTAGCAATTACATGACGCATTTATATTTATTTAAACTAAAATTTCGTTTATGTTAAATCAAGAAAATTTGTTTGTGGGAATCTCTCGTCACTACTTCAATATCGTAGGAGATCCTCAGTCAAACTTACTCCCATCAAAGAGTAAAATTCGAGGGTAGTATTTTCCCCCAATTCTTGCACACAGCATGTCAGTGGACTATGACATGAACGGGATGCTTTAAAATTGCTTCTGAATTGTGTTAAATTGTATTTACGTATACCTACGACACAATAACATAAAAATTCATTCACCTGGGAAAAAATTGATTATTATAACCTTAAACTAAATATAAACAAAGTATTTGACATATACAGAGCGTTAAACTTATTAACAATCATGTAACGTGAGTTCCTTTAATACAAATAGTAGCATGCGTGACCTCTCATGAATATAAAAAATAAATAAAAACACTGTGGGTTTAAGTTCAGAACATTTTACCTCTCTGTTTTCTCCTTTGACAGCACTAATAAACGCTTACTCAAAGACTTGAAACGAAAGTAAAATCGTTGCCAGAGGGTATACAGTTTTTATCAACATGATGTGCCTCTTAAAGCAATTAAAGGAAACATATTTAACTTAATAGTCTGATTTGTTTCTGAATTAATTTAGTTTACTTTTGCTATTCGGTTTCCTCCATCTTTACAAGTTTAAACTCCACAAAGATTACATTTTTACATTATCAGTATAGACAACACTGACAAGCTCCCTTTACAACATAAATACAATGAACAGGGTGAATTCAATATTTGTAATGTTTTTCTTGTTTTAATAAGTGTTAAATTCACATCCATTGAGGCTTACATAACAACATTACCTTTATAAGAAACTTAGGGACTTTTAATTTGGCTTACTTGACTATATTAGCACAAATTATAATAACTTTGTCCAAGTAATAATGAAAAGAATTAACAAACTTAGAAAAAATACAATACCGAAGTAACAGTTACGTCTATTTGTTTCTGAAAACAAAATAAAACTTCATAAATCACACGATTGTTAATGCTCAAGCCTTTAGTTATTATTTTTACCAAAGTAATATAACAAATATGTACAAGTTACAATGTGTCCTTTGTGTTTCATAATGTGAAAATATTCAGTTTAAATTAAAACAGAAAATTAACATTTATAGCTTTTCCCCTCTGCTTTTGGAAAGCCGCAGGCAGAGGCGTTGTGTCAGAGGCTTGAAATAACCACTAATAAAACCTTTTTGCAGAAAAAAATATACAAACTTTTTGACGAGACTTTAATCGACGTAGCATTTTAACCAAACGTTGGTCTGACTTTTTGCTTTGCTAGAAACATATTTTTTATATAGAAATGTTGTCACTTTCTTTAATAATTTTGTGATGTAGGTGTTTATATAATTTGGTAGCGAAGCTAGCTGTGTCTTGAAGGTAAAACCAACTTTAAGCTTATTTTTATATGCACTACCTTATTTACTGTTTCGTTGACGACCTTTTTACTATTGGTTTTTTGTAGTTGTAAAAACTCAAATACTTTTAAATTTGGAATATAACAAGAAATTTAAAAACGTGGTAACTCTATAAAATACGCGTCTAAGCAACATGCAACCTTTTGGATAGTTAAGTCGGCAAAACACCGACGAGCCATATTATTTCCTGGTCCAGGATAGTGACAATTTATCTCAGCGATAATATTTTTCTTTAATGGCAGTCACTGTGACTAAATATCTTCAGATTTATATTTTTAATAATTCCCAACTAATTGATACGTTGAAACTCATTTGCTGCTACTGCCACTACCTACAAAAGCTCTTACGTAAAGTATAAATCTTTAGATTGATAGTTTAAAACCCTAAACTATTTACTTTTATTTTTGTAAACTAGTTAATTACCTACCGAGTAAGTGACAAATGGAATGATGATTATACAGGGTGTCCAGTAACTCATCAGAACTAATAAGAAAACAAGTTTTTTTGGGTCGCGATCAAAACACATTTATTTTACGGTACAAAAATGGGTAATTTTTTCCTTGTTTTCCGTCTGTTTGTATTCAAACTTGATAGAAACTCAAGATAGAAACTTGATATTTAGTATACAAGTGTAAAACTACTAAATATATTCCAGGTCATATTCTGACATACATTCACCTTGGGTTTTGTTCATGTGGACACGTATGTACAATTTTAAGCTGGAAGTTCCAACCTCGTTAACCTGGTTAGTTGTGGTCAAGCGTTAAGACAAAATACGCGACCGCCGATATAGGGAAAAATGCTCCCGGAAGTCACAAAACGTTTTGTGTGGTTCCGGTAAATATTGGGAGTGCGAGAGTCTATGTTATGATAATTTAGTTCGTGTGTATGAACAATTGATTGTAAGAAATTGTTAGAAAAAATACAATACCGAAGTAACAGTTACGTCTATTTGTTTCTGAAAACAAAATAAAACTTTATAAATCACACGATTGTTACCACGAAGTGTTCTGAGTGTTTTGCATCCAACATACAAGGGTCAAGCTGAAAATTGGACATACGTCTCCACATGAATAAATACCCTCGTTGCAGTAAACCTGCATACTCAGCGAATTTCCAATGCATAATATATGTCTTAATACCACATAACGCCGCATACCAAGTTTCATAAAAATATATTCATATATAAGCGATTTTAATTATTCTCCATAAGAATAACATTGGTAATGAGTACGTAGGTTTGCTGAAATAAGAAACACAAACAATTGGTTTTTATGCAAATATAAATATAATGTAACTAGGCGAAGCCACATACCAAGTTTCATCAATATTCAATCATAAATAAGCGCTATGTAAATTTTAGTGATTATCCATAAAAATAACATGGGGGCTGAGTAAGCAGGTTTGCTGCAACAAGGAACAAAAAATGGGTTTTTATGCAATTATCAATATAATTTAACCAAGTGAAGCTACATACCAAGTTTTATTAATTTATGTTCATAATTAAGGGAGTCCATACATCTGACTTATTCTCCATAAGAATAACATGGGGGCTGAGTACGCAGGTTTGCTGCTAAGGGAATAATCAACAAAAACTAAATTTTTGTGCAAATATCAATATACCCGTACTACGTGAAACCACATAACAAGTTTCATCAACATACATTCATAAATAATCGAGATATCAAATTTGTTTTATTCTTCATATGGAAAAATTGGACAACGTACTGTGTTTAGCACTTTGAATATCTCAGCAACGGTTGGGCGTAGAATCAAAATTTAAACACCAAAATGATTGTTTTGTGGAACTGAACAGATTAGTAAAAGCAAATGTGAAGTTTACATTAAAATAAACTGAGGAAAAGCCAAAAACGGTTTTCCATAAGATTAACATGGAAGATTTTATGAGTAGGTTTTTTGGATTTTCTCCGCAACCACTTAACCGAGGTTAATAATTCAAAATACCATATTATTTTGTTTTTTTAAGCTCTATAACATGGTCAAAACCAAAATTAAGTTTTTTAAAACTTTTAGGGTGAAAAATGCAAAAAACTGATTTTTGGAAAATTTAAAAACCCCATAAACCCCCCTTTCCATGGTCCGATTTTCTGGTTTTCGAACTTAAAGTCATGAATGTCAATTTACACATTTGAGCCAAATTTCATCGAAATCGGACTTTTTTACTCAATTTATCGCATTCACGGACCACATACATATATATAAATTTGAACGAATAGTTTTTTTGGCATCTGGGGACCTCAAAACAAAAAGTTATCATGGTCTGGGGCTTAAGTCTTACCATGAGACCTACGCTAATAGCTTCTTCCCTATAGGGGAAATTCGCTAAAAACAAAGTTGCCAAAAATAGGACCTGGACATGATACCTCGCATAAAGGGATAAAATTACATTGAAAAATACACAAACAAAGTAGAAGTTTTGAAGATTTAAGAAATATTAATCTAAAATGGCGGCTGAAAAAACTAACTTATATTAATAAATAAATATATATATATATGTATTATATATAACCCGTTGCCGAAAACCTGTGTACTATGTAAATTTACAATACAATAATTATTATATTTATCTCACTACCACATAAAACCACTTAACAACGTTTATCAAAATACATTCATTAATAAGTGAGGATAACTTTAGGGCAGAATACACAGATTTTCTGCAACAGGTAAATAATGGGGTTTTATGCTAATGTTAATAGAACCCAATTAAATAAAGCCAAACATAAAATATATAGCAATGCGTCTAATAATACCTTCTCGTTTCCACTTTTTCTATTTTATTTAATGTGAAGGTCCAAAATCAGACATAGGTATTCATAAATATAGTTTTACATCCTGGATAGCTAAATATTAAAAAAGAAGTAACCATAGAAAAAGCATAATCCAATAATATTCCTTTGCCATTCCTGTATCTACATTAAAAGTGTTAAAAATGGTCTATAAATTACAATTATTGGTGTCTTAAATTATTCATTTATATTTGTTTAAATTTATAATGCCACACAATTTTCAATATACTCAATGATTCGTAACGTAATTAAATAAGTTTCTAAATTTCACTTTTTATAATTTTACTTTTGAAATGACAAACATTTAAGTTTCTAAAAACAACGAAAGTTGTGTTGAGTAACAACACTGTTTGCTTCTCAGAGACGAGAAAAGTTATATTGGGGAACAGCAACAGGAGTTAAATATTCCTCAAATACAATTTATGAGGTACAAATTAACCCCTAGATAGGCATATAATGTTATTTGAGGTTATTGAAGTATCAATATTGAATTATCCTGATACTTTAATATTCGATTTTCCATATTTTGTTTTTGTATCTCTTTACTAAGCCAACGTAAACAAAAAACATACCATGTCAAAATGTTGTTAACTTTAAAATGAGGAAGTATGAACAAGTTTATAGTCACCGCTTCAAGAATAGTATAATATTGAAATAAATAACAAGTATATATATATATATATATATATATATATATATTACAATATCTAATAACTGTTTTTAAAGTTACTCTATCATTTAAAACTTACTATACGCTTATTTTAAATGAAGTGTTGAAACATTTTATCTGGGTACAAAGCAGAGTCTTTGCCTCAGCTTGCAAATACTCTTACTAAAGAGGCAGACCTTTGATCCACTAGGCTTTGAGTGCAAGAGCGTAAAGAGCTGTGAAAAGTGCATAGCTTTGAATCTCAACCTTTATAGATTGAGAATATATATTTATTGAATTAGATTAGATTATTAACTCACATTTATTCAAAGCAGTAAACCGAATATGTCATATTTTACACAATAGGACAGTCAAAAGAATGATTTGTTATGGATTGGACTTAATAATTTGTAATAAGCATGGTATAAACAATATAAACATAAATCTTACACTAAAATATTATGGAGGAAAATTAACCCTTTCGTTTTCAACATACAGATTTTATGTCTATAAATAACAATTAAACTGCTGTTGTCTATACTACATACTACGTTAAAAAATTGAAATTGCTATTTCATACTAAAGATATTACAAAATATAATATTAATTGAAATAATCTATGATATTTTTGCACAAAGACTATCAGAACAATAAATATATATTGTAACAGGACTAATAAAGAACAACTAAATATGATTGTTACTATCATTCCCGTGAATGTAAACAATGTATGGAAGTATTTTAAATATAAGCGATGTGAGCTCCCTTTGGCTGGCACAGAAGACAGTGAAAAGTCTTAAAACTACATTGAGGATCAAATCCAGCAATCCTCGTTCATGTTCTCGACCGTTTGCTTTTGTAGGTTCAGTCACTGTAAAACAAGTTAATTTGGTTCTAGCATACTGGAGTTAATCTAAGTTTAAATTAATAAAACATCTTTAGTTTTTTTTTTGCTAATGATTTCGTGTATACAGAAGGGTAGCCTTCTGAGAGGGTGGCCTTGAGAAATAATGGGAGTGGGATTATACCCACTAAAATTAATGCAATTTAATTTTTGCATCGTAAGAGACCACGCTATAGTAAAACACAACCGTAGTATGAGCTTTAACATTTCTTAAATTACTCTAAAAGCACACCGGTCTCTCAAATATAGCAAATATTTTATAAAAACCTTCCACGCAAGATAGTATTGTTCTGTTACACATTTGTGAGGATATGAGTAATCACCATGAGCAGCAGAGGAAAATACTTCAAAATATTAAAGGAAGGAAATTCTACTTGATGTGTTTGAGTTATGATGTGTTTATCAACTGCTATATTGGCTACTTGTTAAGGTAAATAATTGTTTGATATCTTAGTATCTTAGCTACATTATTTACCTAAATGATAATCTAAACTATTCACCAAGTACTTGTAAGTTTGTTTTACAACTTCTGTGTTACTTATCAAATGTGTTAATAATCTCTTGAAGCTGTTGGATTCTGATAATTGATGTAACTCGAAACTTTACTGACTAAACCCAGATACTAATTTGCACAAGTTTAAAGATTCTGTAAATAATACTACATACAGTATTTTCACTTACGATACAGAACTTTTTTTATGAATGTGGTTGAGCCGGTAGTAAACTGATGATAACGATTTTTAAATAATTATATATATATATATATAAAACCCCTCATAACAGTGTTTCATACTGAAAATATCTGCAGTCTAATACAGTTTTGCTGTTAACAGAGAAGCATCCACTGCTATCGCTTGACAGTTTTGGGTACCATCAATGTTAACTTTAACAACATGACAAGTTCCAAAAGCCGCTTGACGGTTAAAGACTTTAACAAACGAGATAATATAATAATATTTTGATATCAATACGTTCTTCTTTAAATTAAAAAGTATAGTTTAACTGAAAAAATGGACTCGATTTTAGTTTTACAGACTATTTAAATACGTAAGAACAATTTTATAACATATTAGAACCATTAAAAATTTATTAAATTAATTCATAATTTTAAATGCATTAAATATATATTTAAAAAGAAAATAATTTCCTTGGTATTCTGAATTAAGAGAAACAATAATATTAGGTACTATTAGTAAGTAGCAATGTCATAAAAAGGAATCTTTTAAATCTTGTTATGAATAATCTGCTGGAAATGTTTAGAAACGTGATGTACATTTATTTGTATTTTAGAAATAAGAACTATAAATTATGATTTATATAAATGTAGAACTACAAATACAAATCGATTGGTTTCAATGACATCGGGGACAGCAGTATACATCATGTGGTATCGGTTGATGGAATGGTTTTACAGGTAAGTAAAATATCTGGCTGTGCCAACGAAAAAATACCCCACATGGATTGGCCGTAAGAAGTAAAAACGTTAAATTTTAACTATTTTGATTGCCTACACGATGAAAGTGAACTTGACTAGGAATTCGTCCGTATTTTCAAAGAAAGGCAAGCTGCTAAAGGCTATTACTCGTCAACAAAGGAAAGGTACGTGGAGAAAATGTTGAATAAAGTTTTCACTTTCTTCATATTAGAGTATTTTAATTTACAAAAAGTGAATCAAATAATGGTTGGTTTCTTTTTTGTTGTCATAAAAAGGATATATATTTTAAACATTATGTATTACTACAATAGGATAACGAAATAACATATATTTCTGAAGCTGCAAACGTTTTCAGAACAAACAATTTTCTTAAACCAATCACAATGTATGAGATATAATAAACTATTTTTACAATAAACCCCATATTGGGAAGGGGGGTTATGGGGGGTGGGGGTTATTATCTCTTTTCAGCTCAGCTAGGTCACACTTCGTGAAGGAATTTCCTGATAACATCAGGTATTTGATACCGATACGGTTATTAGTATTTCCTCCACGTCCTGAGTCTTACCACATTCGCTATTGGAAAACATTACAACAAAATGAGGTCGGCGTGCCGGTTTTACACTGGACATATATTTAGGTAAGTCGTAAGAAGAGACCATGTAACAATTAGAGCAGAATATGTCATTGGAATAAAACGTATTTACTTCAGATAATATTAAAGACTATAGTTAAATATAATTTTAAGATGTTTGGGTAAACACATTATTATTTATTAAAAATATATATATTTAGCAAGACAAATTAGAATAGTTCCTAGTCTTTCGGGAGTTTTGTTTAAATTTCAAACTGAATTCTACATTCAAGCAAAACTGAAATTTGCCCTGGTACAATCTATGCACTTGTTACTTTAAGACATCGTGCCTTAATAATAGGAGACAGATTAATTGGATAATTTTAACTAAAAGATGAAAAGACTTACGATAAAAACATCTGATTTTGCGTTAACTGGAAATGGCAGCTGAACAAATAACAAACTCTATGTTAGTATAATCTTAGTGATTATTGACATTTTATATTCGTGTTAATATGGTGTTTATACACCAAAAAAGCTGCTCAGTTATTTTCAGGTCACCCGGTCTATAAATCTTGTTTAGGGCTTCACTTACTATTGATAAAAATGTATACACTGATAAAGGAGTAAACTATTTTAAAGCCCCGAACCGTTCGTATTAATAATTTGTAATGCTGAATTTGTAATAAAAAATACTAATTTTTGACCTTTTTAAATTAAGCTTTAAGAGATTGAATTAAACATTATTAATATTTAAAATAATACACACGTTTTGATTCCTCTGAGTACATTTATTATTTATTATTTTTGGGATGTTTATTGGACATTTATTTGTTATATTAGGTTTTGGATTGTTGAAGGGGGAAATAATATTACATTAAAATCCTCGGTGAAGTTCAAAGGGCTTATATAACAACTGTAAACTCAATGTTGTAATATAGACAACAATCTGCTGTAAAGATCATTACTGAAGTGGTATTTTGTTATAATTTTAAGCAGTTGTTACATGCCATGTTCAGAAACGATGTACAGTAAACGAAGTTCTAGTAAATTATAATCTAAAGTGTGGAACACATTTGGTAGTTTTAGTTAATTTTCGGCAATTGAAATATTGAAATAAGTGTTCATTCATTGTTTTTCACTCCTATAATGGGCTCACATACCTTGAAATATTTTCAAGAGGAGTATTTCCATTACGATTACCTACTTTTAGGAACATTCCGAGCGACTTTAATTTCCTTGAAGTTAATTGTTGAATCGTCAACACATTTACTTTAATTTATTCATACCTCGAAAGATTCTTTATTAAAATTCATTGTTGGCGATGGTGAGTTTATGTTATTTAAGGTATTATTGCGGATATTTTTCTTCATCGATTAGTAAAAACAAAGTTTCACGACGTTTCCGGATCTGAAATCTGATCCCGTCTTCAAGTGAAAAATACCTAGAATATAAAAAAGTGGCACAATACAGGTAACAACTGAAAAAATATTACAGAAAACTGAAAACAGAAAACTGTAAAACCGGTAAAAAAATAAAATAAAACTAAAAGAAAAAATACCAAAACAAAAAAGACAATCACAAAAATCAAACGTAAAAGCTAGACAGCACAAGTGTAGAAAGATGTTGCTTAGGCGGGAAGAATATTTCTCTACAGCATTCTGTATCAAACTTCTGCAATATTCGATGCAACCAAAAAGTGGTGTCTTGTATCAGTAAGGTAATTGCGTTACTTTGCAACAAGTAATAACCTTTGCTACAGCCCCGGGTAAAGTTCAGCACCACTTAAGCAGGATACGTGTTTGAAATCTTCACGGTTACATTTTTGCAACTCAAATGGGCCGAAACTTAAATCGCTCACAATTGATGATTCAAGATATATATACGTGATTGGTGTAGTTTACATGCTAATATACTTGCTTCTATGTGAAATCCAATCCTGTTGCCCTAACAACTAGTTCACACTTGCTAACGAAGTCATATTCAGGCTGTCCAAAGGTGCATAAATCTCTATATTTATTTTTATTTTTATTTTACAAATATATTAATAGGAACTTAACGATTTCCTTAGAAATTACAGTATTAATGTTGTTATTAAAGGTGATACAGTTGAAACAGTTTTATTTTTTATTTTTAAATAGTTTTTTAGGGAGGATGATTTCAAGTTGTTATTGTGACTCTATTGTACGGATCAATTTGTGTCTGTGTATCAATAAAGTTATTTTGATCTTACTTGACTTTCCATACCATCCATCCAAGATCCTTCTTTGTACGCCTGATTTAATCATCTCAATGTTGGTAGAACAAAGTTTATTTATCCTACTAATATTATAAATGTGAAATTTTGTAACTGTGTATGTTTGGTTTGTTTGTTTAGATATTTGTGGCTAAATCACGCCCTAACCACTGGACTGATTGACCTGGAATTTGGCAGAGAGGAACTTGGTAGTCCTGAGTAACATATAGGCATATTAAAGTTGCGAAAATCTTATAAGGCTTTGCCCCACGGAGGTTCAAAGGTCCCATGTATTCCATGTATGGACATTCATTTTTGTTTAAGCTGAGAAAAATACAAACAGATGGTCCACGGGCTAACCACAGAATGCAGCACACACAACTGTCATAGTTTGTATAAATCATTTGCGGGGCGAAGCCTGCGGGTATCATCTAGTTGTTACTAAAACTTTGTAATGCAATTCCGTACACAGACTAAGTGAAAGTCTGAGCTAAGATAGACCTAACTACTCACACAAATATTTGTATTGCAAAATCGTCAGGAATTACACCAAATCTTGCTAACCAATAAAACAAAACTAAAAAATCTCGTATCACATTAAATTTACGTTCATTAAAGTTGTTGTGGAATATGTTTTCATGTGTTGTCTGTTGAAATATGAACAGTGGCTATTTTAGTTGTTTGGTTCCTTGAATTTTTTTTTTCGCCTGCACTTAAAATATATCAACCTCTTCTCCATTTTAGATGTATCAGTATATTTATACAACAAATGCGTAAGTATCAAACCTTAAAGTTAAAAACAAAACAAAAACACAGATCGATACAACATTAATAACTTTAAAAAAGATCATCATGATGTTGTGTTTGTACAGTTTTGACGATATGGGGCAAGTCAATTTAATATATTACTGACTTGAAATCCTATTTCACAGGTATGTGCCACTAAATTTTTAAAAGAGTTTTTTTTCAAATGTAAAATGGTATTTAAACACTTCCGGTAGCAAAGTTATTAATTAATACGAGTGAAAAAATTATAAAATGTTTAAAAGTTGGTTTAGCTGTTAAAATGATTAGAAAGGTTTACGATTTTTTTGCTAAGTTTAAATATCTGAATATATATATATATATATATATATATGTATATATATATATATATATATATATATATAATTAATCGCAATTCAATTTATCGTCATATCACATGTAAATGTTATTGTTAAGAGCTTTTAACTATATAAATGATCACGTGAAGGTAGTTTTGAAATAAAAATGTATACACCTAAAAGTAAAACTAAGTATAGGTTTTCAAAGTACATGGACAAAACGTACTCAAAAGTAATATTAATGGTAAATTATTCAGTTAACCTTGATTCATTCCATCAGCCCCATAGTAATTTAATGTTATGTATGCGACTACGCATTGTACTACATGAGTTTGCATATCATGATGCACAACATAATGAATGAAAATTTACATTTCAAATGCTAACATTGAAAGCAAATCGATGCAATGCAAATCGTGATTATCACGTACAAATGCTTCGTCACGATTCCCTATAAGAGAGAAAACCAATAGACTCAACTTGTGACTGCCTGCAGATGAAAACTTAGCCTCGACTTTAGACATCAGTATTTCATTTGACGGAAAAACAGTGTTCCTAACCAACCATGTGTTTTTGAGTGCATCGAACAGAACTAGATAAATACTATTCCAGATTGGCCGTTATTATCTCATAGTTATCAAAAAGAATGTTTTCCTTTTTAAACAAAACATAATGCCAGTAATGCAATGTCAACAATTTTTTGTTTACTTAACAGAGAATGGAGATCCATTCAATTCCTGGACCTTTTTGAGTGGATAGGAACCATCATATCTCAGAGCACGTTATCAAAAACTTTAAATTGAAAAATTCCTCTTCTTGAATTAGGTAGGTAGTGCATAACACATGAGTGACGTCGTCGCACATTGACCCCACCCCTCCCACACCACTGGTTTAGAGATAACAAAATAAACCTTCGTATGTAGTGAGCATAAAGAAAGTCCAATAAGATAAACATTCCAGACCATACTAAAAATTCCCCAGATATTTTACCTAAGGGTAATTGACGGTCAAAATCAATTAATAACTTTTATTTACAAAATGTATGAAAGAAAAATTGTGTCAGTAATAAGTATTTACCTTTTTCTAATGTTGAGTTGATTTGTTGAATTAAGGTAGTTGGCACAAGGATCTTATACGAATTGAAAAATATATACACAGCTCTCTTTTGCTTCTGCTTTTATTTACTTTATTGGGTAAAGGAAAGCATTGCGATTTTATTCGTGTGGAAATACATTTACAACTAACTCACATAAAATATATTTGGAGAGAGTCGTCTGCCAAGTCACTAATTGAACCATGCAAGTGTTAAAGATTTCTTTTTATTTGTAGTTTAAAGACTACTTTTTAAAAGTAATTATGGCCGTGCATTAAACATATTTAGTCAATACCAGTTTTGACTATGCAACTTCTGTTAGAAGTCATCAACAAATTCATTAAATACTTGAGTTTTAACTAATTTTGTAATTTAACTTTGTATTTATATACAAAGCCGTGGAATGTTTAAAGCTCAAATGAAATTAATATAGTAGTATATTATAAAAAATCTCTTTTCTCATTCTACTTTATATATTATTTTTTCGGGTTTTCACAACAAAAATTCTCATTGATTAACGTTAATAATTCTTAAAATTTTGATTGGAAAACTATGATGTGTACATAAAGAAGACTCCTTGAATAAGTAAATATACTTTAAAATAATCAAAGGGTGGAGCAGATTAAGCTTAGTAAATTACAACATATTTAATGTAAGTTAGCTCTGAGTAAAATTCGGCCATAAAGTCCTGCACGTGCTTAAATAAAAGAAGATCTAAGTTCTGAACAAATGCCTAAAGTATATAACAAATTTAACTAAAACCAAATAATAAAATAATTAACTATAGTAAAATACCCCCGTCCCAGCAAACCTGCGTACTCAGCGAATTTCCAATGCATAAGATATGTCTTAATACCACATTGAGCCGCATACCAAGTTTCATAAAAATAAATTCACAAAAAAGCGATGTATACAATTTTAAATAATAAATAAATAAATAAATTTTAATACATAAATTATTCTCTATAAGAATAACATTGGGAATGCGTATGTAGGTTTGCTGAAACCAGGAACACATAAAAATTGGTTGTTATGCAAATATAAATAGAATTCAACCAGATGAAGCCACATACGAAGTTTAATCAATATTCATTAATAAATACGCAACGTATAATATTTTAATTATTCTCTATAAGAATTACATGGGGGCTGAGTAAGTAGGTTTGCTGCAACAAGGAACACAAAATATGGGGTTTCATGCAAATATCAATATAACTTAACTAGGTGAACCCACATACCAAGTTGCATCACTATACATTCATAAATAAGCGATATCTACCCTTTTGATTAGTCTCCATAAGAATAACATGGGGGATGAGTATACAGGTTTGATGCAACAGGGAAAAGAAAAATGAGTTTATATGCAAATATAAATATAACTCAACAAGGTGAAGCCACATACCAAGTTTTATTAATTTATGCTCATAATTAAGGGAGACATTACATTTTACTTATCCTCCATAAGAATAATATGGTGGCTGAGTACGTAGGTTTGCTGCTACGGGAATTATCGGTAAACATTTTGTTGTGCAAATAACAATAGACCACAACCAGATGAAGCCGTATCCCAAGTTTCATTAGTATACGTTCGTAAATAAGCAAGATATAAATTTTTGCTTATTCTCCATAATAATAGCATTGGACAACGTACTGTGTTTAGCACTTTAAATATATCTGTAACCAATTGACGTAGAGAAATGATCATAACACCAAATTGTGTGTTTTTAAAAGCTGAATCCAATGGTGAGAACTAAAATTTGACTTTTTATAACATTAAATGTAAAAACATCAAAAAACCCATTTTTGGGGTACAAACCCCCCCAAAATACCCCTTTGGATGGAGCGACCAAATGGTTTTCGAACTTAAAGTTATACATGTTGCTTTACACGTTTTTACCAAATTTCATCAAAATCGGACCATTTTTACGAGAGTTATCGCACCCACGGACACACACACACACACACACACACACACACACACACACACACACACACACACACACACACACACACACACACACACACACACACATATATATATATACATACAGTTTCAAACGAATGGTGTTTTTGGGGTCTGGAGATCTCAAAACGAAAAGTTATCATGGACCCGGGCCTAGGTCTTACCATGCCAACTACGGTAATAGCTTCTTCCCTATGGGTGGTGAAATTCGCTAAAACTAATGACAATGGTAACGTTGATGTGTAAAGAATAACAATTATAAAGTGACGGTGTAAGGACAGCTGGGCAACGTTACAGCCCACTTCTAATGGCACCTGAAATGTATATGGCTTTAGCAGTTTAGAATGTTTAGTTAACTTAGTTTTAAAATCAAGGTAAGTTTACGGTGAGGTAAGTTGTTAGTGAGGTCTTCTTCTGTTGACTCGTTGAATAAAATAGGAAGGAAGGAATGATTATTTACCGTAAGAGATGGTCTTGCACATACAAGAGGACCAAAAATAAAATAAATATATGTTATTATCTGATTATTAAAAAAAATATGTTGCCAGAGAAATACAATGTGTTTAGATTAAAAAAATTTTAAAGTCTTTAACACGTATTGAAAAAACCTATTATTTTATTACTTGTCAAAAAATTACATTTAAATTTTATTTCTAGACATAAAAAGATAAATAAACAGTTTTTAATTCGAGTAGTTACATTTTCTTCAAAAATGTTAACTACGTAAACCTTTAGCCTTTAACACATCTCTTTTTATTTGTATTTTTTTATCTTTGTACTAAATAATCTAAATAACTTAAGTAAGTATTCAACATATTTTTATGGATAAATGAAGGAAATGAATCAGAAAGTATTATGTCGAACAATATTAAATAAAAACTGGCACTTCAAGAAGAAAATGAATGCGACGCTGAGGGTATTATTGTGAACAACGCTTGTCTGTTGGGCTAGACACTTGTTCATTGTTTCTTCTCTTGAACTATAAAGCGTGAAATGTTTCACCACATTTTTGGGCATGGTTAAGAACATACATACGGGGTTAATAAAGTCTGGAGACCCTTACCTTTGAACGGGTCATACTAGAAAAACTAAACTTAGCACACCTTCATGGGATATAATTACCCCCGTCACAGCAAACCTGCGTACTCAGCGAATTCCCAATGAATATTTGTCTTAATCTCACAGTAAGTCACTGACCAGAATTCATGGGAAATATATTCACAAATAAGCGATGTATAAAATATTAATTATTCTTCATAACACAAGGAACACAATAATGGGTTTTTATGCTAATATAAATATAACTCATCTGGGTGAAGTCACATACCAAGTTTCATCCATATACATTCATAAATAAGCGATATATAACATTTTAATTAATCTTCATATTGCTGCTACGGGAACCATAGGCGAGAAAATGTTTTTTTGTGTGCAAACAACAATAAAACACGACCAGATGAAGCCACATACCATGTTTAGTCAGTGTATGTTCATAAATCAGCGAGATATAAAATATTCATTTTTCTCCATAATAATAACATTATACAACGCACTGTGTTTAGTACTTTCGATATGTCAGTAACCAATTGACGTTGAGCAATGATCAAAACACCAAATTATTTGTTATAAGCTGTTGTTTGTTGTTTTAAGCTGACTTTAATGGTGATAACTAAAATTTGACTTAGATAAAAATTACATGTGAAAAATCTAAAAAAAAACATTTTTGGCGGTAAACAACCCCCCAATAACCCCCCCTTCGGAAGGAGGGATTTGTCTGATTTTCGAACTCGTTCGAGTAAATGGTACTTTACACATTTGTACCAAATCTCATTAAATCGGACCTTTTTTACGAGAGTTATCGTGCTTACGGACACATAAAAAATACATATATTAAAATTTGAACGAATGGTGTTTTTGGCATCTGGGGACCTCAAAACAAAAAGTTATCATAGTCTCGGGCTTAAGTCTTACCATGAGACCAGCTCCATATCACTTGCCCGGCCATGTTGGATATTAATATATTTGACCATACCAGAGGTTAATATACAGTTATTATAGAGTCCCCCCCAGGGGACTCCAGTATAAATTCCCTTTTGTTGCTAGTTAATAGAGCAATCCTCGTAGTTAGTATACATTCAGTGATATGCTATTAAAGAAAATTTCGTGCGAGGCCTGTGACATGCCAACCCGGACATGCCGGATATTGGTATATTTGACCATACCCGAGGTTAATATACAGTTAGTATAGGTTAATAGAGCACTTCCCGAGGTTAGTATACATTCCAGTGAAATGTTATTAGGAAAAATGTCATGCCGGGGTAGGATATGCCAGCCCGGCCATGCCGGATATTTGTAAATTTGACCGTACAAGAGGTAGGGGGAGGGGAGTTAGGAAAATCCGTAAAAATAACTAGATGGTCTTATTATTATCCTTTTTTGGGTATCTAAATGTGCATTTAAAATTTTAATGTAGTTTTATAATCATTATGTGTCATTATAATGAATGTTAAATGGCCTTATACATTGTTTTATTTTATTTTATACCAAACGCTGGTTAATCGGTTCAATAAAAGTCTGATTTAAAAGTATTATAACAAATTGTATTTGTTCTGTTTGTAAACATTTTAATTTTCACAGCATTATTATATTCAATTATTGGGAGTTATTGCCAAAGTTTCACATCTCTGCTAAGGATATACAGGGTGAGTTTCTACTCGCTACATTAACTTCGCTACATATACTCACTAAAAGGAACAACAATTTTCCTATAGACCCATGTCCGATTCTCAACCATTTGGCTGTAATTGGGAATTTTGCAATTTTATAACTTACTTGACTTGGCCTTATTCATTGAGCTATAAAATTGTAACCCGTTATTCTACCCAATTCCACTTAACACCAGTAGAAAAGCATTACATTTGCAATAAATCCGAGGTTTTACAAAAGAATTTGCGTTTGAAAACACAAGGTTGTAAGGAAAATAAAGTAAAAAACACTCTGTTAATAAAAATACTCTGATAAATTTGTTAACTAGCTGAACGTCCAAATGTAATTAAATCTGTTAATGTCGATGAAAGAATAAGTGGTAAACAAGGTTTGTATTAGTTATTTAGGTAGTTATACTGTATTTTGACTAACAGAACCTTATTAATAGCACATAATTTTAAACGTTATTAAATAAGGAAGTTTTTCGTTTAACGTGACATCACACAGCATAACTTTTAGGTGATAAAATGGGGCCTTAAAATTGCAAAAAAAAGATTGTTTAAGAGTATTTTTTACTTTATTTTCGTTACAACCTGGTGTTTTCAAATACATATCTTTTTGTAAAACCTCAGATTTATTGCGAATTTAATACTTTTTCTATTGGTGTTAAGTAGAATTGGGTAGAGTAACGTTTTACAATTGTATAGTTCAATTAATAAGGCCAAGTCAAGTAAGTTATAAAAAATGCAAAATTCCCAATTACAGCCAATCGGTAATAATAATAACATTATACAACGCACTGTGTTTAGTACTTTCGATATGTCAGTAACCAATCCAATCACAGAAAGAAGTTATAAAAAACCTATAAACCTATAAGATTTTGATTTTGCTGGAATGTATACTTAATAGTAAATGTTGTTTGTATAAATTTATTAAAAACGGTTGTTGACAGAAATTCATTAAAAGTTTAATGATTTATTTAAATCCATACTCCAAATTGCTAATAAAACGATGTTTAAAAGGTTTATGCTGTTTTAAAGTCCACTCGATTGAGTTATGTAACACATTTTGGCGGCGGGGGGACGCTCAAGCGTTACAGTGTGTTACATGGGGGTAGGGAGGGGGTGAAATAACGAATATAAGCGTTACGTAATATGTGCATATCCCCTTATGCACTCTTTATAGTCCTTGGAACAAACCGAAAAATATGTCGGACACCAGTAACATACTTTGGAAATCGAATAAGTAGATGTAAAGAAACTAAAAGTCTAAAATAATTACGTCATGACCAGAAAGAACGAACGAAAGAAATGTTATCACATATTATTTTGTAAATGCAACAGTCCTTGAATAGTTTTTAACGTTACAATATTATTTTATGGCGAATTTCTACGTAGGAAATATTATATTACAGTATGTATGGATGGTATATCCTACCCCGGCATTTCATTGGAATGTATACTAACCTCAGGAAATACTCTATTAACCGATACTAACTGTATATTAACCTCTGGTACGGTCAAATATATACCAATAGCCGGCATGGCCGGGCTGGCATATACTACCCCGGCATGACATTTGTCTTAATAACATTTCACTGGAATGTATACTAACCTCGAGAAATGCTCTATTAACCTATACTAACTGTATATTAACCTCTGGTGTGGTCAAATATACCAATATCCGGCATGGCCGGGCTGGAATATCCTACCCCGGCAAGAAATGTTTTTTAATAACATTTCACTGGAATGAATACTAACCTCAGGAAATGCTCTATTAACCTATACTAACTGTATATTAACCTCTGGTACGGTCAAATATACAAATATCCGGCATGGCTGGGCTGGAATATCCTACCCCGGCATGGCATCTTTCTTAGTAACATTTCACTGGAATGTATACTAACCTCGGGAAATGCTCTATTACCCTATACTAACTGTATATTAACCTCTGGTACGGTCAAATATACCAATATCCGGCATGGCTGGGCTGGAATATCCTACCCCGGCAAGAAATGTTTCTTAATAACATCTCACTGGAATGTATACTAATCTCGGGAAATGCTCTATTACCCTATACTAACTGTATATTAACCTCTGGTACGGTCAAATATACCAATATCCGGCATGGCTGGTCTGGAATATCCTACCCCGGCAAGAAATGTTTCTTAGTAACATTTCACTGGAATGTATACTAACCTCGGGAATGCTCTATTAACCTATACTAACTGTATATTAACCTCTGGTATGGTAAAATATACCAATATCCAACATAGCCGGGCTGGAATATCCTATCCCGGCATGACATTTATCTTAAAAGCATGTTTTAACTTTTAAAAATTACATTTATCAGTTATTTATCATATCATATTTTAACCATTACAATAATTAATTTTGAGACAAAAAGACAAATATTTTTTACACTTGTAGGTTTTTTTTATAAATACTAAGATTTTAAAGATATTTAGATTTGAAAAACAAAAAAAGGACAAAGTAGAAACTTGATACTCTATACATATATATGTCTTATTAGTCGAAATACGTGTGCTTTCAATAATTCAAACTTTGTAAGGTTTGAAGTTGATACCTTAAGATTTTGATAATTTATAATAAAAAAAAAAAACATACAGACAGATATCCAGAAAACTAAAGGTTTTAGGTTATATATTCATATGATTTTTGAACTTATTTGTATGAGTAAAATTACACCCTACATTTTTAAAACATTTCAAATTAATAATGAGGGCCCCTTTTTAATGAGATAGTATTAATTTTGTTTCCAATAAGAACTTTTACACAACTATGAACGATATTTTAAGATTCCTGTGTATTTAAAAGTGATTGTAAGAAAATGTATTAAAATATAAACCTATAGTTAATATATAAGAAAAAGAAATTATCAAATCTAGAATGTTTTGATTTATAACTTTATTAAAGTGGTTTTATAGTGATTTATTTATTGCGGTTTCATCAGTTATAAACATCACCTGTATTGCTAACTTGAGATAATTTAGCAATCACGAAAATCCCGGGATTGGCGTTTGAATCCCGGGATGGAAGGAACCGTAAAATTGGGGGGGATCCCCTAATGACGGATCCCCTAATTGGATTCCCTAATGACGGTGCTACCAGTACGTTGACAAATAAATAAGTGAGAATTACGCAATACAAATATATTTTTTTTGAACAGTTTTGAAATGTTTTCCACTTAGTAGTGAAGGTAATCTTCAACACATTGATTTTTATGAAGCTCTAACGGAAAAATGGCCAACCTACAAAAACACCATTTAGAAATAATATATAAATATGTATGCCCGTTCTAATGTTTAGTTGTCGATGTGCCAACTAGTAGAAGGAAAATCAGCAAAATAAACTGTTCATTTGATTTGAAATTGATCTGATTATATCTTAAATATATTACGTTTCTCTTCGAACAAACATTTTTTTTGAGATAGCAACACAATGAAATAACAACGTCACAAACCATTGATTACGGTAAAACAACTCAAAAATTAAAATTATATGCTGTTTATTACAATATGTTAAACATAGTGTTGATAGAAAACTAAATTAAAATCCCGCTGAAATAATTATGCAAGCTAACTGTCATTCTAGATTCCATACCTCATTATATTGATATTGTATTTTATTTTCCGTTAGCCCCAGTTTATCTTTAAATGTGAAATAACATTTGGAGCGAAATATGTGGCTGAAACATATAAATATATACTACTATGATTTTTTGTAAATTAAAATTGAATACAGTGAACAATGTTAAATAAGTTATATTAAATCAACTTTTTTGGTTTATGAATTCAGAACTTTTGAAATAGCCTATACCTGTATTTTGACATTTTTAATTTCATATTGATATCGTGCAGTTTTTAGGAAAATTAAGCTCCAAAAAAACACTGAAATCAGTTTATAAACCATAATCAAAGTTTGGAAACGGATTTTAGAAAACACATTCTTTATTATTTATTTACCTGCCTTGAGTGCTCCGTCCAAAACCTGGCGCTTTTAAAGCTCCAACGCAAATCGGAGTTACCAACACAGTTTGTTTTGTCCACGCTACACAATCCTTTTATCAATAACATATTATCGCAGATGACTACAATGAGGATAAATGTAATTTATTGGCTTTTTGACCATCACTCTCACGCCAATAAAAATTAACTCTCGAAACAAATGAACTTGCGCTGCGATTGGTCAAGCTTGAACTTGAACTTTGGTTTAAACTTGAGTGGGTTTTCTCATGTTGTTAGTGTTTTATCTTAGGCAAAAGATTAGCTATTGAACAACTACGAATGTACTTTCAAGTACATAAATTAAACATCTTATGATAAGACTATTGTTTAATCAAGTTTTGTAGCATAAAGGAAGTATTTCTTAAGTTCGATTTAAAGTATGAAAATAAATCCCCATACTACAAAATGTTCAAGGTTTCCTCAATGGACGTCTTACATGTCCTATGGTTTGCATGGTCCATGTTATATTTACTACACCATTGTCTGTCATTGTATTATACCTCCAAAATACGGACCTCGAAAGAGCTTTTTTTATATTGGGAATAATACAAGTTTTTAGTTTCGATAGACCGGCTGTCATTACAGTTGGAGGTCGAGTCAGTGGTCCTTTAGAGGTCGGATTGTGTTCTACTACCAGAGACCTTTAATTTCATATAAACTTCCTATGCTACTTTTAAGATTTCCATTTACCTCCTTGAGGGATGATTCTATGATATAATAAAAACCAATAATTTTATAATTGATTGAAAAAGTATATTTTGAGGAATACTATTACCTGAATACCTGAAAAACATATCAAGCCGTTCTCGGACTTTTAAAACACACTGTATATTCCTCGTCACATTGAATACCTGTTTAAAATATGACTTAATTATAATGAAACTATAAGAGAGGACTGACTGTTCTCCGTAATTTCAACTCTAGTGATATATATGTTAAAGCTACATATGGGAATATTTCAACTCAATCAATAATCTCTTAATGTAATTTATTAAAATTGAATTGAAATATATATTTTGTTGCCTGTCTCAAACTAAACCATATCATCCATGGTTTATTTAATGGTACTAATTCATTTACCTAAGCTTTGGAAAACACAAAATTTAGCTATCTTAAATAAAAATATGTTCATGATAGTTGAGTTTAAACTGTGATTTTTTCAGAGCTAGTTTTACAAATTTAAGAAGGAAAATCATATTATGTTAAAAATGATTAGGAAATTTAATCATATCGGTTAACAAATGTTAAGCTATTCCAGGAAATTTCAATCACACTGTATACAAGCATCGCCAGCCGCTGCAGGGTGGAGCGAGAGGAGAATACAGATAATGTTATCAATATCTGGCGAATACAAACTTATCCTGTCCGGAAATGAACCCAACTTGATCGAGGATCCAACGAGAATTGATTTTATAAATGTGATGATTCACTAATTATATTTTGTTTAAGAATATTAAATTGTATTCCAAACTGTATTTGATTTATTTTATTAATTATAATGATTGACCTTAACTACCTTATTATTTTATTGCTTATAATTCAAGTTATATTTATAACTTTCTGTTGGCTGCAAAATATACAATTTTTGTATTCATGAATGGCTAATTTTACTTAGTCCCTAGGTTTTTCTTTTTAGTTTTAGTTCAAGATACGTAAAATGTCTTCCTGCAAACTGTTAACATTGCATTTTGATATTTTTGTATAAGAACGATATTTAAAAATACTTTTTAAAACTAAACTGAAGTAACTGTACATATCTGACTTCTAAATAATAAATATAATACTATATAATGTTCAATTATAATGCTTAGTAAATCTGGTCTTGATAAATAATTTAAACTGGTTGTTATTAAGATATACCAATAATTCCCTACATTTCTCATATTAACTTTCGATTTAACTTTCATACATTAAGCACTTTTGAGCCTTGAAATCACATTTATTGTTCGCTATCTCAACTTCTTTAATTTATCTAACATTTGTTGAACATTCTTTATTAGTTACAATACAATACAAAACCTATGGTATTCTTAACTACAAGGGACAATGAATTACTGTTGTAAGTAAAAAACGAGTTCGCACGCAGCACGCTGACGTTAGCGAAGTGAATATCCGCATTAAAAACTAAGAAAAATCAAATAAAGGTTTTAAACGAAGATTCCTGTCATTTTTAGTATAATGGAAAATATGGGTTTTGGCCGATCTGATGTAACTGGTTATATTTCAATACAGTACTAGGATGGCAATGTTGTACATTATAAGCTAAGGAGGAGGTACCTTCAGGATCAAAAGTCGGTATGGGGGCATTAGTAGTGATAAAACTACATCAAGATATAAAAACAACCTTTCCAATGTGAAATACTCATAAGACAACGTACTGTGTTTACTCAATTTAAAGTTTCTTTAATAACTCGGTAAATATTTGTGCTAGAATGATGTGGGAGGGCTTCAAATTTCTGCCTCGTTAGTCCCATTATTTAATGTACATTAATTTTATATTAGAGGCTTTTCTGGCTCTCTTTGGGCCCAAAAACTCGAAATTTGAAATAAACCCCATAAAATCCCCAAATAGGGGTTAGCGTTTTCCGATTATTTTTCCCAAGAACTTGTCCAACTGATTACAGAAAGGAATGTCCCTACCAAATTTGAAGTAAATCGGAGTAAAAATACGACCGCTGGAGTACAAACACACACAAATATATATATGTATATATATCTAATTTTGAACAACCCCCCAAAACGTTTTCAGGGGGTCATGTTAGGAACTTCTATGGTGGTCCCGGGCTTAAGTTTCACCGTGAAGGTCATGCTAATAGTTCACTTTTCCATAGGAAATTCACTAAAAAATGGTGTAATCGATAATTTGCCCAAAAGTTAAAGGGCTCCAGAACATGGTCACTCTTACACGCAAACATAAATTTGACATTTTACAAAAACAAAAAAGAATAAGTAATGTTTGTAGATATTAGAAGTGTAGAAACCTATTAATTAAGGAGATAATTGTGATCTTCATTGGCTGTTATATATCTTGAAAATGACTGAAGCAAAACATTGTTTTAGGCCATTCGACGTGAAAACACGGTCAACAAGTAGGTAGTTTGAGATGTGAAAACAAATAACAAGTTTGATTATTCACCTTGTTGACAGGTGGAATTGAGTAATCGAGAGAACAATTCCACTTTGGAAAAGTTAAAGTTAGTGCTTTTACAAAGTTCAAGTGTCATAATGCTGCTACGGTCTTGAAGAAGTTGTTTAATCCTTTATTCTTTAGTTTGTAATTCTTTTCAAAACTGAACTATTCAGTCCCTATTAAATTCAACTGCAAAATAAATAACTTTATATAAGAAATAAGCCAAATTTGGAGGAAATACTAAAAGAAAAATAGTAAAACATTTGATCGTGGTGTAATCGTATTAAAGATACTTCCATAAAAGATTTGGACTCTATAAAATGTTCAAAAAGTAAAATTTAAATAAACACCGGAAATAAATGTGAGGGTAAAATTGTTTTCCCTTTAAAAATAATTGAATACGTATTTGCCTTGTAGTATTTCCTAATTGTTTTTATTTTTTTATGACAATAAATGAATAAACCAAACGTATGCGAATGTTTTAAATGATTTAATATAAACATGCTTTCGTTTTTCGTCCATAACATAATAACTTTGAACGACCTCGTTATACCTGTCATTCGATCTTACATCTCCAGAGCAATTGTTGTAATTATATGAAGCTATGAAGTAAATTAGTAAGAGCTTCATCCATGGAAGGACGTGGAAGGGTGACAAAATACGAATTTTAATGAAAAATACATCAATGTACTGGTATACTACAAAGTAAATTTTTTTGTTAACTTATTATAAAATAACTTATGTATAATAACTTATGTATAAAAATCGACTTATGACTTAGTTGATTTTTACCCAGTTTAATTATTTATTGAAAATTTCGTTTAGTTTATTATTTTTTAAGGTTGGCGGTTTCTTTGCTTGATATAATGGTTTACGCGTACCAAATTATTTTATTCACTAAAACGTATACGCGGTATATCTTTGATGATAAACAAGAAAATGACTGAATTGTTTTTTTCGCTTAACCATTCATTGGTTTGTATATTAGTTTTAATTCATTAAAGCAAAGTGTTCTACACTCCTGAAATATTAACACATAAATCAGCTTATGCTATTGTGAAATTATAGTTTGCTCAGTATTATTTTCAGATTTGACATACAAAACAATAGTTTTATTTGTAAATGTATCTTATTTCTGTTTTTTCTACACATTTAATTTATCTTAAAGGATTGTCAAACTATAAGTGTTTGTCCAACGTAAATACAATTAAAAATTTAGCTTTGAGGCTACAGGGTGTACACCAAATCAACAATAAGTGATATATAAAATAAAAATCTTAATAAATAAAAGTAATAAATAAAATTCGTATTAAATAACTAAAATAATTCAGCCATAAATAACTAAAACTCAAATAGTCCTATAATTATTGTATCGTATTATTTGTTTATTACACTTAAAGCCTTTAAAAGCAATTGAAGGTACATGAATTGACAGAACAAATAAAAAGGATACATTGTTATATTTTTGCCACCAATTATTATTAATTTCATAATGTTGTGTAAATAAATAAATCCTTACTTGTATTTTACATATAAAATAAAAAAATAAAGGAAATATACGAAATGTTGTCTTCATATATTATTGGAAACCTTGAGTAAATATTTGATAATCTATTTACCAAGGTATTACTTTATGAATTCCGTTATATATCATAACAATGTTACACGTAATTTTTAATTTATTCTAAATGTGTGGTTTTTAATAGCTAGAAGTAATTTAAAAACAATAAAGCCAGCAATATTCAAGTTTTACTGTTTGCGTAATAGATTAGGCAACTTATAGGGGTTGAAGGAACGTAGGTTTAAATGCCAGGCACATACTCAATATCTTGTTATCAGGAAATATCTCTCATGGAAGGAGAGTGCACGGATTGCTTTTATCCCAATTTGAGATCAATAACAGAGTTTTTCCATCCGACTGTTATTGCTTAAAATAAGTTTATACTCTATAGGCCTATAACTCTTAATACAGAACAGCCAAAACAACTATCACGGTGTTGGGGGGTGGACTATTTAATACATGATAGTAAAATTATAAAAAACTGATATATCTGAACAAAAATGCATCTTAAAATAAATATTTACAAAATAATTTTAACAGTACGATCCTTTAAACTAAATAATTCAACTGATTAAAACAATTGTTAGTCTCTAAAACCATATTACCGTTTACAACTGTTGATCGGTTTATCCCGTTTGTCATTCCAAACTCTGAACAGATTCCCTGCCGGCAACAAGCAGCAATCACTGATCCTACAATACTCAGCGGATAACTGTCCTATGAAGAGTGTCATAAAATACACCTGAGCCAAGGCCGATTCTACTACAGGCCGGAGCGCTGAATTCGTGACGTCATGGTCTTAGTGCTACGCGGCCGGCGCCGGCGACTCCCGTAAGAACCCTATGGCGCGCCTTGACATACACTGCTTTAAACTGGTCTACTGTCAAAACCCTCTATCCTATTTCGTTTAAAATTTAAACTTAACTGAATAACAAGCCACTTAATACGCAAACATTTTTTAAGTATTAAATAAGTATTGTTAAGTTTAGATAAATATAGTAAAATCTCTAAATAGTGCAATGTAGTTTTATTTGTACTTTTTTGTATTTTTCATCTCTGACTGATATGTTGAACTTGTTACTATCTCAATTGTCTCTGTCTATGTTCAGAAATATAATTATTGTATATAGTTTTCCAGTAAATTCCAAACCAAAGAGTTTCTTTTATTGTAATTAGATTGTTTTTATAGTTCTGTAATAGTTTATTTTCATTATTTGTATAATTATTTATTTAACGTAAATAATAACGAATTATTTTATTTTATTTAATTTGAAGTAGTCTAGTAATTTTATTATATTTTGTATTACGATTCGAAATAAACGTAAGTTTCGAAATTACAAAAAATACATTTGATTTTTATGTTAGGTTGGGTTTTATAAAATAAAGAGTAGCCGATCATAATATGACATTATAAACATTAAACATGAACCATTATCTATATCTATAAAAGGCAAAGCCCTATCTGACTGACTGACTCACTCATCACTAATTCTCCATCTTCCCATGTAGGTAGAGAGCTGAAATTTTGTACGCTGATTCTTTAGGCATAAAATAGGATAACTAAATGGTTTTCATTCTGATCTGACCTTAGGGCTCCACCAGAGATTCCGACAAAGTTCCCATGTGGGGTATTCTTTATGGACATTCAAATTTGTTTGAGCTTATGAAAATACACACAGCTGATCTTTATTCGTAGTAGTTTCACGGTCTAACCACAGAATGCATCACACACAACTGTCATAGTTTTTATAAATTCTTTGCGGGGCGAAGCCTGCGGGAATAGCTAGTATATTATAGTAATAATAATAATATCCCTTTTCACTGTCAAAACTAATCTGGCTGCCCGGGTCAGTGAATTCTCTTTGATAATATAACCGTTGTCAAAATGATTTATACAAACTACTGCGTTTTTTGATAGTTGAAAATATTTTCTGTGTATGACCGACAGCCATTGTGCCTTCCGGTATTCATATCAAGGAAAGGAAAATATATAAGTGTAAGTTCTATAACTACATGCACTTTTGTAAATGCTTTTACCTGGCCCGGCACACAAAAAACACGAGGCACCTTAAACAGACACAATTTATTAATTTAATTAGCGATAAGAAACAAATGCGTAACTGCATGAGTCAAAAACTACCTACGATTCAACCAAAAAACCAAAGGTAATATAAAATAAGACAATCATGTCGCCAAAGCGTACCGCCAGAAGCTTGGCTAGACGGTAAAGCAAGGCTAGCAGCGCGAGTAGAATTTAACGATGTCATGCTCCTTTACCTTTGATTATTGAACAAACAAAACAACGTATCGAACGATTTGTGAAATACAAGTTGTAGATAAACTAATTATATACAAATTTCCCGCTAGAAGTTTGTTTTTACCTCAAAAACAAAAGATGTTTACGCTTAGTGACTTCTTCGTGTCCACTATTACAAATAATAAATACTTTTAACTAATACAAATTTAAATATTTGCTTAGCTAAATGATTTTTAAACTGTTGTGTTCCGTATTTCATGCAGATTTAAAATATATAAGTTTCATTCCAAATTAATTATAGTAAAGAGGTCCAGGAGCATGTAATCGAAAGCGCGCTCCACTTACAGTGAGGCTGTATAGAACCCAGACTGTGACGTAGCGGCTAAGGGAAGGGGAAAGCACTTACCTGTAGTAGAATCGGCCTGACCCTTCGTGCCAATTAATTAATTAAACTCTAGTGGAAGTCTTACTACAGAGTTACTGTGTTTGATTTTAACTGGTTTAAAAAAATGGTTTGAAAATATCTATGAAGAAATCCGTTTACAATGATATCTTTTAATTCAACTGAACTATCGTACTCGTTGGCTTCCATTTAGAAAAGCCACATTATTTCTAGAGCTAGAGTTTTGTAAATCGGACTCGTCTTGGTTTTAAATGCTTTAATACAAATTAAATGGAAGCTGTAATTTAGTTTTTAGTTTATACAACCAAATCACGGTTTGGTTTTACGATGTTATAAAAACCATGGCGGAACAAATAAACAAGTTAAATGAAGTGGCATTCGTTCTTCGACTTCAATATTAATTTCTGTGTTTCAGGTATTAAAACCAAAGTATTACAACCAACGTGACTAAAAAAATACGATTTGATATTCCAGATAACTAGGGGATCGTGGCACAACCAAGCAGCCGAAACATGATTTCAAACAACTATAATTATTTTATTTGCTTTGAAAGAAGTATTATTTCATGAACATTCCGCAAAAACACTTTGAACAATGGTTAATTTAACACCATAATATTTATTTATATTCATTATTTATGAACCTCAGACTGAAATGTTCAAATTTTAAGTAACGGCAACAGTAAAACGAAAATTGACATTATAAGTAAGTGGTAATGTTATATTAGTTTTACCACTAAAACTGCACTTATCTTCTAATGAGATATAACTGCAGTGACGACTTTAGAGTTAATAAAGTTTAATGATATCACTAAGCTCAGAGTCAGTTATCACATATACGTCTGGTAACAGCATCTGGAAGATTTTATGATATTAACTCGCCTAGGTATCTGACTCGGAATTGCAGTCTACAATGCAACAGTTAACCCCAATATTCCAATAAGTTAACGATTTTGAGATTTCAAGACGATTTTTTGTCATATGAAGGTAACATCGATTCATGATTAAACGTAAAATAATGTTGTATAAATAGTTAACACTCCATTACTAGCACTACATTTGAAAGTGAGATATTAAATCTTGAATAAAAAAGTGAATGAAATCAAATGTGTTTTTATTTATTAATTTAGTTTGACTGTTGGTTTGGGATTGTATTGAAAGCTAGGAAGATTACTTTTTATATTGTTAAGTTTTGTTTATATTTTTAATTTAAGGTTTTTTTAACTTTAGGAAGTTTTAAAGAAACATTTAGTTTTAAAAATAATTTGTGCAACACATTTGATGTATTTTTACGATAACTATTTGCATATAATGTGTTACATTCGTACAAAGACATAAAAATTTATGTTCTTTAGTTGAAATTGTTACAACTTATTTTTAATTATATATAATAAGTTATACAATATTTTTGGAATTCAAGTTGGAAGTTGTAAATACAAATTAAAGGTTGTCATATTAAGGACCATAAGACGGTAAACAAAAGTAAAATAATAAATTATTCCCGTTGCTTACCTTACGTCGGGTTTCACCTTTAACGTGCAGGAACGTTACTACATTATAGTTGTAAATTTACGTCACCTTCTAGGCGTATCTCCGAAAAAGTGAATAATTAGCTGGCATTTCCCATATTCTGACAAAACGCCTTCAACCAAGGCTTTTCAAAAGTAGTGAAGGGAGAGGTTTAAATGTTTGATTTTTAATGCATGAGCAGAATTGGGTATTTATTTTAAAATCAAATGATATAGGGTTTATTGAGTATTAATGGTCGTAGTCTTTGAAACGTAGCGGTCAGGAAAACATAATTAAATATCCCCGTCGCAGCAAACCTGCATACTCTGGATTTAAAATTGAGATATAAATGTCTTAATACTACATAAAGCCACTTACAAAGTTTCATAAACATATATTCACAAATAAGCGATACATACAATTTTAATTATTCTCTATGAGAATAACATGGGGGCTGAGTACGCAGGTTTGCTGCTACGGGAGCCTTTTGCGCCAAAATTTTTTTTGAACAAGTATCAATAGAATGCAGATGAAGCCGTATACCAAGTTTCGTCAGTATACGTTCATAAATAAGAGATAAATACAATTTTTATTTTCCTCCATAAGAATAACATTAGACAACGTACTTTGTTTAGCAGTTTCGATATCTCGGTAACCAATTGACGTAGAGGAATGATAAAAATACCAAATTGTGAGTTTTTTAAGCTGAATCCAATGATAAAACCTAAAATTTGACAATTTCAAAAATTATTTAAACAAATTTAAAAAACACACTTTTGGGGTACAAACCCTCCCCCCAAAAATACCCATTCGTATGGAGCGATCTGACTGATTTTCGAACTTAAAGTCATAAATGTTGCTTTACACGTTTATACCACATTTGATTAAAATCTGATAATTTTTACGAGAGTTATCGTGCTCACGGACACTCATATATATATATATATATATATAAAGTTTCGAAAGAATGGTGTTTTTGGGGTCTGGGGACCTCAAAACGAAATGTTATCATGGTCCCAGTCTAGGTCTTACTATGCCAACTACGGTAATAGCTTCTTCCCTATAGGGGAAATTCGCTGAAAGAGTATAACAATTTTTCAATTGGGATGCCTTAGTCATTATGAATAAAGTAAATTGGATTCTAGATGTTTTAATAAAACAATGTTACACGAATTTAAGACGAAATGTATACAATGGACAAATTTATATTCTTCCTTTGTCATTTGCCTACATATTTACACAGATACAAAGTTGTAGGGATATTGTTACATTGTTCACTGGAGCCACATCGTAGATTTTGGTTCTGTTATAGTTTTGCAAGTTAAAATAGTGCTTTCTCATCCCTCTATCGTTCACGTCAGATTTTTGTTATTCACGAAATGGATGCAAATATGGACGTTAAAAATTCTATATATTTTCAAAAATTCTTAGTTCTATAGTGACAATGGAAGGTGTCATTACGAAAACGAAATATAAACGAAATAATAAAGGCATAACGATCAGGAAGAAACCTAACAGAAAAGGTAAAAAGGAAATCAGCAGCAAATCATATTTTGACATGTAATTTGTTTCTTTGACATGCTTCGAAAGGTACTGAACTGTTTACAGAAATCTTTACATCCTCTGGTAACATGTTTACTTCTACTTGAAGTCCTTACGTAAGCGTAGTTTGTTTTGTGCTGTCAAAGGCAAACTTGAAGAAGGAAACTGTTCTGAACTTCAGCCTACAGCGTTTGTCTTCTAGTTTGTGATACTGTACACTCAAATTTATAGTCTAAGTAAGGAATAAAACATTAGTGCGTAGTATGATTACAATTATGTTCTTAAACATATGTTATACATATAGAATAAACGAGTGGCTAAAAGGGGCTTTAGCAGTGATCACATAAAACCAATAGATGGGGTTCAGTTGAATTAGAATTCTTACTAAGAAAATTGGTTTGAGACCGAATGAGCTGTTGATTTACATTTCTGATTAAATGTTCGAGATTTTAATGCTAACTAATTATTACCATATTTGTCCGGTTTATTTGACAAACAGAAGTAAAGTAATCATAAATCAGAATATTTATTGTCATCAGACATGCAAACATAAATGCATTGTCAATTATCATACATACCTAACCTAACACATGGTGTAGCTAATAATAGTACTGAATTTGTAAGCTGCAATAAAGTTTTTATAAATTTATGTATATGACAAAACCACAAAATACTCATAATACATAAGGTTTCCTGTCAATAATAAAAAATCATTAATAAGATATAAACTTTAATTAATGCTGAAAATATCAAAAAACAAACCAAATATACGGAAAAATATGTTACAACTCTTCTTATTCGTTTTTTTTATATATTTAGAGGCAATCCTTTTAATTATTATTTTGCAAAGACTACCTGAGCCAGAAAGAATAATACCATTAGAAAATATCAAATAAACAATAAGCAATATATTTTTATCAATTGCAACACTAAGTATTATTAACGTATACAAGCCTTTAGACATTTTCTTACATACAAACTCAACATGTGAATGCCAAGTCTACTATGTAACATGTAACATGATTACTATGTATTACTATGCATGTTATTACTATGCACTACTATGTAACATGATTCCTATGAATTTAAGTTTACGATTGAATGATGAGTCAAAGTTAATCAAATTTATACTATAAGTAAAAAATATGTTACAACTCTTCTCCGTATTAAGTGATAGATTTCTGACAGCACACCGGTCTAGTAGTTGACTATTGATAGGAAACGCTTTTACATGTCTTTACTTTAATTAAGAACATGTTTTTACACAAATAAACTATTGATTCATGTTCTTCTTGATGATTTTCTCGAATTTGAATTTGCAACACTCCTCATATTTCTCCCTATCTTTCCCATATTAAAAAGGAGCGCATCATGGTGAGTCATCTCCAGCCTCCACCATCTTGTTTTGGGTTCGTCGCACAAAAACAGGCTTCATCTCTCGGGCCAGTATGCTCCCACCTGTTCGGTATGCTCCATCTACTGGTCTTTTGTGATCGCTGTGAAGTAGTCCCTAAACTTTTGTTTAAGATCAAATGTTAAAGCGTAAACAAAGCAGATGCTTACATATTTGTGGGATCGTAATACAAGAAAATGTTTTACAGTCCAAAAGTTTATATCATGAGGACAATGTATCCTTATTTCTGGCCGCCGTGTAAACTATACATTTAATATTTTTTCAGTGTCACTTCAGCCAATCATTTTAATTTAAGACACCTCCCATAATCCTGGGATCTACCAAACGGCCATAAGTAAATGACCTCTCTTTTAAAATACATCTCTCAGAATTAGATCACAGTGTATTCATTTGTCATTCTTAATTAGTAAAGTTGTGCGAAATTGTGAGACATACTAATTGATGGTGCGCAATAAAAACTTTTCAGTCGACATTTTCCCATCATTATTTTAGAATGCATTAAACAAAATTTATTTTCTTGTTTTGTAATTATAATATTAACAACCAAGATATACAAATTCGACGGATTAATATGTTACTTAAACTATACCATAAGCTTTTTATTTTAATGTACGTTACACATTTTTAAGTCACTATACAAAAATTTTCACTTCCATAATTTTTCCTTTTTTATAAAGTACATTATGTATTATATTACAAGTTCGGCACCGCGTAATAGTCTTTTGCTCATGGGCACCTTATTTCCATGATTTTAAGTTTGTACTAATATATTAACATAATTTAGAAACAGATGATTTTTGATTCTTGATTATTCTTGACATGTAACCTGTAGCAATCCACTAGGTTAAGGTTCTGTCTAGTAGAATGGTTGTTTTCTTTACTGAAGTAAGAAGTACTGTTTCATATTTTTTATTTAAGTTGAAATAGATTTTGGTTATGGGTGCGTTAGAAACGCGTGCGGGAAAGTTAAAAATAATAAATCCATAGTGGAAATACAAGTGCAAGAAAAAATAGGTTTAACAAGGTAGGTAAAAAATAAAGTTCGTGATATATTGTGATAAAATGAAATGACAAAAGTTATATAATATTATTGAATATAAAACAGGCTAACAGGGCTCCGAATTCGGTGTGATTCGAAATTAAAACATGATTGGAGTTTTTTCTTAAAGCTAAAACTTGTTGTTTTATTAAACACATTAAAATTGTGCTAGGGAAAGTCGAAGGGATAATTAAAAAACAAATACAACACGCAGTAATGGCAGAAGACTTAATTGCAAATTTATCACTTAAATGAAATTTAATAACGTCACAGGAGTTAGTGTTTTGAGAAGGAGCAAACGTGATTCTATGTTTAGTAAAATTACGTAGTCTTTATTACATCATGTTACATAATAAATATTACAATAATATATCATTGCTATTTTGATTTGTTTAAAACTGTATGATATATATATATATATATATATATATATATTTATATTTTAGATATAATCACTTTAAAAATAGTATCACCTCTAGATAACAAAAAAACAGTCTGAGGTAAATTCATTCTTCAGTATCTTTTTGCAAATTTTCTAAATATGGGAATCCCTGGTTGACTCAGGAGGAGGTATCCTACTAAGCAAACAAAATAACTAAAACACATGAAACACACATACACATGTGTGTTTCATAATTGGTACACGACATTATATTGCTATGCGCTTAGATATTTGTGTATAAACTCATACACACATCTGACTAGAGAATCTTTTGGTAGAAATTAGTAAAATACATTACTGCTGTATAAAACAATTATATCATGTTATAAAATTGTTTTACCTGATACATTTTTAATTAATCACAGTTAGTGTAGTAAAGTGCCTAATTAAAATTTGTTATTTTATAATAAATGTTACGTCATATAATGTACCAGGCATTATATTCATGATTATGTATGTTAGCTATAAGTAAAAGTAACGTAACGAAGCTAATCTGTTAACGACACCGAACGTTTTCATTGGCTAACAAGGTTTTCATTCATCATCGTTGCCCCAATTGCCAAATTGGCCGAGCGCATGGTTCCTGTAAGACTTACATTATAGTTTTATGAAGGAGATTAATAGTTGTATTGTTGGAGAAAATAATAAAATGTAATAAAACAGCTTTGCTAACTGTCTGATAAAATAAAATCGCAAAGTTTAGAATTACGGAGAACTTGTTAATTTTGTTCAGTGTTTATTTTGTTCAGAGAAATCTTCATAACTAAATCTTCTGGTACTTATACCTGGAGTCATTAATAGACTATAAACTTGAAATATCAGAGGTATAATATGTTTAATTAACTGCCGTGACTTTAAAAGTTAGTTTAATTGGCTGTTATACAGATTTAAGTAGTCTGAATTATTCAGTAAGCAGTGAAGGCGATTAATCCAATTACAAGTTTCCCTCCTTTATACAATATAAATATCTAAGAATTTTCCACCCTCCATTTGTTACCCTCAATTCTAAACGATCTGATTTCCTTACCGGTAATTTATTATTTTTGCTTAGTATTATTACTAGTATGACTTGAACGGGCTATAATCGTCTTCTATCTTTTATTTTCACCAAACTACACCCTTTATTAAATAATTTAGTGTTTACACTTCTATACTTTAGAATTCACTTTATGACAGTATCAAAAATGTAGAAAAGCCTGCACGGTTAGGGGTGGAAGTTAATGATGTTATACTATCGTAGGACGGGTACGAAGGAAGCGCTGTGTAGCGGGTGAGAATGAGCAGAAAGATATTGTAAAAATAATATTTTTTAGTTCATAAAATTACATTTCTGATTGAATAAAAGAGTTAAGTTAAATAATAGTTTGTTTTTATTAAATCAATGTTTATTGTAAGCATTTATTGTTGATTTTTTTTTATTAGATGATAAGTAGTAAAGAGGACGTACTAGCCCTAACTTTGCCTCAATGAAGTCTTGTTTTATTTGTTTAATTTAAACAATAAATAAAACAGTTTCAGCCGATTGATTATT
This sequence comes from Allygus modestus, assembly GCA_963675035.1. Classification (NCBI taxonomy): domain Eukaryota; kingdom Metazoa; phylum Arthropoda; class Insecta; order Hemiptera; family Cicadellidae; genus Allygus; species Allygus modestus. Next base: position 79,032,947 of record OY776112.1, on the reverse strand, counting down.
CTAGGGAAAAGTATTACAAACCTCAAGTCATAATCTGTAATGATTGAAATGAATATTGTTAAAACTTCTTTACCTTGGTATAATTGGTTTACGGTAAAATAAGTATATTGGAAACGCCATTTTTTAATTTTAGTAAACTGCTTGGCGATAAAATTAGACCAATGAAATCTAGAGTAATAATTAAATCCATACACAACACAAAAATATTTCAATAGAAAAAGTGGATGAATTAAAACTTAAAAATCATTCATAAAAAATCCTGGATTGTTCAAAATTCAGTATAGCAATCAGTTTTGAATCCTCTAAAATAACACTTAAAACTGATATCCATGAAACATGAACTGCATGCATGAAAATTATGAATGAAAATTCTCAGCAACTTTTAAAATCAATGTGGATTAGTGTCATCAAATACTTAATACATTAAAAACACGACAAAATAAAATTATGACTGGTTGTTTTACGCTTTTGATTAAACGCCTCAAACTGCGTTCCAAAAACAGAGGAAGAAGAGCTACTAATTTGTTTTTTGCTGATTGTTTTAATTGGAACTGGATATTCCATATGCTTGAAATAAAATGTTTATCGAGTTTAATTGGTTGGAATTTTTTTATTATTCTTTGACCGGTCGGGCAAATATCAATAGTTGTTTTCAACTAGAATTCTTTCTACATTATAATTGGAGTAAATTGAACAGAGGCATCCACACGGAATTTTTAAATTGTATAGAGAATACAATTAAAAAAAAACATTACGATGGATTTTATTTTCATTGGAAGGTGAGTATAAAATGGAATAAATAAATAAAGTATAATCACAATTTAAAATAAGTTTGTACTATTGAAATGATATAAAGTTCATAGAAAACTGCACTTCCTCTGGAAAGGAGATTGTTTTCCGTTTGATGTTTTTTATAAGCTTACTTGCCTCGTCATCTCAAAGGAAAACATAAAGAGGGAACATATTCGGCAGCATTAGCCTACATTGATTTTAGTCGTGGTTGTGAGGACACACTCATGCTATTAGCCTAAGCAAAGAAATTAGGCAAGATTGAGTAGTGTGGTTATATTAACACTTTGAAAAATGTTAATAACGCAGTTTAAATATTTTGTGTGAAACTAATATTAGTACGAACTCAAAGGGTTATGAATGATAAATTTGTTGGAAATAATTATGACAATATTAGCAAGATTTGTTTCGTCAAAAACAAATTTAGCACAACTACGAAAAGGGTTTAAGTCTCTCCTTCAGATAAATTAAAATCTGGTAAGTGCATTAATGGAAAAGGAAAAAGTACTCTCACAGTTCGCGCTGGCCTTTTTATGGAAGGAAGCTGGGCTGAGAATTCCACTTTAGGGTAATATTGTCCAGAGTGTCAGCGAATCTATCGAATTTAAAATATAATATAATTGTAATTACTGTAAACTAAACAAAGTAATGAAATTTGAATGGGTAGTGTAACTTTTGCCGTTAGAATATTCTGAAATGCTCAGTTCAAACCTACCTTGCTGGTTCCGTATACTATTAATGGAGTGTCAATTTCTAATATCACTTAAAAATGGCATTGCAGAACGTTTACGATTTGACTTTATCTGACAACTGACGTTCGGGCTCAATGCGCCTACAATGTGTCAATGAGCAGTCATCCGATAGGGCTATTTAGGACTGTTTAGGTATTACTTTGTTTATTAAAAATTCCTTTTTTCCTGGGTCCTCTTTATGGTCAAAACAGTCAAAGGACATTTGTGTTTATTAGTTCATGTAAATTAAGAACGTATAATAATTATATTGCTTGATTATAAAATAATCACACGTTTTCATGTTTTTTACTTCCTCACAGATTACTTACTTAATTCACTATTTTTCCTTAAAACTGATATAAAGTGAGATGACCATATTTTAAGGTATAAGTTGGAGTAATTTTTATATAGTATCACTATAAAATAAGTCTCGATCCTTTTTGAAATGCATGGGAAGGACTTAACTGCCACTTCATAATGAGAAAACACGATTTGTTCGTCAAAACGTCAATATTTTAGTCTCAACTATAATGAAGGTTTCTAGTAGCGTTGAAGCAAACAGCTTGTTCAGTTTCTGAGTTAGTTTTATTATTACTGTTTGCTAAGACTGCCAATTGTAAGATTTGTAGGATTTCGGGATATCCGTTCCTCAAACCTTTTACTGTTTTTAAATTTACCAGTGAACACCGAGTAAAGTTCTTTATTTTAGAATATTAACACGCAACAAAAACAGTTACTGCACTCTCTTAAGGATGTGCTGTAGATATTTCTGTTGTCAAAGTTTATTCGATTTATTCCTAGGTGAAAGGTTTTTCTTCTTGCATTAATGTTAGGCAAATATTAGTTCAAATTCAATTTGATAAAACCTATAAATTAATATTTTATGACAAAACACAGACTAAATAAGTTTTTAATTATTAAAATACATCAATAAGGAAGCAATAGACGGTAATCCGATCTTCTTCAGGTATAATACTACATAAGATGACTGAATTCGAGCCTTAATATTAAATAATAATAAGATTCAGTTACCTACTTCTAATATAATTAATATTAATTTTCTGATACTGAATTGTTTTATGTAAGAATAAAATAAAATTTTTCGGCAAAATCTGGACCCTATACAACTTACAGAAACTGGTTCGATCCTGTCCTAGGACCAACAAAATTTCCAGAGCGTTCATTTTTGAGCTTTCAAAGTTCTGTTACTGTAACTTTCTATTTGTTACCACTCAGTTTGCGTAGTAAGTAAATGACAGTTCATTAGGAATAATTTTTCTCTAAAACGAAGTTAATAAATGTATTTGAATAACAAATTAACTGCCATAATACTACTACTTCTTACAATTGCATTGCAATTATAATGAAAACCCCTAATTATTTAACGACAATTATACAATTACGTAAAATTCAGCTGACTGAGTAACTATGTCTATAATAACTATATCTTATTTTATTCAAAATAAGTCGTTAAACCAATGGGAAAATACCCCCGTCGTAATATATATAATGTCTCAACAACACATTAAGCTACTTACCAGGATTGATAAGAAATATATTCACAAATAAGTGATATTTAAAATATTAATTATTCTCCATAAGAACTAGTAGCCCGTCGCGGCTTCGCTCGCGATCACAATTCAATGTTCTGTTTGAGAAGTTAGTTACATTTGTTAAAACATCTGGGGGACCGAGCTTTGCTTGAAATGGCAGTCACTTTTTTAAAAATGCCTACAATACTTATATTCACGATTCCTCTCCAAGGCGAGCGTATTTGCTTTCCTTATTGCGTATTGCTCGTTTCTTTTCATTTTGGGAATATCTATTTTATATTTTTAATCTTCAGTTTGAATGGTTCTTAAAATTTATATATAACCTAATCATGTATATTTAAAATACACATTGGTTCTAATCACTATTCCCACAAATATCACTTGATATTTAACTGAGTGAGTGTTATTTTTAAAATTGAATGGTTGCTTTTGAACAGCTGTTATGATTCTTTTGTTTTTATTTACAAATATTAACGATAAACCCAACTTTTTTTTATCTTTCTATACAATACTATATTTTTGTATGGACGTGGTCTAATTATAATATATAAACACATCAATTCGATAGTTCCAACATTTGGTAATGCATTTTGCGAGCAGGAGTAGGCAAAACACTGATGTATTAACTATCCTCCTAACAAATGTATGCTCAATTGGTTCAGTTAACTACTATAATCAGTGATGAATAAATCAAAATTGTAAAGACCGACGGAGCAGATAAGTCCCAAAGGTCATACAGAATGGAAAGTATAGGCCTGTTTCTGACCATAGTGCATTGCCTGCTGTCTATCTACCAAATAAATGCTCAATCGGTCGGTAAGTATACAACAACATGGAAATGTTAAAGGGCGTTAGGGCCGAGCTTTGTTGGAATGGGAATAAGCCCATAACGGTTTTTTTGGGGGGAGGCTTCCTTTAAATTCTCTGTGATGAGGGTTCACATAAAAAGTATATTTTAGTGATTGCGACATTGTTAGAGTGCGACTTTCCTCTTGCATTATACGTATTTTTTATTCCGAATGTCTATTTTGAATCTTCACAGAGTGGTAGTGCACATGTTTAGCAGTGAGGTGACCAATTATAAAAAGGCAGTAGTCAAAAGAATTTTGAAAACGATTTAATAAATATTTTAAAATTATAACCTTCAACACGCTTCAACAATTATTGGATTTTATTTTCCGTGGGCTCTAGATAGGTAGACTTAAAATTTAAGATGGGTTCCGCACCACCAGGCCGTGGTGATTTTATTTGGTGGGTATTGAACCAGGGGCGGACCTAAGCTACAACCTCCAACAGTATACTATAGAACCAGAACGTGCCCTGTGTTAAAGTTAGGGATTGATAGTTATTCGTTTCTATTATTCGATTTACAAGGTAAAAAATTTTCAACATACCGTTCGCATCCCATATTTTGGGCATCTTAACAAAAGAGTAACTTGAAATCATTACTATCTTTTAACTTGTAACATTTCAAATTACATTAAACTTTGGCAATGGAAATTGTGTTCCGAAACATATTTGCTTCTCAGGGGTAAGGAAAGTTAGATTGGTGAGTAAAACTAGTGAATAGTTATTAAAATAACATAATCTGAGCGAAACGTAGTTTGAGAATAATCAAAAGTAAAAATTAGATACTGGTTATTTGCTGGTTTAATTTAGTTTTAGTATCAATGATAAAAATTAAAAACTCACATGAATAACAAATACAATTAAATTTAGTTAAATACTAGTCCAATTAAATTAGTTCACATAGTCAACTTCAAGATTTGTCAGAAATAGAATTACTGGTGATCTTTGTAACGATATTTAAATCTATGTCTCCGGCAAGATTCTAGGAATACTATGCGACAAATTGTTGTGGTTATACTTTGAGTAGAAAGGAATGCCAAGTCCAGAACATTAATCAAGGATTTAATTTGTACAAATTTCAATTACATTTGCAAAAAGGTTTTGCATCGTTATTTCATGTTTGTTTGAAAAAATAACTTTTAAACCGTTTGGTGTAAACAAACAGGTGTGAAGATTTTCGACTCATATAATACTAAACTATTAAGTGATTAAAGAATGAATGTACTGAGTGTACATTGCATATCTTAAAAAATACTGAGTGTTTATCACAATTGACCCTTAGCATAGCCACCTTTAAAGGCGGCTTTGCTTTTAGACAGCTAGTTAATGGATTAATACTTTTTTCAAACGCAAGTCGATCTACAAAGAAATAACCAGCGTTTTCAATATTTGTTATGTAAGACTAAATTACTTCCGTACCGTCAGCCAGCTCATATTGCCGTGTCAAAAGGCCTGTCTAGATTTATTGTTCGTTTTATGTGTCGTGTCCATTCGTTTGTGTCGTCGTATTCGTATAAATGTGCTGTATCGTGTTTTTAATTAATTTTGACAAAACCATTTGGTCAATCAACTTCATTTTACACTATCTGATGATGATGCTGCAGCTGATCGAAACATGTGCACTAAACGGGTTTTCTCCAATTTGAGTTGAGTGACGATACGTCAGTAATTTAGTCTTACATAATATCTCTAGCTCAGGGGCTAGATGATAATATGGATGATTTTCATGGATGATTAATATTTTTAAACTATTACATTTTATAAGTTTACTAGCTGGTACCCGGTGCGGGTTTTCTTGATTACCATTGATTCCAATTTCTTTTCCCATTGTTAGCAGACAAACAAACATTGATTTTGATATATAGATATTTAGATATTTTTATATCGAGTATAAAATTGCGTATGTATTTTAAGCTGGGTATGATTTTTTGGTTAAATTCAGGAGTGCTTTAGTATTATTGTCAATAATAATTGCATAGTAAGTTAAAATTTTATTTTAGCGAATTTCCCCTATTGGGAAGAAGCTATTACCGTAGGTCTTATGTTAAGAGTTAAGCCCGAGACCATGATAACTTTTGTTTTGAGGTCCCCAGATGCAAAAACACACTATTCGTTCAAATTTATATATATGTATATATATATATATATATATATATATATATATATATATATATATATATATATATATATATATGTACAGGGTGATTGGTACTTGGTGTGAAAAAATTTTTTGGGTGATAATATGGACTAAATAGAGTCTAAATGTTCAATTAGTTTTGTTTAACTTAAAGTGGTATCTTATCTATGAATTTCATAATTATTTTCTCAAACAACTGGTCTTTCCATGAAAAAGCTTGAATTTTTCAATTTTACTTTCATCTGATGACGGTTTTGACAGAATTTTCTGAAAGCTGGTAAAATGTAGATTCAGTCAAGTTGGTTTTGTACTTGTCAGTCATTATTTTATGACAATTGTGGCGTTTAAGACTAAAAACATTGGTTTGTGTAAAAAACTTACGACATTTTCAAAAAATAATGATAGTGTTATTTTATTATAATTTTATAATTTTAATACCACAAAAAACTTCTCCATATTCTAAGCTGTAATTTAATACCAATAATTGTATTTTCTGTGGAATTATGTTGGTACAAAACAAACTACAAGTTAGAAAAACACGGGAAACAGAAATGATAGTATAAAAAACCCCTCTCACCTTTAAAAAATACTTTATAAATCACTCATCAAAACAACACTCTAAAAAAAACAACACCAAAAAAAACTATTTAATTTCATTTTCAAACTGCTTGCCTCCTTTTCTAATGCAGACCCTTGCACGTTTCCTCATTGCTCTCACTGTGATGTTAAATGACAGTTTGTCTCGAACAGTTTGTGCAGCTTCGATGATTCTGTTCGTCAACTCCTCCACAGAGTCTACGGGCAAAGAATAAACAATATCTTTCATTGTTCCCCACACGAAAAAGTCCAAGGGGGAGAGGTCAGGAGACCGGGCTGGCCAAGCTACAGGTCCTCCGTGCCCTACCCACGTTGGATAGTTTAGTGATAACCAGTCGCGCACGTCGTTAGTGAAGTGTGGAGGCGCTCCATCCTGCTGAAAGATGATACTATCTCTTTGACGACGGTCGAGATTGAGTCCATCTAGAAGGTTGGGCAGGTCATGTTGGAGGAAATTCAAATAATCAACGCCATTTAGGTGTTCTGGAAAAAAGTGTGGCCCTACAAGTTGGTTTCCAATGATTCCGCTCCAAACATTGACATGAAATCTTCTTTGGTGTGAACTTTCACGAATCACTCTGGGATTTTCTTGCTCCCAGTGATGCATATTGTGAATGTTAAAAATGCCATCCCTAGTAAATTTGGATTCATCGGTGTACAGAATATTTTTCAAGAACTGGTCCTGTTCAATGTCAGCATTTAAAAGCCAACGACAAAAGTCTTGAGGCTCCAAAGCATGAACCTGAGTGAAGTGGTAAGGATGGAACTGATTTTCATGTAAAATGCTCAATACTTTCCACTGGGAAACTCCGACCTCACTGGCGAGCTGTCGGGAACTGATTTGAGGATTGTCCTCAACCATATTTAAAACTAATTCATCCACATTTACATTTTGACGGGCAGGACCTACCTCGCTTGGCTGTTTATAAACAGTGCCTCTTTCCAATAAACGTTGATGTAATCTGGAAAACACTGCGGGACTAGGAACTCGTCGCTCAGGGTACCGGACATGGTATTCTCTTTGAGCAGCTCGAGCATTTCCGTCGCAGAAACCGTAAACACAATGCATTTCTGCATACTCACACACTGTGTACTCCATGATAGTTTTCACCAAACTGGATCAATAAATTGCTTAAACTGTGTTTTTGCAAGGTACAAGGTAAATTATCTCCTAGATAAGGTTCACTTCATGTCCTTTGTGTATGATAATGTGATAACTGTTGAGGAATTGGTTCTGATAACAATCCTTAAGAATTTCTTATCTTTAAAGATTGAAAACAGAACGTGGACAGTTCAGAAAGTAAAATACAATTTTTGCTTTGTTTGTTTTTGCTTTTAGCGAATTTCCCCTATAGGGAAGAAGCTATTACCGTAGGTCTCATGGTAAGACTTAAGCCCGAGACAATGATAACTTTTCATTTTGAGGTCCCCAGATGCCAAAAACACCATTCGTTCAAATTTGTATATATATATATATATATATATATATATATATATACAGGGTGAATCTCGTAAGTTGTCCAGTATTGATTTCAGACAAACCGTTGGTCCTACGATGATGAAATAAAATTATTTCCCACTAAACCAACCCCAAGGAATAACGTAAAAATATTTTTAACGATTTTTAAATACAGGGTGTACCAGAAACTGAGGGTCACTAGTCCGAATCTACGAAATATCAAATACAAACGTATATCATGATATACATCAAATTAAAGCTCTTTTCAATCCAAACCATTTGGCGGAATCGGATTTTGATTATTATTGATTCATTTCAAAATGGCGGCTGTTTTTGTGAAAAAATTAGTATTTTTTTGAATACCCTGTATTTTTCTTAAAAATGCAGATATCTTGATTCTGATTCAAATATCGCATTACTTATGAGCTAAGCTTTATTTTGATATGCAACACTTAAATATTATCTCAAAAACAAAAAGTTTCAAAAATATCAGTTTTTGAAAATATGTACATAGCCAAAACTCAAAAATATCAAATAGCACCATATGTCAAATAGCATATCATTTTAAAGGTATTGCAATTCTAAGAAACTTTCAAATTTAAACCTTATGCGTATCTATTTTGGTTTTCGAGTTATCAACAAAAAACATGTTTTCCCACATTAAAACGCATGTTATTTGTTAAACATGGTGGTAATAGAACTATGGTCCAGCCTTTACCACCATGATAATACGTTTGTATTTGATATTTCGTAGATTCGGACTAGTGACCCTCAGTTTCTGGTACACCCTGTATTTAAAAATCGTTAACGATATTTTTACGTTATTCCTTGGGGTTGGTTTAGTGGGAAATAATTTTATTTCATCATCGTAGGACCAACGGTTTGTCTGAAATCAATACTGGACAACTTACGAGATTCACCCTGTATATATATATTTATATATATATGTGTCCGTAAGCACGATAACTCTCGTAAAAAAGGTCTGATCTTAATGAAATTTGGTACAAATATGTAAAGTACCATTTATTTGAACGAGTTCGAAACCCAGATGAATCGCACCATCCGAAGGGGGGTTTTTGGGGGGTTTTGTACCCCAAAAATGTGTTTTTTGGGTTTTCACAAGTAATTTAAATTTAAATCAAATTTTAATTTATACCATTAGGTTGAACTTAAAAAAACAAACAATTTGGTATTTTTATCATTGCTCTACGTCAATTGGTTACCGAGATATTGAAAGTGCTAAACACAGTACGTTGTCTAATGTTATTCTAATGGAGAAAAAGAAAAATTGTATATCTCGCTTATTTATGAACATAAACTGACGAAATTTGGTATATGGCTTCATATGGTTGTGGTTTATTGTTGTTTGCACAAAAAAACTATTTTTCGCCTATGGTTCCTGTAGCAGCAAACCTAGGTACTCGGTCCCCATGTTATTGTTATGGAAAATACTTAAAATGTTATATATCGCTTATTTATGAATGTATTTGGATGAAACTTGGTATGTGACTTCACATACATGAGATCTATTGGTATTTGCATAAAAACCCATTATTTTGTGTGCCTTGTTGCAGCAAACCTGCGTACTCATCCCCAATGTTATTCTTATGGAGATTAATTAATATTTTAAATATCGCTTGTCTGTGAATACATTTCTTATGAATCCTGTGAAGTGTTTTAATGTGTTATGTTATATGTTCATTCGAAATTCGCTGAGTATGCAGGTTTGCTGCGACGGGGGTATTTTTAATAGTGCTCATTCCATTAAAAAGCAATAATAACTTGGACAGGATCACTAGAAGCAAATAGCTTATTTACTTTTTAGTACTGGTTTCTGTTAACCCGTGTTTTTTTACGTAAAAATTTGTTTTATTCCGACATACTCCAAATAAATAAAAGAATTATTGGTATTACATTAAAGCTAATAAAATTGGGAAGTGTTTTTAGGCTATTTGACATTTTATAACTTATTGAAATAACCAAATTATTATTAGTTAACAACACTGTTAGATTTTTACAAACAATTATTTTTGAAGTTTAAGACGCCAATACTTTTATAAAATAATGACTATCAAGTACGAAACCATTTTAACTAAGTCAAAATTTCACCAGATTTCAGAAAATAATATTCATGTCGTCATCGGATAAAAATAAAATTGAAAATTTTAAGCTTTTTCATGGCAACATCAGTTTGATCTAAAACAAATTTATAACATTTACAGCTAAGAGACCACTTTGAGATAAACAAAATAATTGTGTATTTAGACTCCATTTACTCCATATTATCACCCAAACAATTTTGTCACACCAAGTACCAATCACCCTGTATATATATATATCTATATCTATATATGTGTCCTGTAACACGATAACTTGAGGTAAAAACGTCCGATTTTAATGAAATTTGGCTCAAACGTGTAAAAGGACATTCATGACTTTCGAAAAAAGAACAATCGGACCATGGGAAGGGGGGTTTATAGGGGTTTTAAATTTTTCAAAAATCAGTTTTTTGCATTTTTCACCATACAATTTTAAAAAAACTTAATTTTGGTTTTGACCATTTTATAGAGCTTAAAAAAACAAATAATGTAGTATTTTGAATTATTAACCTAGGTTAAGTGGTTGCGGAGAAAATCCAAAAAAACCTACTCCTAAAATCTCCCATGTTAATCTTATGGGAAAAATGTTTTTGGCTTTTCCTCAGTTTATTTTAATGTAAACTTCACATTTGCTTTTACCAATCTGTTCAGTTCCACAAAACAATAATTTTGATGTTTAAATTGTGATTCTACGCCCAACCCTTGCAGAGATATTCAAAGTGCTAAACACAGTACGTTGTCCAATGTTATCCTTATGGAGTATAAATAGAATTTGATATCTCGATTATTTATGAATGTATGTTGATAAAATTTTGTATGTGGTTTCACGTAATACTGGTATATTGATATTTGCACAACAAATTGATTTTTTGTTGATTATTCCCGTAGCAGCAAACCTGCGTACTCAGCCCCCATGTTATTCTTATGGAGAATAAGTAAAATGTAATGACTCCCTTAATTATGAACATAAATTAATAAAACTTGGTATGTAGCTTCATTTGGTTGAGTTATATTGATAATTATATATGTAATAACCCATTTTTTGTTCCTTATTGCAGCAAACCTGCTTTCTCAGTCCCATGTTATTCTTATGGAGAATAACTAAATGTTACAAAGCACTTTTTATGATTGAATATTGATGGAACTAAGTATGTGGCTTCGCCTAGTTAAATTCTATTTATATTTGCATAAAAACCAATGGTTTGTGTTCCTTGTTTCAGTAAACCTACGTACTTTTTACCAATGTTATTCTTATGGAGAATAATTGAAATCGCTTATATGTGAATATATTTTAATGAAACTTGGTATGCGGCTTTATATGGTATTAAGACATATATTATGCATTGAAAATTCGCTGAGTACGCAGGTTTGCTGCGACGGGGGTATTTCCGTTTGATATAAACAGTCTCACAGAGTAGACAGGCGAGAGAGTGGAGCAAGTGAGCTGAAGATGGCATGAAATGTAGACAGCAAATGAGTTCAACCTGATTGCAAATTAAATCAAGTTGTGAGTGAATGTGTGCAGAGAATTTTATAGAGTTCCACTGAATTTGCAATTATGACCGGATGGGAAAACACCCGTTATAAAAACGAATGAGGGAAGGAAAGTTGCACGTCATAGTTTGACATTCGCGGCAAAATTATACATGCAATATGTATTGAATTAGTTCACATTTAATCTTTAGCTTCCAGTTTACGCTACAAGCAGCTATGTTTATAAGTATGCTAAAGTCTGCTAATGTATAATAAGTTTTGTGAGTGTAAATCTTAATATTTGTTTATTATTTAAGTAGTTGATTTTTAAATAACTGCACAAACACCGTAAAAGGTTAACATTTTTCACACATATTGGACTTCTGGTTTTTATTGTGACAATCTAATTGTTATATATTTTGTTATAAACAAATACAGTAGAGAAACGTACTAACAAAAATAAAATCATGTTTTATATATATATATATGCAGCGTATATATAAAAACTACTACTACTATTTTTTTAATAATCCGAAGTTTAAAAGCCAGGAAACTGTTTTGTGGTAAATGTCACACTGGATTCGTAAGGCCATGTGCACAAAATAATATTGTCTGCATATTCTTTGTTATCTTTAAAGAGCTTCAGATATAGAAGCAAGATTAGAACGAAATGCTTTAAAACTACAACGAGAGCTTAGAGAACTAACAACCAATTACAACTCAACTTTTACTAAAACAGCTTTTTCTTGTTGTTAAAAGTTTGAATGACGAAATTTGATACGTTGAAAGTCCGTAGATAAAACCATTCTTTCTAGTTACAGAGAATAGGGTTCATAATATCTAATTAGGTTAATTGTAACTTGACTGTTGGAGTTATTATTCAAGTTTAATTATTAATCTGTAATAAAATACCGTTTACAGCTATATAAAAAGTTATTATTTCACTTGTATTCAGTAAAGTGGTTTTGAATCATTCTAATCTAATATAACCATGTGTACAACCGAACAACCGAATGTGTAACTATCAAAGTCACTCACTTACTCACTCACTCACTGAAGTATATGAATTCTAGACTACTTCTAGATGAGCTATGAACGTGAAATTTGTGCATGCGCGCAACTTGTACAGCCCCCAGAGAATATGCTAAATGTTACAGTATTATAGCTGGGGCCAGTGAGGAAAGCGTCTGGCCCCATCTTTCACTGGACCGAGCTGATTCACTCGTTCAAATGTTTTGGGGATGGTGGTGAGTTTGCATTACTTCAATTTAAATTTTAAAATTGTAATTTTTTCAATGTTTATTTCAATTCAATTTAAATTTCAGTTATAGCGTTGTGAGCCTAATTTATTAATTATTACCATACTCACGATATAAATAGGAAAAGTATATTTTTTATCCATACGAGAATGTAGCAAAGCTTATTTTTTCCGTATGCGTCCTTGTGGTGCTCCATGTGATATGAAAGCCGACAAGTCGGTCGCATAATTGAGAGTGAACTCATTTGAGAAGTGTTGGAATAATCCCTGACAAGCAATTAACCTTGGGCCTATATATATTTTCCTCTACTTGTTGACGATACTTGAGACGCCAATCTAGGTGTAATCCCCTAAGAAACAATGAATATTGATAATATCAGAATTATATTGATATATCGATAAAGTGGCAGTTATTGGTACCATCTTCACGTAACGGTTCTCTTCCTCCGCACCGTGTTGGAAATTACACCGATATGACGGGCAGAATGGTATTCAGAATGCATTTTAAAGATACAGAGGACGATTTATGTTGGAACTTGTTCTGAGAAAAATGAAAAGTAACGGTTTAGTTACTTAATTTATTTATAAAACATTATTGTAGTCTAGTAGGCCAAAACCTGCAAAGAGCAACACAGGAAATTATTGTTTCAAAAACTGGCATTCAGTGATCCAGATGGTTGATTGATATCTATAGAAGGTTAAAATCGTTTTATTAAATATAAATGACGCTAATATAAAGCACGTTTTGAGTTTTGGAGTATCCAACAACAAAGTTCTTCATAATTTTGGTGTAAAGTTAAAAGGGCTATTTCAACATTTAATTTAACCTTAGGCTGACATCATATAATGGCTGCCTACGCACAGGCAATCTGCCCGTGTACGCTTATTGCCTTGGTTATTTTTAAATAATTGTTCATACTAGCTGATATACGTTAACATATTGTATTTAAATATTAGTATTATATTAGTTATGTAAGTTTGAGATGTAGTTTTAGAACAATATGTAATTATGAATTTTCTTGGAAATTAATGATTTTGAATTGAATTGAAACTTACTTTATGTTGCTATACAGTAAGTATTTAATGTTATTTAACAAAAAAATTCAGTCATTTTACAATACAGATTTTTAAAAAGTTTCACGGCGTTTCGGGATCTGGAATCATGTTCTAATCAATGATGAAAACTGTCCGCAATAATTTAAAAAATTACATAAACTCATCACTACCAACAATGAATTTAAACAACATATTCTGTTTACCAGTAGATCAATAGTTAATTGGAAACGACAATCGGATTTAATAAATAGTAAAGGATGAGCAAGCCTAGTTACACCGAGATGGCGTAAATATAATTGTAAGTAGCCACCAAGCCAAATACAATTATTGTCTTCTGTAAAGCTTTAAACACAATCAAAGCCATGAGATTTAATATTTTCAGAAGTTTTACAATAGGAATACGTATGTTTGTGAAACGTAGTTTCGCAAACATATTGATAATTTTTAGGACAAAACCTTCAGATTTGATAATGAAGGTTACCCATTTGATAACAAATATTAAATTAACGTTTTACATGTAGTTACGACAAGTTAAACGTACAATGATAGTATACATAACTAAACAATGATAGTATAGGTACATAACTAAACTCATGAGTAAAATACGAAAATAATATTGATTAATCATGGTCCAAGCTTATTTTGTCTATTTATACTATAGACAATAATAACTAACAGACCAAGTATATATTGTTAATTTAATACTGAGAAACTATGGAGAACTTTTCAAGAGTTAATTTTGTAAACCTAATTTTTTAAATAAGTATAAGAAAGAGGAGTTGAGTTAATGTTAAAGTTATACTGAATAATATGTAACAAAATGAATCTCAAATTTTCCTTAAAATAAGCTAATGTATGAAAGCGAGAATCGCGGAGAGGAGGTAATGTCGTGTGTTTGAAAATACTTAAGTGCGAGACTACGCTTCCGCTCTTTGAAACAATGTTTCTCGCAATGGGTACCTAAATATATTTTAGTAATTAGATTATACTTTTCTTTAATGGAGAATACTGTTTAGAAATTATAAATAGTATATTTTAATATTACTTGACTAATTTGATTTTTATTCCAGGTAAGTAATGGGAAATCGATGATCTATGCCTGTAAGTGTCAAATATTTCTTTGCATGTGTAAATTAAAAAATTGTTTCTAAATTTAGCGAATTTCCCCTATAGGGAATAAGCTATTACCGTAGGTCTCATGGTAAGACTTAAGCCCGAGACCATGATAACTTTTCATTTTGATGTCCCCAGATGCAAAAAACACCATTCGTTCAAATTTGTATATATGTGTATATATATATATATATATATGTGTCCGTAAGCACGAAAACTCTCGTAAAAAAGGTCCGATCTTAATGAAATTTGGTACAAATGTGTAAAGTACCATTTATTTGAACGAGTTCAAAAACCAGATGAATCGCACCATCCGAAGGGGGGTTTTTGGGGGGTTTTGTACCCCAAAAATGTGTTTTTTAGGGTTTTCACATGTAGTTTTAATATAAATCAAATTTTAATTTATACCATTGAATTCAGCTTAAAAAACAAACAATTTGGTATTTTGATCATTGCTCTACGTCAATTGGTTACCGAGATATTGAAAGTGCTAAACACAGTACGTTGTCTAATGTTATTCTTATGGAGAAAAGGAACAATTGTATATCTCGCTTATTTATGAACATAAACTGGTGAAATTTGGTATATGGCTTGATCTGATTGTGGTTTATTGTTGTTTGCACAAAAAAACAATTTTTCACCTATGGTTCCTGTAGCAGCAAACCTAGGTACTTGGTCCCCATGTTATTCTTATGGAAAATACTGAAAATGTTATATATCGCTTATTTATGAATGTATATGGATGAAACTTGGTATGTGACTTCACTAAGATGAGTTATATTGATATTTGCATAAAAACCCATTATTTTGTGTGCCTTGTTGCAGCAAACCTGCGTACTCATGCCCAATGTTATTCTTATAGAGAATAATTAATATTTTAAATATCGCTTGTTTGTGAATACATTTCTTATGAATCCTGTTAAGTGTTTTAATGTGTTATTTTATATATTCATTGGAAATTCGCTGAGTATGCAGGTTTGCTGCGACGGGGGTATTTAGTTAATTTTAACTGATAGAGAGTATATTTTAACTATTGGTGGGTAAATTGTCAATTCACCCAGCCAGTTGTGTTTACTCTGTATACATGTTGTCGATTCGGCTGTTGTGAACGTCATCACAACGCCACCGTGTCAAAAAGGAACCATCCACTGTGTTTTATAACAGGAAAAATATTATTGCAATTGCTGTGTATTTTTTACAGGATCTAATAAAAGACGTCTTACAACACTTATGAATATACTTATATACTGATTCACATACAGACGGTAAACATATATAAAAGATGGTACAAGGCTATTGATTTCGACCAGTCACACCGGTCATCATCAGGCCAATGAGAGAACATCGGAACATCCTGTAAGTAATAACAACACGTAATATGCTAATTAAAAAGTTGTGAATTTTTCATATGATTGTATTTTAATGAGTATGTGATTAGTATGTTATATAGCAGATTAAACTGTAAAACTAACTAAATTTATTGACCTAAGTGGGTTTACTACACATACAAATTTTTTATTTTACATTACGCTGATGTAATTTTTCTGAACGGAACAATTTTCTATATCCAGTTCCGAACGAAATTAATAACTTCAGTCACTTAGTTGTACTGTCCGTTCAAAAATTAAAATTCATAAAATATAAATGTTTTATGTTATAGTAAAATCAAACCCCTTTAAATATTACGTGAGTAGTGGCAAATACATTTTACAAAATTTACCGGAGAAATAATGAATTGTCTGGAGTTGATACTGGATGATTCCAGTAAGTATGTCCAGTAAGTATCCAGTTATCTTCAAACTAAAAGTCCACAAAGGAGAATAACATCAGACCAGAGGTTTGGAATGAACAATTCAGACTGGACTTTGGTATTTCAGACTCGACCTGTGATGTTTCATAACTCAAACTAAATAATTTCCAGTGGTGATGTTTAAGTTGGTATTTTATCTATTAATTTAAACATAGTAACAACATTTTATTAGCTTTTAATTTAACTTGGTGATGATTTTAGTTACGAAACATGTCAGAAAATCACTCTCAGGGTTGTATAAACAAATTATCCCGCCCAAGTTTTACGGATTAAACCGTGATCTTTTACTATTATGCTAAATGTTTAGGTTTGTTTATGACTCTCTGCTTGTCATGGCCTATTCCGCGTAAACTGAAATACACTCGTTGCAGAAAATCCGCATACTCAGCGAATTTCAAATGACACCTTACTACGTTTTGAAGTGCTAAAAAAAATCATAAACTCTGTTCATAAATAAGGGCGCTATTCATAAAAGTGCCGATATCGACATTTCCATCTATTTAAAATTGCCTTTCTGTCAAAAAACTAATCATAACACTCATTAACTTGTTGACTTGCAATTGTGATATGAAAATCAATAGTCTCTTTAAATATATATTTTTTATCTGAAGCACGTGGGACAAGTGGAGGATTTTGTTAATGAAATT
This sequence comes from Allygus modestus, assembly GCA_963675035.1. Lineage (NCBI taxonomy): Eukaryota > Metazoa > Arthropoda > Insecta > Hemiptera > Cicadellidae > Allygus > Allygus modestus. The sequence goes on along the minus strand of OY776112.1, from coordinate 79,015,376 downwards.
AATACAAAATTACCTAAGCACATGTTTGGCCAAAACATATTTTTCCAGTGAACAGTCTGCAATTACAACTCATCCTTCCAAAGTAGGCTCAAATGTTTCTCAATCCGAAAATAACACACAACATGTTTCTTTTGAGTAAAGTTTAGTGTAAGTAGTTCAAAATTATGCGACAAATTAAATGGTAATTCATATTTGATTGTATTCTTTCATAAAAGTTAATACATAAATATACTTTGTACAGTACCTAAAAATAATATATAAACTAGCTAAGAACTATTTTATAACAACGTTTTTAAGTTACATAAAGTAGTTTTCTAAACAATTTGCTCAAGCTCCCAATCTTCTGCAGCATAAGGAGTAAGTTATGTGTTAAAATATGATCTTGGCAAAGGAGCCAATGGGCGTAGTTGTCATCTAAGGATCCCTTTAGAGCAGAACAGTATACATAGTGCCAAGACTGAAAATCCATTTTTTGATGGGAATAATGTTCTAAATTTTAGAGGTTTTCAACAGTGAAATTTAATTTAGAAACTTCACTCATACTGTCTAATATAACGGGCATAGTGTTTTGAGGTGAACGCCTCACCAGCCTAACGGGTAGTATCTTGAATTTAGGTGCTAGAGGTCCCGGGTTCGATTCCCGGGGCTTCCATATGACTTTGAGAGGGTTGGATCGTTGTCCTCTATCATCGTTAAATACATAATGCCATTGGCATATAAAAGCAAAACCAAACATTTTAAAGTTTTTTAAGTTTCAATTATTCCATATGCGTTTTTGTAGTCACGCCTGAGTGTAATTATTATAATTCTGACTAAAGATAACAAATTATATCAGCATAAGCTCATTCCCAAACGAAATAAAATAAGATAAAAAAATAATATTTACCAAATAAATTCTTAAGTGTGAAAATCCCCAGTGAAAGTAAAATCCCTTGAGCCACTCATTATCTTTCCTCAGCTGCCGCCACGAGCCGCAGTAAATTAGATTTGTTCGCTGATTAACGCCCTTGAATCGCCCTTAACTTGAAGACTGAGGGTACTTCTTAACAATCGCTTCAAGTGGACCTTTAATGTGTAGTGAAATGTTTACTTTGTGGAAAATGTAACATATTTCCCTTGTGTTCAAGCTCTCAGACTAGAACATTTACCGTACATGGTAAAATGTTTCACTAAAGTTTTACATAAAAAAACATGCTAAGCCGATATAACTATTCAAAAGTAATAATTATTTATTAAACGAAAAATAAATTATACCATTAGCCTTAAATGTTAAAAATACACGCGCATCGACTAACAAATATACCAAATCAACTAGTTTGTCCTTTCTAACGTATCCTTAATACAGAATAAAAAAATTAAGTCAAATATATGTTTACGTTTTATAATTATGAATATTTTTAAATTGCAAATTTGTATTGTGAGATTCAGGTTTGACAGATATTTAATCCTAAAAGTGTACCCGGATTATACCCAAATAAGGAAAACTAAGTTAACCATTGGTCAAATTAAGTATAGTTTTCCCTAATTGCAATACTTGGTCGATTAACATCCGAATGGTATAAGAACGTATTGACCACCCTTTCAGCCACAGGACTGATATAGAAAGGGTAGTTTACTTTATAATACTGACTTTATAATTAATTAATTTTGATATTTAAAACTTTATACTACGTTTACTAATATTGATATCATGTCTAACATATTTTTGGAGGCATGACTAAAATCATAAGGAATAAGTGGGTGGTATTAAAAATTCAGTTTTTGGAAAATGTATTGAGTTGTTTAAATAATACCACACTGATTCTATCGGATATGAGGGGTGGTCTGAGGCGAGGTGGGGTGGCTTTGATAAGGCGAGTACTGATAACATGATTGATATTCTCGTCCCGTTTTGCTCTTAAGCTGTTGGAGAAGTCTGTTAATTTCATGAATACTGTCTTTCTATTCAAAACAAATTTTCTCTTGGTTACTTCCAATAAGCAATAGACCATACATTAATACATAAGACAATTCATAATTCCACCATAAAATACATAATAATATACACAAAACAATAGACTAGAATATATGGCAGAAAGTCATAGGAAATGTTGGTATTATGGACAATTTGTAAAGACAGCTGACTAAAACGTATACCACATTTACTTGTGTAGAAATACATTTACAATTTGTCTAGATAGACCTCTCCGAGATAAAACAACTTCAAAATGACTATCCTTATATTAAATTCGTTAAAGTTTAACTTATATTTTTATAACAATTTCTTCAAGTATAAATGCGAAGCTGTTTGTTACTTCACGAGTTTGTAGTTGTCAGTCAAATGCAAAACCAACTTGTTCCAGCCATGGACAATTGAAAACTAACTTTGCTTGTCTTTACAACTTAGTTCTTTGTTCAACACGTTCCGTTTTACGCGTTAAAGTAAATTAGGGATCGTTCTAGCCAAACCTAACTTATTTAGGTTAGTTTTACAGAAACTGCCTTCTTTTGTTACATTCGATAAGTAGTAATAATAATATAGTGAATAGATTTGATAATTTGATGAAATATTAAATTAAATATATCGTACTGCAGCTTCAAACTAAACCGCAATTAAATGATTCTTTGTCTATTTTTTTATTAAACTGTGTTAAATTCGATTGTTATGATTATGATATTATAATTTCATTATTAGCATGATACGTGTTGTTACAACCAAACAGGATAAATAAAATACGTCTTACATTTTTATAAAGTATATTTACTCTTATACTGTACTTACATACAAGACGGTAATATATACACAAAAGAATAAGCACAAACCAACAAATGGTACAAGGCCGTCAGGTTTTGACCATGTTTTGACCATTTTGACTATATACAAGGTTTTGATTATGATATTAACAAAATTAAATAATAGTTGTAGGTACAAAGGCAGTTTAGTAAACAAATTCCATAAAAAATGACAACCCCTTATTACTGTAAATTAAACCATACAACAATTTTTGTTTATCACTTATTTTTCAATATTTTTTAGACAGTTTTATTGAAACATATGGAAATTCTTGAAAATTCTTGAAATTCGTTCCCTTCAGGCTAGACATTTTTTGAGGAACTTATGACTACTTTGGTAGGACACCTAAGCCTACATTTACATGAACATTCACAAGCAATTAAGATCGTTTTAACATTTATTTATTGTACATACCCTATAATATTTTTTAAGGATGTGCCACAATCTAAATTAGTGAGATTTGACAGTGCAAATGACACTGCAAATGCCTTTCTAGTGCTACATACGATATCACCGTCAACCATTCTACATATTCTTATGACAATACTATGTTTATCAACAAGCTAACGTAAATGGCGTGAATCTCTAACTTTAACAGTACCTAAACTAAATCTATTAATGGAGAATAATTTACCTATTCACCAATTGGCTGGGGTTACCAAACCATTAAAATTCTAGCATCTTACAATGGATATTTTACTTTACCACCAGTAAAATTGGAAGTGGGTTAAAAATGAGCTTAGAATCTATTTCTACCACCCAACAAGTGATTTAGGTAATTTTGATTCTAGAAGGTGGTTACAAAGACAACATCCAACGGATTTTATTATTTATTTATAAAAGTCATTCAATTGTTACAGTTTGAGGTATGACGACTAAATTCAAGATTCCAAGCATTTAAACTAAATACAAACAATGTTACTTAGGACACAACGTTCTATAGTACAAGCAGTATGTTTGTTTTAAAAAACATTCAACAAACACATCAATTAATATAGAAAAGGAACGTAGTGCTATGAATTACGTATAACAACTTTTACTATACGGACTAATTGATACGATGCAATTTTAACAACGAAATTAAGAAAACAATGCACACGATGAATCAAATTATTCAATGTGGCAAGCAGCAAGACAATAGTAATACAAAGATCCAATGACAACAATAATGTGACTTGCTTCTAAACGAAAGTAGGCATGTCCGTAAATATAATATATGCAGCGTGACAAAATAAAACAAACAAACAGAAAAACAGGCAATGCATATATTAAATTAGAAAGTATGTCAGTTAAAAACAATACATTATTGTTCAAAAGATAACTTTTTTTGTCAAACACACAAAGTACTAGCACATGTGTGTAATCGTTTCTTGATTAGAAGAAACATTTTGATTACCAACTATTACAGTAGAAAAGGCTACATTCATCTACTGTAACATATAATTTACAAAACAATTAAATAACATGAAAATATACAAGTCATGAAATCTTCAATTCAGGAGGATCACTCCCTGTAAATAAATTCATCGTTCGTTAATTATCTCAGCTCGAAATTTCATTCCACTTGATATACTACTGTATGATACATCACGAGTTTTATAATGCAGACAATAACATTAGGGCCACCTGACTAATTTACCTCTGTGTGGAGATGAATGTCCATATAGTAACCGTTTCTTCCCAAGTAATTTTAAATAGCATATACAACTATATTACACTCCTTCATACTTACACTCTTTATATTACTTTACTGGTTATGATTAATCTAGCTTATAACATTTTCATTCCTTGTGAACATGTAGTTTCCTGGTACACATTTTCATAATACAATTAACAAGTCTTTCTTTCGATAAAATTAAACGTATCTCCCAACAATATTATCAGTTTTCTCTGTAACAAGATATAAAGTTTAAAATGCAGCATTTTAAAACCAGTCACGAACATTTAAATATTTATAGAAATTAATGCGAGAGTTGTCATAAATAACAATAAGAGAGTACAAATAAAATGTTTAAATAAATAAAAAAACAATGGACTTCATTTTTGAACGAGGCGGCTGCAAAGAAAAATATCAAAGAGAATCCCACCATGTCTACGCGTGAGATGAACAATAACATTGGATGCTTGTTCTTTGTTAATAAATGACCAAAAGTTTGTGGAACATTATTAAATAAAAAGAAAATTCTACAAAACTTACTCAACTTTATTTTCAACACGAATGATATTGCCAATTTATATAACGATATGCACGTTTGCACTCTCTGAATATTTTAAGTACATTTATTTATATTTATTCAAAGATCAAAGATCAGTTTAAAACACATTGAATGACGAGTTAGAAATACATTAAATTTGTTACTTCAATTAAGAGAAAAAGTTTTCAACTGATACTAAAAATAACGAGCTACATGAAACCTATCTTTTTAATAATCGCATGTAAAAACTATCAGAAATATATTTTTTATTGTTTCTACATATATAACATATATTTTTAGTGAATACAAAGTGTCAGCTCCTGGGTCAACCTTACATCATCTATACCGCACTGAATGTGTTAATATCTTTAGTGTAATACCGCTAACATAAATTATCGAAACCTTTGAGAGTAATTGAAGGAAAAAGCAGTCTGGCAAGTTTATTCCATATATTTTTAATCTTCTTGTAAACAATTAATATTATTCCACAATATTTGTAAAATAGCGGCTAATTGAAACTATTTTTCAATATTGCCTTATTATTGGAGCGACGTAAATAAAAAGTAGTTTTAAAACATTTACATTCCTGGACTATTTATTTAACCATTTTCCTGTTTAGATACAAGCAGTTGAGGAATCCACGCATTCTTAGTTTCAAATCAATTTAAATTACACTGACCTTAACTACTTACTTGAGATCGGAGAAGAAGAAATAAACAATGTCTTCAAATTACGTCAGAAATTTTTTTGAATACATAGACTACGATAAAAGGTGAAGCTTTTTATTTTTCAATTTTCAATAAGGCCACTATATTGGAACAATGGCTGTAACAATACCACAGTGTGAATATCACCAAAGAATACAAAAGCGATCGTAGTTGCCATAAAACATTTTTCAAAAGCCCCAAAAGTTTTCAAGTAGAACAGCTGGTACTCTTATATCAATCACCCTGTACATTTAATTCACAACCACCTTCCCTGATAATGGTTGTCAGAGGGAATACAATTAAATACGAAACAACTTTTTTATTAGCATATTAGTGTTGTTATTACTTACGGGATGTAATAAAAGACGTCTTACAACACTTAAGATATATTTACACTTATACTGATTCACATACAGACGGTAAACATATATAAAAGATAGTACCATAAAAACGTCTTTTATAAAAACGTAAGTAAATACTAAAAACACGTAATGTGCTAATAAAAAAGTTGTTTAAATTATTTTATCAACAAATAAATAAGCTTAAATTACCAAATTTAATAATTACCGTTCGTTTTGAAAAGGTCACTAATTCCTTATTTAGTGATGGTCATCAACTACCAGAAACGATGACATTATATTCCTAGTTTGTACTAAGCTGTACTTAAGTTTTTATTTAAACTTCGTCGGAGATTGGCCAAACTAGTTGAAATCTGTAAAAATGAACTGATCCACCGCTAACAGATCTCAATAACAAATCCCTTTGTAGTGGCAACTGACTATCCACCAATGTTTATCATGTGGTTTTAATTTAAAACAAATCATATGTTTCATTATTTTTAATGTTATTGTTTTTATTTATAAATATTGGAATTGGGATTGATGTAAAAATACAACATTTATTTTTCAGTATAGCTTTTCTTCTTTTAACTTAATTAATTAAGGAACTGAAGACCTAAACAGCTATAATTGGTGACCCCGACTAAAAGAACATTTTCTACAGTCTACTTTCAACTATAATTTAACTGAAATATTGTTTTTTTTTTTTGCAAAATTGAACTTTACTTCTACCAAGTTTGTTTTCACGATGTCATTAGAAGAAATCGAAAGACAGTTGGAAGAATTAAGAGCTGCAAATGTTGAATTGAGTCAGAAAATCGCAAGAGAACATAATACAATCTCTCAGACAAATGTAACTGCTGTAAGTCGAGTTGCTGTGAAGTTACCTCCATTTTGGGCAGACAGACCAAGTCTCTGGTTTTCACAAGCAGAATCTCAATTCATAATATCTGGGATTACTAGCGATGAAACAAAATTCCATTACGTTGTGGCTCAACTAGACACTCGCTACGCAACCGAAGTGGAGGACATCATCACTAACCCACCGGATACAGACAAGTTCAACGTTCTACGAACTCAACTGATTCAACGATTGTCGGCATCAGAGGAGCAGCGAATACGACAACTTCTCAGCGATGAAGAATTAGGCGATCAAAAACCGTCACAATTCCTACGTCATCTGCGCTCCCTAGCTGGATCCTCGACTCTTCAGGACAACCTTCTTCGTCAGCTTTGGTTACGGCGCCTACCTCCACACACTCAGGCGATTCTAACCACTCAACTCGAGCTTTCGCTGGACAAATTGGCTGAGTTAGCTGATAAAATCATCGAAGTAGCTCAACCACCCGTCCCTATGTCGGCTGCCGTAAACTCAACATCTTCTGACTCAGGTAACAGCTATACCTTCATCAAGGAGTATTCCCGATTACAGTTAAAACTATCCAAATTCTATCCAAAATACAAAATACAAAGTCTATACAAAATACAAAATATAGACTTATATTTTGTCTATCCAAAATATAAGTCAAGACAATACAGGTCTTGTGATGGATCTGTCACAAACACAAGCAGCCAATATCGTTAATACCCACGTTTTCTCAAGTTTTTGAAAAGATTGTTCTCAACAGACTTGTTTCCCACCTAGAACAAAACAATCTGATCACCAGCCAACAGCATGGTTTTCTAAACGGTAGATCTACAACAACTGCCCTAATCCAACTTTCAGAGCATATGATTGACTAAATAGAAGAAGGCTGCCTAGTCACCAGCGTATTTATTGATTTTAGCAAAGCGTTTGATTGCCTCAATCACACTCAGCTCCTTGCAAAACTGGCAGCCCTAGGCATAAAGGGAAATACAGAAAAATGGTTTCTTAGTTACCTAAGTGGCAGGCAACAACTGGTTGAAATAACATACACATAGAATACTGCAACCCAAAAGGTACATTCTGAATTGGCCAATGTAATAAGAGGAGTGCCACAAGGATCAGTCCTGGGCCAGTTCTGTTACTCCTTCTCACAAATGACCTTCCAGGCCAGCTAGACAACTACTGCCAAACCACAATGTACGCAGACGACACAGTCATCATCATAGTGCCCAAATCAATAGAAGAAATCAACAGACACTACTCTCAACAAACTAAAAAATACTGCTCTGACAGTGAATTGGCACTAAACGAAAACCATACTGTCCAAATAAACTTCATAACCAAAAACAGAGAAACACCTCTTGGAGTAGAACTAGACAAACAAATACCTCGGCCTTGTTGTAGACTCAAAGCTCTCATGGAAGCAGCACATCGACTATATTTGCAAGAAACTCTGCTCAGGCATCTATGTCATCAGGCGATTCTATGCCACACTAAGTGGCATAGAAGCAGCAAGAACGGCCTACTATGCTCTTTTTGAAGCACACCTCAGGTACGGCATTGTGGTATGGGGAGGAACGGCTAACACCAACTTGGAAAGAATCCTCATATATCAAAAGAGAGCAATAAGGTGCCTAGCAGGCCTAAAATACCAAGAAAGCTGCCGAGAAGCATACAAAGCTCTGAAAATACTGAAAGCAACGTCACTCTACATCCTGAGGTAATCCTGCATACAGTCTCCAGCCAGCAAACAAAACGCAAACACCTACATCAACACAACACACAGAATGCTTCAAGCTTTTTCCTCCCACCACACCACCAGAGTCTCTATGAAAAGAAGCCATCCTACAAAGGAGCCCTTTGTTTCAACCAACTACCAGACAACCAAAGAGAAGCTCAAGACTGAAATCACAGCCTGGTTGAAAGAGAGACCATTTTACAGTCTGAAAAAGTTCCTCGGTGATCAACTTATTAACTGACAACCAATTTTAAACTATGTATTCCAACAATAATTTTGACGCCATGTACTGTTCTTAAACAATATGTCAATAAAGATCATTGTCTATTGTATATTGAAGGAATAAATATTTTCTTATTCTATTCTTATTCTATTTGGAAACGTAATCTCTTGATATTTCCTTACAACTTATTATGAATTAGGAAAGGTAATACAAGTTTGTGTAAGATATGTACACTACAAAAGCAACAATTACCTCTTTGAATAGAATTGGATACACGGTCTCTCAGTTTAATAACAAATACGTATATACTTCATTATAATTCCAGTATGTTTATAATATTTTGAGTCCTTAAAAATATACTATTCATTCTTCCTTCACAAATAAAGAATAATATTTAATTCAACATAAAATGGCTACAGTAGGAATAAATGGTCTTGAAACTAACTGGGTAGCGCAAGAGCGCTTGCTTATTAATCGAACTCTCGCCGAATTGATCCTGAGCGAAAATCTTTCACACTTCTACGATTTAAAATTGGAACCAGCTGTCATTAATTGTAAGGAGAGAACAACATTAGAAAGATAGGTTTGGACCATTCTTTACCAAAACGGAAAAATACAAAATAAATAGTTATCGTGAGAATTAATATAACATTAATATTAGTTGTAGAAATGCGATAAAAGCTGCGGTGCCGAGTACAGTTTCCCTCTTATCAGAAGATATCTTCCACAGGAGTGGGTACCAAAATATCCCTTTATTACTATCAAGAAGAGAAAAGGATAATAAAATGGAATCAATCTCACAACAAGAGCTATTTCCTTCAAACGAATAAAATATCCTGTTTACTAATATGTCAGATTAAACTTTCGTTATTTAACGTTTAGTTAACTTTGTATCAGCAACACAGATGCGATTAATTTAAAGTTGTATTTTATTGTGTAATTAATTTACAAAATAAAAAGCTTAAACCCAAAAACAGTTATATAATTTTGTTTTTAAATAACGTATTTAAACATAAAGCTCTTTTGTAGTAAATAAATTTTAAAATTTATAAAGTTTTGATATAAGTTTATTTAATATTTTGGTTTGTATCCACGATATTTTGCCATTTAGTTATTTATTTTTTCTAACATTCTTTCGCTTTTAAACCATAAACCCAAGGTTCCTAGAGCTTTCAGACCAGGTGTGCTTATTTACATAAGAGTAATGTTCGCAGCAAAGAAGTCTTACGAGGGCGTCCAGCTGATTCATATTTCAACAACATACCATAAAGTGTTGCCAACCTTAAGGGTATAATAATGGTACAGCTATTTTTATATTGTCACTGGACATGCATAAACTAGGAGTACGCTCTTATATCGCGTATAAGGATTGAGTGATCGCGTAAAATACAAAAAAATGTTTCAATTGACAATATACCTCATGGGCCCTCCATTATAACTGCAGCTTGACAATGACATACAAATCCAGAACATGACAAACAATGAGGCCTGAAATCTGTCAATCAGTCAGACAAAGGGCATATGAAGTAGTTACTCACCCCTCAGTCTCACTGAGGGCTGTATCATCTAGGCCCTCATAATAATATTAGCTGAAGATTTTGATAAAATATAATATCAAAATATTGCCTTTATTGGCGGCAATAAAGGTCACTAATCAGTGAGAGCACGTGGTTTAAAAGTAGTTATTTACACTTTGGTTCCATTGGAGGACCCATCAGGAGATTTATTTTATTGTAGCTTAATATTGCTGTAAAAATCTATAAGTATAAATACAGAACTTGATGAACAATACGTTTTAAAATCAGTCAATTGGTTTTGAATGCCTAAATATTTTAAACTCTAATCCAGAGGTTTTAATGTAACAAATTACCCTTACTGGGGGGAGGGGGGCTGTGTCCCCCAGGCCTCCCATTGTTATTGTAGCTTGATACGGTTGTTCAAATACATAGTTAACCTATAAATGTAGAACTTAAAAAACAATAAGGCTTAAATCATTCAATTTGTTTTTTAAGAAGAATAAATTGCCTCATTTTAAAAAGAAAAGAAAAGTAGTTTCTTATGTTAAATATAATCTAGGGAGAAATTAAAACTCTTTGACCCACTTCTTAGAATCCACGAGTCATTGTGTCAAGGTCCAAGATTTTGTATACATCTTAATATATAAATACCCCCGTAGCAGCAAACCTGCGTACTCAGCAAATTTCCAATGCATATATATGTATCTTAATGCCACATATCAAGTTTCATCAATATACATTCATAAATAAACGATTTATGACATTTTAATTATTCTCCATAAGAATAACATGGCGGCTAAGTGTGCAGGTTTGCTGAAGCAAGGAACTCCAAAAATGGTTTTTTTTATAAATATCAATATAACTCAAGTAGGTAAAGTCACATACCAAATGTGAATAATTTATGTTCATAATTAAGGGAGATAACATGTTACTTCTTCTCCATAAGAATAACATGGGACTGAGTACACAGGTTTGCTGCTACGGGAACTATCGGCCGAAAAATGTGTTTTAGTGCAAATATCAATAGACCACAACGATATGAAGTAATATACCAAGTTTCATCAGCAAAAGTATATAAATAACCGAGATATACAATTTACCTTATTCTCCGTAAGAATAACATTGGACAACATACTGGGTTTAGCACTTTCGATATCTCTGTAACCATTTGACGTAGAGCAATGATCAAAACACTAAATTGTGCGTCTTTCTAAGCTGATTCCAATGGGAAAAACTAAAATTTGACTTTTTCAACAATTATATGTAAAAAGCTCAAAAAAACCACTTTAGGGATACAAAACCCCCCCCCCAAAATACCCCTTCGGATAGGTCGATCCGTCTGGTTTTTGAACTTAAAGTCATAAATGCTGCTTTACACGTTTATACCAAATTTTGTCAAAATCGTATGAATTTTACGACAGTTATCGTGCTCACGGACACACACATATATATATAGTTTTTGAAAGAATGGTGTTTTTGGCATCTGGGGACCTCAAAATGAAAAGTTATCATGGTCATGGGCCTAGGTCTTGCCATGCCGACTACGGTAATAGCTTCTTCCCTATATGGGAAATTCGCTCAAATGGATCCCTATTTCCCTTGGTCACGCCATAACTTGAGAATTAGTGGACCAAATTGAATAATTATTTCTTGTTGAGTTTGTCTATGTCAGGACAAGGTTCTTATAAAAGACAATTTTTAATCCGACCTAAGAGCTCTGCCCCACAGGCCTTCAAAGTTCCTATTGATTTGATCTAAGTTCAGTTAGTTACACCAAGCAGCTGTAAACATACTTGAAAGGCATATACATATGTTGATTATAGAAATAAAAAGCTACTTGAATGGCAACTCAAACTCTTTTTTTTATATTCAAGTGAGCATAGCGCATGAGCTAATCCGGGAAGCCAGTGAGCGAAGCGAACATGCTTATCTTGAAAATGAACGAGTATTTGAAATAAAACAAATTCAATGACATTAGGACAGGACAACGTATGTTGGGCCAGCTAGTTATATATATTAATGATTACAGACAGCGTGTAGCATTTAAGTATCCAAAAACATTATGATCACATTTTTTTAAGTAACGGTGTATTATAATCCCACTTATGTTTTATATTATTGACTATCTCAAGTTTAATTTATGCAAAATTTCTTTGCAGTAAAAAATAATACGGGGACTTGTGCTTGAAACAATATTTATTTGTGTATTAAGGGAGTAAAGTGCAACTTTGTTCCCTAAGGGAAATTGTTGGCGCCTGACGCCGAAGGCCAGGGTGATAAATTTACACACAACATTTTTCCCACACCCCAAAAGCCACAAGTATTGATAAGTATTCACATTCACAATCGCTTTCCATGTTGGTTGCGTAATGCGTAATAACTAAACTCGGAACGTTAATTGGAGCTGGAGCAAAATATCAATCAGCTGATCCGATTCCCTTATAGCTGCAGCATTAATGATTGCAGCGAAATGTCATCTGATTCTGTGTATTGAAAGTGCTAAACACAGTACGTTGTCTAATGTTATTGTTATGGAGAAAAAGGAAAATTGTATATCTCGCTTATTTATGAACATAAACTGGCGAAATTTGGTATATGGCTTGATCTGGTTGTGGTTTATGGTTGTTTGCAAAAAAAAATGTTTCGCCTATGGTTCCTGTAGCAGCAAACCTAGGTACTTGGTCCCCATGTTATTCTTATAGAAAAATACTTAAAATGTTATATATCGCTTATTTATGAATGTATATGGATGAAACTTGGTATGTGACTTCACTAAGATGAGTTCTATTGATATTTGCATAAAAACCCATTATTTTATATGCCTTGTTGCAGCAAACCTGCGTACTCATCCCCAATGTTATTCTTATGGAGAATAATTAATATTTTAAATATCGCTTGTTTGTGAGTACATTTCTTATTAATCCTGTTAAGTGTTTTAATGTGTTATGTTATATATTCATTGGAAATTCGCTGAGTATGCAGGTTTGCTGCGACGTGGGTATTGTTAGTGGATTTACAAAATGAATGTTGTTGATATTTAAACATGTGCTCTTATGAGAGCCAAAAATTAAAATTAATTTATTATTAGAAACAACACATCTAAACTAAACAAAGATATTGATGACATTACTGTATGTCAAAACCTATTATAAGTTATATAGGTTAAGCTATTATAACCTATATAAGTATTATATTTAATAGATTTTGCTAGTAATGTACCGTAAGTGATTTATTGAAAGTTGAACAATATTTGTTATGGGAATAATAAACGCAAACATTGTGCATTAAAAAACACCTAAAAAGAAAAGAAATGTAATTATGACAAACTGCAGGCCAAAACCTATAATTTAATACTAAAACAGTTCAAATTGGCACAGTAGTTTTTGCTAATAGATTAACGTAAAGAATTTTTTTTTAATGTTAATCGGGCTGTTTCGGGAGCTAAAAGTATTTTGTATTGAGAAAAATCTATACTTATAATGTAATGGTTGTGCATTTGCGTGTATGTCCCAGGGGATTTTGAAAATGCCAACTCAAAACTGCTCCGGACCATAATGTTGTAGAGGATCAACAAATTGCAGATAGGTACTTTTTTGTTTTTCCTCAAGACCTCAGGACTCTGCCCCAGTGGCATAAAAAGCCGCCATGTTATTCTTATTGAGAACATGTTTTGTTCTAACGGCTCCTCAAACTTGCTCAAACCTTAACACATTGTTGTGGGACTAAAAGACTGGATATTCTTATCAGTGCTTAGTGTGATTTCCATAAATCCCTTACAATGGTTGTTCCCGGCAAAACACGTTTAAGATGAAAAACATGATCAGTGGAATCAACATTTGACAAATTATAAGACAATATCTTTTGAGATCGAATATAACTGAAATCTAAAAAACCGAAACCAGGGTAGACTTTCATAAGTGGAACGATATAAAAAACCGAATGAAATTGTTCGATAGGGTATAACGATTATTTAGGTTATTCGGTTATGGTTTCAGTTAGGCCTATTAAGGTTTTGGTTATTTAGGTTTCAGTTAGGCCTACCGTAAAACAGGCTTGACCCGGACACCTTTTTACTATTTTTAGGTTATAGTGCCTTCCCATTAACATGTAACCATATATATTAATAAAATAAATTAATATGTGTCACCAAATAAATTTATAAAATTTGGTATGTGGCTTTACCTACTTGAGTTATATTGAAATTTGTATAAAACCCCATTTTTTGTCCTTGCTTCAGTAAACCTGCATACTCAGCCGCCATGTTATTCTTATGGAGAATAATTAAAATGTCATAAATCGTTTATTTATGAATGTTTATAGATAAAACTTCGTATGTGGCTTTATGTGGTATTAAGATACATAAATATGAATTGGAAATTCGCTGAGTACGCAAGTTTGCTGCTACGGGGGTATTTTATTTCCATTATGAGAGTTGACATTCAAGTAGGTTTTTTATTTACATAATGAACATATATTTATGCCTTTCAATTATGTTAAGATATACTCCTAATATAAAACTATGATAATGTAATTTTTTAAATGCCATGTTTGGACAAATACTCTGATTACAAAAATAGCTGTTTTATCGAAACATTATCTGCTTATTAAATTAAAAACAGAAAAATGATAAACACATGTTCCCATAAAGAAAAAAATGTAAACTTTAAAAGCCAAAGGAGTAGAGCCCTTCACATTTTCCGGGGTAAAAAGTATCCTATGTGTTTATCCAGGTAATAAACTATCCGTGTGCAAAATTTCCTTTAAATTCATTCAGCCGTTCTTGCGTGTTATAAAACTTGTTATTAATACCACTTGTTTTATATATAAAGATAATAATAAACTTTATTTGACATCCTTGGATGTATAAAAGTAAAATAAATACAATAATTGTTAATTAATTATACAATATGATTGTAGTTATCAGCAAAATTCCTCAATTTCATAAATACATTTTCTTATTAATTTAACTCAATGTATAAAAGGCACATGTAACTGAATTATAATGATTTACTTTTTCAAAATGTTAACAGGTAAACAAAAATTTAAATGTTGTCATGGAATTGATTTGAACACGATATGACATAATCACAAATACCCCTGGAGCAGCAAACTTGCACACTCAGTGAATTTCCATTGCATGTATATGTTTCTCACTACCACATAGAGCCACTCACAAAGTTTCATAAAACTACACAAATAAATGATATATAGCATTTTATTTATTCTCCATAAGAATAACATTGAAAGCTGATTACGCAGGTTTGCTGCAACAAGGAACATAAAATATGTGTTTTTATGCAATTATAAATACAACTGTACCGGTCAAGGCTGCATACCAAGTTTTATTCATTTATGCTCATAATTAAGGGAGACATTACATTTTACTTATTCTCCATAAGAATAACATGGGGGCTGAGTATGCAGGATTGCTGCTGTAGGGGAAATCGGCAACAAATTTTTTTTGTGCAAATATCAATAGACCAGTACTAAGTGTAGGCACATGCCAAGTTTCATCAACATACATTCATAAATAACCGGAAATAAAATTTTAATTATTCTCCTTAAGGATAACATTGGGCAACAAACTATGTTTAGCACTTTGAATATCTCTCCAATGGTTGGACATAGAATCACAATTTAAACACCAAAATGATTGTTTTGTAGAGCTGAACCGATTGGTAAGAGTAAATGAGAAGTTGACATTAAAATGAGCTGAGGAAAAGCTAAAAACCTTTTTCCCATAAGATTAACATGGGAGATTTTATGAACACGTTTTTTTAGATTTTCTCCTCAACCACTTAACCTAGGTTAATGATTCAAAATATTATATTATTTGTTTTTTTAAGCTCTATAAAATGATCAAAACCAAAATTAAGTATTTTAAAAATTGTTGGGTGAAAAATGCAAAAAAATTATTGTTGGAAAATTGTAAACCCCCATAAACCCCCCTTCCTATGGTCCGATTTTTCTGGTTTCCAAACTTAAATGTCATGAATATCCCTTTACAAATTTGAGCCAAATTTCATCAAAATCAGACTTATTTACTCATGTTATCGTGTTAATGGACACACATATATATATATATATATACATATTATTTATGTATGTTTAAATATACATATATACAAATTTGAACTATTGGTGTTTTTGACGTCTGGGGACCTCAAAACGAAAAGGTATCATGGTCTCGGGCTTCAACTCTTACCATGCCACCAACGGTAATAGCTTCTTCCCTATAAGGGAAATTTGCTAATACACAATTACATCAGAAAAACGTGGACTACAACCATCCATGTTGGAAAAGAATACACTGACTCAACAAATACCGTTGAGGAGAGCGGTTTTTCCCACTCGCGTGAAAACGTGCATCTGAATCAATGCTTTGCAATTGGAGAGGAGCATTTTTCCCCGCGCGGCCAAAAAATCGAATGTAGAAACCAGCGTGTGATTTTAGAGCCACTGGGTGGATTTGACCCGCGCGGCAAAAAAACACTCTAGGTATGTGAAAGCTCTCATTTGACTCAATTTATCCCAGCGGGGAAAACTTGCTGCGGGAAAAGGTTGCTCGTGTGAAAGATTCCTAAACATTATGTCCCCCACCCCATTACTCCAGAATTATACTATGATTAAATTGGTAAGATATAACTGGGTAGTTATCATGCATGTTTAAGTCATTAAAAATGTTTGGAAAACGCCTTTCTAAAAAAAATGTAATCTTGTTTCCAGAAACTATTGTTTGTAACAGCCCGGTTAACATTTCAACAAAATTCCTTACATAAATCTAGCGGTCCTATTCTGTAAAAAACTACTGATCCAGTTTTAACGGATTTAGTAGGGGGTCTATCATGAAGGTTTTGGCATATAGTTATGTCAACTACATTTTATTATGTGATCTTTTGGTGCAAAACTACTTAGTTAATAGTTCCCATAACAGATTGTGTAAAATTTTCAACAAATCACTTGTATATATCCACTAGCAAAAACTACTGGGCCAAAATATAAACAGTTTTTGTATTAAATTTATAGTTTTTGATCCGCGCTCATGTCATAATACCTTTCTTTAGTTGAGATTTTTGTTCTTAATACCAAATGATAAATCTCAACAACATTCCTTTTGTAAATCCACTATCAAAAACGACTGGATCAATTTCAATAGTTTTGGTCTTCAATCGAAGGTCCTGTCCTAGAGAGGTTTATTGGTACCATACTTTTATTTTCACTTAATATGATTTTCTCTTTGAAAAAATACTTTTCAAATTTATCACCTTAAGAGCTGCTCCTATTTAACATCCCGGTCAAATTTAGTTGGACTATTTACCAGAAATGTTAATAATTTATGTTTTAATGGATCACAGTACTCTTCCTTCAAGGCCAATTATGAAATTTGTTTACTATGTTCATAACTATTTTAAACTATTTTTTTACATGTGTGAACTTTTACAATATATCTTAACAATGGAAGGAAAAGTCATTATTATGGTATTTTGTTATACAAATTGTTTGATCCAAGTTAATATATTATTTTACAGCAAAAGCCCTGTATATTATTTTACAGCAAAACAATTGTCATAAATTAAACTTGAGGTACAGTAGTAAATATTATTAAACATAAGAATAATCATAATACCCCTTTCCTTAAAAAGGATGCGATCGTAATTTTTTTGGGAACTTAAATGCTACACAGGGGACTATTAAACTGAACCTTTCACGTAATCATAAATATATATAATAAATGTTGGACCTTGAAACAATCACTGGCAAACCAAGTGGGCCAAAGAGTTTTAGTTCCTATATTATATTTAATAACATCAGATACTAATACTTTTCCTTTTTTAAAAAGAAATAAGGCAATTTCATCTTCTTTAAAGCGGATTGACAGATTTAAGCATCATTGTTTTGAAGTTCTGCATTTATATATATTTAAATGGGACTGGGTCTATTACACATCATATCGATGGACCATCGAAACTTAAATAAAAATAGGCTTTGGTTCGATATAACATTGCCCTAGTGCGATCTATAATATAATTTAATAAAGAATTGGCTCTAGTTGTGAATTGGAATTAGTTTTTATAGATTAAAGCAAGATGATTCGATGGCCCATCGAACCTACATCAAATAAATAAAACATTTAAGTGAAGGCATTTTGGGTAAAGGTTTAAGTGGGTATTATAGATGATGTCGTTGGACCATCGAACCATTCCTATTTTATAAATGTTAGAGGGTCTATGGTCCATCGATGTGATGTGTAATAGAGCCACTTAATTTATTTGACAACCAGAAATATAGGGGGCCCGTTTTTTAAAATAATAATTTATAGGGTCGATGGTACATCAGACCGAATTTGTGTATGTTAAAAAGAACTCATTGTGGGTCGATGATCCATTGACCCAAATAGTAAATATAACTTTTATTCACTTAACACGTTGAATGCTGAAAAATAAGTATATACCATCACCTGTGGCTAAAACTATTTTATGTCAAAATCACTTTCCAAATGCTGTTGTTAGTCTTGTTCGGGGTCGCTGTCATAAAAAAATCGTAATTTCCGGTCGTCCCGTGACGTCATCGCTTCCGCCGCTTTTTGTCGGCATACGCCACCTGGGTGCGACGCTTCGGAGATATTGCAGCACAGTCACAATATTTTTACTTATTAGTCAGTTTATGATTATAGCAATGTAAACCTTTTTTTCACTTTTTCAATCACTACTACTAAATATTTACAAATATTTACAGAGTCTGTTTCAACGTTACAGGGAGTCGTGAAACTTTTCGAAGCAGCGAATAGGGCATAGGCCTGGTTCACCAGGACAAGCTGGACAGAAGTACACGACATCCGATCATAATAATAGTACGACAGACGTACTAGCCATTATTGTTCAATATGAACCACCTAAGAATCCATAGTAACGCACTATTACGCAATCACGAAAAAAAATAAATAGTCGCGGAATCCGGCAACGGCACCAACACGGCAAAGATTGAGATGTAAACAGATGGCGCACGCAGAAACAACCTCCTCCGTCCGCGGCTAAGCTCACACCGACCCAATGTATTTCAGTTTGTCTGGCGCCGACTATAGTCGGCGGGCGCCACTTGGCAGCGCTAGTGACGCCGACTAAAGTCGGCGCCAGCAGCCAACGTGTTAAACGGTTCGATGGGCCATAGACCCTCTTGTATTTTTTTTAATTTTTACAAGAGGGTCCATCGATATGATGTGTAATAGAGCCGCTCCCATTTGAACAACAATATCAAGCTACAATAACAATGAGAGCCTGGGGGCATAGCCTCCCAGAAAGACCAAAGTGCTACATTAAAACCTCTTTAGAGATTAGTAGAGAGAAACTAGGAAAGAGACCCCGTAATCGGCGCTTTTTTCCCATGTTATTCTTATGGGGAGCTGTTTTTGCACCGACACCAGCTCCCGCCTTACACAAGTTTCCTGTACTAGTACCCTTGCCTTAAATACATTTTCCCCATCCTCTATATTTAAAAATTAACTTTGGATTTGTCTGAAATTTATCTAATGCATTAATAAATCCCAAATTAACTATTACAGTCGAATTAAAACTGCCAACTTACTGATTTTTGTAATTAAAACACACACCAACGATCCACACTGACCATGACGCCAAGGTCCTGTGATTCTCCACGCGTGCCTACACACGCAACGATCCACACCGCTGTCCACTGACACACTGACCATGACGGCAAGGCCGGTCACGCATGTGTGTCAGTGGGCGACCAGCCTTGGCCAGAATTAGCTATGAGGTAATTTCCTGGTTAAATTGAAAATCCAGCCTCTCGACGTGTATATAAGAAGCTACCGACAACATTATCTCTATTGTTCAACATCCCAAGACCCAGGACCTCTCAACAGTGACACGACCTCGAGAGGGCGAGTGGCACTGGATGACGTCACCACGCCGAGCACTGGACGCGTCACGGCTCCCGTCACTGGGCCCGACGTCTCGCACCTAGGACTCCGACTATGTTAGCTGATAATGAGGGAGTGTTAGCGACGGTAGTTAGTTGTAGCTAAAGTGTAGATGATGTCTTCAGCGGAGGACAATCACAACTGACTGTTAATCCATCATTTTTTTTTATAATCGCTCCGAAAATTGTGAAATAGCTTTCCTAATATTTGTAAATCATATTTCGAATGTGACAACTACATTTCCAAATTAAATTTTAAAATAGATTTCCATATTTAAATATCCATTTGTAAATCATATTTCGAATGTGACAACTGCATTTCCAAATTAAATTTTAAAATAGATTTTCATATTTAAATTCTCATTTGTAAATCATACTTCCAATTCACCATTTCCAAATTAAATTTTAAAATAGATTTCATATTTAAATATCCATTTATAAATCATACTTCCAATTCACCATTTCCAAATTAAATTTTAAAATAGATTTCCATATTTAAATATCCATTTGTAAATCATACTTCCAATTCACCATTTCCAAATTAAATTTTAAAATAGATTTCCATATTTAAATATCCATTTATAAATCATACTTCCAATTCACCATTTCCAAATTAAATTTTAAAATAGATTTCCATATTTAAATATCCATTTGTAAATCATATTTCGAATGTGACAACTGCATTTCCAAATTAAATTTGAAAATAGATTTCCATATTTAAATATCCATTTATAAATCATATTTCAAATGTAACAGCTGCATTTCCAAATTAAATTTTAAAATAGATTTTCATATTTAAATTCTCATTTGTAAATCATACTTCCAATTCACCATTTACTAATTTAATTCTCCATTTCAAAACTGTAATCGTAAAACATAACTATTGAATTGGGAGATACAAAATTACTAGTGATCTAATAGTCACTCCCATCACCAAATCTCTTAGGATGTTTTAAGGATATTAATTTAGGGCGCAACAAATATCTTACACTTCAAAGTTAAATGTGTTTTGAAAATTATTTGTACTTTGATCAAACTAAATATTAAAGTAAAATATGTTTTGAATTTTAGACTTTAAATATTAAATTATCTGTTCTAATTGAATATGTAGATTGATAGTTTCAAAATGGCAGTTTTATTTATAAAATGATATTGTACAGTGTGAAGACGTATCCAGTCCAAACAAACAGTTCAGCTGCACTGACGCTGGTTTCACACATCTTTAACTTCATGTTTTAAATTAAACTTGTTAAAGTAAAATATAATTTAAAACCAATGTTAAATGATTTTGTCTAATTTAAAATTAAAATGGTAATTTTTGAACTCTCATATTCGTAAATTAAACTTGTTAAAGTATATAATTTAAAACCAATGTTAAATGATTTTGTCTAATTTAACATTAAAAATGGCAATTTTTGAACTCTCATATTCGTAAATTAAACTTGTTAAAGTAAAATATAATTTAAAACCGCTGTTAAATAATTTTTGTCTAATTTAACATTAAAAAATGGTAATTTTTGTTTATAAAAAACAGAGTAATGTCATCTCAAAATTTATTTACATCGAACATGTTGTCCTGTGCAATCTGCTCCGTGCCCTGCTCCAAAAGAAGTAATTTAATCAGACACTATCGTAACATCCACAAAGTTATTCCTAAAATTTGTAAAATATGTCATCAAATATTTGACAATTGCAATTTTAAAATGCATATGCTAGAGAACCACAATACTTGTAATGTGTGTAAGAGAGTCATCACTCGGAACAAACCCCGCCACCACCTACGATGTGACAAGCGACCCTATAATGTGTTTAAGTTTCAAGGTGAGTCCGTGGATATATTAAACACCCT
The DNA here is from genome assembly GCA_963675035.1 of Allygus modestus. NCBI lineage: Eukaryota > Metazoa > Arthropoda > Insecta > Hemiptera > Cicadellidae > Allygus > Allygus modestus. The sequence continues at coordinate 78,993,232 of OY776112.1, read as the reverse complement.
TCAATCATGTCCTTTACCAATAAAATGGATTCTTATTAGGAGAGTGAAATTTATCAAACACACAGTTAGTAAGAATGGTGAATTATTAATTGATAAAGAAACTATTGCTAACTTTCGAAGTTTAACTAATTTATCAATTGAGAAAGCACAATTAAAGACACAAATTGAAAATTCACTTTTAAAAATCGACACATCTTTACACAAATTTAAATCAGAAGGCAGTGGATGGATATATGATCATACTAAATACTGGCAGCTGCATGTTTACAAGTATAAACCCCTAACTCCCAAGTCATACATCCCCACACCAGAAAATATAAAATCAAAACACGCTGTTTTAAATATTAAAAATAGTGATAATAAATGTTTTTTGTGGAGTATTTTAGCAAGCTTAAAACCAAGGAATTGTAAACATGCAAATCGAGTATTTTACTACGAACCCTATGAAGGTCAGTTAAATATGACAAATATAAAATATCCCGTAAAAATATCCGACATTGATAAATTTGAAAAACAAAATAATATAAGTATTAATGTATATGGAATTGAAGGACAATTAATATATCCATTGAGAATAACTAAACTAAATAGTAATACGCACGCAAACCTGCTGCTTTTACAACAAGGCCGCAAATCACATTACTGTTTAATTCGTGATTTTGATAAGTTAATGCTACGGTCTACAAAATACAATAATAAGAAATATTTTTGCAAGTTCTGTGTGCAACATTTTTACACTAAAGATATATTGGAACGTCACATAACATATTGTAAAACCTTTGTTGCCCAAAGAGTACAAATGTCTAAAAAAGATACATTACAATTTACGAATTACAAATATCAACTTAAAGCTCCCTTTGTGATTTATGCAGATTTCGAATGCTTTATAAACTCTAACAAACACACTCCTTCTGGATTTGCTTATGTTGTAGTGAGAGATTCTAAAATTATTTACGAAGAGTTGTACAGTGGTGAAAATTTAATGAATGTGTTTTTCGAAAAGTTATTTAAAACTTATGACTTTATTAAAAGTCAGATGGGAGTATATGTTCCCCTTGTAATGACTCCAGAGCAAGAGACGTTATTTCAAAACTCTACACGCTGCCACATATGCCGCCAGCCGTTACTGTGTGATAAAGTGCGCGACCATTGTCACTTAACAGGCGAGTTCAGAGGACCCGCCCATAACTCTTGTAATTTAAACTATAAAGTAACCAAGAAAATTCCAGTATTCTTCCACAATCTTAAAAACTATGATGGTCATTTAATAGTGCAACACTTAGGAAAATTTAATCGCAAATTGAATTGCATAGCCAAAGATATGGAAAAGTATATTTCATTCTCTGTTGATGATTTAGTATTTTTGGATTCCTACAACTTTCTGTCCCTTCCCTTAAGCAAATTAGCTTCCAATTTAAATACATTTAGATTTATAGACAATCCACTACTACAGCGTAAGGGCGAATTTCCGTACGAATACATGACAGGACCAGAAAAGTTTTTAGAGCCTCTCCCACCCATAGAGGCATTTTACAGTAGTCTAACTAAAGAATGTATATCTCCTGCACAATATGAACATGCTAAAAACGTATGGAATCATTTTAATATAAATAATTTAAAAGAATATCACGATTTATACCTTAAAACAGATGTGTTGTTATTGGCTGATGTGTTTGAGACATTTAGGGACTTATGTTTAAAGGATTATAAACTCGACCCTGTTCATATGTACTCATTGCCTGGACTAACATGGGAGGCATGTCTTAGAATGACCGGCATAAAATTACAATTATTTCGTGACATTGACATGCATTTGTTTATAGAACATGCCATTAGAGGCGGTGTAAGTATGATTTCCACGCGCTATGCTAAAGCCAATAATAAGTACATGGGCGAATATTATGACCCAAATCAAGAAAGCACCTATCTTGTATACTTAGACTGTAACTCGCCATACTCTACAGCAATGTGCGAGTCGTTGCCCATCGATGGCTTTAGATGGACAAATGAGAAAGATTATAAATACAATCAAAATGAAAACTTTGGATTTATTTTGGAAGTTGATTTAAAATACGATAAAAGTTTACACGATTTGCATAATGACTACCCGCTCGCACCAGAAAAAATGAATGGAAAATTAATACCAAATTTAAATGACAAAACTAAATATATTTTACATTATAAAGCACTAAAAAAATACGAAGAACTGGGTTTGGTAGTTACAAAATACCACAGAATTTTAAAATTTAGACAGTCGAAATGGCTTGCACCCTATATTAATTTTAATATTGAAAAGCGACAAAAAGCTAAACACGATTTTGAAAAAGACTTTTACAAACTGTTAAATAACAGTCTCTTTGGTCGAACAATTATGAACCAACGTAAGTTTCGTGATATACATCTTGTAGACGAGTCTAAGTTAACAAAGTACGTTACAAAGCCAAGGTTTGACTGTAGCAAAATGTTCGATAACAATTTGCATGCTGTACATTTAAATAAATTAATTGTAAAGTTTGATAAACCAATATATTTAGGAATGACCATTTTGGATATCAGTAAAGTAATAATGTATGAATTCCACTATAATTATATGTCAAAATTTAAGAATAAAAAGTTCCTAATGACAGACACAGACAGTCTTGTTTATTCTATAGTAACAGAGGACTTTTACAAGGAAATACAATGTGACTTGGACTGTTTTGACACCTCTGCATATAGTAAAGACCATTTCTTATACTCTGATAAAAATAAAAAAGTTACGGGAAAGTTTAAAGACGAATTAAATGGTCAAATCATGTATGAATATTGTGGTTTAAGGCCAAAATTATACTCTTTCATTCCTTTACAATGGTTATACGAAAAAGAAAAGCAAAATGAGCTAGAGGTTAAAAAGGCAAAGGGGGCTGACAATGCTACAGTTAAACATCTCTTAAGACACCAACATTACTTAAACTGTCTTGCAACCGGGGAAGATTACTATGAGAATGTTACAAGAATTAAATCCACAAACCACCATCTTCAAACATTAACGATGAACAAAAAGGTACTCTCTTTTGATGACGACAAGAGGTTTATTCTGGATGGCATTAACACTCTTGCCCTTGGTCACTATAAAATTGGTCAAACATAAATCTATATTTCCCATTATTCTTTGGCCTTTCCTTGTCTATTACAAAAAAGCCATATTTAGACCTATCCCAACATTGGTGGCAGAGATTTCTAAATTGGTTAAATGAAAAATCATTTCCCACATGATTGTTATACACATGTTTTAAATTTAAATCGTCTTGTTTAAATAATATTAGGAAATTAACATTGTCACGTAAATGTTTGTTTACTTTACTGTAAGATTGACACAAGTAAAAACTGTTAATATTTTTGTGTCTGCCCATTGAGAAAAATTGTGTGATATTTGGACTATTTATGTCGTCAAATACAACTATTGAGTGTGATTCTACATCATTTGGTGTGATTTCACAGTTTGAATATGTGTGTAATTTAACTTCATCACACAGACGGAATATTTCAATTATTTTTTTATATTTTTCTTGTTCTAAAGATTTGAATATTATATATAAATTTGTAAACTTTAATCCTTGCTTTTTTACAATTAAGTTATAAATTACAACGGTCTTCCCCGAACCGCTAGGCCCTATTATAAGACAGCGAATATTATTAGGAAATAGACCCAACTTCTTTGGTGTATTTTCTTTATGTGCTATTTTAAATTTGTTCTTTTGTTGAATAAATGACATTTTTTATATAATAAAAATGGCAAAGAGAAAGTGTAAAAAGGTCCAAGGTAAGGGATTATTCTTAAAGCCATATAGAGGCCGTGGCTTGTTAAATACCCTTATAAACAACCTTCCTTTCCCCCTCCACATCCCGTCATATTCATATTGTGGTCCTGCAACTAAGATACGTGAAAATTTAGCCAAAAATGTACCTCCAAAAAATAAGCTAGACTCTTATTGTAAAGAGCACGACATATTCTACATGAATAATCCTGATACAGCCGCCCGGAACAAGGCAGATATGAGATTAGCGGACCAGGCTTGGACTAGGGTTTCGGCAAAGGACGCCAATCTAGCTGAAAAAGCAGCAGCTTATGCAGTGACAAATTTGATGAAGGCCAAGGCAAAAATGGGAATGGGATTAAAATTTAATAAAAAAGATGGACAACTTTCAGCTGTTAGAGGCCGCAAGAGACGTGCCTCACTTTCGAGGAGTGTACCTAAAAAACGAGCTAAGAAAACAGAGACCAAAAGTAAGAGAATGTGGAATTATTAATTTAGACAGTGACAGGGGCACACATTGGACAGCATATCGTAAAAATAAAGATATTGTAATATATTTTGACCCATTCGGAATACAGCCTCCAAAAGAGGTAATTGAATATTTTGTACCATCTAAAATTTACCATACAACTGATCAAATACAAGATTTAAACAGTTCCATTTGTGGAATTTTATGTTTATCATTTCTGAAAAATTTTAGTTTATAAAAATGGATTCATTTACTATAACATTTACGAGCACAGAGCCAGAGTTGAAGTCGGTGTTCTTTCCTCCTATAGAATTAAATGGTGATTATGTAATTGGACTGGTAGATTTTCAAAGTTATAATTCTATATTTAATGTTAAAAAACCTCTAAATACTTTGACATATTACAAAATGCACAAAATTACAACCCCAAAAGGGGAGGTTACAATTGACGAATTAAACCGGGCATTAGCTGGTAAAGTTGAAGTTATTATACAAAATAAAGTAGCATTAATTAATACAAAAGTCAAACTTATATTTTACAAAGGGCTAGTTCCAAAATTAAATAAACTTAAAGACACAAAATTAACTATAGACGAGGGTGAGGATGTGTATTATTACGATCACAAAGCTCCAAATGTAATTGAAATTGCTGAAGGTACATACGAAGTGTTTGAGCTTGCGAAGGAAATTCAAAAGCAACTCCCAGATTTTGTACTTATAGCCGATAATAAAACTATGAAAGCCACATTACATTCTGGCCATGTGTTTGATTTTACAAAACCGTGTTTAGGGTCTGAATTATTGGGATTTAAAGGATTTTCTACTCCAGATATTGCGTTTAAATCCGTAAATAAAATCAACATAAATAATGTAAATGTGATTAGAGTAAAATGTAATATTGCGAATGGGTCTTATTTAAATGGTGACAAATCACACACCATACACAGTTTTTACCCAGAAGCTCCTCCCGGCTACAAAATTATTGAGGTTCCCAGAAATATTATATACTTCCCTGTAAATAAGAGAAGTTTAGATGTTGTTAGCATTGCATTTGCAGATCAACACGACAAGCCAATTGACTTTAATAAAGAAGAAACTACAATTACTTGTCATATAAAAAATATATGAGAATTTACAAGAACGGACTGAGTGTGCAAAATGCCAGGTTTCTGCGATCAATTGGGTTGAAGTTAAAATTTTCTATTAATAAAAATGGAAGATTTTCTAGACGTTACAGGAAAATTCCAATACGACGATAGCGTGGTTAAAATTACAAATCACTCCTATGTTCCACACAACACTTTAGCAATAAATAATTCCGATGAAATTCGAATATGCATAAATAATCAAGATTTACTAACACTCCCATGTAGGAGTTATCTGTATATTAAAGGAGAGATAGAGAATCATGATAAAGGACATTTTATAAATAATGCATTTGCATTCTTATTTGACGAAATTAGATACGAAGTTGCTGGTAAAGAAATAGATATTGTAAGAAATCCGGGAATTTCCAGTCTTATGAAAATATTGTGCTCTTACAATAAAACAACTAAATTGTCAAATGTAGCATTTGATTCTGATGAAAATTTAAAGGAGTTCTATAAAAGCGGCAAGTTTAGTACTTGTGTCCCGTTAGAGCTGTTAATGGGTGTGTTTGAGGATTTTAATAAGATTTTAGTAAATGTTAAACAAGAATTGGTGTTGAAAAGATCCAAAAACGACTTAAATTGTATATTAACAACATCTAATGCTCCAACTGGGGTCGATCCTATTCCTAAAATTACACTTAAATCGATTCAGTGGGTGATGCCGCATGTGGTGCCATCTGATGGGGAGAAGCTTAAATTACAAAAGATGTTATTGCAAAATAAAAATTTGCAAATTGCATTTAGAAGTTTGGAGCTACACGAACTCCCATCATACCCCGAAACCAAGAGACATACATGGTCAGTTAAGACGTCTTCGAGTTTGGAGAAGCCCAGGTATATTATATTTGGTTTCCAAACTGGTAGGGACAACAGTGCACGAAAAAGAACTGATGAATTTGATCACTGTAAATTGAAAAATCTCAAAGTGTTTTTAAACTCTGAATATTATCCTTATAGTGATTTAAATCTCGACTTTGAAAATGGAGATGCCTCTAAAGCTTATGAGATGTTTGTGAGGTTTAGGGAGAGTTACTACAACACCGTCCCCGATCCTATGTTTAACAGAGCTGACTTTATAAAGAAATATCCTCTAATTGTAATAGATTGTTCTAGGCAGAATGAATCAATAAAAGAGGGGGTTGTAGATATTAAATTAGAAATTGAAACTGCAGAAAATGCCCCTTCAAACACATCTGCATATTGCCTAATAATACACGATAAAGTGTTTGAGTATAATCCTTTGACAAATGAGATAAATAAAATGTAAATAAAATGAAAACAAATATTCAACAAGAATTGGTAGAGTCTGCAAAACAAATAAGAGAAAAATATAGGGCGTTAAAACGTGGTAAATTTCTAGAGGCTGAAGAGAGGTTCCAAACATTCCAACCGTTAATAGAGCCTTTGCAAGAATTAAAAAATTTAGCCACAAAAACAGAGAGGCCAGTTCTCCCAATGATTTTAGAAAAGACCCCGTCTAGAATACAAAGAATAACCCAGATAACACCGCACAAATTAGATTTTGGTCTTTTAGCATCAGACTATTTAGGAAATTACCTTAGTAGAAGTAGTATGACAGACACCACATATGGTATTAGGCGAGAAGGAAATAAATTTTTTATTGGGAATCAGGAAGTTCAAATTGCCAATGATGATGTTACAGTTGGAGAAACAATTTATAAAGGGACAAAGGGATTGTGGGAATTGTTAACTTTAAAAGAACCCGTAAACTATAGTCAGGCTGATTTGCAAAATTATAAAGAGATTTTGGAAGCTACAAATGCACATTTAAAGGGTTATAAACCAGGTGCGGCGATGTCAAGTAATAAACACACTAAATATCTTAATATAATTAAACCCCTGTTTAAGACTGTTGGTGAAGGTTTAAGGCAGGTAACTGGTAATAAAATAGACTATGTTTATTGGGACGATCCTAATGAGCTTGTAGATAGGTTAAGACTGCTTTGGTTAAGCCGATTGGCGGGAAATTCTGGAGTGGATAATGAGATAGATTCTATCATAGAAGAATTGAGGGAAAGTGGAATTGTTTATTAAATAAAAAGATGATAGATAAATTTTATCGCGTATATAACCCGTATAGTAAACCAGAAGCTAGAAGTTTTAAAGAAACTACTTTAAATCTAAAAGATGATGGTTGGAATGCTTTAAATTATAAAATTAGTAGTGTTAAAGGTGGGGAGTTTACTGATGATGTATCGACTTTGGGGCAGACGTTAACCAGAAAAGGTGATGCTTTTGTACAAGGTAATACTAAATATAAGTTTTTAGAATCCAAGAGTAATAATTGGAACGCGAATAAACGCAAAATTACTTATGTTAAACGAGGTGAAAGCTCAACCGATGTACCCACATTAGAGCAAACTTTAATAAGAAAAGATGGTGTCTTTGTGCAAGACAAAAATAATTATGAATTTTTGGAATCGGAGAATGGTATTTGGAATGCCAAAAAGCGAAAAATAAGTAATTTGTTGGCTGGTAAAGAAAGCGATGATGTTGTAAACGTCTCTCAAGTACCAAAAATGGATCTAAACTTTTGGGATTTTAATAATAAAAGGCTAGTTCGTGTTAAACCCGCTGTTGATGAGAACGATTGTGTTACAAAACATCAGACTGTGACTTTAGACGGTCTTAAATTTGATGGTAAAAATAAGCAATTAACAAACATTTTACCTGGAACATTGCCAAATGATGTGGCTGTTGTTAATCAAATATTAACAAAAGGTGAGAAAAGCATAATAAAACAGGAGGATAAATATTATAATGTATTAACATTAGATAGCGATATGTGGGATGCAGAGGACAAATTAATAAAGAATGTACCTGAAGGCAAAGATAGGAGTGATATTTGTTTAATGTCACAGGTTTTGAGGTATGACGATAATATTAAAACTTTTAGACAAGACAATATTAAATTTGATATTTGTTTAAAATCACATGCATTAAGGTTTAACAATAAAACTAATAAATTTATGCAAGACAATAATGAAATCGATTTGATGATGTACAATCCTAAATTGTTGGTTGCAGACCCTACATCTTTAAGCGGATTTAAGACTTTAGATGGAGAGGCATATTTGCCAAAAAACTATGCATATCAAAGAATGAGTGATGGTATGTTAATTGGTAGCAATGGAGGTGTTTTTGAAACGACAGAGACTGGCAGATACGTTAACATTAAAAATAAAGAATACAAAATGGAAAAAATTGCTTACGAATTGCATAAGCCCGCGAGAAAGAACTTTGTTAGAAGGTCTTTTAAGGTGTTGGGTATAAACGAAACTGTTCAAATAGATTTAATAGATATGCGGAATTATGCTAGAGAGAATTCTGGGAATAAATATATTTTAACTTTAATAGACACATTTTCTAAAAAAGCTTATGCTGCTCCACTAAAGAATAAAACTGGATTAGTAGTCACAGAAGCTATAAAAACTATTCTCCCAAGGGGAGTTAAAAATATTCAATCTGATAACGGAAAAGAATTTTTTAATGAACATTTTACCAAACTAATGAAAATTCTAAATATTAATCACTACCACACTTACTCTACAACTAAGGCGGCTATTGTGGAAAGGTTCCAGAGAACTTTAAAGAATTGGTTGTATAGAGAGTTTAGTGCACAAGGGAGTTACAAGTGGTTGGATTTACTTCCAAAGTTAATAAGGATATATAATAATAAAGTACATAGATCCATAGGGATGAAGCCTAACCAAGTAAGTGCTAAGAACTCTAAAGATGTACATGAAAGGTTAGCATCTAAAGTACAAGTTAAAAAGCCAAGATATAAGGTGGGGGATAGTGTAAGGATATCTAAATATAAACATGTATTTAGTAAAGGATATACCCCTAACTGGACGGGAGAGCTTTTTACAATAGCAGAAGTTAAGAAAACAAAGCCTGTGACTTATATTTTGAAAGATGAAAATGGCAATATAATCAAAGGAGGATTTTATACAGAAGAATTGTTAAAGACTAAATATAAAGACATGTATTTGGTAGAGAAGGTAATTAGGAGGAAGGGTGATTTATTATATGTCAAATGGCTCGGGTTCCCAAGTAGCCAGAACTCGTGGATTTCTGCAAAGGATGTATTAAAATGAATGCAAATTTTAAAAATATAGGGGAAAAATATGGCAAGGGTCAAAACGGAAATTAGGGCGAGTGCAAAAATCAGTAAGTTGGCAGTTTTAATTCGACTGTAATAGTTAATTTGGGATTTATTAATGCATTAGATAAATTTCAGACAAATCCAAAGTTAATTTTTAAATATAGAGGATGGGGAAAATGTATTTAAGGCAAGGGTACTAGTACAGGAAACTTGTGTAAGGCGGGAGCTGGTGTCGGTGCAAAAACAGCTCCCCATAAGAATAACATGGGAAAAAAGCGCCGATTACGGGGTCTCTTTCCTAGTTTCTCTCTACTGAGATTTAACTATTTAGGCGTTTAAGACCGATTGACTGATTTTAAAACATACTGTACACATCAACTTCTAGATTTAGATATATTTAACATCAATATTAAGCTACAATAAAATAACAGTGTGGGTCCTGGGATGTGTATAGCCCTCCAGTGTACACCAAATTGTAAATAAAACTTGGTTTGACTGATTGTGGTCCTACATTGTCATCAAAATGTTGTACTTCTAACAAAATCTTCAACTAATATAATAAAGGAGGTCTAGGTGATACAGCCCCCAGTGAGAGTGAGGGGTGAGTAACAACTACTTCAAATGCACTTTTGATCTGATTGACTGATTTCAGACCTCATTGTTTGTTTCTCATGTTCTATATTTGAACGGCATTGTCAAGCTGCAGTTACAATGGGGGCCAATGGTGTGTATTGTGAATTGAAACATTTTTTAAAATTATTAACCCTTTAACGTAGTAATTATATTCTATTCGCAATGGCTGATAACGGAGTTTGATTGGTGCTGCACTCCAGTCACAACATCTGTAACTAATGGCTGTGGGCAACTGCGGTTCTCTCCGCTAGGGGCACGGACTGACCATAAAAACCTAAATAACGCCGCTAGGCCACTGGTCGTGGTAGCTGAGTCAGCTAAGTAGTGGGAACATCTTGGCCAGGTACTGATACGAACTTCGTGGGTTCGAATCCCATACACGACCAAAACTGACAAGTCGTACAACTCTCAATGAGTTAACCGGTCTGTGGCAACGTTGGTGGGAGGGCCCAAATAAAACAAACGGTGGCAGGCTTGCTTGGAAGTTGACGGGATCGGTTAATTCTTTGTGAGTTGCACATGGTCAACACTGATTTTGATACTTTTTACTTATGTCTACTGTGTGTGTGCCAATGCGACTCTCTAAACTGAAAAAACAATATTTTAATTAAAATATGCCATTAATTCATTTAAAAATACCAATTTTATATTCCAATTGATAGGTTTAAAAAATGGCAAGTAAGGAACGAGACCAGCTCGTATGTCTAGGCCAATGGGTTAACTGTGAGCTCAGCCTGTTACGCGGTAAAAGAGCGTACTCCTAGTTATTACCTAGCCTAAGCCTACAGTAGAGTCTTGAGTTTCATAAGCGGTTCAAGTACTTGATAATTTTATTTTGATAATACAACGGAATGAGTATTTTTCAGTTTATCCTAGCTATTTTGTCCATATTTTACATCAAATCAAATCATCTTTATTCATTGCAATACAAATAGTACAGAATGGTGCCAATCATAGCGTATTACTTATTAATTTGTTGCCAAAAGTGGTAAGAGTGACCTCCGATGGTGAAATGGTATTGTTTGTTTTTTACGACCCATCTTGTACAGTGTGCTGCAGCTGTTAGGTTAGGTTATGTTACGTTATTTTTAAATAGCAAATCCTACCTCATCCAACGAGGTCTATATCTATAGAGGTCTCGCCTAGGGTAAAAATCTGTGCTTACATACGGACTGCCATTTTGACTCTCTATACCCTCTGGTCTCCATCATGGCAACAAATATGTTAACCAATCAAATCCCCTCTTTACAACTTATGTTAGTCTTTATTATTTGATTTTGAAACGATACATTTCTCTATAATATAACATTTCTCTATAATTGTAACACACAATACAATTTAGGAAGTTTAGGAGGTTATTCTTCCTAAATCACTCAAATAACATTTAAAGTATTGAAAAATCCAAATTTATCCTTCGCGGCCAAGTAAGCTGTAATTTCCCGCCACAGCGCGGGCACCTCCATGCCTCTTGCATAAACGCAAATGATGTTTATACTCAAGTACAAAGTATTCGCGTACTAAATTACAGTACTCAAAGACATGCCTGCACTTGTACTCACTGCATCTAGAAAGTGTTTGATATACATGACATCCTTAAATGAAACTTTGTGAGTGACTCGGAGTTAGAAACTGCCATGAGCATTAAAGTAATAATTTCTTTCCTGTTAAGAGAATTTGTTGTATTGTCGGAAAGATATTGCGTGACAAGTTTCTCATCATTTCTACGCAATATATTAAACTTTGGGATTACGAAAGGTCCGATCATCCTCATACGTGAATAATGAGCGTATTCCTAGTTATTGTTACCTATATTGTAAAGTTGCATTGGTGATAGCCGTCAAATAAATAACCAAAACATCTAATTTTATTTGGTAACTTACCGTCCGTTTTATTAGTGAGATAATAATTTTTTGAACAAACTAACACTTTCTCCTGTTAATGAGTGGAAATTATACTGTGAATAATTACATTTATTAGCGTTTAATCACTTTAATCACGTAAGAAAGACCTTAATACTTTTCTTGTTGACATTTTTCTTTTCAGTCATTTTGTCGTCTGTAGTCTGGAGTCGAGAGGTCTAAGTCCAGCGGCCTGAAATTTTTTTACATAGAGTACGGTACCAATAATGTTATTTATTATAATAGTATTAAAATAATAATGCATCTTTTAATTAGTATAAAATAAAATAGTCATACAATTTTAAAAGCTAATAATATTTAAACCTTAGTTTTGTGTTTCAAGTTACGAGAAGAAGTTTTTTTCCTAGTCAACATGAACATGAATAACTACAGTTCTCTAGTGAATCTATGGCAATAAGTTTACTTACGTTACTCTATAGTTGAAACATAGACGTTGGCTAAATATCAACGATTCAAGTACCACTAAAATGGCTCCCAATGTTAATCTTATGGGGAAAAAAATAGATTTGTTTTAAAGATAATTTTATTATTACTTAACCAAATATTCCCAATAACGAACTCGACCGAGATTTCGTACTATAGAATCTATCTCTAAAGTTTGAAGTGGATCTGTAGAGGCGTTTTTGAGTTATTTATGTCACAGACACGCCAGTTCGAGTTGATTCTCTTACCAGTGTAAGCAGTAAAGTTATGTATAAGGATTTCGTTTCACTCAATCCAATAAATATAAACCCTTAATCGATTAATCTAATGCAAATAAATCAAACCAATATATTAGTTTCGTAAAATAACAGCTTCTCATAGAATGTAAACAGTTAAATAATGTTGATTTTAATTACAGTGATGAGGAAAATATGGTACTCGTACGATAAATAGCGTGTTTCCAGCAACACTGCACATTGGATTGGTGATCACGTGACCTTCCAGCTGTTTTTACGAGGTCTCTTCCGGTTAAGTAGAAAACCTTAAATAGATCGACTCAGCACATCTGGTCTGAAAGCTCTACGAACCTTGCCATAAACCTTGGTCATTTGACTTCGATCAATATTGCCAGTTTATATTGTTAGAGGAAGAGACAAGTAAGTTGGCACACGAGTATATTATTGATTTCAACCACTTTTTGTGTACTAGTCACACAACAAACATTGTTGACCACATGTGCCGTTAATTTGATCACACTGTCAGATGGTGTTTGTTTACAAATACATATTTCTTTGTTAAACTCAATTGATGATTTAAAAATGTATTTGTAAGCAAACACCATCTGACAGTGTGAACACATTATAAAAAAACGGCACATGTTTCAACAAATATGTTGAAATAACTAAACTTATGAAGTAAAATCTGTAAATTCTTTTTGTAATAAATTAACGTATAATACAATAAAAATCAGCATTCCACACAGAACATTAGTGAAACAAAAAAAATACACGAATTTCTAAAGAAGCATTTAGCCTACCTAAAACAAAAATTCATACAGTTTGAATGCAAACAATTTACTTGCAAGTAAGTTGGCTTTAAAACTGTTAAATTTACATTCCGTGTACAATTGCAACATCTGGTTATTGAAAATACGATACAGAAACACAACACATGGGAAATATGTTATCAAAACTGAATTTTATGCTTAAGTTTTTAAAAAGGTAATAGTTTGTTTATTCCTGTTTGTGCTAGCTATCGTGAGTTATCTCTAACTTTATTTAAATTGATTTAACTTTCTTATATATGTTTAAACACTAAACTACTACTAGTAAACCATCCCTATCCGTAGTATACAATAGTACTCGCACAAAAATACTTTATATTTATTAAAACGTATTACTATGAACCTAAAGTAATAATTGTTAAAACATAAAACATCTATATCTATAAAAGGCAAAGCCCTGGCTGACTGACTCACTAACTGACTCACTGACTGTCTGACTCACTTTTTGTCTGACTCACTCAACACTAATTATCCACCTTCCCATGTAGGTGAAAAACAAAATGGTTTTCATCCTCATCTGATCTTAGGGCTCCGCCAGAGATACCGACAAAGTTCACATGTATTTCTTATAGACATTTTTGTCTGAGCTAATGAAATTACAAACAGCTGATCGTGATTCGTAGTAGTTCCACGGGCTAACCACAGAATGCAGCCCACAAAACTGTCATAGTTTTATAAAATATTTGCGGGGCGAAGACTGCAGGAGAAGCTAGTTCTAATATAATCACTAACAAAAAAGAAGAAGGAAATTTCAATGAATTAAATATTAGCCTTGCGGGTATAATATTCTGTGCACCAGTCCCCTCCAGAACTCTGAACTCTCTCCAAAGATTTACGCAATACATTTTATAAAAGGGGATTTATTTTTGTTAACATATTAAAAATACCCCCGTAGCAGCAAACCTGCATACTCAGTGAATTTACAATGCATATAAATTTATCTTAGTACCACATAAAGCCACCTACCAAGTTTCATCAATATACATTCATAAATAAACGATTTATGACATTTTAATTATTCTCCATAAGAATAACATGGCAGCTGAGTATGCAAGTTTGCTGAAATAAGGAAAACTAAAAGTGGGTTTTTATACAAATATCAATATATAATATTATTATAATAATATATTATTATATATTATATATTATTATATTATAATATATAATATATAGTGGGTTTTTTTTAGTATAAACTAGGCAAAGCCACATACCAAGTTCTATTAATTTATGTTCATAATTAAAGGAGATAACACGTTACTTATTCTCCATAAGAATAACATAGGGCTGAGTATGTAGGTTTGCTGCTACGGGAACTATCGGCTGAAAATGGGTTTTTATGCAATCAATCTTTGGGTATCAATAGAACACAATGAAATGAAGCAATATACCAAGTTTTGTCAGGATAAGTTGATAAATAAGCGAGATATACAACTTTTCTTATCCTCCATAAGAATAACATTGGACAACGTACTGTGTTTAGCACTTTCAATATCTCAGTAATCAATTTACGTAGAGCAATGAGTAAAACACCAAATTGTGCGTATTTAAAGTTGATTCCAATGTAAAAAAATAAAATTTTACTTTTCAAAAATTATATGTAAAAAACTCAAAAAACCCATTTTTTGGGTACAAAACCCCCCAAAGAAGGCCCTTCCGATAGGTCGATCTGTCTGTTTTTCGAAATTAAAGTCATAAATGTTGCTTTACACGTTTGTACCAAATTTCATCAAAATCGGACCTTTTTTACGAGAGTTATCGCACCCACAGACATATATATATATATATATATATATATATATATATATATGTATATACAGTTTCGAGTAGTGTTTTTGGCACCTGAGAACCTCAAAACGAAAAGTTATCATGGTCCCGGGCCCAGGTATTACCATGCCGACTATGGTAACAACTTCTTCCCTATAGGGGAAATTCTCTAAAAGTACACTTTAAATACGCAGTTATTGTAAATTGGTTTAAAAACAAGTATAAACAACACACTTTCAACATTTTTTCTTGTTGAATCTAAAACTGAATTTTTGCTTTGTGATTAATTTGTCTTAAAAAACATTAGATTAATTACATTTGATTGTGTTGGATTCTGAGTGCCATGCCAATGAACCATGTGAATATCATAGGACACGGCAAAACTATTTTAGTAACTTAGTTCCAAAATTCAAAAGTTATTTGCAAGTTTACTGTATCAGTGCCCCAAAAATACTTGATCAGATTCATTCTCAATGTGAGAAGGCATGATCACTGAGTGTTAAAAAGCTCTATTAAAATTAAAACTCAAAACAATTTTTTTATTAAACAATTTTTTTATTAGCATATTACGTGTTGTTATTACTTACGGGATGTAAGACGTCTTTTATTACATCCCGTAATTAAAACTCAAAGAAACTTGTAAATTATCACATTTTAACGGTAATTAGACAAATAGCAAAGCTCTTAAGTTGATAAACTTATATTTACTGGAAATGTAAGCATGAGAAATATCCGCCATTTTTGTTGAATATTCCTGCTCATCATTAAACTTTGAATAACAAATATTTGTAATCACTGAATCAAAACTATGGAACTCGTTACGATATGAAATTCGTATAATTGATAATCCTGCTCGTTTTAGGGCATTGTTAATGGTTTTTCTCGTTTGTCTTATGGGGGTGCAAGGCTTACTTATTATATTTTAATGAAGTTACATTGCAGTACAAGTATTCTTGGATTAAAGCTCGGCATATCTAGTAAATATAACGTATAAAATATGTTTTTTCAAAATCACTTTTAAACCAAATTCCTTGTGTTTTTATTTATATATATATATTTTTAATTTGACTAATAATCACACAATTGATAATGCAATTTTATCTTTATAAGATTTTAAGCAACTTTTACCTATTTTTCAACTTTATTTTTGGTCCGAAAATACCTTAGCTTACATTGAGTGTACACCTTTTTAATCATGACTTATGAATGAAAACTTAAATAAATAAAATAAAGTTCAAATTACGTTATCAAGAAATCAAGAGGATTAATCGAGGAGGGTATAGGGCTTGAGAAGTCAGAGTTATATGAGATTAGCAAGAATGATTTGAATGTGAGGAACTGACAGTGTTACGTGACGAGTGACGTCATTACGGCGACGTAGTCACGTGAGATCTGCGGTGATTGTGGTGATGGAATCAAGTGACATGTGACGTCACCAGTAAAGTCTCATCAATGATTAGGTATACGGCTCTGTCAATGTGGGATAAAGCTTCCACAATGTCATAGTTAATTATCACAAGAATTAAATATTATGAATGTTAGTAAATAGAACCTCATAGACAAGGTTTGTTTGCCTAGTCCCCAACGATCATTGATTTTTCCTTTACCTCACTTGCTCTTTTCGACATACCGATTTTGTTAGCTAAAATTAAAGTTGTATTTACTGGCACTTTTCCTTACTCTGCATTTAACATAATATGTATAGCCTTAATGGTATTATTATTAGTTTTATAGTTTACAGTCTCTTATGATTTGAAAATTTCAAACTTCAACACTAACAAATTTAAATTTATTAACTTGTTTCTAAAAAATCGTATTTAAATAATGTCAAATAAATAAGTGATTACAATCTTACAGCATATACAACTATTTGTCAACAAACATGTCAGTAAATAAAGTAGTATGGTTAGAGCCACGACGTTAAAGAATTATTTTAAACCTGTATGAACTTGTACAATATTAAAATTGGTACGAAACAGTACTTAAAAAAATTAATTTTGTACATTAATCACGATAAGTAAGTATTATGAAATTTTCTCTTGCAAGACAAATTCTTCATTGGAATTTTAGTTTACACATAATGATTAATGATAAAATAAAAACATTCTTTTCAGTGAATTTACGTTTAATATTATTTTTGTATTGTTGATTAGACTCTGGATAACTTTATATTAACGAAAAAGGTTTAAACTTCCCTTTAGTACTCTCAATGATCCAAGATGGCTTGCGTTGGGGTTCACTCGTACGTTGACGTTCGACTTGATAATGAACCCACAGTGGCAGGGGTTCGACACCATTGGTAGCATCGCCAATCAACTAAGATCATATGACAGTAATACCTTTTTCTTCGTTCAATCTCTAACCAAAATAGACTGTCCAGTGAGCAGTGCAGTAGAATCAGTTTGTAATTAGTTATTAAAAATAACATTAAATAAATTAAAGGCAGCAAACAATTTTCTAGGATAATGATTCTTAGAATTACTTTCAGCTACAAACAAACATCAGGTTTTCCGATGAAAAGTGTTATAATTCCTAGCGTTTTCCTCAATTAATAGCTCCATTTGAGCGCTTAGATGACGTCCATTGAAGTAATATTACCTTTCGCGTGTTTCGAGAAAGACAATTATTAGTTTGTAGCATTAAAATCCTTTTACGTTTTATATATTTTCACAAATACTGCTTAGGCTTTAAATAAAACTTCTAGCATCAGAAATATGACACGATATAGTGATTTCGTGAACTTGATCGTAATTCTAAAAGTGCCTTAATCCCGGAAAAGCTCCTATATCCAGCATCACGAATGATGGGATACAGAGTTTCTGTGAAATTGATGATTATCCTAATAGTGTCTTAACTCCGGAGAAGCTCCAAGATGTGTTCCTCTATCCACAATCACAAAGAACGACGCGGTTCATTGATCTCATGATTTGAGTTACGCTAGACGTTTTGGCATAAATGAGAGTACCCGAGAATAATTTATCAACGAAAGTACAGCAGGACTAACGCTCACTTGCAATAGTTTATATTCTATAAAATTTGTGACTTTTTAGAAACGATAATGACTGTAATCTTTTGTATAAACTTGTTACATCTGAACTACAATTCCTCATTGAAATATTTTAAAATAGCCAAATAGGAATGTGACGACTGTTTCATAAACGATTCGTTTCAGTGTGATATATCCACTATCAAATACGATTTTTACTCTGTAAAACTTGTGATTGGATGGACTTAAGGTTTATTACGTTATTTTAGTATAATCACAAATTAAATGCGATAAAATTTAAACTTGCCGTGGTTGAAAACAACGAAATCGCTGCATTATTGTTAAAAAATGAAATCCGGTAAATTAATGTCAATAACAACCATAAAGGGCTTGCTCACTAATGCATTGAGCGAGTTAATATATGCAAATATGTACCGGCGTTTACAAACCTACGCAGCTCTCTGCATAGAAGCCGAATATTAATGGACAAGGGAGCAGCGACAGAGCTCCCAACCATCAAACTTTATTCACAGAAATTTTAGTCACATTCTGTTATTTTCACAATAGTGCCACATTGGTGAATCTTCAAAAATAGATTTTCCTACAACCACGCCTCGAGTGATTCGTAACGATTTAAAAGATGCTTTCTGTTCATCGAGCGAAAAAGCTGTATCGCTTGCTGCATATTACTTTACCACTCGCTGGAGTAATTAACAGATTATTAACTAGTGTTTTGGACCAAGCTAAGTGAGTGAAGTGATTGAGGTTTTTAACCTCAATATCGTAAATCCAACCAAAAATTATGAAAGTGGATTATTGTATGTTTTTTGGGTATACAAAATTGTACTTGCAGAACAAATTGTTTATGTAATTCGAGTGTAAAATGTCTTTATCACTTCCGCAAAATTACCGCACGACGCGACGTGTAGCGGAGCTTTATCTGAAGCGATAAAAACCTAATTCACCCTCAATACTTAAATACATACAACTATTTTTGAGTGGATCTTAATGTTTAGAATTAATTTGTTAGACCCCAATATCACTTTAATAACGGTTGAAACTATTAAGTCTCTTCAGAGTAGCAATATTTTGGAACAATCATTTTAACTATACTTCTATTTTCAAACGTTCAGCTCTTTAATAAAACTAATTTTAAAAAGCAGTTATATTATGAGGTGTTGGAGCAAAGAAAGTTTATATTCCAGAAACATCCCAATATCTTGTATTGGAGAAGAGCCTAAGTATATGCCTTTTAACTCTTTGAAGATAAATAGCAGGAATTTTCCAAACAAGTTTAGTGCTCAATAAAGTAACATATATATATAAGTAACATGAGTACCCTAAAGAAATCTATCTTATAGTATCCCATCAATTTGAATTTGATTTAATATATATATATCTATATGTATATATATATGATTAATATATGATATTTCATTTAATAATATAATGAAAAACTGTGCATTGAAACTGGGTTAAGTAAAACTTCGTTCACGGTCTTACGAGAAGAATAAGTGTTCACCTAGCTAAACAAACTCTAAATCTCTATTGATATAAATTCTCATCCCTGTAATCCCAACATATCTAACTGTTTGTCCAATATAAATTTTAACTATAAGATTCCAGCCCACTACAATGTTATTCAAATTTACAATCTCTCAATATCTAACTAGAAGATCATCAAGTCCGCCCTAAAGTTACAACTGTAGTAACGGACAGGTTCAGCCCGTTTATCAGCTGGTGGCAGAGTTCCAAACTCTCACAACTGGTCCCATGCTGGTAACTCGCAGCAATCACTGATCCAACACATTCACTGGTTACTGGTTAGCTGTTCTATGAAACGTATCGTAATTTATTCCAATAACATATAAGTGAATTTATTTCCAAAAATAAAATATTATAATCTCACACGGTGGTGGGGGATAATCATGCTACTTTATTTAGTTGTATGACAAGTTGTAGAAAACATTGAGGTCACACTGAGGTCCACTTTAATGTTCAATCTTTACAGTTAACTATAAAACTTAGAAGTCAGCCAGCTATAGCATCCGAGTGTTTAAGTTAATAATAAACAAAACAACTACAAAATTAAAATGAAGTAACAACATTTAGTCGTCAAATAATACTCATAAGTAATTTTATTGATACAATTCAGTAAAATATTGAATAAGTGACCGATATAATTACTATAGCCAACTGTTTGTAAGGAAACTGACATCCTACTGGGTAAAGGAAGCTACTCGTCAATGTTTGTAGATTCCTACAAATCTTTGATAATTTTAATGTTACGGAAGTTGGTGTTGACTACATTTAGGGCAAAAGTATTACCACACAAATATAGTTTTCCTGTAACTTAATCGATTTATTAGTATATATTCTTACAATGAAAATACTATTAGGAATTAACGCTCTCCTAGTTACACCTCTAACAACAAAATCTTAGAGCTTTATGAATAAAAAGATGTTGGATATCTAAAATGCTTAACCGTTGATATAATGGAATGAAACTATGAATGTTTTACTTTTTTAAATTTGCACAAGAAAGAAGTCCACTAATCTATTAATGATTTGTTCGTTTTTTTATATCTTAGTCTTCCTACTCTAATTAATGAGTGAGAAATCTAGTGTTCTCAAAAGCGAATAATTAGAGAAATGTCTTTAAAATGTTAAGCTTTCTAATCCTATTAAAAGAAACTGGTGTATTTTATAAAAAGTTTCTGAGTTACTAATCAGGGTTTTCATGAATATTTTTTTATGGATAGGCAATTTTGAGTAGAAGGGAATGTTGAAGCCATAGTTTCCATTTAGAGTTAAATTTGTATATCAATTTTAGTTTAATTTTGAAAAAGTCTATAAGCCGAGGCAAACATTTTACATTTATTTCAAACAACTTTAAATCATATAGTATAAATCATTGGCTGTGAAGAAAATCGGGCTATGGAACAGAATTAATGGAGTAAAGATGGTTTATGTAAACATAAGGATATAGAGTAAACATCCCGTTTATTAATTCTATGTTTTAGTTTATGCAGGCAAACGCCACGCCAAGTAGCTAGTTTGCTATTTTAATTTTGAATGTGAATTTTAATTGTACTGCTTGGATGTAAATACGTTGTTATTTAAGCAATATTCTTAAGTATCTATTTTCCCCCCTTTTCGGAAGGTTGAAATGTACGTAACCGAATATTATGTCATTTAAATATGGGTGTAGTATAAATTATCGTAGTTGGGTGTAAGCTTGTTAAACAGAGTGAAGTCTTTTTAATTTTGGTAAACTATTTTGATAATAAACAATGACTAGCTTTAAAGAATCCCGTTTAACTAAGTAAATAGTTTATACGATATTATTTAAACTAAGCTAACTTATTCGTTGTTCTTACATTTACAAACATGTTATTCAATCTCGTTGACAATACAATTTTTTCTTATGAAGATGATATATCAGTCTTTTATTTCTATCAATTTATGATATCATACAGCTTATGATTTTAGAGCTACGGTTTTAATGTTTTAATAAAACAGCACAGGTTAAGAAATTCGAATACAAATGAAAATGTAATGTAATCAAAACTCTACCGCAAGAAATCCTCCTTGATACATAGCCTTACCACACGTGGATTTCTGAGAAACCTAATTACTCGACATCAACTGAGGACGTATTAACAAACACTGACTTGCATATTATCTCTAGCAAGGTGCTATCTCTACGTGCTGCCTGACAGGAAAGTGGTTGAGAATTTACTCTTCTTGAATAAGGAAATATTCCTTAATGGTTGTTGTATATTAGTTGTTAAAATTATTTGAATTAAAAGGGGTTTTAACTGTGGGAAACAGTGTTTAAGTATCTGTAAAAGCGGTTCGGAATCATTTAAAGTATTAAATTATACAAATTTAAACCTTTAGAAGACGTTAGGTATTTAATACTGGTGGTTAACAAGTAGGATAAAATAAAAATTGTGAATATTTTGTTGTGTTTGTATTTAGTGTTAAAACGTGACGTTACATATGTTTTTTTAAGATACAACTTAGCTGTTTTTATCAAACGTGAAAGAAATATGAGGACCTTATTCGCATCAGGGTCTAGGTCAGTTTGTTTAGTGCGAATATGCCATAGATGAATGCAATATATCGTCCCAGTTGCCTCCCCCTCCATCATCCTAGTGTCCAAAGACAACTCCACCTGACAAGTGGATTGCCACCACAACGCGGGAAGTGGAAGAAAAAATAATTTCGTTAATCTTTTACTCCTGATTATATTTACTTAGTGAGCATAAGTATTTAAGGGATTTTAAGTAGTTCAGTTAGAAGAGTAGTTAATTAGAACAGTATTTAAGGGAGTATAAGTAGTTTAGTTAATTCAACGTTATATTTTTATACAGTTTAAATTTAAAATAAAAATTGATTAATTATTGTTAAAGGTACGTTTATTAATAACTCGATATAGATTACGCATATTCCAGTATTCAAGTAGACAACAACCAGTATATTGGGTTAGATTTAACTGTACAAAAAATATAATTCTTGACAAGCTAACCATAAATAAATAAAACTGAATAAAAAAGATAACGAGAAATATATTCCTTACTATATTTTTCAGTAAGAACGATTGAAGGTGAGCTTGTTTCACTATGAGAATTCAACGTTTTCTTTTTCACAGAGTCTAAAGATCATGTAAAACAAGAATTCAGTGTATCCACAGCCTTGAAAAGGTTTTGAAACTAAATAAAAAGGAAATAATATTTAAATATTTAACTTGTTTCCTCGAAGTGCTTTGAAAGTTACGGTAATGTTTCAAGAAAACCGCTCAGCCTTTGGCAACGATTTCACATTTGTAAAGTCTTTTGACTGCACTATAAGAGAGAAAAAAAACGTATCTCGTACTTTATTCCACAGTGAGTGTATTCAAAAGTTGTTTTATCAAAGTGAAGAAAGTTAGAAGAGCAAATAGTTTAATCAATTTAAAGTTATACATTGTGTATACAATTTAAGTTTTAAATACAAGTTGATTACTTTTCCTAAAAGGAAAGTTTTTTATTTATAATAACGCGATGGAGATTACATGAATAATTTGGTTACTAATTTTTTAAATCATAATAACCAACTTAGTGCAAGAATAAAACAACTATTCTTGCATTTAATCCGGACTTGTAATAATAGATTATTCATCATTACACCGGTAACTTTAGATAATAAACAAATCAATAAAATTATAATTATATGTAAAATCAAATGTAATTGCTGATGTATGAATATTATGAAACCCCCAATTCATAATACGTATTATGAATTACATGAATTGAGTGCTAATTTGTAATGTGACAGCAAGTAAAGAGAGTATCCCAAAACGTTTACGAACACTTTACATTTGCCATTTGGCTACTATCTTCTCCTATATCTATAATATGCTAAGCCAATTTTCGTGAACAGAACATCTCCGTTATTTTTGAACCAATTTCGATGATTATGGTTTAAAAAAATGGCCCAGATTTGTAGTTGTGAAAAATGGTTTTAAATTTTCGATATTTTTAATATGAAGGGCACGGGCTGCCCTCAAAGCTCGTTTTTTTACCATAAGATTAACATGGGGAATGATTAGAATCTAGTTGCATTCTAAAACAGGTGATGTTGATAGAGTAAAATACAGGTAAACAGTAAGAACAGCTGATTGTTTGATTTAGAGCAACAGATCTACTAGTTTTCATATTACATGTTAAAGAACTAGAGTGCAACTAATGGGCTACTAAGA
The DNA here is from genome assembly GCA_963675035.1 of Allygus modestus. Taxonomy (NCBI): domain Eukaryota; kingdom Metazoa; phylum Arthropoda; class Insecta; order Hemiptera; family Cicadellidae; genus Allygus; species Allygus modestus. Next base: position 78,969,152 of record OY776112.1, on the reverse strand, counting down.
ACTATTTATTAAATCGGATGAATAAAATTACCCCGTTTTTGGGTACTAAATTAAATTATTTCTTTAAAAATCCCTTTTATCCGTTTTAAAATCGTATTTTTACTTAAAGGAAGCAGTTTAGTAATTCATGTAAAAATCCACTTTATTTATACAAACTGAGAAAGTATAATTATTTATTAGATTTCTAAAATCAAGTAACCAATCTTTTTAGCAATAGTTTTGTACTGACGGATTGAAATACTCCCTGTAGGGCTCGATGTTTTCGTAAAAATATGTTTTTATTTAATTTAACGTTTTACAGAAAATTTTTAATTGGATGGAGTGTATAAGAATTTCAACATAAAGAAACCGCAGTACACAAATATGGTTGGCTGTAAATGTCTTTAGGCTTCTTGGCACCATTATTACCTAGCCGCGCCCCGATGCATGTACAATAGACTTAGTCCTAATGCTCCATAACTCTGGCACACTTGTGATTTGTGGGGTCCGAACTTGATTAAACTTGGTCTAAAGGTTGGTTCAACATCTAAGATTTATTAATTTTAGTGTTTTGTTATTGGTGTATCAAAACTGACTACCTCTCAAACGATTCAGCTAGTTTCATGTGACCTTGAGTATTTTTGAAAAAATTATGACGGGGAGAAAGATGATAATATTATACTAAAGTACAATGCATTGCACGAGTGAAAAACAAGGCTGTCCATAAGCCCAATGTTAAAATTAACATTGGTCTTATGGACGGCCTGGTTTTACACTCATGCAACGCACTACAAACTAAATTATTTTAGAAATCCTCAATTAGACTAACAAATAAACACAAACAACATTATTATAAAATAACTGTTAATAAAACCTTTATAACTTTTACACAACACAATTATAGTGTAATATTGCATGAATGTTTATTCAAATGAACTAATCTGCAGAATGCACAAAAGTGAAATGATTTATAAGTAATTGTAAACAGCTAAATTTTAGTTTTTCATGGTACATACCTACTATGATAACAACTCTCACAAATACTTTGTCAAGATTTTCCCTTATCTACTTAGATCCTATGTTACTCAAGATAAAAATGCCAAAATAAAAATACAAGGAAAATTGACAAAATCAAAGTTATAAAATAAAATATGTTGAACATAATATAAATATATTCTTAACTAAGTTTTTTCCCCATAATAACATTTAGTATTTTAATTTTATTTGTTAACCCAGTATTTAATAAAATACGTTATATAATATACAAGTTTAAGTTTTTTACACTAAATGCCTTGATAATCAGTGGACAAGGATAGTTACTTAGGAAACAAACACTCAATCGTTATTTTACACGGTAACACGTTTTATGTGATGCACCCATAGTAATTTATTTGATCGTACAAGTTAGATTCTTCACAATGATTACATAAATATAATAATTGGGGACAAACCATTTTTGTCAGTTTTTGGTTACAAGCAAATATTATATTACAGTAGACCTTCCTTGACCTTCCTTACCCTACCTGACCTTAACCACATAAGAAGAGTAATAAGGTGACACAGTTTAGGAGCGGTAACATCGGAGAAGTTATTCTTGGTGCAGAATCGATCTTAAAGCTTTAATTTATCACCAGGTTCATACTGGAACCGATACTAGATATCTTATAATGGTCCATTAAGTTAGGGAGCGGCACATATAAAACGGAAATATGTACAAGATATATCCTGTTTGTGTTCATATTAAGCAGAAAAAACTGTAAAATAATAATTTCCTAATAACTTCATGAATAGCAAATAACAAATATAGCCTTATGGTGAGATATTTTATGGGTGAGAGGAAGGTGTAATAAAATAAGATAACCTTTTTTATTTAATTAGGTCAAGTGTGTAATTTTGCTTGTGCGTATTAATTAACTCAGATTAAAAAAAGTACAATTTAATAACAACTAATTAACAAACTATTGAATAGATTTCACCTTAATAATAATATTTATTCATTGGAAAAGTGTTACAATAATAAGTATGTAATATTGTAATTTACAAAAATCATTTTTATTTATTGGGGTATTTTTAAATAGGTAGACTGGCAAAGGAAGTGAGGGGTTATATACAAGTCGTATACTTGCCCTTCAAGGCGAGATATAGCCCTTTTTGTGAACTACTCCAGCACTTGTCTATGTGAGATGAGAAAAAGTACAAACTCCTCTCAGAATGTTGTTAATATACAGCCAAGTCATTATCATTAAATTTTCATCCAGAAACCATTTAGCTTGTGCACCACGTATCAAACTCCTCAGATATATTGTACCTAGTCAGTAGACAACCTAAACCACAGATAACTATCACAGCAGAAAATGAATTAACCAGATAGTTATAGCAGCAGGTAACTAGCATAGCAGATATCAGACACATCAAAGTCTGTACAGTTTATCACCTACACAGTTATTGTTATCAGATAACGTAACACCAGCCAGCTCAACAGAAGTATTACAAAGTAAGATGTTTCCATGACATTTAACAATATTTAACTATAAACTGAATTACTACTTTGCATGTCCCCGTATCTAGAATACTAAATTAACTCAAGCCTGGATAAACCCAAGCTGTTCAAGTTTCAATTTCAATTTTCAATTGCAATGTAAATTTCAATTTCAATTTCAAGTTCAAATTTTTTTTTAACTAACTCGTCTCCCTCAGTTGCTGACTCTACAAAAGCAAACGGTCATGAACATTAACTAGGAATTCTGGATTCGATCCTCAATGTAGTTTTATTACACTTACTCACTGAGTATTTAATTATTTTAACACCTGTTTAAATCATCTGTTTAGTAGTCATAGTTACAATTATTATTATTTAATCATAGTCTTGTAACTGATCATTAGTTATTTCATACATTACGTCATTCATTTTGTCAGTTTGTGTAGTTTTATTAATTTTGACCTTTGTACATTACTAACTCTCTTACATAAATACTTGTATTACATTGATACTTGGTATTTTACATCATCTTAAACACGCAGAAAAATCCTACTTGAGGTTCACAATACATTTAATACATCGTAGTTATTAACGGTGATTGACTTCCTGATTTATAAACAAATTATGATTATTTAATGTAAAATTATAGTGTTTTAGCGAATTTCCCCTATAGGGAAGAAGCTATTACCGTAGTCGACATGGTAAGACCTAGGCCCGGGACCATGATAAATTTTCATTTTGAGGTCCCGAGATGCTGAAAACACCATTCGTTCGAAACTGTATATATATATATATATATATATATATATATATATATATATGTGTGTGTCCGTGGGTGCGATAACTCTCGTAAAAAAGGTTCGATATTGATGAAATTTTGTATAAACATGTAAAGCAGCATTTATGACTTTAAGTTCGAAAACCAGGCAGATCGCTCTACCTTAAGGGGTATTTTGGGGGGGTTTTGTACCCCAAAAATGGGTTTTTTGTACTTTTTACATATAATTTTTGAAATAGTCAAATTTTAGTTTTTACCATTGGATTCAGCTTTAAAAAACACACAATTTGGTATTTCGATCATTCCTCTACGTCAATTGGTTACCGAGATATTGAAAGTGCTAAACACAGTACCTTGTCTAATGTTATTCTTATGGAGAATAAGAAAAAAATTATATCTCGCTTCTTTATGAACGTATACTGACGAAACTTTGTATACGGCTTTATCTGGTTGTGGTCTATTGTTATTTGCTCAAAAAAATAATTTGTTGCTAAAGGTTCCCGTAGCAGCAAACCTGCGTACTCAGCCCCCATGTTATTCTTATGGAGAAAAATTAAAATACTATGTCTCACTTAATTATGAACATAAATTAATAAAACCTGTTATATGACTTCACCTAGTTGAGTTATATTTATATTTGCCTAAACACCCATTTTTTTCGTTCCTTGTTGTAGCAAACCTGCGTACTCATCCCCCATGTTATTCTTATGGAGATTAATCAAAATGGAATATATCGCTTATTTATAAATGAATATTGATGAAACTAGGTATGTAGCTTCACCTAGTTGAGTTATATTGATATTTTCATAGAAACCAATTGTTTATGTTCCTTGTTTCAGCAAACCTATGTACTCATCCCCAATGTTATTCTTATGGAGAATGATTAAAATTGTATATATCACTTATTTGTGAATATATTTTTATGAAACTTGGTATGCGGCTCTATGTGGTATTAAGTCATATATTATGCATTGGAAATTCGCTGAGTACGCAGGTTTGCTGCGACGGGGATATTTTGTAGTATTACGGTTTGACATTATACGACCATCAGTGTTTTTTTACCGATGTATTGAATTTCTTATGCCGTAATACTGTCCTCAATGTACATAAGATTTAACTACATTTGGATGATCTGTATATTGTAATTGATCGTTCAATGTTATATCCTTTTAGCGAATTTCCCCTATAGGGAAGAAGCTATTACCGTAGGTCTCATGGTAAGACTTAAGCCCGAGACCATGACAACTTTTTGTTTTGAGGTCCCCAGATGCCAAAAACACTATTCGTTCAAATTTACATATATGTATATATATATATATATATATATATATATATATATATATATATGTTTGTGTGTCCGTTACCACGATAACTTGAGTAAAAAAAGTCCGATTTCGATTAAATTTGGCCCAAATGTGTAAAGTGACATTCATGACTTTAAGTTCGAAAACCAGAAATATCGGACCACGAGAAGGGGGGTTTATGGGGGTTTTAAATTTTCCAAAAATCAGTTTTTTGCATTTTTCACCCTACAATTTTTAAAAAACTTAATTTTGGTTTTGCCCATGTTATAGAGCTTAAAAAAACAAATAATATGGTATTTTGAATCATTAACCTAGGTTAAGTGGTTGCGGAGAAAATCCAAAAAAACCTGCTCATAAAATCTCCCATGTTAATCTTATGGGAAAAAGGTTTTTGGCTTATCCTCAGTTCATTTCTATGTAAACTTCACATTTGCTTTTACCAATCAGTTTAGCTCTACAAAACAATCATTTTGTGTTTAAATTGTGACTATACGTCCAACCGTTGCCGTGATATTCAAAGTGCTAAACACAGTATGTTGTCCAATGTTATCCTTATGGAGAATATTTAAAATTTAATATCTCGATTATTTATGAACTATATTGATGAAACTTGGTAGGTGGCTTCACCTAGTACTGGTATATTGATATTTCCACAAAAAATTGATTTTTTTGTTAATTATCCTCTTAGCAGCAAACCTGCATTCTCATCCCTAATGTTATTCTTATGGAGAATACGGAAAGCTTTATATCTCCCTTAATTATGAACATAAATCATTAACACTTGGTATATAGCTTCACCTGGTTGAGTTATATTGATAATTGCAAAAAACCCGCGTTTTTATCTTCCTCGTTGCAGCAAACCTGCGTTCTCAGCCCTAATGTTATTCTTATAGAGAATAAATAAAATGCTATATATCACTTATTTATTTAAGTATTTTTATGAAACTTGGTAAGTGGCTTTATGTGGTAGTAAGAAATATATTCATTCATAGGAAATTCGCTGAGTACACAGGTTTGCTGCGACGGGGGTATTTTTTGCATTATATATAACACACTGTGGAATCAAACATAGTAGTTAAATTAATTTAGTTATATTCCCAACACAACCTCCCTAAGCTAATTCTTGTTCATCAATAGTAGTATTTAATATCCGCATAAGATATTTTTTATCACTTACAATTAGTATACTTTTAAGATAAGGGAATTAATTTTTTGAACACACATTTTTCAATTATAAGTTTGTTTGCTCATCAGTTAAGATATTTATTTCAAAATAAGGTTTTTTAACATGCCTATTAGTTAAAAAGTTTTTTGACAATTTAAGTTAGATATTATAAACTCACTCATTGCATTGTCAATCACTTTCAGTCATGTGACGTGGAAGCGAAACTAATAACCTTAAACAGTCAAGAACAGTAAAACAGATAAAGGTAAAATAATATTGACGGTTTATTTTTATAGAGTTACTAATACTATTGAAAGGGCCTTTAAAATGGTATCCTCCATTTTCCCCGCAATTCTCTAATATTAAATAGTGGAGCGTATCAACTGGCCATAGCTTTCTCCAGGAGCAACTATATTTAGCGTCCTAATTACCTCCACTACTGCCTGGTAAACTGGGCAAATTTTTTGTAATTTAATTTGTTTACAATACTTAATTCCGATTTTACCTTCTTAATATTTATGTGCAATTTAAGACCGCAATTTCATTCAAAGTTCGTTGCAGCATGTCGAATCTACAGGTTTAAGAAGTTTTAGGTGGCGAAAACGCAATCTTCACATTCCATAAATTCCAAAAGCCACATAAGGGTTTGCCAATCTCAGAATATGAGGGAACATCAAATGTTACGAGGTTTTAGAATCAACCTCACCCTCACCTCTCACACTTAGCTGGGGACCCGGGTAAAGTTTCCGACACTAGGTTAGTGTTACCAAGCTGTCATGCAAATATTTTTTCAGTAATATTACTGTACAAGGTGATACTTATGAGATTTTAGTAAAACTACTGCTCACTCGATAAAATAATCAAAATTGTATCTGTAATTATTCATAACAGATTTATAAAGATTCAAAAGTGACATTGGTTTCATCAAATTATATTCCAAGAATTAATTATAGGTTGTAATTATTAAAAACATTTCAAAAAGTAATTATTTTTCTTTAAAGAACAATATTTATATCGTTAAATTGTATTCATTCATCTGTTATCACCATACGCATTAATAAGTGAATTGATGATAGCTTTGCATTTAAATCAACTTTAACAAATTGTAAATAGGTTTTTTTGTAGCATTGCATTTGAGCATTACCTATATATTTAAAGGGTATCACATAAATTAAAAGTTTCAACTAGTTTTTGTGCATTTATTAAATATGTTGCTAGAAATATTTTATTGTTTTGTGCATTTGGGATGTATGGTCAAACTAATAACTGATTATAGACTGACATATACTTATCAACAAATTATGTAAATTATCACACAAAACTATGTTTATGAAGCAGTCAAATTATTTTTGTTTTAATTAACCATCCAAATTTCAACAGATCAAAGTTTGCAACGGATCCAGCTCTGTAAACAGGTCTAGCATATATTTTGCAGTTTCTTTAGGCGTTAATTTCAATTACAACTTTTTTGCAAGAATAAATTAACTTCTTAATCAGTTAAACGTGTACATTCAAGAATTTTATATTGAAATAAGGCTCGGTAAGAAAGATAGCATTATGAAGCTCTATTTAGATTTTTTCTCACAACATGCTTTAGGTATTTGTACTATTTTTAATACTTTTACATTCGTACACAATAAGTACAAAAAGTGGTTTTAGCGAATTCCCCATAGAGAAGAAGCTATTACCGTAGGTCTCATGGTAAGACTTAAGCCCGAGACCATGATAACTTTTCATTTTGAGGTCTCCAGATGCCAAAAACACCATTCGTTCAAATTTGTATATGTGTATATGTGTGCATAAGCACGATATGTGCACGATATGTGTCCGTAAGCAAGATAACTCTCGTAATAAAGGTCCGATCTTAATGAAATTTGGTACAAATGTGTAAAGTACCATTTGTTTGAACGAATTCGAAAACCAGATGAATCGCACCATCCGAAGGGGGGTTTTGGGGGGTTTTGTACCCCAAAAATGTGTTTTTTGGGTTTTTCACATGTAATTTTAATTTAAATCAAATTTTAATCTATACCATTGAATTTAACTTAAAAAAAATTTGGTATTTTGATCATTGCTCTACGTCAATTGGTTACTGAGATATTGAAAGAGCTAAACACAGTACGTTGTCTAATGTTATTCTTATAGAGAAAAAGAAAAATTGTATATCTCGCTTATTTATGAACATAAACTGGCGAAATTTGGTATATGGCTTGATCTGGTTGTGGTTTATTGTTGTTTGCACAAAAAAAAATTTTCGCCTATGGTTCCTGTAGCAGAAAACCTAGGTACTTGGTTCTCATGTTATTCTTATGGAAAATACTTGAAATGTTATATATCGCTTATTTATGAATGTATATGGATGGAACTTGGTATGTGACTTCACTAAGATGAGTTCTATTGATATTTGCATAGAACCCCATTATTTTATCTGCCTTGTTGCAGCAAACCTGTGTACTCATCCCCAGTGTTATTCTTATGGAGAATAATTAATATTTTAAATATCGCTTGTTTGTGAATACATTTCTTATGAATCCTGTTAAGTGATTTAATGTGTTATGTTATATATTCATTGGAAATTCACTGAGTATGCAGGTTTGCTGCGACGGGGGTATTTTATTATTTCAGTACAAATGTAAATGTGTTGATTTTTTATCATCTCCAGGCGAGGCGAGGAATGTCAGGGAGTTCAAGTCGACAAATCAGTCAGCAACTCTTATCAAAGTTTTCGCTATCCAACTTTCCAAAAATGACGACGTGACAACCAATGGAAAATATTATAACTTCGCATAACTGGAGTAGTTACATTGATCAGGTTATCGTTGATTAAAATATTAGTTCAGTTATTCTATTTAAATTATATATATATAAATACATTTTTGAAACTCCCATTAAGGATGTCTATTTTTAATCATTATTTGTTATTATCTTCCAAACGTACGTTTTTAACGTTCATGCAATTTAAAGCCTGTGAATGATACTTTTCCACGTTCTGTTCCTTTTTATTAAAGAACTTTAGCAAAGATTTCGCTTTCTTACCCAAGGGTTAACAAATCTTAAAACGTGGCGAGTTATACGGTATAAACATAGGTTTTTAGATTGAAATTTGAAACGAGTTAAAGATTTACTTCCTCTAATTATTGACGGTGTACTACCAAACGATTCTGCCAAATGGTGACTGTAATTATTACCATTGTAAAATTCACTTGCGTAATTTTTCCTCGTTTAAATTGCTTAACAAATATGACATCTTTTTTGGTGTTCGCCAGTGGTATAATATTATGTTGATAAAGAACAACTGTTTAATCATCTCAAATATTTTACTTTTCCTTATTACTTCAATATAATTAAATATTGTTATCATTTTGTTCTAGTAGTTAAGTAAATTTAACTATTGCAGTTATTTTTGCAATAGTCTAACTTTCGCCGCCTCTCAGAGAATTTTCTTGCCTAACTTACAAACTGTCTTGACTATTTAATTTGATAGTACATTTTAAGTGAATATACTAGGGAAGAATAAATTAGAGAGAAACTCTCTCAACTTTTTTTATCATCATATAATTTTTTATCATTTTGTGTTTATACTATTTTATTTTAAAAATAATAGCTTTTGGCCATCATTGGAATACAGTGATTTTCCCTGAGTGATTTGTCCTAATAACATTAGGTTTGTGTGCTATTTCTTGTTGGTATAGTTAGATATAAGAAATAGAAAACAATGTACTGTATTTTCTCTAACTGATCCTTACTGTCCTGTCCTGACCGTACTGCCCTATATGTTGTCTAGTAATTGTGGGTTATGGGATATTATATGCAATTTTAAGAGTTAGTCATGATGTATAAGTTACTGAGAACAAGGGTCTGATCACTAATCTAACAATATCTGATTTAAATATCATTTTGGATTACTTGATACATGGTTACTTGTGACTGTGTTATATGAAGGTTAGTTATCTGCTGAATTATTTATGTACTGTATTAATTAATTACAAAATACCGCATGGTTTCGATTTCTGCTATGCGAAATCAGGTTAGCTGCCTGCTGACTTAATTATCTGATGTGATAGCTAATAACTTGATGCTAAGCAATTTATTTGTTATCTGCTTTTAAGTCATATGCTGGAGTAATGATTTGAAAAATGTTAGCTAGCAGATGCTAAGTGATGTTTTCATCAGTTATTAGTCTTCTGCTAAGTTATTCATCTTTTGCGTTACTTATCAACAAAGTACATCTTATCCCAGTTAGTCATCGATATGATTCATAACTACTAGAATTTTACTCTCTCTTAATGAGCAACCAAATTAGCTATTATATGCTTTTATGTTTTGTAGAAACCTAAAATCTATTTTTCATGAACAATTTGAAAGTTTAGTAGTAATTGATCTAACTTGAATATGTGACACTTCCGCTACAATCCACTGTGCTATTTTTGCAGGTATGTGGTTTTGGCTGCTGAAATAGACTATAAAAGTTATTAGTTTGTTAGCATTGAATTATTCCCTGCTATCTCTTGACAGTTGCAACTAACAACCTTAACAACACAGCAATTGTTAAAACTGTTTACTACTAGTCGTTTAGTAAACTATTTATAAAATATAACTAAATAAACCAATATAAATAGATTTGACAGACAAGTTAAAAAATATATTTATTACATTCGGCTTTATCAGATCTATTAAAAAAGTAGTGGTTCTACAATATCCGGTGAAACTATAAATTAAAATCCGGAAGTAAAGTATAAATTTATGGTTTTACAGAGGAGATTTTGTAAAACATCTGGCTTTACCATCGAACCTTTAGATTGTCCTAATATGGATATAGCTAATGGATACATTTTAACCGATTCCAGAAATTTTAGGACAAATATTTACACTTAACTGAAAATAATTGCATGGAAAACATCAAAGAGAGAACATAAAAGCTCAAGATAAATTACACTTTTCAATCCAGGTGAAAGTTTGGAGAGAAATATCACAGTTGTATCGTCATGTTGAGTTCTGAGCCTAATGAGGTGTTCACTAATATCCTCTCCTATCTCGGTACAAGTGCTTTATACACATGGCGTCACGACGATGATGTCATAACATACCATTTAAAATTTGTTCCTTCAAAGAGAAAAACACACGAGTAGGAAGTTCTTTCTAATAATGTATTTCGTGTTTCGACCAGTAGTGCCATTGACTATAGATACTTCAGTATCTATGGTAAATGGTAGTGTTTTGTGATGATTAAAATGGGTATATTAAAGGCCAGTAGGGCAAAGCATTAAAATGTACTATTGTCATCAGGAGAAGGCCATTATCTGCCTTGAGCTATCGGCTATCTTTCTATTGAATTTACGCTCCATCAGTGCAGTAAAAGTTGTGAGACGTTTGGAATAAGTATTTTGAAGTTCAGGGGGCGGAACACTAAATACTTTCCAGAAAGCTATAGGCATACGTTTTCTTCTGACAAATAAGCTATGTTCCTACCAAATTCCAAAAGGTCCAGTAAATAAATTCTAATGTTCATAAGATTCTATTTGGGTGGAGCCCGAAGGTTTATAGCTTGAATTAATGGCTAGAAAACTTCTTAAGGTTAACCTGGATTACCACATAAAGGTTCGTCGCAACTGATATATAGTATAGAAACGCGTAAAGGAAAGTTAAAAAAGATTGATTTATATATATATAGAGATATAGATTTAAATTGAAGCTTGCTACATAAATAAACAAACAGCTTTTAGCAATATTTTTAATTAGTGATTTGATAACAAAGTAACTTTGAATTCCAGTGGGGCGTATCCCTGACTGACTGACTTTGATTAATGGTTTTAAACATTTCTCGGATGAACCTAAATTACGATGCAAAGTTTGATCGAAGTTATGGTATAGGAACGTATAAACATAATCATTTATACCAACATCCTTATTTATAAGGTAAAAATACTTCAATAATAAAATACCACAGTGTTTAATTACATTGTTGCTGGCATGTCAGTAATAGATTTTGTTGCAGTCATGAAAAGCAATGTTAATACTACCACAACGGTTTTTACGTATTTCGAATACAAGTTTATGAACTTTTCAACTCACCCAACTCACGCCTCGTGCAGGAATTTCTTGATAACAACCGGTATTGATACCACTACAGTTACTGGTATTTCGTCCCTGAACTGGGGCTCACCACATTCCCAAAATGGAAAATTACAACCAAATAAGGATGTCGTGCAGGAATTCCATCGGAGAATTCCAATTTGTGAAAAGTATTAACAAATATTCCAAACCATAGAACCAAAACGGATAATAATTATTATTTTCAACTGTGCACTTAACTATTTGGAATTAAAATTCAAGTTATTAAGCAAACAGTTAAGTAAGATAACTGAATTTTTGTTAACTCTTAGTTTAATTTGCAGACAATATATGCAAAAAAATAGTTGTACTAACTATAAAAACCAAGCTCGAGCAAAAACTATAATGAAAAGGGTAATTCATTTATTACAATTGGAAATAAATTTGTTTCAAATGTATGTAAGCACTACCCTAGAGAAAGTCCACACTTTCTCTCGCGTAAAGTAAATGCATTCAATGCACCCATATCTACGACGTATTTTAAAAAAATATACTGGGGAAGTGCTAAGAAACACATGGTCAACATTGTAATAGTTTCACTGTGATATTAAAATATTGACAAATGTCCTATCCAAGTGTAATGTAATGAGATTCTGTAAATAAATAAGCAAAACAATATATGATTTGTGCCAAGGAAAAGTTTATTTGAAAAAATTGCACCACATTAAATTTTATAACTATAGAATCTAAAGAGATAAATTACGTTTACCTATCGATACTTACGATAGCAATATAAGGGATAATTTTTTAAAATTTATCATGCACTTTGAGACCTAGAATGGGAAAAGTGCAGAAATGGCATCGGAAGACATCTCAGAGATATCAAAGTCTGAAAACAACGTTAGAGATTCAAATCCTCGCCTAGTGCATCTGGATGTTTTACATTTGCAGAAGCAGCACTTGTGAATTTGACGTGCAAAAGCTACAACTAGACTTAAAGCAGGGTTTCCCGAACTGGCATAGCATTTTTAAAAGATAAAAATAACTAAGTTCAGTGAGCTATATTCATTTAACAAGAAATATTCGATATATTGTATACTCTCAAACTTAGATTGTTTGGAATACTCAGAAAAATCTTCATGAATGAAAATAATAACAAGTTTAGTCCGGTTTATGGTTCAGTCATAATTTAATTATATTTTGTTGAGGCTACAATCATTCTAAGTTTTAATTTATATGTCCTGCAAGTTAAACATACCTTTAAAATATTTACATTTTAATATCAATGGGCACTAATATAATACAATCAAACAATTACGATGAGTGGTGAGGACAAATCGCTTTTTTAATAAATATGCAGAGGGTTTAAAGGTTGTAAACACTACATATTTACAAACACTGTTGTATGGTTATATATCAGGCATCTTCCTGTATTCCAGTTATCGGTAAACCACAAAAGCTGCACATTAAGCTGCGCATAGTCATAATAATCATTGTTTAAAATAAGTAAAAAGCTCTTATAAAATGAAAGTACAATATTTTTCCAAAATAAATTTTCCATAAATAATATGAATAAATCTTGACTCACATTGTTTAGATAAATTTTTACTTTTAATTTGAACTCCCGAACATTTTTAACTCTAAGAGTATTAGTTTTTTGTTATTCTTCAATACCAATATAAATATTTTGGTAATTTTTATCAATCCAAAAAATAAAGTTGTTAAAAATTTGTCCCTCGGCTCAATACCACTTTCTAAAATATTTAATTAAACAACCATTACAGGTCATTCCTGTACATTCCTTGACACAGTTGTGTATGTATAGCAGTTGTCGCAACAAGGTGGAGAACATGTCGGGTCTCAGTGAGACAATTGAATTAGCATTGTAACAAGTATCAGCCCTTGCTGCAATCCCGGGTAAAGCTCAGCGCTACTCCAGCTGGCCGAGATACGTGTTTGGCATCTAGATAGTCAACATTTGTTGCAACTAAAATGGTTTAAGCTCTTAATAACTAACTGACGGTCCTTTGAGATGTATACTTTTTACCACCTTACAACGGCTTCAATATTGTTTCAAATATTTCAAAATTGTAATTGGTATTGTAGTTAGTAGTAAAAATAATTATTTCTTTTATTGATTTTGGAGAGATTACACATACCGACACCTCTCATTGTTCTAAACGAAAACTTTCTTAGGTACTTGTAGAACCAACTGACCAGAAATTAGTGAATAAAACAAAATTTATAGTGCAGTACACGGATTTGAATAGAAAAAAACATGTAATATATAAACTAAAGGTTGTATTCCAAAATTGTCTAGAGTTTCAGAAGAATCTGCTGTTCATGAATAAAACAGTGACAGCAACAATGTATCTCGAGCTGTATTTGTTTGTGGAGTGACTCGTGATTTCTGGTGGATCACAAGAGAGAGCCAGGACATGCACGTGATCAAAAATATATGTTCAATTTATATTGTATACATCCAAAATATATAAAATAGTAAAATTTAAATAAAGCGAAAAAAGTCTGATTGATGTGAAGTTACAAATAATGTTTAGCTCTCTTTCTGGACATCAGAATCATCTTTGGTAGTTCACCTAAACCAAATCTTATTGCCTTAGCTATGAATGTATTTATATTATTTTATTTTCAGAAGATAATAACAATACATTGTTACAAAACACTGAAAACTCATATCATGCCACAAAGTACAGAGTATCTTTTTTTATTTCAGTATTTTTCAACCAATGAAATTGTATGTTTCTTAAATGGTTTTGGCTAAATAATGACTATATAATAATGTTGTATATGATAGAACAAATCATACTATTTGAACAAATATACGTTTAAAATTAAGCTGAAACTTTCTTTTTATAAGTATTTTAGAGACTCGCAGCACATTAATGATATTGGCTGGACTTATTTAAACAATACCTCAGAGAAGCATGGTTTCTCACTCAAGTCAGTTGTCAACACATTATTGAGCTGCTATCCAATTTTGATTACTATTAGCGATATTGCTTATTAATCAAGTGTATAATATAACAAATGAAATAGTTTTTTGTCATAACTATATAATGTCTAGTTAAAAAAATACTGTATTACTATTTATTATTAAGTAAAACAAACTTGTGAGCTAACATGTTACGTTATTTTGTGATTTGGGGTGTAACCAAATACGTCTTACATCACATAACATATATTTCTACTTAAATTATATAAATGAATTATAATACACGACGGTAAATATAAAAAAAAATCGGTACAGTGTTATCAATGTTGGTAAGCCAATGACGAAACAGATGATCCAGGATGATATCAAACATTGTTCTCCCATTGTGCCTGTTGATGACCTGTGTAACTGGTATCCATATACAGTATAATATATTCTTGAATGTTGCAAGGCCCATTTCTTGACTTCCCTTTCAAGTAAAAAATACATGATATAAAAGTATGGAGTACGACATATAACGAAATCAAATAATTATATTAAACTGTTGAGAAAACGTAAAACATTATTCTTTCAGCCATCATTAAGGACGATATAATCGTAACTATAAAATTGTACTATTGCGATTGGCTTAAACGTTACTGTTAAACAGGCAAAGGACATGTATATATTAACCTATGTAATTTGAAGTGTTAATGCTTCATTACGATCTGATAACAACATGTTGACGCAGCTTGTGATTGTGAATACGATGAAAAGTCTGCCTAAACTTAAGACATAAATATCTGCTTGGACGAAAAAACCGTGCTCCTACTTAATAATGTGTTGACTTAGTTACATGAAAACCATTGTATAAGATGCTGTTAAATAAAGCAACTTAAATAAAATCGTTTTCGTTAAAACATAATTGAGAAATTAGATAAATAAATAAACATAATATTATAAACATTTATACAAGTTTAAAATAATGTTCCATTATATCAAAATAAAGGAGAACAATTATATCGAAATGCAATTTATTATATTTAAATACATCTAGAAAATATATATTCAATGACAGAGAAGTCTTCAACTAAGCTCTTGGTTATGAATGCTGCAGCGTGACATCTTCAATTAAGCGCCAGGTTATGAATGCTCCACCGTGACATCTTCAGTTAAGCTCTAGGTTATGAATGCAGCACCGTGATATCTTTACTGAAGCTGCAGGTTACTAAAGCTCCTCCGTGACATCTTGTATTAAGCTCCAGGCTATGCATGCTTCATCGTGACATCTTCAATAAGCTTCAGACCTAGCTTATTCCACGGTGACATCTTTGTTTATTGCATTATTCAATTATATCTGATGTTAAACATTCAACAATTTAAGGACAATGTGTAAATAAAAAAAGGTCGTGCAAAGACCGAATATTTTGATAATATTAAACCTAAACAAGCAGATTTAGTTTTTCCCATACGGTATTGAAACAAATATTATAAAATACATTTAGAAGTAGAACAATAGTCTTTTAGCAGATTTGTTAGTCATAGTTTGATATTAATTGGCTAATTTATTTCTATTTTTCCAGGTGAGTAACGAGTGACAAATCGCAAACCGATGCCTGTAAGTAGTCCTATAATTTATATGATTACAAAACCATAACTACTTGTTTACTCGTTATAACACATTAGAAGTAATTTGTTACAGATTGCGCCGACCTTATTAGAGCTGACATATTTAGTCGTAATTCATCCGATTTGCCATAGAATTTTTTTGTCAAGTTATTGTTTGATTCTTACGATTTTGTTCGATGTTTAAAAATCATTGTGATATGTTGTAGGCGTGTTAGTTAAAATATCATGATTTTTGTTTTGATGAGAAACATTTATCTTGCCCGTTTACTTCAACTGGCCTATAAAGTAGGAAAGGCATAAACCCTGGAATAAAACATTACACGGACTAAATAATAAAATATAAAATCTGTAGGATAAAATACAATATAAATATACCAGTAAAAACAGAGATAAAATTGGTTTCAATTATATGTTTCAAAGATGAGTCAAGTTTACTAAAGGAAAGCAGATGCAAATGGTCACGACGCTCAACGCTTTGTCACCTCTGCCAGCGGAAAGGTCCTGTTCAAGTTACAGTGATGATGAATTGACAACTGGGCAACTCGAATATATTTAATCTGTCAAAAACTATTTACCTTAGAAGTATAGTTGCATTTAGTTTAACTGAGAGTTAAGTTGTTCAAACAAGTTTACTGATGCCTCTTGTTTCTGTTGAAATGCTGATTACGGTTAAGATTTCATTAAATTTAAATGCTTTATAGATTAGTTCTTTAGACCAATTAATGGGGTTGTCATGCTGAAGGTGAACTAATTTTGTTTGCAACTCTGCCTGTGTGTATTTGTTTACTGAATAAACTACACATTCAGAGCCAAGAAACACATTTATTTACGATTTGGCGTACGTTATACCAATGTTAAAATATTTAGGTAGTGATTTTTGTATTACTAATCTTCACCGTTTCATAATGACAGCATTTTATTCTTTAAAAGCTAAATATCTTGAGAACCAAAAGTCTGAAGTGTCCTGGTTGTATTTTATTCCAACGGATAATGATATAATAATGTTTGTTATTGGATATCATATAACTAATAAATATACATTTTTATAAATGAAAAAATACTTCTTTAGTTTTTACACAAATCCCCGCTAGTCATCTTTCTCAGCGCATATCAGACATGTTTTATAATCTATGTATGAATGTCGTAGTAGGTTTGATGAAATAAAAAAATTTTAATAATGGGTTTTGTAAAAATCCAGATGATTTTAAAATAAAACGGTCAAGAGGTAGGAGGTAAAAAAGTTAGTTTTATCAGCAGGTTAAAACATATAATGTATTTTAAAATTAAAATGACTTATCCACTTTCAAGGCAATTACATAGTGCTACTGGCTTCTACTCAAGCTCAAAAAACGTCAGGTCTATAAACCCAACAAAGCAAATAAGAATAAAATACTACTCGATTTGTCATAATTTATGTATATACTATATCTAAGACTTGAAAGCCCCGATACCACATACAAAACAGATAATATAATATATAAGTATTTACTGAATATATGTTATAATTTTTATGTACATCTCAATTTCAGTTCACACTATAAAGCCCTTATTATATAACTTTGAACTCAAGCGCAGTCTACAAAGCTAATTGCACACCTTCAGTAGGCCTGAAACCCTGTCAAAACCACCAAGGAACAACTGAGGCGGAAAGCTGTGTTGCTGCAACTTCACTGCGCTTCGGTTAAAGTTAAACAATAACGATAAAACTCTACAAAGTAATCTAAATTTTAGGATGTACAGTCAAAATTATAATATGTACATTTCGAGTGTTTATAAAAAAATCATTATGAACATATTTCGAATATCTTGCAGTGAAATGATAAAAAAACAACGACATATATATTGAGGAGTCGTGGTGGTGAAAGCTTGCTTGGATATAAAAAAGGTCAGTCGTAAGACAGTTTTTTCGATTTAGCCAGCTTCCGCTTTCCCGCAATAATAAACAGCTGACTGATATAGATTAGATTATGGTTAAATTATTACTGTCAGAAAACTACTCAGTAAAAAACTTAATGGTAATAATAAATTTCTATATTGTTTAGAACTTTTATATGATCCGATTTTTAATTTATATTAAACCTAAAGAAACATTTCACTTCTCAATATATATATATATATATATATATATATATATATATATATATATATATATATATATATGAAATAATGAAATGAAATAATGATTTATTCCACCCAAAATTACAACAAACACATTAATTTTCTTGGAATTACGTTGTCACATCAACCAGTTATTGTGACAACGTTGAAAAAAAAATTTATATTAACAATTGAGTCCAGTCCTTCTATGTATAAACACATCTTGCCGCTCTTCGTGGCGTCTGACATGACATCAACTTAACATTTATCTCTCCAAATAATAGTAAACTTTAACACACTTAATAATAAATGACATCAAAAAATAGTTTCAATATAAGTTTTAAGTAGTGCAATAAGCAAATATAGTTTAAATTAATACATTATTCATGAAATCAATATTCGAAATTATGAAAAGCCATTTTTTTAATTGCACAGAAAAATATTTAAGACTCAAGCAGTTTTTAACTTCTTGTGGGAGCTGGTTGAAGTATTTAGGTCCGTTTTACTGATACGAGTGTCTAAATAATGTTTTGTTTACTTTGCGTAATCTAAATACGGCTTGACTACTACTTATTGTATTGTATAAAAGATTTTGTGTACCTGTATTTCCACTTCTAAAATAAAAAAGTCTGAGCACTTACTTTATACACATACAAATGTTGGACAGGAAGTATTTTTAATTCAAAAAATAAAGGAAAAGAACTATCTGTCTTACGACTGTTAGTAATTAACCATACAAAATGATTTTGCGTGATTCTTAATTTTTCAGTGTAGCATTTATATTTTCCTCCCCAACAAATATTGAATATTCCAATCTTGAATTAATCAAAGCGAAATAAAGTGTTCTTAATAAAAAGGCGTTACAGATATTTTTTAAAAGTAAAATATTCTTATAGAAGATCGAATTTTAGAATGCAAAGCAAAAACATGTTTACTCCAATTTAGATTTTCGTCTAATACTACCCCAAGATATCGAAAACTGCTGACCTTTTCTATAGTTTCACAATTACACACATTTAAATTAGTTTGAGCTATGGTAGGCCACATTAATTTGAAAATTGAAACTATTTGATAAACCAAAATTAATGTACTTCATCTTACCTACATTCACTTGCATTTTGTTAGCTACACACCAGGAATTTAGTAAACTCAAATCATCTTTAATTTGTTCGGACATAACATTAGTATCTTTGTTTGCATAGAATAGTGCTACATCATCAGCGAGATTTGGCCGTGGAAAGGACATTCAAGGAGGTCATTGATAAAAATGAGGAACAGAGTTGCAGATACCACTGATCCCTGTGGGACTCCTGCCCTGGCAGGCAAGGCAGAGCTTCCGATCTACGAAAGAGAAATACCCAATATGTGTGTTGTAACGTAAAACAGAGTGAACCTCGATGGCAGTGAAGTGACGATCGGAGTAGAAACGTACCACCCGAGAGCGTCTTGTAAGCTGTAGTCAGCTTAGACTTAAGAAATCAGGAAATTCCTCGAGAATTTATATGGTAAAATAAAAATAAAAATCCTTTTATAGTCGGAATTAAAAATTTTCGTAGTTACCTAAATATCTACCTAAATAAGTTAGTTGTAACCTTTGACAATGGCTATAGGGTATATATATATATATTCTATATAATTGTATGTATTGTATTTTATTGTATATATTATATATATATATATATATATATATATATATATATATATATACATTGTATGGGTGGTCCTTCCTCTTAGAACTTAACTGAGCATTGTAGGAAAATATGTTAGGTGGATTACGTTCAATTAAATTTCAAATGCAAATTCACCTAATCTACGCTTTTTCTGCGAAAACATTGTTCAAATTGCTGTGCATGGCTTACCTCTTCGTGTTCTTTAAAGAAGAATTGGTTTAGAATACCGAAAAAAGCTTATATATGAAAGTACTATAAACGCCCCCTCAAACTAGGATTACTTCTGGGAGTTCGGCCCCTGCTGATATTGCCGCTGAGTACTTTTCGTAAAGCAAATTCTTGATACTGGTACAACAAGATTGCAGTAGAGAAGGTAAGAGCCATTCGGGTGCGAGATGGGGTCGTTGTCTCGTGCCATGTAACCCATAACACCGCGGGAGGTTCACCATTCCGGAGTATCAGTGAGAATTGGATGTTACGAGATTACCGTGTATATTCTTGCCAACATTCTACGACAGTGTTACCAGATGAGATTATGATATTATTGTACAAGGGCCAAACATTTACAGTGTTCAATTCTACCTCTGCATTGCATTTTATTCTAACTTTTTGTTTTACCACTTAACATACCAATAGTGAGAAAACTTCAATAGAAATTAAATTATGAATAAAACATCAACTATGAGGAATGTAACGTCCATTTTTTTAGGGGGGGGGGGGTAATATTTTGTTGGAAAACAAATATTACAAAAATCTAATGAAATATTAATTTAAATTAGGGGATAATGTTAAATTCCAAAACGCAATCGATATTAAATTCTAAATTATATTTTGGCGGAATTCGGTTAAACGTTTTATTCATCATCAACAATTGGCTCGGAACCTTCTTTGTTCTTATCATAAAGACAAAAGCAAGGGAAGCAGTAACGTGCTGGGACGCGTGCTGGAGTAAATCGCTTCCGACGGCCACCGTCAGTGGCGCTGCGGAAGATTCTTCGGAGTTGCTGAGGCAGGGGCGGCTGGACACTCGCTCTCTGATCGCCGCGTTGTACGTTTCGGTCCAACTGCCCACGTCGTCGTCCTGCAACCCACTTGGTGACAACCAGTGTCGACGTTTCTGTCTTCGTTTTGGTAAGTTTGACGTGTCATCTACGCAAATAGAAGTAGTTTTGCTATTTATAACGATTGTTTTTAGCTTGCCGCCCGCTTTTATTTAAATTTAATTTAAGCGTCGTGATTGCGTGACTCACGCCGCGACAGGTCCGCACATTAACGCCCACTAACTTAGTAGCCATTTACGTAGTTGCTTCATTTATAGTAGTGTAGTTATTAGAAGCACGCTTTTTCCACGTAAATTTTGCACTAATTTCTTTGGCAGTAAGATTTACCTAAATTAAGTTACGCTCACGCCGGAGGCGCGTAACGCCTGAACTTTCCTGCACGTTTTGTCACGTTATGTCTTGTCTGCTTGCTTGATTTTTGCTAACTTGCTAATTCGCTTTGTCTGAGTAGTTAACTAACAGAAAAGTTACGAGCTTAAAATAAAAGAAGAAACATTAATTAAACGTGTTTTATTACTTTCCTAAATTTAATTTTTTTTAATAGAACGGACACGAACACATTTTAAACGAACGAATAGCCACGGTGCGAATTCGCTCACCGAAGACGAGGACCGGAATACCAATTCGGGTCATTCCTGGTGTAATGAACGTGAAGAGCCGCTGATCGACACTGCATAAAATAGTTTAAGTAGGAATCTGTACTGGTGTATTTTATGCTGACTTAATTTAGTGATAAGAGTATTGTGTGTCGACGATTTCAGGAAGTCTACGTATACGTAAGGATATTTGCTCCTGTTTTAATGGTCTAAAGAGTTATCGAAGTTGTTATCAATCTGCGACGCGCTGTATTAAATATCCACGTAGGGAACACGTTATCACTACCGAGCGCACGCAGGTGTTAAATATCGTAGCTACAGTGGTGAACAAAGTCTAGCCGGTCGTCTGAACTCCGTATAATTAAATTCACGTTTTTACTACCGTTTACATTTTTTTTAATCTTAAATTTAGTTCGATAAATCTCTCCTGGGAGCCAGCAGTATTTATGTTATTGCTTGGCGAAGGGAATTAGGTCTAAATTCTAATAAATAAAAATCATTGGAGTTAAATCGGTACTTTCAAATTGGCTTTAAATTGATTAAAATCTCGCACGATTGGCATTAAGTGCAATTTTATTTTTGTAAAATTTATTTTCTAAA
The DNA here is from genome assembly GCA_963675035.1 of Allygus modestus. Classification (NCBI taxonomy): domain Eukaryota; kingdom Metazoa; phylum Arthropoda; class Insecta; order Hemiptera; family Cicadellidae; genus Allygus; species Allygus modestus. Next base: position 78,946,811 of record OY776112.1, on the reverse strand, counting down.
TTCAACCCCAAAAACCTTTTACGAGTAGCGAGGATGAATAAATAAATGCGGATCGCTATGGCATCTTTTATGTTTTGATGTTCTGAGCCAAGACAACTCGTTTATTAAATACGAATAAAATATTATTCAAGTGATTGTCGGTTGAGTAGTATTTTACGAACCCTGGACTACTCATAGTAGACTGAGCGATCTCGGTATTTTTCTTTGTAACACAGGTTAGCTAATTGGAAATAAAATAAAATTTTCTTTTCGTAAATACTGTCGTTACAAGATGGCGCCCGAAGCATAGTGACCTTTAAACGCTTGGCTCAGAATATAGTATATTACGTTATTGCAAACTTTATAGTTTGAACACCGTTGTAAAACGTGTTAATAAAGTAAATCATTGTGTTACTGGAGATAACTAATTACCGTATTGTAAGGGAGGCAATTAATTCGTCCAGTTGAATTTATTAAAGGCAATTAAACCCCTTTATATTGTATAGTGAAATTTTAGCGAGGGAAAATGAGTCCGTGGAGTTTGTTTTGCCGCGTTTGGCTTAGGTTCCTTTCAATGATGTATGTGGTGTCACCTGACAAATCTAAAGGTGCCCCGCGAAAAGTTACCCAGCAGTCGACGCAAAGCGTAACTACAATCACGACGGCCGCCATTAATGCCCCTTCCACGACCACGCCTCCGGCGACCGATGCCACGACCCCATTGGCTGTCACGTCTTCGGCCCCTCCCCTTACCACTACTGGTATGGTAACTTTGCCGACGCCACCCTCCACCGTCCCCCGAACCCCTCTCGAAGACCCTAGGGTTGGTTGGATCTATAGCCTGCCTAAAGAAGACTTACGAAAGGAGATGCAAAAATTTAATCTTAGCACCGAGGGCAAGACGAACGAATTACGGAAAAATTTTGTGGATTTTTGGCGCACACCTTTCAATTCGATCCCCCCGTCAGTTCCTTATCAAGTCCCCCCTCAGACACTTAATATCGATCCAACGTTATCGCTATCGGGTTACGCGGGCAAAGACAGACTGGACGTGCGCAAAGATGTCGACGAGATGGCAAGCGTGCGCGAGATATTAGGTTTATCCCCTAATGCTGACTCGGATCACGTTAAACGTGTCCTCGGCTCTATGGTGCGAACCTTGAGGCCGGATGACGACGCTCATTTGAGACACCAGCTTGGAAGTGTAACGTACGGATACGCCGCGCCTACTAACACGGCATATACCGGATATTTTAACGGTAATATCCCATTCCCTAGTACGACGTCGGCTCACGTAATCCCCGGTCAGGACTTCGGAATTAGCCGCCTAGATTTACGCCCCCCTCAAGAGCAACCACGAACACACGATGCGCCTTCCATATGTAACCTTGTGCGCAAATGGAATTTACGCTTTGACGGACGTAAGGACCCCGTATCTTTTCTCGAACGACTGGAAGAGTTATTGGAGGCGTATTCCGTAACTCCGGACGATATTTTAAAAGCTCTCCCTGAACTTTTGACCGGGTCCGCGTTGCTATGGTACCGGAATAGCCGCGAAATGTGGGCGAACTACCGGGATTTCCGTGACCATTTTGAAATCCAGTTTCTGCCACCGGGTTATCGACGTAATTTAGACGAGGAAATACGGAAACGTACCCAGGGCGACTTAGAATCATTTAAGGATTTTGTTGTGGCGATTAATACATTGATTAGGCGGAGAGGATCAATTTCAGCACATGAGAGGATTGACTTGATTTACTCAAACATGCGTCCGGATTATAAACTGATGGTCCGGCGTCAGGATTGTTTGACCTTGACCGAGATGATAAGGCGCGCCGAAGATTACGAGGCTTATCTGCGTGATAAGAACGCCTTCCGTCCCCCACCGCCCCCCGCAATATCGCTAGTTCCTGAGACAGCGTACCACGGTAGGAAGCGTTACGATCGCGCGTCAGATAACGCGGCGGTTGAGACTAACCCGCCGAAATGGAATAAGGAACCGTTCTCGCACGGCCAGAAGCGTGTCGCCTTTGTTCAGCCGGCAGATTCGCGTCACCAGAGCCTAGGAAAATCCGCGCCTAACCCCACAGTTAACGCGCAAGGGGCTACGGCGCTGGAGAAAAATGGCCGCGGTAACAGCGAATGGATTTGTTGGAACTGCGATAAAACCGGTCATCTTTTTCGGAATTGTCCAAAGCCCAAAACGCTTAAATGTTTTTACTGTAAAACTGAGGGCATATCTACCGCCAGGTGTAACTGCGAGGCGGGAAACGAGTACAGGATTCGGTTCGGAGGGGAGCGACCGAGTCCGCGCCGGCAAACCGGAAACCATCCCCCGAGGAATGGAGCGCCTGGCTTCAGAAAATAAGCAATTTCTCTGTCGCAACTAATCACGATTGCGCTGCCATCGATACCAGGCCGTATATCGGTGTAAGAATTTTCGATCAAACGTTTCGGGCCTTGGTGGATACCGGTGCGGTCGTTAGTCTGATAGGTGACCGCGTCGCCGAACTTATGAAATCTCGGGACATGCACACTATTGATAGCAACGTTGACGTTAGGATGGCAAACGGCGCACTATCACATTCAAATACGGGCTATCGGATCACCGGTATGGTCGGCGATTACGATTACGAATGGGACGCGCTGTACGTACCGGGCCTCACGAGCGATATTGTATTAGGCATACAACAGATAAACGATCTCGGCCTAGTGCAATTCGAACTCGCGATCGAAAACGGCCTTGGTGATCGAACCGGGCCAGATAATGAATCGTGCGCCGTGAGTAAGCTTTCCGACGATCAGAATTTGCGACTAGAAAGGTTTTTAGCCGACGAACTCGCGCTTTTTGACCAGGTTGGCGGAAAACCCACCTGATAAAACACACGATCCGACTTAAAGACGGCGCCGAGCCGGTCAAGCAACGACCCTACCCTAGGAACCCTGCCATGCAGGATATCATTAAAACGGAAGTCGAAACTATGCTTAACGACGGTATTATTGAACCTTCTAATAGCCCCTGGAGTTCGAACATAGTGATGGTTAAGAAAGCATCGGGAGGACTAAGACCCTGTGTAGACCTACGCCGCGTTAACGAAGCTTCCGTTCGGGACGCGTACCCGTTACCCAGGATAAATTTTATCCTCGAAAAATTGAAGACGGCCAAGTTCATCAGTACGCTCGATTTAAAGCAGGGCTATTGGCAAGTCCCCTTAGCGGAAGATAGTCGCCCTATAACCTCGTTCACGGTGCCGGGACTTGGACTTTTCCAGTTCACGGTGATGCCCTTTGGCCTTCACTCTTCAGGTGCTACGTTTCAACGGCTCCTAGACAAAATTATCGGGCCAGAACTCGAACCTAAAGCTTTCGCTTACCTCGACGATTTAGTCCTTGTGTCAACTACGTTTGACGACCATCTTGATCTGCTGCGAGGAGTATTTAGGAGACTTAGGGATGCCGGACTACGACTGAACAAGGATAAATGCCATTTTTACAAAACGGAACTGCGATACTTGGGCCACATCGTAAATGATCAGGGCATAGGGACCGACCCCGATAAGTTAGCGGCCATTCGAGATTTTCCAAAACCGGTGAACGTTAAAACTCTACGTAGTTTCCTCGGCTTAGCATCGTGGTACCGAAGATTTGTACAAAATTTTGCTACAATGTCGAGGCCCCTCACCCAACTCCTCCACAAAAATCGCAAGTGGCAGTGGGGACCCGAACAAGAGGTTGCGTTTTAGGCGCTTAAGCAGAAACTTATCTCCGCCCCTATCTTAGCGTGCCCGGATTTTTCAAAAACGTTTGTTCTCCAGGTTGACGCCTCAAATTTTGGCCTGGGGGCTGCCCTGACCCAGAGCACCGATAACGGGGAAATTGTTATCGCGTACGCCAGTCGCCTACTTACCGATCAGGAAGTAAATTATTCGACCACAGAAAAAGAGTGCCTTGCTTTGGTCTGGGCCACCAAAAAGTTCCGTCCCTATCTTGAGGGGTATCATTTTGTCGCTGTGACAGACCACGTTGCCCTTAAATGGTTGCTTAAACTGCCAGAGCCCACCGGTAGATTGGCTCGCTGGATAATGGAACTCCAGCAGCACGATTTTGAGGTTCGATACCGGAAGGGAACTCTAAATCGCGTAGCGGACGCGTTATCGCGCCAGCGACATGACCCGGTTGATGATGTAAGTGTCGTGAACACTCCCGAAGGCAAGAAGGTCGAGAACGATAACTCCGTAGGCCCCATAGGGACGGTAGACGATTGGGCCGCAAAAATGCTATCCAGGGTCGAAACTTCCCCTTGGAGGTACCCCAATTATCGCGTTAAGGCGGGTAAACTCTTCCGATCAAAATACGTTAAGGGAGATACCGAGGCGCAATGGAGATTATGTGTTCCTTGTGACCTTCGCGAAGGGGTATTACGTGAGACGCACGACCTGGCGACGGCCGGTCATTTGGGCGTTAAGAAAACGATCGCACGCGTCGGTGAAAGATATTTCTGGCCTGGGTGGAGAGGTCACGTAAAGAAATATGTTCGCTCTTGTATTAAATGCCAAGAGCATAAAATTCCCCAGATTAAACCGGCCGGCCAAATGTACTTCCGGAATCCCAAGGCCCCATGGCACGTAATCTCGGCCGATCTTATGGGTCCGCTTCCGCGGTCAAAAAGCGGGAATAAGTTCATTGTGGCGTTTCAAGATCAATTTAGTAAGTGGACCGAAATGTGCCCTACGAGATCCGCCACAGCTAAGGTCGTCGCCGATCGTTTTAAGGACCTAATTCTGACGCGGTACGGGGCCCCGGAGATCCTTATTACCGATAACGGGACCCAATTTGTATCAAAGATTTTTAAGGATTTAGCAAACGAGTGGGACATTGAGTTTCGGCAGACTGCCCCGTATAGTCCCCAGTCGAACCCGGTAGAGCGCCAAAACAGGGTTATCAAAACTATGATATCCCAATATGTCGGCACGGACCATCGTACGTGGGACGTCAATCTTGGAGAATTCCAGTTTGCGCTAAACTCGGCCGTGCACGATTCGACCAGGTTTTCCCCGGCTACCTTATTGTTTGGTCGACAACTAAGGGTCCCGAGGGCGCTCGCGAATCCGGGAACCGGACTAGCCGACGTTTCGACCGAGAAGTCATTGGAGTCCGTCCATGACGAACGACGCGAGCGATTCCGACGCATATATGAAAAGTGCCAGAAAAATCTGAAAACCGCTTACTGCCGCCAAGCCAAGTATTATAATTTGAGGCGGAGACCGGCTATTTTTGCGGTAGGAGACGTCGTAATGCGTAGAGTCCGTACTCTGTCGTCGGCGGCGGACGCCATCGCTGGCAAGCTAGCCCCTAAGTTTCGCGGTCCGTGCAAAGTAATAGGCCGCTCGGGCCCTAATATGTTCGAGGTCGAGGATGCAGAAGACGGCGTCCTGGTGACGGTTCACGCGAAGGACCTGAAACCGTTCGCCGCTCGATCGTAATTTGCGGGAGAGCTGCAACATGCATGCGGGGAATGACGTAAGGGTTACCTACTTTGAATGTTGTTATCCTTGTCCCCATGCATACTCATCGCACGCATGCGGCTGCTTACATACGTAGCACGTAGTTTTATTTTACGACAATTTTATCCTTGGTAATTTGCATTTTGGACATTGATTTATTTAACGATCTAGATTTATTTTTTTCCCACGTTGAGTTGTGCTATGATGTGCTTGTTAGTCATAAGTGCTTGTAATTTGTAGCCATGCTTAGAGGGTTTTTGTTCTTTTGCAGGTTGTGCACGTTGTTTAATTGCTTGCTTGCTTGCTTCCTTGCTTACAGTTTTTTTCTTTGCATTTTTATTTCGCACGTCCTATTTACAAATTTTCTTGCACGTTTAATTCGCACATTATATTTATTGATTTGCACGTTTACCTATTGGCTTATTATTTTTTTTCTCATTCAGCACAGCTTTGCACGGCCTTCTTTTGTTTCCTGTTTACACGCCTCCGTTTCGTTAAACGTTCCCACGAGCGTCTTCCATTCGAAGAAAATGTCAGTGTTTGGTTTGCGGCCCCTCCTTCCAGTCCATCTCACGGACTTGGAGACGCTAAAGCCGGGGGGGCTTATCAGCGAATACGTCATTGACGCCTTCCTCCGAATCGTGGAGCGCCGGAGCACTCACCCGGGGATGCTCTCGGTCTTTGCATTCGACATAAGCTTCCGGTATGACTGGCTAGAGCGGGGATACCCGGCGGTTCGTAGCAGGTTTGAAGGGGAGAATTTATTCTCCAAACACTTGCTAGTGTTCCCCCTCCACCTGCCCGACGTCAGCGAAGTGGGACATTGGTCCCTGATTATCGTGCGGCCAGCAGGAGAAGAGATCCGGGCGTACGATTCGTCTTTCACTGACCTCACGGAGGAGATGGCTTGGGTCCTCGAATTCTTGGCGAGCCATGCGGAGGATCGGGGACTTCACTTTGAGCCCAGGGCCTGGCGGACGATCGACACACCGAGAGAAATCCCCAAACAAGTTGACGATTCGTCATGCGGGGTTTACGTCTGCGTATACGCGGAGAGAATGGCCCGTAACCGGATCTTTGATCGCCCATTCTGCCCGTTAGTAGCCAGGAAGACTGTATATAGGGTTCTGTTGAGAGGGCGTTTCGATGAGGAGGATTATACTTTACTGGAACCTCCTAGTTGGCAACTTGAACACCGGTTCAACCACTCTCGATACCCCCTTCCGCCACCAAGGGATGACGCTCTGCCAGGGCCGTACATGGGGAACGACCCACTTCTGCTAGAGCTGGAGGCCGCCATAAACGCCCCGAGTTGGAGCTCACGACAACCGTTCTTCCCCCCGTTGGTGCGAACCACAGGGGAAAGTAGCAGCCCGAGAGGACGGGCCCCTGTCTCTGAGCCGCCCACACCCGGACCCTCAACGACGCCACCAGCGACGACTTCCGTGGCGGCCCTCCCTCAGGCCGACGCTGACGACGACGGAGGCGAGGATCCATCCCGAGACGACGATGTGATGGACCTCGACACTTCTGACATCGAGGTCGAGGGGTACGAGGAGCCCCCTTCGAAGACGACACCGGCTCCGGCGGCCGCGCCAGTGGAGGTTTCCCTGGCCGGTTCGCCTGTTCCAGGACCGTCCCGTGAGGTGCCCTACGTCCCTCCGTCCCCGGCCGCAGTCCCGGAAGATATCAGGTTGCGGTTGACTGGAATGCCCACCCAGCTGACTCCGAAACAAAAAAAAGATCAGCGATGGAAGGTGTACCGACCGGACGGGACCTTTTTCCGGATGCGGACCAAGAAGCTGCGGAACCTCGACCGCATCTATTGACTCAACTAGTTTAGTTTCGCAGTGAAGAATTTTCGTTGATTTTGTTTTATTTTCATTCTCTGTTTTTCGTTCATGCTCAAGTCGAGCACCATTTTTTAAGGGAGATCCCTAATACCCCGAGTGAGGGTATTCTTTTTTCTTTTTTTGATTTTCTTTTTTCTTTTCCCCCAAGTCGGAGGGGGATGTAACGTCCATTTTTTTAGGGGGGGGTAATATTTTGTTGGAAAACAAATATTACAAAAATCTAATGAAATATTAATTTAAATTAGGGGATAATGTTAAATTCCAAAACGCAATCGATATTAAATTCTAAATTATATTTTGGCGGAATTCGGTTAAACGTTTTATTCATCATCAACAATTGGCTCGGAACCTTCTTTGTTCTTATCATAAAGACAAAAGCAAGGGAAGCAGTAACGTGCTGGGACGCGTGCTGGAGTAAATCGCTTCCGACGGCCACCGTCAGTGGCGCTGCGGAAGATTCTTCGGAGTTGCTGAGGCAGGGGCGGCTGGACACTCGCTCTCTGATCGCCGCGTTGTACGTTTCGGTCCACCTGCCCACGTCGTCGTCCTGCAACCCACTTGGTGACAACCAGTGTCGACGTTTCTGTCTTCGTTTTGGTAAGTTTGACGACTCATCTACGCAAATAGAAGTAGTTTTGCTATTTATAACGATTGTTTTCAGCTTGCCGCCCGCTTTTATTTAAATTTAATTTAAGCGTCGTGATTGCGTGACTCACGCCGCGACAGGTCCGCACATTAACGCCCACTAACTTAGTAGCCATTTACGTAGTTGCTTCATTTATAGTAGTGTAGTTATTAGAAGCACGCTTTTTCCACGTAAATTTTGCACTAATTTCTTTGGCAGTAAGATTTACCTAAATTAAGTAACGCTCACGCCGGAGGCGCGTAACGCCTGAACTTTCCTGCACGTTTTGTCACGTTATGTCTTGTCTGCTTGCTTGATTTTTGCTAACTTGCTAATTCGCTTTGTCTGAGTAGTTAACTAACAGAAAAGTTACGAGCTTAAAATAAAAGAAGAAACATTAATTAAACGTGTTTTATTACTTTCCTAAATTTAATTTTTTTTTAATAGAACGGACACGAACACATTTTAAACGAACGAATAGCCACGGTGCGAATTCGCTCACCGAAGACGAGGACCGGAATACCAATTCGGGTCATTCCTGGTGTAATGAACGTGAAGAGCTGCTGATCGACACTGCATAAAATAGTTTAAGTAGGAATCTGTACTGGTGTATTTTATGCTGACTTAATTTAGTGATAAGAGTATTGTGTGTCGACGATTTCAGGAAGTCTACGTATACGTAAGGATATTTGCTCCTGTTTTAATGGTCTAAAGAGTTATCGAAGTTGTTATCAATCTGCGACGCGCTGTATTAAATATCCACGTAGGGAACACGTTATCACTACCGAGCGCACGCAGGTGTTAAATATCGTAGCTACAGTGGTGAACAAAGTCTAGCCGGTCGTCTGAACTCCGTATAATTAAATTCACGTTTTTACTACCGTTTACATTTTTTTTAATCTTAAATTTAGTTCGATAAATCTCTCCTGGGAGCCAGCAGTATTTATGTTATTGCTTGGCGAAGGGAATTAGGTCTAAATTCTAATAAATAAAAATCATTGGAGTTAAATCGGTACTTTCAAATTGGCTTTAAATTGATTAAAATCTCGCACGATTGGCATTAAGTGCAATTTTATTTTTGTAAAATTTATTTTCTAAATTCAACCCCAAAAACCTTTTACGAGTAGCGAGGATGAATAAATAAATGCGGATCGCTATGGCATCTTTTATGTTTTGATGTTCTGAGCCAAGACAACTCGTTTATTAAATACGAATAAAATATTATTCAAGTGATTGTCGGTTGAGTAGTATTTTACGAACCCTGGACTACTCATAGTAGACTGAGCGATCTCGGTATTTTTCTTTGTAACACAGGTTAGCTAATTGGAAATAAAATAAAATTTTCTTTTCGTAAATACTGTCGTTACAGGAAACAAAATTATTAATCGTTACATCAAATTTTGTAAACGATTTTTATGTGAACAATTTTGACTACTGTTTTTATACCTGTTTTCTGTATACTAGGCTATTTAGATATAATGGTTCTTGAAACAAAATTAAACTCTTGTGCTTTTATCAAATGTTATCAAGAAACGTCTTCAATAAGATATTCAACATAACTAGGAATTATGTTGATAGGCATGCGTTATGTTGTGCTAAGCTATGCCCAAGAGGTATAATGAGACATTAAAACCAAATTTTATAAAAAATACGTGTTTTTATATCTACGGGATGTATTAAAATTTGTCTTATAACACCTAAAAATGCAATATAATACACGACGGTAAATAATATACAATATGGTACAAGGTCACTGATGAGAAAACAACTCTTCAAAAATGGCTACGCATTGGGAAATGTAACAGACGATTTAAGTATTCTCCAGATTCGTTTAAAAGGATATGTAATGAATGAACGGAAATCACATTCCAAGATTCCAATCAGTTAATATTAATATGAACAATATAAAAGTACTTAAATACATAATAACAAATTATATAAATTCTTAAATAACAAAAAATAAGTAATTATAACAAATTATATGTTTGTTGTAAATACAATATGCAACTAATCTGGAAATAACGAGAATAGAAAAAGTACGTGGTGCGATGAATTACATGATCAAAATCGTTATATTACGAATTTGTTCATACAATTAAAATTAATTTTACAATACAATACTAGCAAAAAACCAAGTTTCTTCCAGTGAATTTCAAGAGATACAATGCAGCAAGGTCCATAAAATTATCATCAAATAATAAATACCTGATGCCTCAAATTAATCAACGTGGCAGACTGAATTGTAATGGAAGTAAAAAAGATAACAGTAACAGTGACAACAAATGTGATTTGCTTCTACTATACAGAGAATTAATGTTTCGTCGAAGCTATAATACAAACAGCGTGGTAGAAAAGCAACAACAATACCAAATAGAACAGGCTCGTTTTCAAAAAGAACAATGCAAGAAGTACTTTCATGTAACAATTGGGGAATCAACGTTTTTAGGGTATTTCCACCCTGCTGAATACGAATATGCCTGTTTCCAAAGCAAAATTTGAACCGGAAGTGCATTATCCAATATGGCGGCCAAAACTCTGATACCCTGTTAATCCCTTATTTGTTTGCTTAAAATAATAATTAAAACGTCTGCATAGTTTTTTTTTCGGATGCCAAACACATTGAAACTCTCAAAATTTACTTACTATAAGTTTGGAGGGCATATGATCCAAGATGGCTGCCAATTCCTTGTTTCTCAGAAAAAAAACAAGGAATATGAGAAAACGACCATTTCAGAGTTCTAACAGTGTTTATTGCAAAATTGCAAAGAAGATAATAAAACAATAAGTAGGTAATGTGTTTTTTTGTGGGATCTCCTCAAGCTGGTAACGTTTCAAACTAGTAATGTTACTAATCTGAGTGGTGTGAGGATCGTTCCAGCTGGTAACGACCAAGCTATAAAATGCCAACCACGCCCATATATCAGCTGCTGCAATGTTATTGGTTGATTGTTTTTGAGATAAACAAATACATTCTGGGGCCGGACAAGCATATACGACAGGAAACAGGTGTGCAAACCAAAATAAGTGGACAGCATATAGTACAACGCGTGTGTCGGCCTCTTCATGTGTCACAGCTAGAGCACTGACGTCAGTTTTGGGGTTAGTTGATCTCACGTCCTCTTCATGAGTAAGACCGCCGGATACAACAATTTCAATGGCTCCAAAGTTATGTTGTAGATTTTATTGAGAGAGGAAGCGAGCGAGGTTGGCCTTGTTTCCCCCATTGCTACAAAATACTTCCAATCTTTTGGCAGCGGAACGGCAACATTTGTGATAACCCTTCTGACTGGAGCGGCTCCCTTGGTTTGTCTGCAGCGGGTCTCACTTTTAATTGACTTCGGACGATATCGGTCAAAAAGGATGTCGATTCTGGCAAACGGTCTTCCAAGGTAAAATATCCTGTCGATAAAGATTGTAGCGATCAAGATGTTACGATCACGAGACAAGTGCTCAATGGTGATTTTCGAACTCTGATCCTTGCCACGCTGCTGCTTAGAGGGGAGTTGAAAGATTCGCCAGGTCACTCAGGGCTTCATGTATCACAAGAAGAGGCTGCCGCAGTAATACCAAGAAATCTTCTTTGTTCCTGAGTTTACTGATAAATGTATCCACGGTTCAGCACTAGCGCTGGACTCTATAGTTCCACTGGAGAGGGGAAATCACTCAACAAACTTACGCAATGTATAGACAAGGCCTACCAGAAATTGGTTGGGAGGAGAAACCAGGTAGAAGAAAAAGAGATAACTCCGATGAAGATGAAGATGAACTTCTCAAGGTTATGCAGTCGTTCAATTTGTTGGACCTTTCGGCTCCCAACTCAAGTGTCTGCAACGTTGCCACAAAAGACCGGGCAATCAAAGAGATTCAGGCATCGTTCCTTGAAACACAGAAGTGTGGCTAAGATCTGGTAATAAATGTTACTAAAGAGCGGCTTGATATTCAAGAGACATCTGGAAAACCTGTAAAAAGTTTTCATATCACCATACAAAAATCTCTGCTTGACCTTCTCAAACCTCTTTAACACCAATAAAGATCGGAAGACGGTTGTAGATGCTGACAGGAATGTTCTACGTCGTCTGATTGTAGCTTAGAAAGCAGGCAGACAAATTGACTTGTCCTCCATCTTCTTCAGGTATCTTTATCGTTGGCGGAATTGGATGGCACTCTTAGATTCTCTGAAAAGACATCGGTGCTAAAACTCGTTAATTAAGGCGTGGAATGCCCAAATTCCATTGACATTAATCGGGACACTTCACAACTCATTATAGACGGCCAAGCTTTAGTGAACAGCTTTGGTAAACCAGCAAACACAAATACTTTTGGGAACCTCGCTGCAATCTTATCGATAGTATATTTTACCTTGGAAGACCGTTTGCCAGAATCGACATCCTTTTTGACCGATATCGTCCGAAGTCAATTAAAAGTGAGACCCGCTGCAGACGAACCAAGGGAGCCGCTCCAGTCAGAAGGGTTATCACAAATGATGCCGTTCCGCTGCCAAAAGATTGGAAGAATTTTGTAGCAATGGGGGGAAATAAAGCCGACCTCGCCCGCTTCCTCTCTCAACAAATTCTACAACTTTGGAGCCCTTGAAATTGTTGTATCCGGAGGTCTCACACATGAAGAGGACGTGAGATCAACTAACCCCGAAACTGACGTCAGTGATCTAGCTGCGACACATGAAGAGGCCGACACACGCGTTGTACTACATGCTGTCCACTCCGATGATGACAACATCGTTTTCATGGCAAGGGATTCTGACATCTGCTTGCTGTTGATCTATCACTTTGAGAAAATTACCAGCTCTAAAGTGTGAATGATGAATGGCACAGCGAAAGAAAGGAAATATCTCCTAGTCCACGAGAACTGCAAATTTATTTTGGTTGGCACACCTGTTTCCTGTCGTATATGCTTGTCCGGACCTAGAATGTATTTATTTATCTCAAAAACGATCAACCAATAACATTGCAGCAGCAGTTATCGCACCCACGGATGCAGTTTTCAATGAATGGTGTTTTTGGCATCTGGGGAACTCAAAACGAAAAGTTATCGTGGTCCCGGGCCTAGGACTTACCATTCCGACTACTGTAATAGCTTCTTCCCTATAGGGGAAATTTGCTAAAAAAGGAAAACATTGTCATAAGCATTAAAATTAGAATTTTTCTTGTGGAGTGGAATGATCGAACATCAGTTCACACCGACCAAACATTGAGGAATGTTAAATTACACCAGCGACCACTGCGCCGCATCAGACATCCGATCAGTCCAATACAGTGATGACGTTGGTATTGGATTTTGGATTGGAGTATAACGAAATGAAATCTTTTAACTCAGCCAAATATCTTTTAAATACAAAATTGTCACTTTCTTAGACAACATTTGAAATCGCAAATGACTGTAAATTGTTCGATTTCACCAACTTAACATATTTACGAAAATTGAAACTCACGTGATCAATAAGAGTGGTTTGGAAAATAATTAAAACCTTTTGTAAAAATTTAAAATTAATTTTAAAATGTAAACTAAACTCTGTTTAAGTATTCAATGTTTTTATTAGATATGTATTTGTTTTAAATATGTACAATCTTTATAATTATCGCGATATTGCTAGCTTGAATTATTGAAATAAAATGTTTGTCCTTGTATAAAACACATAGTTGTTTTGAATAATTGTTATTACTGAGGAATTCAAAAATACATAGAAGAAGCTTTAGAAGTTAAAATTCAACGCTATGTTCCAAATGCGTGTAGCCAGTAATGAAAAATCAGTTATGCCGCTTCACTAAAAGGTTCCGGGTCTCACCGGCTCTTCCATTCGTGTTGAAATGTTCGTGTTAGACTTGACATCCATATGAGAACACGGACGATTAAACTGCATGAATCATTTTTCTCATAATTTTCCTCGTGTACGTGCAAAGTACATATTTATATTGCTACTAGTTCATCACGAAAACGTTTTAAAAACTCAAAATAACTATTTACATATATTTTATATATATATATATATATATATATATATATATATATATATATATATGTTGTTGAAGAAATTAAATGGTGATATAGGATGACTGGATTCAATAATCACATTGGTATAACATATTTTAACTCGTAAAAGTAATTGAAAATCAATGATAAATAATTATACTTACTGAACGAAGAGTTTGTGATCATAGTCAAATGCAAAGTAAAGATGTACGATAGTGTTTTATTTTCCCACTTGTACGAATAGAAAGCTAAATTAAGTAGTTGGTCTGTACTAATAATGTTTGGCTTTCTCTGACTCGATCATGCTAAAATATTTCATTCATGTACGGGTGGCAGAGGTGATGGCCATTCGCCGTAGTTTAAGTGGACTCTCCCCATCTCAATTTTGTTTTTAGAGCTGCTGCCTTATATGTATCAAGACATAGTCTGGAACTTTTTTAAGCAGTTTGATTGGTTAAATAATATTAGTTTCGTCTTTAAAATCCTTTCCAACTTTTATCCAAAGCTGTTAGAAGAAAAAAGTGTTTCCTTCGACCGAAGACGAGAATGTCTGAAGTGATGATGGACAACACAAGTGATTTCTCTCTAATGGGAGATCCTGCAAGGTGGGTAAATTAGGGTCCCACACGATCGTATTATAATCCTTTACAGAAGCACCTGTTTACATCGGATCTCTGGAGCGGCAATTTTACAGAGGACCGGAAGCCAGGGAAGTCTTATTATGGATCAATTACCCCTTATTGCTTTGATGACACTATTTATCTGAATATCGATCTGTCCGACATTTACGATACTGAGCCTTACGGAAGCACAATACATAGCAGTCAAATATACCAGGTACAAGGTTGCAGCACGTGAATCTGTGGCAAATATGTTTTCTTTGGGAGAGATGTTTATTTTTGCGTCCGGTAACTTTCTCCATGTCCTGTCAACGAGCTCCCTGAGCAGAGCTAAAACACAGGACTTATCCTGTGCTTTTAGCGTTGGCCTATCACAAACTTTGACCGCCCTGCTATATCAGCCACCAAGTAAAGAAACGTGACTCAACTAGTAACCAATTCCTTTCTATATTCTGATGTGTCTTTGATTGCATGTGATATGAAATGGTGGTATTAAAAATAAGCATCTGCAAAAACAACATAATCAAAATAAATTACATTTGCAAATTGAGTTATTAACACGGATGTTGAGTAGTAAATAATTATCTTTCTGCAATGTCTGTATAATTTAATTTCACTGTTACCAGCAGATTTGATTGGGGCATGGAATGACGAAAGGTCCAGTTAATATAGATTTACTATGTTCATTGTTTTTTTTTCATATTTCTTGCGCGAATTCATTGAAAACGTCGTGGGGACTAAGTTGATACAATAATTTAATATTATTATAGAGGACTAGGGTTTTAGGTAATCTTCGAAATATCCATGTTTGGTCCCTTGCTCCAGATTAAAAATTTACCAATTAATGTAACAAGGCATCTGAAATCGATTAAACAATTTTAATACAAATTACGGAGTCTCAACGAACTGTATTTTCCCTAAATCAAAAACGAAATAACATTTCCAATCTCTTTTCATTTGAAAAACTATTAAAAAACCAATTAATAAAGTATTTTAACCTCTTAAATGCCTTTTCACATACCGTAAATCACGACAGTTTAGCATGATTGTGAAAATAATCACCTCGCATGGTAAATTGCAGTTTGAAAGTTAGGCAGAAGTTTGGTGGTGAAATATTACTCTTCGACGCCAAGTCGTGTTCAGCGCGTAACGAAGTGTTCACTAATGTCCCCTACCTGGAAACGCCTGTTCAAAATTTATGTTTTAAAGTTTTAAATATAACTTAATAAGTTTAGGAAAATGTATAACTTTAATGAAATGGAATAAGTATGAAACTATTTTTTTAGTAAAGCACGAAACACTTTTAGGACAAAGCGTAGGCTAGGCGTTTTCTCTATTAACCTCACGATAACGTTGACTTAATATTTCAGACTGACTTGTAGGCCCTATAGGCTAAATGATATTCCAGACCATTACTATGAGTGCTATGAATCCTCTCAGGTATAAACTGTGCTAACCCTCCAAGTACTGGGTTTTGAACAATTCTAACACATTTTGGGTTAAATGATATCATGAATAAGGTTGGAGTTTGATAAACTTTTTCAAAAATTAAATTAATATTGGTTGACATATTTTTGGAGAATATAAAAATGAGGATAAGATAATTTCTTGGATCCTAAAACGTAAATTCTGATGTCAACTTGTTACAGCTAACTGACACATTCGAATAAAGACCATATTGAAGCTACTTTTGGTAGTTTCAAATCGTCTGATCTTGTTCCTTTATTCTAACGAACAGATTGTTTGCTCATTTGCCTTTTTTAACATTTTTGAATTCACTCTATTTTTAATTATTGCCAAGGATCCATTCTTGCCCATAATAGTCCAAGTTACACAGGTAACACATTAAATATGTGTTACTTAAATATTTAGAAGCTTAGTAAGCAAAGTATTAAAAAAATATCCAGTTAAATACCCGAGTAGAAAAGGTACCATAAACGTAATTGTATTATTTCCTAATATAAATTAGTCTAATAAACTATTCGATATTTTCTAAACTTTAAGTATAACCAGTTTATTGGTTATCAACTGTCAAAATTGTAAAGCGTACGCGAGACTTGTAGCATTTGAATAGATACATTTTTATGTAATCCCCACCATCCACTTCATATGTGTTTTGCACCGTTATATTGCCTGGAGGTATCCATAATGCCGGTTATATTACTGAGGATTCCTAGCAACTGTGAGAACTGACGGTGAAGTGAGACAGCAGGCTCGTAATATCAAATGTTTACTCATTTCAGGAGATGGCAAACCTCATGCATGGTTATGCAAGGTTATATTGGGTAACAACAATCCCTCCCCTAATCACCTCTCACCTGTACGTGCCTATTGAGGCATCATTACGTCATCAAGTTTGTAGAAGAAAGGGATAAAATATCAACGTTGATATCTAAGAGGACGTTGGATTATTTGTCATTCGTGATTTTTTGTCGTGATTTGAACTAAAAGATTTCGTGATTGGATTGGTTATGGAATAAATTCAATTTGGTACCGTTTAAAGATTATCATTATTGCATATACATAAACAAAATTTCAAAGAACTTTTCGGTCGAAATTTAATCAAATAAATATATAAGGAGGTCATGGAATTTTTAATTTTCCACAGTATACTGATACTCAAATACCCATATATGGCTTTCTACAATATCCTAAACAAAGTTAGATTTCAACAAACTGTGAAGTAACCTTTTCTTTTTTTAAATAGTAACACAATCGAATACTAATCCATTGCCAGTGTTATATCTAAATATATTACTTATTTCCTAAGTAAACAAGTTGGTTTATAGACGTCACTGTTGGAAAAATAACTTTTTTAATACATACTTAGTATTTAAAAATTAAAAGACAATAGAAATATAATACAAGATCACTAAAATTAAGCAAGATGATATATGGAATAAATATCATGATAAATGTTAAAATATATTCTATACAATCAGAGTTTGTAAGGCTATAACCATTCTAAACTATTACGTAAACAGCAACACGAAATGAGAGGACTATAAACAGACAGAGACATTTCAGTAGCAATAAAGTCAAACAGATGAACATGGAAGAGTCATTATAACAGGCCCTTACTACAGTAGAGAGTCTTTGTTTAATGGAATTATATTTCCGATGGGTTACAAAGCTTCTGTGGACACAATTTCTTGTTACAGTATTAAAGATATAGTATTTGCTCTTTTATCAATGTCAAAAATACACAGTTTATGTTTTATTTTACTAAACAATTTTCAAGGACTGATACTTTTTCCTACAGCTATGTAAGTAAAACACCAATTTATTAATACTCACTTGCTTACTAATTATACTTCATTTAATGATTCTTAATAGGTATAAAAAACAAACCTTTTCCTTCCGAAATTAGGAACGTCAAATCAAGATTTAATTTTCCTAAACTTTGAAACTTCATCAGGTGCCTCCGGGCAGCGTGGGAGAGGTGCTGTCCAAAAACATCAGACTTTTTTGTGATGAAAGTTAAAACGGATTTTTGGGAAAGTATGAGAAGACAACGTGAACTGTAAGTTATTAATATATTTTGATATAATTAATTCAATTGACTTTTTCCTCCATAATTTTAGGAAGTCTACCAACGGCAATCGGAAGCTTTGAAAAACGCAAACTGCTTCCCAGTTGGAGCTGTCTCCTGCAATTTAGAATTGTTTGTTTAAAAACGTATTAATGATGTTCATTGACATTTATTTATATTCCTATATTTGAAGTGGAACGTAAATTGACATTAAATAAAATTAATAAAAGAAAAAACAGAAAGAAATCAGAAAAAAATCTTTATAACAATTTATTGTACGTAATAATTGTTCAATGTTACGAAAAAACCGTTTTCCACAATTAACTTTTCTTTTAATTTAAATCGTAACCTTATGAGCCGAGGTTATATTTGCAAAGTGTTCCAGACATATCGTTCAAATAGAAGGTGAATGTTTACTCTGGCCACACCTCTGGGATAGTTCTCATCTCTAACAATGTAATGTGTGCACATCTTAGGCACTCTGAAATTGAGGGCGAATATAAATTAAAAATATAACGTTTGTGTTGGATTTGTAAAACAAATAAAAGACATTTATTTATTTACTATCGATTGCATAGCAGGATTTTGGGGGTTCAAAAATATTTTATTTTATTTTATGAGTAACGTTACGACTTCCATCCTTACACTTTTTTTAGATGACTATTTTTATTGTTGTATTAGTAGTAAAGCCCCAGCCAACCTTGTCATGATGTAATACTGTTAACTTGTTATTTACCGATTATTGGTTGTTTTATAGATTTTAGTACCTGGGGCCGAGCTTTGCTTGGGGAAGGCAAGTTTTTTGTTTAGATGACTTGGAGTAACAGTTCACCACTTCCGCCAACTGATAAGCGTATTTTTATAGCTTATTTGCCTCTTTTAGCGAATTTCCCCTATAGGGAAGCAGCTATTACCGTAGTCGGTATGGTAAGATCTAGGCCCGGGACCATGATAACTTTTCGTTTTGAGGTCCCCAGACCCCAAAAACACCATTTGTTCGAAACTGTATATATATATATATATATGTGTGTGTGTGTGTGTGTGTGTGTCCGTGAGTGAGATAACTCTCTTAAAAAAGGTCCGATTTTGATGAAATTTGGTACAAACATGTAAATCAGCATTTATGACTTTAAGTTCGAAAACCAGACGGATCGACCTATCCGAAGGGGTATTTTGGGGGGGTTTTGTACCCTAAAAATGGGTTTTTTGAGTTGTTTATATACAGTTTTTGAAAAAGTACAATTTTATTTTTTACCATTGGAATCAACTTAAAAAGACGCACAATTTGATGTTTTAATCATTGCTCTACGTTAATTTGTTACTGAGATATTGAAAGTGCTAAACACAGTACGTTGTCCAATGTTATTCTTATGGAGGATAAGAAAAATTGTATATCTCGCTTATTTATCAACTTATCCTGACGAAACTTGGTATATTGCTTCATTTCATTGTGGTCTATTGATATTTGCACAAAAACACATTTTTTCCCAACAGTTCCCGTAGCAGCAAACCTGCATACTCAGCCCCATGTTATTCTTAAGGAGAATAATTAACGTGTTATCTCCTTTAATTATGAACATAAATTAATAGAACTTGGTATGTGGCTTTACCTAGTTGAGTTATATTGATATTTGTATAAAAGCCCATTTTTAGTGTTCCTTATTTCAGCAAACCTGCGTACTCAGCCGCCATGTTATTCTTATGGAGAATAATTAAAATGTCATAAATCGTTTTTTTATGAATGTATATTGATGAAACTTGGTACGTGGCTTTATGTGGTATTAAGATAAATTAATATGCATTGAGAATTCGCTGAGTATGCAGGTTTGCTGCTACGGGGTATTTTACATTTTTAGGTTACTCCAGTTGTTATTTATAGCTCAATGTCCCTTTGATTTATTTGCAACTCTATGTATGTAATCCTCAATCAAATATTTTATTCTCTGCTCTCAGGAAACCTCATATTAATAATCATAAACAACATGAGTATTACTTTGACAGTTCATTGATTGATTATAAACAGTTGTTACAATTCTGTTGTCTTATTTTAAACTCCTTAGGCCCAATGTTATTTTTTTACTTTTCATTTTTGTTTTTTATTATTATTTTATTTTTCCTGGGTTAATCTAGAACTTATTTTTATACAAGAAATTAGTTATTTCCAACATTTGAAGGAAATCATTGGAGTCGTTTTTGAGATCATAGTCGCAATAAGCAAGCAAGCATGCACACATGCAACCCTTACTCATATTAGAGTGTAGGATATCACTTAATTATCACTACAGTAACATGTCATACCATAGCATATACCATACATACCATATGCGATACCATACTATATTATGGGTTTTCAAGATCGATGTGATCAGCAACGAATTCAACATGTATATTTTATATTGCAATGGTTCTCGGTAGAATAAATAACAGTGATATCACCATTTTATTACCATTAAATGATTATCACCATTCAAAGAAACTTTTTGTAAAGAGCGCTGGAGGAGATTTGTTTCAAAACTTGGATTTCGAATTTTGGCACAATCTTACCAATTAATTATATAAATTTATATTTTAACGAGAAAATATTGTTTGTTTACTTTAGTTTTATATGTATCGGAACAAGGGAGTGTTCCGATCTCTTCCTTTATCTTGCTTTACAACATTTCTCGTGAAAATAACTGTTTAGTACTAGAAAAAATGTACTAAAATGACCCATATTCTGCAAATACATGGAGTACTTTAAAGACTTAGTTAGCAAAGCGTGGCAGTTAGGAAAGTGAACTCGAGTTTGGGGTGAAATATGACAGTTATGACGCAGAGCTGTGCTCTGATGAGGTGCGACTAATGTCCTCACACTGGAGGTCGCAATGTTTAATCACACTCACTCAATATTTTAATTTTATTACGTTTAACACTGGATTTTCGATACATTAAAATTTATAAATTTAAAATGTATATTTGTCGATCTTAAATATGTTATTCTTTAAAATGAGGTGTTAATGGTTGAACTGTAAAGCCAAAAAATATCTTGCGAATACGTTCCGTATACTTCAGTTTGATAATATTGTTTTATATTGGGAATCTTTTTGATGCCAAACACATTGCAACTCTCAAAATTTACTTACTATAAGTTTGGAGGGCATATGATCCAAGATGGCACCCAAGATGGCCACCAAAACTCTGTTGCTGTATATCTGCCTTGTTCGTTGGCGTAAAATAATGATTTAAACGTCTACAAAGGGGTTGTATCGGACGCCAAACACATTGCAACGCTAAAAGTTTACCTACTTTAAGTTTGGAGGGCATAAGTTCCACGATGGCCGCTAAAACCTTGTTACTCGCAAAAAAGCAAGGAATATGAGAAAATGACTATTTCGGAGTTTTAACCGTGTTTATTGCAATATTGCAAAGAAGATAATAAAACATTAAGAATGTGTTTTTTGTGGGATCTCCTCAAGCTGGTAACGTTTCAAACTAGTAATGTTACTAATCTGAATGGTGTGAGGATCGTTCCAGCTGTTAACGACCAAGCGATAAAATGCCAACCACGCCCACAAGTTGGAAGATTTCATTTCGTTATACTCCAACCCAAAATCCAATACCAACGTCATCACTGTATTGGACTGATCGGATGTCTGATGCAGCGCAGTGGTCGCTGGTGTAATTTAACATTCCTCAATGTTTGGTCAGTGTGAACTGATGATCGATCATTCCACTCCACAAGAAAAATTCTAATTTTAATGCTTATGACAATGTTTTCCTTTTTTAGCAAATTTCCCCTATAGGGAAGAAGCTATTACAGTAGTCGGAATGGTAAGTCCTAGGCCCGGGACCACGATAACTTTTCGTTTTGAGTTCCCCAGATGCCAAAAACACAATTCATTGAAAACTGCATCCGTGGGTGCGATAACTCTCGTCAATACGGTCCGATTTTGATGAAATTTGGTTTTACATGTTTGTACCGCCTTGCACAGCATTTATGACTTTACGTTCGAAAATCAGCTAGATCGCTCTATCTAAAGGGGTATTCTGGGGGGGTTTTGTACCCCAAAAATGGATGTTTTGAGTTTTTTACATATAATATTTTAGTTAATCCATTTGTAGTTTTCACCATTAAATTCAGCTTACAAAAATTTGGTGATTTGTTCATTGCTTCACGTCAATTGGTTACAGAGATATTGAAAATGCTAAACACAGTACGTTGTTAACATGTTATTCTTATGGAGAAAAAGAAAAAATTATATCTTGCTTATTTATCAACTTATACTGACGAAGCTTGGTATATTGCTTCATGCCGTTGTGGTCTGTTGATATTTGCATGAAAATGATTTTTTTACCAATAGTTCCCGTAGCAACAAAGCTGCGGACTCAGCCCTCATTTTATTCTTATTGAGAATAAGTAAAATGTTATCTCCCTTAATTATGATCATAAATTAATACAATTTGGTATGAGGTTTCTCCTAGTTGCGTTAAAAAAAATTTCCATAAAAGCCCATTTTTAATACCTTGCTTCAGCATACCTGCATCCCCAGACGCCATGCTATTCCTATGGAGAATAATTAAAATTTCATAAATCATTTATTTATGAATGTATATTAATTAAACTTTGTATGTGGTTTTAAGTGGCATTAGAATACATATATATGCATTGGAAATTCATTGAGTACGCAGGTTTTCTGCTTTGGGGGTATTTAGTTTTAATAAAAAAAAGGGTTTAAATTGTTATTAAACAAATATTTGGACAATATTGACTATTCACCACCAAGTCATATTACTTTAATTAATTAATGAAAATAAATAATTTAAAACATCAATTTGTCCAATATGTTATACAATCATAATGTAAAGATACGTCTACAACAAAAGTAAGAGGAAATATTAATACAATGTTATATTAGGCTATGGTGAGAAACTCTATTGTGTAATTAAACTTTAACAATACTTTCTTGGTTATGTTATCAATTTTATCCCATATTACGCTTATTAATTTTATCTAAACTTTCTAATAACTAATCATTGTAGTCGTTGACTAGCTACTTATAATGAGATACTCTATTTCAAGTAGATTTGAACGACATTCATTTATAAGCTATTAATTAATTTCGTTGTTAGTAATATATATATCTTAATTTTATTTACAAGACACCGTAATAAATGTCACATCATGGGTTTTCCTTTCTCAAAACATATTAAAAATTTAACTTAAAATTACCACCACGCTAAAAGGCGTGGTTTCATTACTTTTCAAAGTACGCTTACCATTATCAAAATGTAGCTTGGTTACCTTTTTTAAATACAAAAGTTATATCAAGTTCAAATACAATTGGTCTTGAGCTTATCACTTTGATGGTTTAGTTAGACATCAAAACTTGTTACGACTGCAACTTCACTGCCACCAGGAGACTTGGAAACTTGTTTGAACCACCAACGAACAACAGTCACGGTCTGTTAACTAACCCGTCTGATTTTAGTTTACGCAGACTAATTAATTACTAAACATTCCAGTTAAAAAAGGTAATAATAAACTATAATTATTAGTGCAAACCTTGCTGAATGATCGTGATTGTGGTAAGAAGTATATTGATATTAGTTAATTTAATTGAAATAGGTATAGGGCTACGATTTAGAGTTGTTTTCATTTTTATGTTGTTAAGAGGTAAATGAGGGTTTTATGCCAGTAGGAACGAAATAACCACGCAAACGACCGTAGAACAAACTGACACCCCACAAAGTTTCAATGCTACCAGGGTCCTGAATGCTACTTGCTGAAATTTAAAATTGATGCAACTCATAATTGTATTCCATTCAATACTATATGTATAGTCCAGGTCCTTCTTTTGGGCAACACTCACCTTGTTATTCTGCTCGTGCTGAGACTGATTAAGTCCAATTTCAGTTGAATTACTCAACTTCGTCAAAAGTTTTTCTCCCGAAACAAACAAGATATAAACGGTTGTATTGTACTATCTATTGAAAAATATTTAGTACAACTCGGATACGAAATCCAAAATCAAAGTTGCCCTGGATATTTCTAACATTTTATTATTACCAGACACGTTGTTTGGGCAATCTCTATCGTGAAATTGCTATTTAAACGTACCTTTATTGCCCAGAGACATAAATACTATTCTTAAACATCGTAGAATTAATAATTATACAAAAAATTAGTGTTATCTTTCGTTAAGATATAAAAAAATATACTGAATAAGTTTGATGATAAATAATACAATTTTCAAACCAGTAAACAAGCCAACTTGAACTATCTTGTGGACAGTGTATTTAAAGTTACTATTTTAAAAACAGTTGTATCGTGTATTGAATTGTTAACAAATACAATTAGTGTTTTTATTTTTGTAAACATACGGCTTAACTATCAGTGCTTTAATTTGCTGCAGTGACAATGTCTTCTAGTTTTAACCTGCGCAAGTAAAATAAGTGAAAGACCACTTACTTTAGTCCACTTCTAGCACAGAGCCAATGAGCTCAGGTAATAGCTCTTAAATAAAAGTTATCTTATTAATGTTTTAATAAATTCCAAGCTGACTTGATAATGATTTGAATTAGGGAGGAATAAAGATCGATGTCTGCGACCTAGATACAGGGTAGCCAAATCTTCCAAGAGCACATCTTTTGCTACTCTATTCGAATTTATCCTTATTCTTTTCATATTTATCCTTACTCATAAAAATATGTCCAATTCTATATACAATATTAAGTGAAGATTAAATTCATATAATACTCCCGTCGCAGCAAACCTGCATACTCAGTGAATTTCCAATGAATATATAACATAACACATTAAAACACTTAACAGGATTCATAAGAAATGTATTCACAAACAAGCGATATTTAAAATATTAAATAACATTGGGGATGAGTACGCAGGTTTGCTGCAACAAGACACACAAAATAATGGATTTTTATGCAAATATCAATAGAACTCATCTTAGTGAAGTCACATACCAAGTTTCATCCATATACATACATAAATAAGCGATATATAACATTTTAAGTATTTTCCATAAGAATAACATGGGGACTAGGTACCTAGGTTTGCTGCTACAGGAACCATATGCGAAAAAATTGTTTTTTTGTGCAAACAACAATAAACCACAACCAGATCAAGCCATATACCAAATTTTGCCAGTTTATGTTCATAAATAAGCGAGATATACAATTTTTCTTTTTCTCCATAAGAATAACATTAGACAACGTAATGTGTTTAGCACTTTCAATATCTCAGTAATAAATTGACGTAGAGCAATTATCAAAATACCAAATTGTTTGTTTTTTTAAGCTGAATTCAATGGTATAAATTAAAATTTGATTTCAATTAAAATTGCATGTGAAAACCCCAAAAAACACATTTCTGGGGTACAAAACCCCCCAAAAACCCCCCTTCGGATGGTGCGATTCATCTGGTTTTCGAACTCGTTCAAATAAATGGTACTTTACACATTTTTACCAAATTTCATTAAGATCGGAGCTTTTTTACGAGAGTTATCGTGCTTACGGACACACACACACACACACATATATATATATATATATATATATATATATATATATATATATACATACATAACAATTTGAACGAATGGTGTTTTTGGCATCTGGGGACCTCAAAATGAAAAGTTATCATGGTCTCGGGCTTAAGTCTTACCATGAGACCTACGGAAATAGCTTCTTCCCTATAGGGGAAATTCGCTAAAAACGAGTTCGCACGCAGCACGCTGACGTGAGGGAAGTGGATTTCCACATACAAAACTTTTAAAACTCAAAACCAGTGTAAAAACATACATTTATTCCAATTTGATTGAAATCTGAAAACATTGATTTTTTGGCTGTTCTGATGCTCCTGGTTTTATTACATGCAATGCTGGGAATACAATTTTGAGCATTATAAGGTTAGGAGAAAGTCCAGTCAGGCTTAAAAGAAGGCGCGAGGTTGCTGGGGATGATACAAATACACCAACAAATGAATAACATGCTTTTCTAATGTAAAAACCCCATAAGACAACTAACTGTGTTTAGGCAATATACATTTTCTTTAATAACTCGGTAAATATTTATGCTAGAATGACGAGAGAGGGCTTAGAAATTTCGCTTTACTAATTCCCATCTTAATACTTGCATTAACTTTAGGCCCGGGGCTTTTCTGACCCTTTTTGAGCCCAAAACCTCGAAATTTGAATGAATAATCCCAAGAAAAGGGGTTTGGAGTTTTCTGATTGTTTTCTCCAACAAACTTGTCCAACTGATTATAGAAAGAAACGTCCCTACCAAATTTGAAGTAAATCGGACAAAAAATGTGACCGCTAGAGCGCGCGCGCGCGCGCGCGCACACACACACACACACACACACAAACACACACACACACACACACACACACAACACACACACACACACACACACACACACACACACACACACACACACACACACACACACACACACACATATAAAAAACGTGTTCAGTGGGTCACGTTAGGAACTTCTACAGTGGTCCCGGGCTTAAGTTTTACCGTGCGGGTCTTGCTAATAGTTCACTTTCCATAGGAAATTCACTAATAAAATAGGCCAGTATAAATTAGTTGTGGTTTATTCAGTGAAAGTACAGCAAGTAAACGAGAACTTTAAAATATAAGTAATGTCAGCAGATTCTTTATTTTCATTGAAATGCAAATGAGCAAATGATAGAACTAGGGCGGAAGGTAACTATGTTATAATTAATGTCAGTTATATAAAACAAAGTATGCCTTTTTAATAGTTGTTTAATATATAGAGGTAAATTCAAAATATGTATTGATATTTCGAAGCTTCTACATTGTAACGGTGTAATTAACAACTTTATAGGCTTTATTTCCTTAGGAAAGTAAACATCGCAATTCCTTGTTTTTAGTTACGATAAACCCACAAAATTTGCCAAAATGACTTGTATGTAGTTTTGAATGTGAAAAATTTACAATCAGTTGTTAGACATGGGTTTAAATTATTTGAGTTGTTTACATGCAATACAAATATAATCATGGAACGTCGTCGTTTATTAATAAACGGTAAAATAAAGGCTATTATATAAGCTGAGGTAATTTTGTTTTAAAATCGTACCTGACCCATGTAAAAATACCCCCGTAGCAGCAAACCTGCGTACTCAGCAATTATCCTATGCATATAGATGTATATTATTACCACATAAAACCACATACCAAGTTTCATCAATATACATTCATAAATAAACGATTTATGACATTTTAATTATTTTCCATAAGAATAACATGGCGGCTGAGTATGGAGGTTTGCTGAAACAAGGGACACGAAAAATGGGTTTTAATAAAAATATCAATATAACTCAACTAGGTAAAGCCACTTACCAAGTTTTATTAATTTATGTTCATAATTAACGGAGATAACCTTTTACTTATTCTCCATAAGAATAACACTGGACAACGTACTGTGTCTAGCACTTTCAACATCTTGGTAACCATTTGATGTAGAGCAATGATCAAAAAACAAAAAAAAATGTTTTAAGTTGAATTCGATGGTGATAAGAAACATTTGATTTACTAAAATATTATACGTAAAAAACTCAATACAAAAATTTTTGGGGTACAAAACCCCCTCAAAATACCCCTTCAGATAGGTCGATCTGGTTGGTTTTCGAACTTAAAGTCATAAATGTTACTTAACATATTTGTACAAAATTTCATCAAAATCGGACCATTTTTACGAGAGTTATCGCACCCACGGACACACACACACACAGACACACATACATATATAGATATATAAACACAGTTATATAACACAGTTTATATAATATACAGGGTGAATCTCGTAAGTTGCCCAGTATTGATTTCAGACAAACCGTTGGTCCTACGATGATGAAATAAAATTATTTCCCACTAAACCAACCCCAAGGAATAACGTAAAAATATTTTTAACGATTTTTAAATACAGGGTGTACCAGAAACTGAGGGTCACTAGTCCGAATCTACGAAATATCAAATACAAACGTATATCATGTTATACATCAAATTAAAGCTCTTTTCAATCCAAACCATTTGGTGGAATCGGATTTTGATTATTATTGATTCATTTCAAAATGGCGGCTGTTTTTGTGAAAAAATTAGTATTTTTTTGAATACCCTGTATTTTTCTTAAAAATGCAGATATCTTGATTCTGATTCAAATATCGCATTCCTTATGAGCTAAGCTTTATTTTGATATGCAACACTTCAATATTATCTCAAAAACAAAAAGTTTCAAAAATATCAGTTTTTGAAAATATGTACATAGCCAAAACTCAAAAATTTCAAATAGCACTATTAAATAGCATATCATTTTAAAGGTATTGCAATTCTAAGAAACTTTCAAATTTAAACCTTATGCGTATATATTTTGGTTTTCGAGTTATCAACAAAAAACATGTTTTTCCACATTAAAACGCATGTTATTTGTTAAACATGGTGGTAAGAACTATGGTCCAGCCTTTACCACCATGTTTAACAAATAACATGCGTTTTAATGTGGAAAAACATGTTTTTTGTTGATAACTCGAAAACCAAAATAGATACGCATAAGGTTTAAATTTGAAAGTTTCTTATAATTGCAATACCTTTAAAATGATATGCTATTTGACATATGGTGCTATTTGAAATTTTGGAGTTTTGGCTATGTACATATTTTCAAAAACTGATATTTTTGAAACTTTTTGTTTTTGAGATAATATTGAAGTGTTGCATATCAAAATAAAGCTTAGCTCATAAGGAATGCGATATTTGAATCAGAATCAAGATATCTGTATTTTTAAGAAAAATACAGGGTTTTCAAAAAAATACTAATTTTTTCACAAAAACAGCCGCCATTTTGAAATGAATCAATAATAATCAAAATCCGATTCCGCCAAATGGTTTGGATTGAAAAGAGCTTTAATTTGATGTATATCACGATATACGTTTGTATTTGATATTTCGTAGATTCGGACTAGTGACCCTCAGTTTCTGGTACACCCTGTATTTAAAAATCGTTAAAAATATTTTTACGTTATTCCTTGAGGTTGGTTTAGTGGGAAATAATTTTATTTCATCATCGTAGGACCAACGGTTTGTCTGAAATCAATACTGGACAACTTACGAGATTCACCCTGTATATACAGTTTTGAATGGATGGTGTTTTTGGAATCTCGGGACCTTAAAACGAAAAGTTATCATGGTCCCGGGCCTTGGTCTTACCATGCCGACTACGGTAATAGCTCCTCTCTATAGGGGAAATTCGCTAAAAATATCACTTTGATGACTATCACAACAAAAGGTTTATTTAAACATTTTAAAATCCATCCGAAAACATTCCTAACAAACATGATGATCAAAACCGCGACGATCCCTGGCGGCGCGGCGTTAAGAAGAAATTATAATCGGTAAAACCAAGCTCCGGAGCTTCTTATTAGATATACAAGACTATAATAGAACGTCCAAGCTGTCAAGGAAACTAGAGATAATAACATACACGCGAATAGACGAAGTTTTTATGGCTTTCTATGTGTAGTAAGTATAACATATCAGTCCAACGTGACAATCTGACTGTAAAAGCATTAGCACTGTAAAACAAATGACACTTTTGAAAAAAGGGGAACTCCTGGAGAAAAGGAAAATCTTGAAGTCACTCTGCCATCATTGTAACGACTCCTTTGTTTGTGCAGCAGGTATTTTCGATAAAATTAAGAATATATATTGGTTACATACAAATACAGCTACAATTACTATTACATTCATTAACACATTTTAAGACAGTACTATACCAATTAATTTAATTCATCTACTAACTTTTCCTTGATATTGTTTTTGTTTTCAACAAGTGTTACATGTAAAATGAGCAAATAAAACCAACTGCTGCGAGTAGAAATCGAGATCACCAGAGGTGAGTTGGTTCATATCAGAGTTTATTTCAGTGCAAATATCAGCGTCGGTAAACATTCCTGCTGATCGAGCAAGAAACTATGTTTGAACAACTTTGTAAATATTTTTTTAATTTTTTTTACGGATGATAGTTGTAAATCTAGAGTTAGTTTTTGCCAAGAAGATATTTTCAAACTTAGAACCTTTTCTTCCTATTAATTACGTAGATAATATATAAATAGAAAATACATGCTTTTGAAAACAAAATAAGTCAGTTTCAACTGCATAGTAAATACTTTTAAGTATAATTTAAACTAGACAAACAAGTTTATGTTTCCACGCAATGGTCGTCTTGCATGATAACTCTGTCTGGAATTGCCATCCACATTTAGTACCAGTACGTTGCTTTAACAAGATACTTATATAGGAGTAAGCGTTGACAAAAACTTAAATGAGATTAAGCTACTCCAAAATTATGTAATAAATCTACCTTCACATGTAAACAGGCACCCAAACGTGGGGCAGTATTCAGTGGATGGAAACCACACACCACATTCATGCTGTGCGGTGATAGTCCATACTGTAGAAACATGTTATTATTGTCGTGCTATCGAAACCTTTTTGCCATTTATATTGCAACTATAATAAACCAACACTTTTGTAAGTTTATCGTAGTGTGTGTATGAAATATTTTAGAAATGTATTGTAGAAGTTATGCATAAAAATATAGACTGATTAAATATTACTATTATGAAAATTATGGAAAGAAAACAAGAGAAACGATAGTAATATTTTTCTTAATGTTTCTAGTAATTCATTAATAAATTATATTTTTAGAAATTGGTCTGTTACAAGCTGTGCACGTATTAAATGTATTAATATATCTGAAGACGGGCACTGAGCATGTTTGTTGAATAGTATTTACTAACAAACACGTTACATTTAAAAACACTATTCTATTAGTAAGAAACATTCGTTACGAAAACAAGTGCCCATAGATAATCTTGATTGAGTGCTCCGTTATGTAGGTTAAGTATAACACGACGCCGCACCAATAAAAGCTTGACAGCTGGCAAAACGTGAATTATCGTCGTGTATAGTTTGGTATAGGTTTACGCTAAAAAACAAGTCACAGGCAGAATATCTAGCTATACAAACTTTACGCTGAATATGTGTAATTTGAGTAACATTTTAATTTATACTACATAGTAAAGCGTTATTGAATGAGGACAATTTACAGTTACAATTCGGCATATTTTCTATATTAAAATAAGATATCAATCGGAAGTGCAATATAATATTTTTGGCAAACATTATTAGTTAACAAGATGTTAACTAACATTAACATTAATTTGAACTAACATATTATATATTGTTTATTTTATTTAGGTTTTAAATATATAAAGGGGGGGATATTTAGGATTAACATTAGTTTTATTTTTCTCTAATTCCACCGCACCGTCTGAATTGTTTTCGATAGTTTTAGTGATTTAAGTTAAGGCAATAGTTAAACATGGGTTAGTGATTTTGCCACATCTATGTTGTATTTAATGTCATAATTTTGGTTAAAATTGGTTTAAACAAAAAAAAAATGCTTTAAATAAAACCAACCGTAATAAGACCAGTTAAATAAAAAAAGTTTGCCAAAGAAAAAAAGAAAACCATCGTTTAATTACAACTGACAAACAAACAAGGATGATGGAGTCCGTGCGCCGATTTCACACGATCGAGGTGATATGTAGTTCGTTGGGCTGCACTTGTTTTGAGGTTTAACGCAGAAGTGCTTTCGGCGTCTCACCATTCTCAACTGCTACTGATTATTGATCTCCCCTATTCGTCTAATTATGTGATTCACCAGGTCCTAGACGAGTGTACGGGTTAACACTGGAACTGGGCCTTCCAGGAATTCCGCTTCGGAGGTGGAGTGGAATCCTATGTCAAGTTGTATATAAAATTGTAAAGTTACCAAAACTTTTATTTCAAAACTGATACTCGTATTTAGT
The DNA here is from genome assembly GCA_963675035.1 of Allygus modestus. Taxonomy (NCBI): domain Eukaryota; kingdom Metazoa; phylum Arthropoda; class Insecta; order Hemiptera; family Cicadellidae; genus Allygus; species Allygus modestus. The sequence continues at coordinate 78,914,815 of OY776112.1, read as the reverse complement.
AAAAATGTCACCGAATTGAAGAACTCACTACGTTCTTGCAGCTTATCTGGGGATATTGTTATTACATCTTAAGCATCTCACGTCCTGCAATAATGCTTTACGATTTCATCTATATGAGGGAGATAAGCTCGTTACGTTACATTATGAGGAGTTATACAGCATTTGTGTATTGCCTTGTTAACTCTACAATGTTATATCAAGCCACGGCCAAGTTAGTAGATTTTTTCCTTTTTGTAGTGCGAGCAGTCTGCACAATTATTATAGAGACTCTCTGATGCTGTATTTGAATAAATTACTTTTTGTTTTTAAGAATATATATTACCGAAACCAAGCACACTCAACTGTTTTACTCAAAACACAATTATTAGAGAGAAAACAATGTTGGCAATCACCATCAACAGTCATGTCTCCCGTGGGACACAGCCTACGTTCTCGTAATGTACAGTCTCGGTCAATTGTCGCAGAATTCAAACATGAAAACGATTTACCTGCGGCATTACATTTCCTAAATCCGTAGTCGTGGTTAATTGTGCTTTACTTTCGCTTCTTCATAAACAATTCGGAATATAATCGCAAAATTAGATTTAATTTACATACTGTAATCGTAATGAAGATTATGAACTCACAATCAAAGATAAAATGCATTTTTATTTGGAACAACGTACATGGAAACACGTATTTCCAAATTCACATTTCCACAGGCACATTTTATTTACAAACAAAGAATACATATTGTAATTCATTGTGATCCTAGACATATTATAAATCTTTCAGAAACATTGTATATTTACATAAAATGATTATATTATCTGTATATTTACCTAACCCTAGACAGCAGTTTTTAAAGCTGATGTATATTTTCTCGACGGTATGATGTCATTTAAGATACAATCTACTTAAAGTTTCAAACTGCTGACGAGAATTTAAAATGGATTTTATTGGATGTTCAGTTTGTCAGGAAATTTATTTTTGAAATAAATATCATTTAACCATTAACATTAATTTATTATTTTGATAAAATTATAATAACATTTGGATTAGGTTAAGTTAGGCGCTCTGGTCGATAAAATTAATAGTGGACCAGAGAGTTGACAGTTGGGCTGTAGCCTATGTCATGGTTGTACGACTGTGTGTTGTCACTGTTGCCATTTTACCATAAAAAATTTCTCTCGAATGTTATTCCAATCAGCAGGTGTGCAGTTTGGTAATGCGTAGTTTGGTAATTTGGTAGTCTATTAATGGCTGGCCGTGGTTGATAAGCCCTGCAAGCCACGCCCTCAACTGGCAACTCTTTTTTCCAATGAGTAGGATAGGTCATAATTGAAAAACAAAATCGATCATAAAAAACCTAACATAACCGTCGAAGCGCGCTTCTATGGGAAGGAGGTAGCTATATAGTGTACCTTAAATTAAAATCTCTTTTTATTTTACTACCCATACAACATTTGTATATTTTATATGTTGTTATGACTCATCAAACCACTTGAAGAACAGCGTTAAGTAAATTAGTATACTTAACATACTGTATTCAAACCAACACTATGGATAACACTCTTACAAATACTCCTGCAATCTCAATAAAATTTCCTGAAAACATTTCAAACGTGAAGTTTGAACACATATTCCTTGGCAGAATTTATTGGTACTTCATTAAGCAGTTAACACGACTTAGTGTCAAACTGCAATATTTTACCACCAAACTTCTGCCTAACTTTCAAACTGCAATTTACCATCTGAAGTGATTATTTTCACAATCATTCTAATCTGTCTTGTTTTAAGGATCATATTTCACACGAAAAGACACTTAAGATAATTAAAATATTACGATAAATGATATCGTAATGTTTTTTATTGCAAAATAAAAATAGTAGATAAAATAACGGGATACTATCGTTATAACCTGACAAATTATGCGAATCTTGCTATGTTTCTAATAAATTAAATCTTTATTTATTTCGTAAATTATGCGAATTTTAATATTGGTTGCTGATATAATTGTTTTAAATAAAAACTTTGTTTATTATCTTTTTGTTACGTGATAATGTAATAGCCATAAAGAAAACGACAACAAAGAAAATGTAAAGTGTACAATTAGCCTGGAACATTTGGCTGGTTTAGTGGGAGGATTACACTTGTTATAAGGCAACTTCACCGCCGTCGGGAGACCTGCAAAGTTATTCAAACCACCAAGGAACAGTAGTCATTGACTGGGCGTTGGTCTGTTGACTCACCAGCTGACTTGAAATTAACCCAGTTAGAAAACAGATTAAATATTACGTTTAATTAATATCTGATTGATTTTACTATAGATGTCAGTACAGCCCATTGTTTCCCAAATTGTAGAAACCTTTTGAACCAACATTTAGAACCAGTACTTTGATTCAATAAGTTAAATATATGACTAAGCGAAGACATAAATAAGAATACTCCAAAATTATCTAATCAATGTATCATTCAGTTGTAAACGGGAAGCGCAAATGAGGGGCAGTATTCAGTGGATGAAAACCACATACCGCATTCATGCGGTGCAGTGGTAGTCCATACTGTAGATACATGTTTTATTGTAGTGCTATCGAACACTTTTTGCCATTTATATTGCAATTTGTATAAACCAACACTTTTATTAGTTTATCGGAGTTTGTGTATAAAATATTTTAGAAATGTATTGTGGAAGTTAGCTATCAAAATATGGACTGCATAAATATTACTATCATGATAATTACGTGTTTCATTTTGACTCGTTCCAAATAAAACAAGAGAAATGACTGTAATATATCTTAGATGTTTCTAGTGGTTCATTAATAAATAATATGTTTAGATATTGTTATTTTACAAGCCGTACACGTGTTAAATTGATTAATATATCTTAAGACGGGCACAGAAGATTTTTGGTGAGTAGTACAAAACACGGTAAATTTTAAAACACTATTCTGTTCGTAACAAACTTTCGTTATAAAAACAAGTGGCTATAAATAATCTTCATTGAAATTACGTTGAGTGCTCTGTTATGTAGGTTACACATAACACGACAACGCACCAATAAAAGCTTGACAATTAGCAAACCGTCAAATATTTTCGTGTATAGTTTGGAATAGGTTTACGCTGAAAAAAGCCACACACAACTTTACGCTGAACATGTGTAATTTGAGTAACTTTTAATTGATACTACATATTTAAGCTTTTTTTGAATAAGTAGATATTACAATTCAGTAAATTTTCCATATCAAAATTATTTATCAATCGGAAGAGTAGTATACAACTTTTGGCAAACATTATTAGTTAACAAGGTGTTAACTAACAAAAACATTAATTTTAACTAACATATTATATATTGTTTATTTTATATGTTTCAAATCGCTATATAAAATTTATTATTTAAGATTAATATTAGCTTTAGTTTTCTCTAATTCCACCGTACCGCATGAATTGTTTTCGATGGTTTTTGCGATTTATGTTAATGCAATAGTTAAACATGGGTTACTGATTTTGCCGTATCTATGTTTTATTTAATAACATCAATTTGGTTAAAATATCTTCAAACTTCAAAAAATTACTTAAAGTAAAACTAACTGTAATTAGACTAGTTAAATTTCAACAGTTTGACAAAGAGAGAAAGAAAACCGTAGCATAATTCAAGTTGTCAAGTTACCAAAACATTTCATTCAAAACTGTATAAATTAGTTCAGTAAAAATGTCACCGAATTGAGGTATTCACTACGTAGTCCCAGCTTAACTGGGGATATTGTTATTAAATCTTAAGCATCTCATACCCTGCAATCATGCTTTACGATACCATCCATATGAGGGGGCTAAGCGCCTTACGTTATGAGGAGTTATACCGCATTACGTATATTGCCTTTTTAACTCTACAATATCGAGTCACGGCCAAGTTTGTGGATTTGTTCCTTTTTCTAATGCGACGAGACTACACAAATATTACAGAGATTCTCTATTTCTGTATTAGAATAATGCATTTCTTTTTAAGAATAAATATTACTGAAACCAAGCACACTCAGCTGTTTTCCTCGAAATGCTATTATTGAGACTTAACAATGTTGGCAATCACCATCAACAGTCATGTCTCCCGTGGGACACAGCCTACGTTCTCGTAATTTACAGTCTCGGTCAATTGTCGTAGAATTCAAACATGGACAGGAATCGCCTGCGGCATTATATTTCCTAAAACCGTAGTCATGGTTAGTTGTGCTTCATTTTCGCTTTTACATTCAGAATTTGGAATATAATACAAAAATTATATTCCATTTACATACTGTAATCATAATGAAGATTATGTACTCACAATCAAAGATAAAATCATTTTTATTTCGAACTACGTATATGTAAACATTCATTTCCATATGCACATTTTATTTCCAAACGAAGAATGCACATTGTAATTCATTGTGGTCCTAGACATATTGGAAATCTTTCAGAAGCATTGTGTATTTACATAAATTGATTGAATAACCTGTATATTTACATAACATTAGTAAACTGCTACTCTCGGTAGCAGTTTAAAAGCTGATGTATCTTGTTTCAACGCAATATCGTAATTTAAGCCACAACCTACGTACATAAAGTTTCAAACTGCTGGCGAGAGTTTAATTTATAATAGATTTTATTGGATATTCAGTTGGTCAGAAAATATATCTTTGAGATAAAAATCATATAACCGTTTAAATATACCTAAATTCTTTGAGAACATTATAATAGCATTAGGTTTAAGTTAAGCACGGCAGTGACTATAATAGCGGGCATAAGAGTAGACAGTTAAGATTTAGCCAATATCATGGTTGTACGTTGTCACTTTTGCCTTTTAACCATAGAAAAATATCACTTGAATGTTATTCCAGTCAGATGTAGTGCAGTTTTGGCAATGTCTACTGTTGGCTGGTCTTGGTTGATAACCTGCAAGCCACTCCCTCAACTTTCAACCCCCTTGTCCACTTAGGGCAGGGTAGGTTATTAGTGAAAAAAAATCTATCATAAAAATCCTAACCTAAGTCATCAAACAGCTTGAAGAACATTGCATTCCCTATTTTTCCCCTGAAAATGAATGGAACATTAAAAGTATCTATCACGTTGTAAACAGGAAAGAGAAAATTACATGTTTTACAGTATGTTTCAAATTAATTTATAATTCAAACAAATTTAAGGACCTACTAAAAAACTAAGTTTATCTGATCCATAAATTCTGCTTCATGTTTTTTCCCCAGTTGGAACTAAGCAAATATATAAACTTAACACACTTTAATCAAACCTACACTACAGAAAAATAAGATTCTCTTACAAAAAAACCAATAATCTCAAAAAGATATCCTCAAAAATTCCAAACTTGAAGATTGAACACATAATCCCTAGGTAAAAAACATTGGTACCTCATTAATCAGTTAACACGACTTAGTGTCAAACTGTAATATTTCACCACCAAACTTCTGCCTAAATTTCAAACTCCAATTTACCATGTGAAGTGATTATTTTCACAATCATGCCAAGCTCTTGGTTTAAAGACAATATTTTACACTAAAAGGCACTTAAGGTAGTTAAAATATTACGATAAATGATACGGTTAAGATTTTTTTAATGATAAAATAACAAATAGTATATATAATAGCATAATACTATTGTTATAACATATACAATTTTGTGTATCTTGCAATGCTTTATCGTTAATAAGATCTTAATTTACTTCGTAATTTTTGTGAATTTAAAAATTTGTGTTGATATAATTTTTTTAAATAAGAATATTAACTTTTTGTCACGTGGAAATGCAATAGCTTTAAATGAAACGTCAACAAAGACAATGTAAAGTGTAGAATTAGCCTGGAACATCTTGCTGGTTTTGTGGGAGGGTTACACTTGTTATAAGGCAACTTCACTGCCGCCGGGAGACTCGGCAAAGTTGTTCAAACCACCAGGAACAGTAGTCATTGACTGGGTGTTGGTCTATTGACTTACCAGCTGACTTGGGATTAAACCCAGTTAGAAAACAGATTAAATATTACGTTTAGTTAATATCTGATTGTTTTTACTATAGATATCAGCACAGCTTCTTGTTTCCCAAATTGTGTAAACTATTATATTTTTAGTTAGGTAAATGTGGATTTAAAGGCGCGGATTCCTAATTCTAACATTACTTCATGGACTTAAAACTAAGCTAATACGATATCATGGCTGTGTGTTTATGATACACTGATTGTTCACAATTTACCATAGTGTATTGCTGCAGTGTTTGTCTAATCAGAGTGCTTCTGGTATGTCTGTTTGTGGATTGTAAGTGCTACTTTAGGACCCAGTACCATAAATAACATGCACTACATTTGTTGACCTAACAATTACTCATAGTGTTCTATTACGCCAGTCTACACTAATATTAAATTGAAATTTGGGATTTAAATTTGCCTATATCTAAAGTTAAGTTATTTACGCCTGAAAAAGGCTGAAGTGTTAAATAAAATTAGCCAGCTGTAAGCCACATCAAACAAATTTGAGACATAGGTTTCTCCTTTGGGACGAGTCCCGGACGTAACAATGTTAGGCAGTAGATTTTAAATAATAATAGAACGATTCTTTTATATTATATTAAATTTATTAACGTACAGTTTTTTTTAAATAAAATAACTATAGATTTTGAATACCGACAAACATGGGGTCCAAATTGCAGGGTCCAACTGTGTTACTGTAATTTGTGATTCCTGATTCCTTCACTAGTTCTCTATGCACTTAAACATGTCCTTCAAGAAGGACACATTATTTAGAAGTAAGTAAAAAATAGGATTAACGGTTTTATTTACTAAATCTTGAAATAAATATATAGATGGTTTTTAAAACGAGTAAACCTTATATTTCCTCTCGGTCAGTTTTTTATTGCGCAGCAAAACTTTTGAATTGCGAGTAACGTTGGATGTAAGCCTTTTGCAATCCGTTGTATGATAGAGTTCAGAATGGTAAATTAATCAGTTATTTAAAGATTAGTATTAATTATTGTTTGTTATAATCCCCTAAAACACATATTACGTTTACAATCCTGACCATGAAGCTATTTATAATATATAAGACCACATACATAAAATTAGAATACGATCGAGGTAAAAGATAGCATAGAAATGAACCTTTATTGCTTTTATACGTTTTTTAAGCACAACATGTCATTATAACAAGGTGAGGTAAATATGAGTGCATTTAACATGAAAAGCAGACAATATTTTCGTGGAGTGGAATATCACTATCTTAGTTTACCGTCTGTGTCACGAGTGGTGCTTATCGTTATAACACTCCAGTAATTGGCCACATTAGTTTTTTGTAGCAAAAGGAATAGCACCAAATAGCTTTATTAATTATAAATTTACATAGTTTTTAAGTTAAGTTAAAATTTATATGGAAAGTTACTAAAAAATAAATAAACGGTATCAAGAAACTGACACATACTTTTCCCTTTTATCCCAAATTTAATGAATAAATTGTTTTTAGCAAATTTCCCTATAGGGAAGAAGCTATTACCGTAGGTCTCATGGTAAGACTCAAGCCCGAGACCATGATAACTTTTCATTTTGAGGTCCCCAGATGCCAAAAACACCATTTGTTCAAATTTGTATAAATATATATATATATGTGTCCGTAAGCACGATAACTCTCGTAAAAGAGGTCCGATCTTAATGAAATTTGGTACAAACGTGTAAAGTACAAAGTACCATTTATTCGAACGAGTTCGAAAACCAGACGAATCGCACCATCCGAAGGGGGGTTTTGGGGGGGGTTTTTTTTGGGGTTTCCACATGTAATTTTTATTAAAATTAAATTTTAATTTTCACCATTGAATTCAGCATAAAAAAAACAAACCATTTGGTATCTTGATCATTGCTCTACTTCAATTGGTTACTGGAGGGTTAAAGTGAATTTATTAATTGTAAAATTCAATTAGATGAAGGACCGTATATTGTTCGAATCAAGAATGATTTTTTGATATAAAACCTTTGTTAACAACTCACCGTCATTCATATATTTGCTATAATGAATATGTAAAAAAACACTAGTTTATTACAATGATAACAAGTTATATTTTCGCACATTTTCATGAAAGTTATAAAACAAAATTTATAGAGTTGCAAAAAGAAATTGTAAGTACATGACAAAAAACAACAAGATAGAATAAAAACATTGAGAATAAACAAAATAACAACATACAGAAATCATATGTTATTAAAATCAGCTGCATGTATTTTTACAGCCAGTTTCATTTGATTGTCTATTTATAATAATAAATCAATTGTTCATCATAAATATTGACCATACCGGCCACCTTGAAGAAATATACTTCAACAAGAACACAGAGTATTCAGTGTCTAATGGTAGAGGGAATACTTTCACAGCTGGTCGTGTGAATACACCAGATTTTGTTCTGACTTTTACGACACGAACAACTCCATCTGAACCAGGATAAACTTCAGTTATTATTGCTAATGGCCATTCACGAGGACTTGATGGAGAATTTAGTATAACTAACTGTCCAACTTCTAGATTGTCTTGATGTTTGATCCATTTTGTCCGTTGTTGTAGCGTATGTAGATATTCCAATTTCCAACGATGCCAAATACGTTGATAACAACTTTGAACTTGTTGCCAATGTTTCAGCCGGTTTGATGGAATGTTATTGCATTCAAATTATGGAAAAGCTGTTAATGTAACTCCACAATGCAATAAATCACCAACTGATGTTGTAAGGTTAATGCATCTTCTTCAGTATCTGCACCTGTTATGATATCATCCACATATGTCTGCGTCTTTAAAACTTGAGCAGCTGAAGGATAATTTACACCTTCATCATCAGCCAGCTGGTGAAGAGTGTGAATTGCCAAATAAGAAGAACAGTTCATCCCATATGTAACCGTATTTAGTTGAACAATGGAAACATCTTGGTTAGGATTGTCACGCCACAATACTAATTGGAAATTGCGATTGTCCTGGTGTACCAACATTTGGCGGTACATTTGTCTTATGTCACAACAAAACACAAAATTGTGGCGTCTAAATTGCATGAGGACATCACAGATTTTTGTTTGTAGTTTAGGCCCCGTGAATAAAACATCATTAAGGGAAACTCCATTACTACTTTTGCTGCTTGCATCAAAAACAGTTCTAAGTTTGGTCGTACTGCTGTTTTCTTTCAAAACCCCATGGTGAGGAAGGAAATAGTGCGGAGACGACAAATCTACATCACTACATTCTGACATATGGCCTAATGCAACATATCCATTTATAAAATCATGGTACAACTTAGAAAAACGGGAATCTGTATTGAACTTACGTTCCATTGAAAATAAATGACGTTCAGAAGCAGATCTCGAGGAACCAAGTACAGGCTGCGCATCTTTGAACGGAAGGCGAACAACATATCGCCCGGTTTCATCCCTCGTATGTTTTTGCGCAAAATGCTCATCACAAAGCTTTTCCTCTTCGTTTTTAAGTTGACAAACTGGAGGTTCCTCTTGTTGCCAAAAGCGTTGAAGTGAGGAATGTAAATCAACATCAGAAACAGTATGTAAACATACATTTAAATTTGAGTACGGAAGTGATTTTCCATGTTCTGGAGGGTTAGAAATAAAAGGAGAAGAACCCATTAAAACATATCCAAAATGGGTGCCCATTACATCAGACATTTCTGGTCCAAAAGAAAATACTTCGTGAGTAAATAGTTGAGGGAACAAAGAACAACCTAGGACAACATCAACACGTCCAGGTACATGAAATGTGGGATCAGCCAAAACAAATCGTTGAGTACGTTGAAAAACTTCAGGAGGCAATGGAACTCGAGGAATATCAACTGTTAAATGATCCAGTATTAACATTGGATGCCGTGACGAAATTCGAACACCAGCCAGGGTTTCAGTATCAAGATAACTCTCACCTTTATTTTGAGTAACCTTTTGATTAATACCTGTAAGATGGATATCTGATTTATGTCTAGGCACCTTCAACAGATTAGCTGCTCGTTCACTAATTAAATCACACATACTTCCTGAGTCAAGTAAAGCACGAAATACTTGTGTGTTTCCATCTGATGTCGTAAGTTTCACTAACAAGGTCCCCAAAAGGATGGTAGATTTGGATGAATCTGATAAATACTTGTCTTGAGATCTTAGTGTAACCGTCATATCAGACTCGACAGTTTGATCCGAACATTCGTTATCTTTAAGTTGAGATGAACGATTGATGTCAACATGTTGAGATGAATATTAAGCATTATTATGTTTGGAAACAGTGGCTTTTGGACTAGAAAAATGTAGCAATGAATGGTGTCGTTTGTTACATTTTGAACATGTAACTAGTGATTTACATTGTTTAAAACCATGACTATCTAAACAAACAACGCAATGTTTACTCTGACAACTTGGTAGCGCTGTTGGGGTGTTTTATTTTGAAATAGCGAACATGAGTATACCGCATGACCAGGTTGCTTGCATTCAAAACATGAAACATTGATAGGGGTTTCTTGATGCGGTGTAAAAGATTGTACTGGTGCAGTTTGTGTAGCAATCATAGTGACTTCTCGTTTTTGATCAAACGATCTTTTAGGAAAAAAAGGTTTTGTTACGACCTTGGGAACCACTAGGGACAGGGGATCGATTAACATCATGAATGGCAGCATCTTTAGTCTGAATACATTCAGAATTTAAGAACCTGATAATGTCATTAACTTCCGGTAAAGTGTGTACGGTTGATTGATCAGTAGATCTAAAGACTTCAATTTTTTTACGTAATTCACCATTCATTTTACGTAATCGTACTGTAGTAAGCAATGGATTATTACCGGTAACAAACATTACAATTCAATGCAGTTAACGCTTGAGAATGTTCAGTGAACAAGCTAACAAATTGCCTTAATCCTTTGAAATTTGACACAGTAATAGTTGGCAAGTCCAACAATTGATGCAAATGAAAAGATTGCAACCTACGAATGTTATGGAACCTTTCTCTTAATATGCTATAAGCAATATTGTAGTTTGCAGAAGTAATTTCCAAACTTTTGATTAGGTTCAGCGGTTCTCCGCTTACGATACTTAAAAGGTATTGACATTTCAATACATTGTCAATAGATGAATTGTTGTGAATTGTAGTATCAAAAAGGTTTATGAAAGTAGTCCAAGTCGAAATATCTCCTGAAAATTTAGGCAAATCCAATTTGGGTAATCGGACTGGAGAGTTACGATTTTGAGACGAGTCTTGACGAACAATAGATGAATCCGATGAGTTCGGTTGATCAACAGGCAAGAAAGCCTCAATACAACCACAAATATTCACATAGAGTTCATTTATTTCATCCTGATCACGGTTTAATGTGTCACCCGGAACTGATTCAGCTTCAGAAAAACTTAAAGCGCGTTGAAAACATATTTCAAACTCTTTAAGCTTTTTGTTGACTTCAAGCAAATATACCTTTAACATTTTGGTTTGAACAATAGAAACTGATTGTGATTGTTCAATTATACTATTGACTGAATCCAAAATCGTAGTAAAACGTTTTTTAATAATGTTAGTCGAACGTTCATACGTCAACGCTTTAAACTCAATTTGTTTTGTAGGAACCATGATTACAAATACAAAAAACAAAGATCAAAATTCAATTATATCAATAAATAACACAATGGGCAGTTACAAATCTTGCATCATTTACACAAAAGTTCAATAGTTAATAAATAGTATCCATAGTCTGAGTCCATAATCCGGCACTTCAAGGGCCACTAAATGGAGGGTTAAGGTGAATTTATTAATTGTAAAATTCAATTAGATGAAGGACCGTATATTGTTCAAATCAAGAATGATTTTCTGATATAAAATCTATGTTAACAACTCACCATCATTCATATATTTGCTATAATGAATATGTAAAAAAAACACTAGTTTATTACAATGATTACAAGTTATATTTTCGCACATTTTCATAAAAGTTATAAAACAAAATTTATAGAGTTGCAAAAAGAAATTGTAAGTACATGACAAAAAACAACAAGATAGAATAAAAACATTGAGAATAAACAAAATAACAACATACAGAAATCATATGTTATTAAAATCAGCTGCATGTATTTTCACAGCCAGTTTCATTTGATTGTCTATTTATAATAATAAATCAATTGTTCATCATAAATATTGATCAATTACTGAGATATTGAAAGTGCTAAACACAGTACGTTGTGTAATGTTATTCTTATGAAGGAAAAGAAAAATTTTATTTATCGCTTATTTATGAACATAAACTGACGAAATTTGGTGGCTTCATCTGGTTGTAGTTTATTGTTGTTTGCACAAAAACATTTTTCGCCTATGGGTCCCATAGCAGCAAACCTAGGTACTCGGTCCCCATGTTATTCTTAGGGAAAATAATTAAAATGTTATTTATCGCTTATTTATGAATGTATATGGATGAAACTTGGTATGTGACTTCACTTAGCTGAGTTCTATTGATATTTGCATAAAAAACCATTATTTTGTGTTCCTTGTTGCAGCAAACCTGCGTACCCATCCCCAATGTTATTCTTATGGTGAATAATTAATATTTTAAATATCGCTTGTTTGTGAATATATTTCTTATGAATCCCTGTTAAGTGGCTTAATGTGTTATAATTCATTGGAAATTCGCTGAGTATGCAGGTTTGCTGCGACGGGGGTATTTATTTACTAACTATAGAATATCAAGTATAGTTTGAACCACACAACAAATCTTCTAAAAAACTTTTTTTCAGAAATGCTCAACCAAAACCCATTTTTGGAGTCACTACAGAATGTCCTCTGTTGGTTAATGCTAACTTGACCTGCATATAAAATTTCAATTAAATAAATCATTAAATAAGAGAGAAACCGTAATTCTTGTATTCCCTATAAGAACAACATTGGAAAACGTACTCTGTTTACCGATAAATGAAAGTTTCAATTTTCTCCGCTACCAGTAATCATAGAATAATAATTCAAAATAATAAATTGTTTAGGTTTTGAGCTTTCATTAATGGTGACACGTAAATTTTGTTTAGCACTTACAATTTTTTATGAAAAATAAAAAAAACAGATTTTTGGAAATTATGAGTCTCTTAATTTCTGAACCCGAAATTTTCCTGAAATGCGAGTGTGTCATTTTGTTGGAAACCTAAATCTCTACAAACTACTTAAATATAATTATAATAGTTAGAGCTGTTTTTGAGAAATTTGGATATTTCCTGATTTTTGGCGGTTTTTGGGGGATAATCACCCTTAAAAAATATATATATAAAAAATACCCCCGCATTGTATTATACTAACAGAGACCTTTAATTTAATGTACATATCAACCCATGATTATATTTACGAATCTCGACTTACTCCTTGTGGGCCGTCCCCCATCGGAGGTGGAGAGTCAATGAACCCATGAAAAACAAGATATTTAGGTCTAACATAGATGTGCGGAGTTTAAACATTCTAACTTATAAAATATAAAAAAAATAAGGGGAAGGGAACTAAAACTCATTCTGTATATATAAATATATATAAAAAATACCCCTGTCACAGCAAACCTGCGTACTCAGCGAATTTACAGTGCATATATATATGACTCACTACTACATAGAGCTACTTACCAATTTTCACAAAAATACATCCATAAATAAGTGATACATAGCATTTTATTTATTGTCCATAAGAATAACATTAGGGTTGAGGACGCAGGTTTGCTGCAACGAGAAAGATAAGTAATATGTTTTTTTTTAATTATCAATATAACTGAACCAGGTGAAGCTGTATACCAAGTTTTATTAATTTAGGTTCATAATTAAGGGAGATATACAACTTTACTTATTCTCCATATGAATAACATGGGGCCAAGTATGCAGGTTTGCTGCTACGGGGACTATCAACAAAAAACTTGTTTTTTGTGCTAATATCAATATACCACAACTAGTTGAAGCCACATACCAAGTTTCAACAATATACATTCAAAAATAATCGAGATATAGAATTTTATTTATTCTCTATAAGGATAACATTAGACAACGTACTGTGTTTAGCACTTTGAATATCTCTGCAACGGTTGGACGTAGAACAACGATTAAAACACCAAAATATTTGTTTTGTTGAGCTAAACACATTAATAAACAGAAATGTGAAGTTTTTAGTGAAACTATCTGAGAAAAATCTAAAAACCTTTTTCCCATAAGATTAACATCGGACACGTTTTTTTGGATTTTCTCCGCAACCACTTAACCTAGGTTAATGATTAAAAATACTAAATTATTTGTTTTTTTAAGCTCTATAAAATGGCTACAACCAAAATTGAGTGTTTTAACATTTTGGGGTCAAATTTGTAAAAAACCGATTTTGGAAAATGTTAAACCCCCATAAAACCCCCTTCCTTTAGTGCAATCGATCTGGTTTTCGAACTTAAAGTCATAAATGCTACTCTCCACATTTGTGCCAAATTTCATCAAAATCGGGTGTTTCTTTCAAAAGTTATCGAGGTAACGGACACACATATATATAAATATATATATATATATATATATATATATATAATACATATATATAAATTTGAACGAATAGTGTTTTTGGCATCTGGGGACCTCAAAACGAAAAGTTATCATGGTCTCTGGCTTAAGCCTTACCATGCCACCTACGGTAATAGCTTCTTCCCTATAGGGGAAATTCGCTAAAAATATATATAAACATATGTACATATATCAAAATTTGAACAACTGGTGTTATTGGCATCCTGGGACCTCAAAACGAAAAGTTATAATGGTCTCGGGCTTAAGTCTTACCATGAGACCTACGGTAATATCTTCTTCCCTAAAGGCGAAATTCGCTAACATGGTAAAAAAGCCTGAGATACAAGGTTTGGTGTAAATTAGAAAGGTGCTAGGTATTACCAGATCTTTTGAATGGTATGCTTTTTGACATACACTACCGTTTGAATTTTTGGAATTTGTGGAATATCAGCATTAAAAAATACTATTCCAATGATTTTTAATTTTTTCAAGAAATCCTGTTATGTAGCATACCAGAGTAAAGCATACCAGAGTTTTTTACAAGTAAGATATTTGAATCGGAAAAAATATTCGAGTTATAGCTTATAAAGTACAGAGTATTCCGTAACTGTCAATATTTTATACAATAATTATCGCCATTTTGAAACGGATAAAGGTATGTGAATTAGTTTTTTTTATGTTTCTATTAGTGATACCTTTAAAATATTATATAATTTGCCTATATTTACGTAAGAAAATGTTATGATTTGAACCACGATTCGAAGATTTTGGAAAATGGCCACCAGGGGATGGTTGGCCGATGGCTCCACATCCAAATTTGTTCACATTACATCGGTCTACCCCTGTGCCAAATTTTGTGCTTTTATCAAAAAGTGCACAATAGGTAAATGCGGTCCCTCACTTCTTGCGAACACGCCCGAACATTCGGCAGAACTCCGAATGTTCGGAGTATTCGCCAGAAGTGTGGGAGCTGCACGAACTTTTGAATAAATATGAGAGCGTACGGAACGGAATGTTCAGGCATACTCGCGAGGAGTGTGAGACTACCTTTAGCTAATCCGCTGTACTATTGAGAAAAATGCATTAAGTGATGACAATAAATTCAATATTATTCAACTAGACACTACTGGTTTCACACGGGCTTTACCAAGTAACCAGAAACGTTGTATCTGTTTTTCAAATAAGCCTTATAAACTTATTTATTTTTCTATGATTTAAGTTGAGTTTTACAGCTGGGGTTTTTAACATTAGTTTGTTAAAATGTATAAACATCCACTCTTAATAAGAAAATTATATGTACTAAAATTGTATATTTATGATGATACAATATATATAAATCTTTTTCAAATTTAACTCCTTTATGGCTATTTTATTTAAAAAAATGTTTATACCGATATACTATGTATTCTTTGTTGTTAAACCGTTTGGGATGTGTCTTACTTAATCTATGACAACTTTGTTAACTTAATCAAAAGATATTTCCAAAAAAACAATATTGTCAAAGTGTCGTATTCAGAACGTATACGCAATATGTGTTTTGGCTTAGTTCAACCATATATTTAATATATTTAAGAATAATATATTATTAATATAATATTAATATAAATAATATTAATTAATTAATTAATTAATATTAATATTATTAATATTAATATATTATTAATTGAATAATATATTTAAGATCGGCACATATACATTTTAAATTTATAAATTTTAATGTATCGAAAATCCTGTGTTAAATGTAATAAAATTAAAATATTGAATTAGTTTGTGATTAAACATGGCGCCCTCCAGCGTGAGGACATTAGTGGCACCTCATCAAGGTTTGAGCACAGCTCTGCGTCATAACTGCCATATTTCACCCCAAACTCGAGTTCAATTTTCTAACTGCCACGATTTGCGAACTAAGTCTTTAATACTCCATGTATTTGCAGATGATGGGGCATTTCAGTACATATTTTTTTGTATTAAACAGTTATTCTCAGGAGAAATGGTGTAAAGCAAGATAAAGGAAGAGATCGGAACACTCCCTGGTTCCGATACATGTAAAACGAAAGTAAAATACCAACATTTTCTTGTTTAAAAAATAAAATGTTACATAATTGGTTGGTTAGATAGCGCGAAAATTCAAAATCCGAGTTTGGAAAAAAATCCCCCAAGCTCAATTTACAAACCGTTTTTACAGGTGCCTTTGAAACTTAAAAATTCAGTTTTAAAATAATTTAGAATTAATTAAAAGCACGAATAGTTAAAACTGTGGCATCACTGTATTTACTCAACCGAGAACCATTGCAATATGAAATATACAAAATATTGAATTCATTGCTGATCACACCGATCATGAAAAACCAATGTAAACCAATGTAAGTAGTATGGTAGTGATAGTTAAGTGATATAACATATATAAAACAACCAGTAATCGGTAAATAAAAAGTTAAGTATTACGTAGTGGCAAGGTTGGCTGGGGCTTTACTACTAATACAGCAATAAAAATAATCATCTAAAAAAATTTAAGGAGGTAAATAGTAACGTTACTCATAAACAAATTTGAAACCCGAAAATACTGTTATGCAATCGATAATAAAGAAATAAATGTCATTAATTTGTTTGACAAATCCAACACAAACGTTATATTTTATTTATATTCGCCCTTAATTTCAGAGTGCCTAAGATCCGCACACATTACACTGTTAGAGATGAGAACTATCCCAGAGTTGTGGCCAGAGTAAACATTCACCTTCCGTTTGAACGATATGTCTGGAACGCTTTGCAAATATAACCTCGGCTCATAACACGAAGGTTACGATATAAATGTAAAGAAAAGTTAATTGTTGAAAACGGTTTGATTGTAACATTGAACAATTATTACGTACAATCAATTGTTATAAAGATTTGTTTCTTTTATTAATTTGATTTAAAGTCAATTTACGTTTCACTTCAAATATAGGAATATAAATTTGATGGTGGTCAATGAACATCATTAAAACGTTTTTAAACAAACAATTCTACATTGCAGGAGACAGCTCCAACTGGGAAGCAATTTGCGTTTTTCAAAGCTTCCGATTGCCGTTGGTAGACTTCCTAAAATTATGGAGGAAAAAGTCAATTTAATTAATTATATTAAAATATATTAATAACTTACAGTTCACGTTTGTCTTCTCATACTTCCCAGAAAATCCGTTTAAACTTATCTCACAGAAAAGTCTGACGTTTTTGGACAGCACCACTCCTAAGCTACCCGGAGGCATCTGATGAAGTTTAAAAGTTCCAGAGTTTAGTAAGGGAAAATCTTGTTTTTACGTTCCTAATTTAAGAAGGAAACGGTTTGTATTTAATGCCCATTAGAAATCATGAAATGTATTTTGCAGAATCAATGGATTAGTAAGCGAGCGAATATTAATAAATTTATATTTTATCAACACAGCTGTGGAAAAAAGTATAAGTCATGTAAAATTGTTTGGTAAAATATAACATTAACTGTGTATTAAAGTTTTGATAAAAGGCAGATTTTGACAGAGGCATTGATAAAAGAGGAAATACTATATCTGTAATACTGCAACAACACATTGTGTCCACAGAATCTTTGTAACACATCGTAAATATAATTCCACTAAACAGAGACTCGATAAGCTGAGACTGTAGTAAGGGCCTATTATAATGTCTCTTCCATGTTCATATGTTTGACTTTATTGCAATTGAAATGTCTCTGTCTGTTTATAGTCCTCTCATTTCGTGTTGCTGTTTACTTAATAGTTTAGAATGGAAATAGTCTTACGAACTCTGATTGTATTGAATATATTTTAACATTTATAAACATAATATATAATCTTCCTTCATCTTAATGATCTTGTTTTATATTTTTATTTGCATATTTTAAAATACTAACCATCTAGTAAAAAAAATTAGATTTTTCCAGCAGTGACATTTATAAACTTTTTTATTTACGACTTAAGTAATATATTTACACTGACAGTGGATTAGTATTATATTGTGTTACTATTTAAATAGAGAAAAGGTTAATATCACAATTTGTTAATACAACTTTGTTTAGGATAATTTAAAATGCCATAATATATGGGTATAAAATTAATAATCTTTGAAAGGTTACCAAATTGTATCTATTCCATAACCAATCAAAACACCAAAGCTTACAGTTCATTTCACGAAAAATATCACCAATGACAAATAATCCAAGTCCTATTAGATATCAACGTTGATATCTTATCCCTTTCTTCTACAAACTTTATGATGTAAGTAATGGCCTCTATAGGCACTTACAAGTGAGAGGTAATTAGTTGAGGGATTGTATAATAACCTAGTATAATAATAATAACCTATATAATTAATTGTATAATAGTAATATAAAATTGTGTAATATAAATTGTGTAATATATAATATTATAAAGAAGAGGTGGTTTCTGTCTGTCTGTCTGATGTTCCGGGTGAACGCCAAAACTACTGAACCGACTGGGCTGATCTTAAACCCATGCAACATATACGCCTATTCACTTCCTTAAAATCCCCTCGGGCTACACCCGTGAACGTCCTAAGTTTCAATGTTTATATTTCAGAAGAATGTTAACATTCAGAAACTGTAATGCGAACAGCTAAGGACACTTCTATTTGACAGCTTAAAGAGCAGAAGCAAGAACAGCTATTTCAAGCTAACCAAAATGCAAATTGCATTGACTGAAGAACGGGTAAATAAATCCCCTGTGCGAAGAACGGGTACGTCAGCTAGTAATAATATAATTGTATAATAACCTATATACTCTTGCATAACCTTGCATGAGGTTTGCCATCTCCCGAAATGAGTAAACATTTGATATTACGAGCCTGCTGTCTCACTTCACCGTCAGTTCTCACAGTTGCTAGGGATCCTCAGTAATATAACCGGCATTATGGATACCTCCAGGCAATATAACGGTGCAAAACACATATGAAGTGGATGGTGGGGATTACATTATAAATGGATCTGTTCAAATTCTACAAGTATCGCGCATACTTTAAATTTTTGATCGTTGTTCACTATTAAACTGGTTATCCTTAAAGTTTAGAAAATATCGAATCGATTTTTGAGACGTAATTGATGTTAGGAAATAATACAATTACGTTTATGGTACCTTTTTTACTCGGGTATTTAACTGGATATTGTTTTAATACTTTGCTTACTAAGCTTCTGCATATTTTAGTAACACATATTTAATATGTTGCCTGTGTATCTTGGACTATTATGAGCAAGAATGGATCGTTGGCAATAATAACAACTAGAGTGACTTTAAAAATGTAAAAAGGGTAAATGAGCAAACAGTATGTACGTTAGAACAAAATTAACAAGATTGGACGATTTGAAACTACCAAAAGCAGCTTCAATATGGTCTTTAATCGAATATGTCAGTTATCTGTAACAAGTTGAAATCAGAATTTACGTCTTAGGATCCAAGAAATTATCTTATCCTCATTTTTAGATTCTCCAAAAATATGTCAGCCAATATTAATTCAATTTTTGCAAAAGTTTATTAAACCCCAACCTTATTCACGATGTCTTTTAACCCAAAATGTGTTAAAATTGTTCAAAACCCTGTAATTGGAGGGTTAGCACAGTTTATACCTAAGAGGATTCATAGCACTCATAATAATGGTCTGGAATATCATTTAGCCTATAGGGCCTACAAGTCAGTCTCAAATATGCTAAGACAACGTTAACGTGAGGTTAATAAGAGAAAGCCTACGCACTGTCAGTTTAAAATTATACCTTTGAAATTAAACATAACTGTTATACTTTTGAGCGTCTCACTAATCTAACACTAATCGCCTTAGTCTTCGGTTTTAAGGGTCAGGGTTTCAAATTCCGGGGTGTCCACAACAATTTGAAGGGTTTGTACAGCTTTCCCTAAAAGTGTTTTGTGCTCTACTAAAAAGAAAACATAGGTACATACTTATTCCATTTCTTTAAAGTTATACATTTTCCTAAATTTATTAAGTTATATGGAAAACTTTTAAACGTAAATTTTGAACAGGCGTTTCCAGGTAGAGGACATTAGTGAACACTTCGTTACGCGTTGAACACGACTTGGTGTCGAAGAGTAATATTTCACCACCAAAGTTCTGCCTAACTTTCAAACTGCAATTTACCATGCGGGGTGATTATTTTCACAATCATGCTAAACTGTCTTGATTTACGGTATGGAAAAAGGCATTTAAGAGGTGGAAATACTTTATTAATAGGTTGTTTAATAATTTTTCCAAAAGAGAAAAGATTGGAAATATTATTTGGTTTTTGATTTAGGGAAAACACAGTTCGTTGAGACTCCGTAATTTGTATTACACTTGCTTACTCTATTTCAGATGCCTTGTTACATTAATTGGTAAATTTTTAATCTGGAGCTAGGGACTACATGGATATTTCGAAGATTACCTAAAACTCTAGTCCTCTGTAATAATATTAAATTATAGTCAACTTTTTATTAGCATATTACGTGTTGTTATTACTTACGGGATGTAATAAAAGACGTCTTACAACACTTAAGATATATTTACACTTGCATATATATATATATATATATATATATATATATATATATATATATATATATATATGCCTAGTACCATATTTTATATATGTTTACCGTCTGTATGTAAATCAGTATAAGTGTAAATATATCTTAAGTGTTGTAAGACGTCTTTTATTACATCCCATAAATTATAGTATCAACTTGGTGCTTTGCTAAATTTTGCCCACGATGTTTTCAATGAGTTCGCACAAGAAATATGGAAAAACAATGATCATAGTTAGTTAATTGGACTTTTCTTCATTCGATGCCCCAATCAAAGCTGCGGGTAACAGTAAAATTAAATGACTACAGGCAATGTAGAAAGATAATTATTGACTGCTTAGCATCCATGTTAATAACTCAATTTGCAAATGTAATTTATTTTGATTATGTTATTTTTGCAGATGCTTATTATTAAAACCACCATTTCATATCACATGCAATCAAAGACACATCAGAATATAGAAAGGAATTGGTTACTAGATGAGTCACGTTTCTTTACTTGGTGGCTGATATAGCAGGGAGGTCAAAGTTTGTGATAGGCCAACGCTAAAAGCACAGGATAAGTCCTGTGTTTTAGCTCTGCTCAGGGAGCTCGTTGACAGGACATGGAGAAAGTTACCGGACGCGAAAAAAACATCTCTCCCAAAGAAAACATATTTGCTACAGATTCACATGCTGCAATCTTGTACCTGCTATGTATTGTGCTTCCATATGGCTCAGTATCGTAAATGTTGTACAGATCGATGTTCAGATAAACAGGGTCATAAAAGCAATAAGGGGTTATTGACCAGTAACAAGACTTCCCTGGCTTTCGGTCCTCTGTAAAATTTGCCGCTCCAGAGATCCGATGTAAACAGGCGCTTCTGTAAAGGATTATAATACGATCGTGTGGGACCCTAATTTACCCACCTTGCAGGATCTCCCATTAGAGAGAAATCACTTGTGTTGTCGTACGCCATCACTTCAGACAGTATCCTCGGTCGAAGGAAACACATTTTTCCCCAAAAAACTTGGGTTAAAAGTTGGAAAGGGTTTAAAAGACGAAATTAATACTTTGTAACCAATCAAACTGCTTAAAAAAGTTCCAGACTATTTCTTGAAGGCAGCAGCTTAGTAAAAAAAGCTAAGATTCGGAGAGTCCACTTAAACTACGGCAAATGGCCAACACCTATCTATCATCTCTGCCCCCCACATGAATGAAATATTTTAGCATGATCGAGTTATAGAAAGCCAAACATTATTAGTAAAGACCAACTTCTTAATTTAGCTTTCTATTCGTACAAGAGCGAAAATAAAACACTATCATACATCTTTACTTTGCATTTTGACTATGACGGTACTGAGTACTATATAAATTGACATACTTGAAAAATTATAAGCTATTCGGTGCTTTATTTTTATCCTTATATTTGATAGGTCTTACATCTTGTATTAGATCTTCTCTCCTACATTAATAAAAAGATGACAGTGATCATAAATAATAAACTCTTCGTCCAGTAAGTATAATTATTTCTCATTGATTTTCAATTACTTTTACGAGTTAAAATATGTCATACCAATGTGATTATTGATTCCAGTCATCCTATATCACCATTTCATTTCTTCAACAACATTTATATATATATATATATATATATATATATATATATATATATATATATATATAAAATGTATGAAATATATGTAAATAGTTAATTTGAGTTTTAGAAACGTTTTCGTGATGAACTAGTTGCAATATAAATATGTACTTTGCATGTACACGAGGAAAATTATGAGAAAAATGATTCATGCAGTTTAATCGTCCGTGTTCTCATATGGATGTCAAGTCTAACACGAACATTTCAACACGAATGGAAGAGCCGGTGAGACGCGGAACCTTTTAGCGAAGCGGCACAACTCATTTTCCATTACCGGCTACACGTATTTGGGACATTGCGTTGAATTTAAAATTCTAAATCGTTGATGTATTTTTGAATTCCCCATTAATAACAATTATTCAACACAACTATGTGATTTATACAAACATTTTATTTCAATGATACATGGTAGCAATATCGTGATAATGACAATTATTGTACATATTTAGAACAAATGCATATCTAATAAAAGAAAATACTTAAACAGAGATTAGTTTACATTTTAAAATTAATTTTAGATTTGTAAAAAAGCTTTTAATTCTTTTCAAAACCACTCTTGTTGATCACGTGAATTTCAATTTTCATAAATATGTTAAGTTAGTGAAATCGAACAATTTACAGTCATTTGCGATTTCAAATGTTGTCTAAGAAAGTGACAATTTTGTATTTAAAAGATATTTGGCTGAGTTAGAAGATTTCATTTCGTTATACTCCAATCCAAATTCCAATACCAACGTCATCACTGTATTGGACTGATCGGATGTCTGATGCGGCGCAGTGGTCGCTGGTGTAATTTAACATTCCTCAATGTTTGGTCGGTGTGAACTGATGATCGATCATTCCACTCCAGAAGAAAAATTCTAATTTTAATGTTTAAGACAATGCTTTTTCATTTTTAATTTTAATAAAAAAGGGTTTAAATAGTTATTGAACAAATATTTGGACAATATTGACTATTCACCACTAAGTCCTATTCCTTCAATTAATTAATGAAAATAAACAATCTAAAACATCTATTGGTACAATATGTTATACAATCATATTGTAAGATAAATCTATAAGAAAAGTAAGAGGAAATGTTAATACAATGTTCGTTGGCTAGCTACTTATAATGAGATACTCTATTTCAAGTAGATTTGAACCACATTCTTTTATAAGATATTTATAAATTTCATTGTTAGTAATATATGTATCTAAAACTTATTTACAAGACACCCTAATAAATGTCACATAATTGCATTTTCCTTTCGCAATAACATATTAAGATTTTAACTTAAAATGAACACCATGCTAAAAGGCGTGGTTCCATTATTTTTCAAAGTTTGCTTACCATTATCAAAATGTAGATAAATTACCTTTTTTTAAATACAAAAGTTATATCAGGTTAAAAAACAATTGGTCTTGAGTTTAACACGTTGATGACAACAAAACTTGTTACAACTGCAATTTCACTGCCACCAGGAGACTTGGGAATTGTTTGAACCACCAAGGAACAACAGTCATGGTCTGTTACCTAACCCGTCTGATTTGAGTTTACGCAGACCAATTCATTACTAAACAGTCCAGTTAAAAAAGGTTATTATAAACTATAATTATTAGTGCGAACCTTCCTGAATGATCGTGATCGTGGTAAGAAGTATATTGATATTTAGTTAATTTAATTGAAATAGGTATAGGGCTACGATTTAGAATTGTTTTAATTTGTATTTAGTTAAGAGGTAAATTAAGAGGGTTTTATGCCAGTAGGAACGAAATATCTACGCAAACGACCGTAGTACAAACTGACACTCCACAAAGTTTCAATGCTACCAGGGTCCTGAATGCTACTTGCTGAAACTTAAATTTGATGCAACTCATACTTGTATTCCATTCAGTAGTATATGTATAGTATTGTACTATTTATTACAGAGATTCAGTGAAACTCAGATACAAAATCCGAAATCTAAGTTGCTCTGGATATTTATAACGTTTTATTATGCCTGACACGTTGTTTGGGCAATCTTAATCGTGAAATTGCTATTTTAAATGTGCCTTTATTGCCCAAAGACGTAAGTACTATGCTTAAACATTGTACAATTAATAATCATATAAAAAAAATAGTGTTATCTTTCGTCATGACATAAACAAAAACAACAAAATATACTGAATAAATTTTATGATAAATAATAAAACTTTCAAACCAGTAAACAAGCCTGAACTTGAACTATCCTGTAGCCAGTTTGTCTAAGGTTACTATTTTTAAACACAATATTGTAATGTGTTTTTACATTTTAAAACAATACAGGTAGTGATTTCATGTTTTTTAAACATATGTTATGTGTTTAATACTTTAACGCATTCAACGCTTTTAATTTACCTTAGTGACAATGTATTTCAGCTTTAACCTGCTCAAGTAAAATAAGCGAAAGACCGCTTACTTTAGTGCAATTCTAGCACAGAGCCAATGAGCTCAGATAATAGCTCTTGAATAAAAGTAAACTTATTGATATTTTATTAAAATCAAAGCTGACTTGATATTAATTTAAGCTAGGAAGTTATAAAGATCCTACGTCTATGTCTATGTCTATGACATAGATACATAGTAGTCAAATCTTCCAAGAGCAAATCTTTTACTACTCTACTCTTTCAAGGTATCCTTATTCTCTACATATTCACACTTACTCATAAAATAAAAATATGTCCAAATACAATATCAAGCGAAGATTAAATTAATTTAAAAATAAATTAGGCTAGTATAAATTAGTTGTGGTTTATTTAGTGAAAGAACAGCAAGTAAACGAGAACTTTAAAATATAAGTAATGTTAGCAGATTCATTATTTTAATTGAAATGCAAACATACAAATGATAAGACTAGGGCAGAAGATAACTATCTTATAATTAATGTCAGTTATTCAGAACAAAGTATGCCTTTTTAGTATTTTTTTAATATATAGTGGTAAATTCAAAATTTGTATCGACATTTCGTTACTTTATGTCGAGCCTTCTACATAGTAACAACTTTAACAACTTTTAACAACTTTATAGGCTTTATAGGATTTCCTTAGGTAAGTAAACATCGCATTACCTTGTTTTCAACAAACCCAAACTATCTGACAAAATGACTTGCGCGTAGTTTTGAAAGTGAAAACTTTACAATCAGTTGTTACTCATGGATTGAAATTATTTGAATTGTTTAAAGGCAATAAAAATAAAATCATGGAACGTCGTCGTTTATTAACCAACTGTAAAATAAAGTCATATTAGTTGAGGTAATTCTGTTTTAAGATTAACTAAATCATTGATTTTATAACTACTAGAGGGGACACCTTACGGGAGCCAGAGTTAGTAACTGCAGTGCTGCGATCTAACGTCATATCAAGATAACTAACTTGGTCTGCAGCGTCATTTGGCCGAGTTAACTCGCCCGCCTTACCCGACCCGTGAAAACAAAATATCACTTTGATGATCATCACAAAAAACATTTATTTAAACATTTTAATATCACCACGAAAACCCGCAACGATCCCTGGCGGCGTAAGACGGAACTACGTCGACAAGTAGTAACATTCATTTGCATTGCGTGTCCCCTCTGGAAGACATAATCCCAGTGACTAAAGATATATGAAGTGAATTATAATCGGTAAAACCAAGCTCCTGAGATTCTTATTATACCATACATAAAGACTATAATACATAAAGACATACATAGACCTAAAGACATAAAGACATAAGACATAAAGACAAATACATATACATAAAGACTATAATACAACGTTTAAGTTGTCAAGGAAAGCTAGAGCTAATAAAATACACGCGAAATGACGAAGTTTTTGTGCTTTAGTCCAACGCGACAATCTGACTGTAAAAGCATTGACACTTTTGAAACGGGGAAACTCCTGGAGAAAAGGAAAATCTTAATGTTACTCTGCCATTATTGTAACGACTCTTTAGTTTGACTCTTTAGTTTGTGCAGCAGGTATTTTCGATAAAATTAAGAATACATATTGTTTACATGCAAATACAGCTAAAATTACTATTACATTTATTAAGACAGTACTATACCAATTAATTTAATTCACCTACTAACTTTTCCTTGATATTGTTTTTGTTGGCAACAAGTGTTACATATAAAATGAGCAAATCAAACCAACTGCTGCGAGTAGAAATCGAGATCACCAGAGGTGAGTTGGTTCATATCAGAGTTTATTTTAGTGCAAATATCAGCGTCGGTAAACATTCCTGCTGATCGGGCGAGAAACTATATTTGAACAACTTTGCAAATACGTTTTTCTCCTTTTTTAAGGACGATGTGTTTTGTAGATTTAGAGTTAGTTTTTACCATTAAAATATTTGCAAACTTAGAACCTTTTCGTCCAATTAATTAGTTGGATAATATATAAATAGAAAATAAATACTTTTGAAAACAAAATAAGTTTGTTTCAACTTCATAGTAAATACTTGTCTAATTTAAACTAGAAAAATAAGTTTATGTTTCCAAGCAACATGATAACAATATGATAATTTGTTAATGTCTTGCATGATAACTCTGTCTGGAATTGCCACCCACATTTAGAACCAGATTGTTGTTTTAATAAGATAAACATATGACTAAGCGATGAAAAAAACTTAAATGGGAATAAGCTACTCCAAAATTATGTAATAAATTTATCCTTCAGTTGTAAATAGTGGGGCAGTATTCAGTGGATGGAAACCACATACCGCATTCATGGCGGTGCGGGGATAATCCAAACTGTAGAAACATGGTTTTACTGTCGTGCTATGGAAACCTTTTTGCCATTTATATTGCAATTTTTATAAACCAACACCTTTGTAAGTTTATAGGATTTTTGTATGGAATCTTTTAGAAGTGTATTGTGGAAGTTAT
This sequence comes from Allygus modestus, assembly GCA_963675035.1. Taxonomy (NCBI): domain Eukaryota; kingdom Metazoa; phylum Arthropoda; class Insecta; order Hemiptera; family Cicadellidae; genus Allygus; species Allygus modestus. Next base: position 78,887,249 of record OY776112.1, on the reverse strand, counting down.
CTATCAAAATAGGACTGCACAAGTATTACTATTATGATAATTACGAATCCTGTTTCATTTTGACGCGTTCCAAAGAAAACAAGAGAAACGACCTCGATGGATTTTCTTAGACGTTTCTAGTAGTTCATTAATAATTTATATGGTTAGAAAGTTATTGTATATGCTGTGAACGTATTAATTATTATACTATTTATTAATATATCTGAAGACGGGCACTGAGGATGTTTGTTAAATAGTACAGACTAATAAACACGGTACATTTTAAAACACTATTCTATTAGTAAGAATCATTCGTTACGAAAACAAGTGGCCATAAATAATCTTGATTGAAATGCCGTTGAGTGCTCTGTCATGTAGGTTAAGTATAACACGACGACGCACCAATAAAAGCTTGACAGCTGGCAAACCGTGAATTATCGTCGAGTATAGTTGGGAATAGGTTTACGCTAAAAAACAAGTCACAGGCAGAATATAGCTATAAAAACTTTACGCTGAACATTTGTAATTTGAGTAACATTTTAAATTTATACTACATAGTAAAGCTTTTTTGGAATAATTACAATTTGCAATTACAATTCTGTACATTTTCTATATCAAAATTAAATATCAATCAGAAGTGCAATATAACATTTTTGGCAAACATTATTAGTTAACAAGATGTTAACTAACATTAACATTAATTTTAAGTAACATATTAAAACTGCCCTTGTTTTGAGGTTTTTCGCTTTCTCGTCATTCTCAACTGCTAATGATTATTGATGTCCCCTATTCGTCTATTTATGTGATTCGCCAGGTCCTAGAAGAATGTTCGGGTTAACACTGGAACTGGGCTTTCCAGGAATCTCGGGCTTCGGAGGCGGAGTGTAATCCTATGTCAAGTTAACAAAAATATGTCAAGTTGTATATAAAATTGTCAAGTTACCAACAATTTTCATTGAAAACTGATAAACTTACTTTAGTAAATATGTAACTGAATTGAGGTATCCACTAAGTTCATGCAGCTAAGCTGGTGATATTAAGCATCTCATATCCTGCAATAATGCTTTACGATTCCATCTATATGAGGGAGATAAACTCCTTACGTTACATTATGAGGAGTTATACAGCATTTTTGTATTGCCTTGTTTAAGTTAGTGAATTTGTTCCTTTTTGTAGTGCGAGCAGTCTAAACAAATAATACAGAGACTCTCTAATGCTGTATTTGAATATAGTAATTGTTTTTAAGATTAAAGATTACTTAAACCAAGCACACTCAACTGTTTTCCGTGAAACGCAATTATTAGAGTCTAAACAATGTTGGCAATCACCATCAACAGTCATGTGTCCCGTGGGACACAACCTACGTTTTCGTAATATACAGTCTCGATGAATTGTCGCAGAATTCAAACATGGAAACGAATCGCCTGTGGCATTATATTTCATAAAACCGTAGTCGTGGTTAATTGTGCCTCATTTTTGCTTCTACATTCAGAATTCGGAATATAATCAAATAATTATATTCCATTTACATACTGCAATCGCAATGAAGATTATGTACTCAAAGTCAAATATAAAATTAATTTTTATTTGGAACTACATGTATGAAAACGTGAATTTCCCAATGTACATTTCCATCTTCACATTTAATTTAAAACAAAGAATGCATATTGTAATTCATTGTGATCCTAGATATATTAGGAATCTTTCAGAAACATTGTATATTTACATAAAATGATTAAATAACCTGGTTACATAACATGAGTATACACCCTCGTCAGCAGCTGATGTATCTTTTTTCCACGCAATACTGTCATTGAAGCCACAACCTACTTAAAGTTTCAAACTGTTGAAAAAAGGCTAATTTAAAACGTAATTTATTGAATATTCAGTTAGTCAGGAAATATTGTTTTGAAATAAAAATCATTTAACCATTTCAAATTTCCTTATTATTTTGAGAACATTATAATAACATTAGGATTAGGTTAAATTAGGCGCTGTGGTGCCTATAATAGAGGAAAAGAGAGTTGACAGTAGGGCTGTAGCCAATATCATGGTTGTACGTTGTCACTGTTGCCATTTTACCATAAAACAATTTCACTCGAATGTTATTCCAATCAGCTGGTGTGCAGTTTGGTAATGCGGCACGTCTACTATTGGCTGGCCGTGGTTAATAACCCTGAAAGCCACACCCTCAACTGGCAACTCTTTCGTCCACTGGAATAGGATAAGTAATTATTGAAAAACAAAATCTATCATAAAAACCTAACCTAACCGTCATAACGCGCTTCTACAAGTAGGAGGTCGCTATACAGTGTACCTTATATTAAAATAATACTCTTTTTATTTTATTACACATACAACATTTGTATCTTTTATTATATGTAGTTATAACTCATCAAACCGCTTGAAGAACATTTCATTCCCAAATATTCACGTGAAAATGGAGTAATGGAGCATCATGTTGTAAAAAGGAAAGATAAAATTACATTGGAAGTTAACGCTGCATTCTAAATATTGTTTGTAAATTACATCAGTAATATTAGATAAATCTGATTTGTATTTTTTCAAAGGAATCATATCAGTAAAAAGTTTGTGTTTTCCGTTAACAGATCAGTTAAAAAAATCTAAAATTCGTAAAACAAAATAATTCGATTGAAACCAAATATACAAATGAAAACTATACAAAAAGTATGGTTGTTCAGCTTAGCAGTAGTTATTATTATTGCATCTTATAACCTTATATATTGTGATAACGTTCATAATCCTATCTAAACTGTGCCGATTTTCATGGAACAATTCAAATATAACAACCAGATCATTATCGAAAAGACTGGTTTTGAATCTAGCCAATGAGCAATCAGACGCGGAAGGATACAAACAGTGGATCGCTAACCGCCAAAGCCGCGAGCCCGGCCAATAATTGGAGTCGGTGGTCATCCTCTGAAGTGTTGTTGCACACGAGCTTGAACTTAAAAATTGTTTCGTAAATCTTGTGCGGTATCAAACCTTTTGATAATTTATTACACATGCGTTCCGATGGAATAACAACCGCGTCTTGAGTAACCAATTGGTAGCAAATCTACTAGTTTAAATCGAAATCAATCTGACAAGAATTGCAATCGACTATTTTTTCCTGTTCGAACCGTCCTCGAAAGGTTTCCCTTTGGTAAAGCAACCACTCACTGGCCCCAATAAATGTATGTTTGTAGTGTAAAGTATGAATGTTGGTCGACCAAAAGCTGTAAGTTGTAATTTTGCTGTATTTTATTACAAAGTTTTTCTGCCTGTCGCCTTGCCAACATTTTTTAGTCAGGAAGTGTTCTGAGATTGCCACATGTTTAAGTTATAAGTACGTGATATTATCATAGTCATCAATTTATTTTTTGGTTAGCATCGTTCATATTGTCTTTATCATTGTTTGCAATTTAATTGCACTAAGTTTAGTATTGAGTCTTCACCCTGTGTCATAATGATTAAGAAATACGGCCTGAGAGTAGACTAATTCTGATTGTGATTTGTCTATAAGACTGGTATTTGTATCCAGTATCCATATACATAATGTGCTCAAAAATCTTTAAATTATTCTTTTGTTAACATGTCCTAAATTTTAAAAGTGCCCTAGGCCTAGTCTATTCAGCAGTCACAATAACTTGACTTGCATATCATTTTGTCTATAATCTTAGACTTATCAGGCTGGTTGTTGAATTAATATTATATTGGCAGTAAGCAACTGAATTATTTTTTAATATAAATTTTTCAAGGGAGTTTTGACGTGGCCCAACGAATTGAGGAGATATCTGAGATAGGCTGTGAGGAAAAGCGTCTATTAGCTTCATAAAAAAAATTAAACAAAAGAATAGCTGTGTTCGGTCTGCCTCAGTAGTCGACCGCTATCCCATTGTAAAGGCTACCAGGTGTGTCTTGAACTGGATCTGAACTACAAATTCCCATTTGTTTATTCTATACGCAACTGGCCAGATGCATGCTGATAAACTCTTTGGACGCTTGGCAGCCTAAATAATAATATAATAATATTTTTAAACACAGATTGTGCGCTTGCTCCTTGAGAGGTACCAAACCCCTTATTTCAATTAGTTAATTAGGCCTAGCCTATTTAAGAATTTAGTTGCTTAGCCAAGTATTGTAATCTAACCTCAAAATAATCAATCGTTCTGACTTCAAATGTGGAAGGCTAGGTTAATAGTATCTAGGCTCTAAAATTTAATTTATTACTTTCAAACTACATTATATGCACGTTCTATCCACTTGATTTTATTATTCATCCTGGTGTACAATCCTATCTTTAAAGTGAGCATTTTTGAAATGAACTTATAGTAAATTATCCTGAAATCTGTTCGTTAACTTTTTTTTAATAAGACTGTTTGAGCAGTAGCCTGAAAGAGTTTTTCGTTACTGATGAATACATTTAATACTAATATTGCTGCCACTCCTATTCAGATAGGTAGGCCTATCCAATTTTTAGTAATTCTTTGTTTAAATCATTGGAGTTAGTAGAGTTAGTAGAACTTTGACAAAGTCTTGTGTTTTTAACAAATATATCAAACCCTGCCTTTACTTTAAAAGAAAGGGTCAAATTGGAATACAGGATATTACGATAAGAAAGTAGATATATAAGAAAAGTGTGAGATAATACCGAGGACTACCAGACATCCTTCCCTGTCCCCCAAGGACCTCTGGGCAAATTCACAACTCAAGGTATTTAAACAGGGACCCACAAAGGCCTGTACAAGTCTTTCTCTGCGAACTCTGCATTTTTTATTTACGCCTTTGCACAATCAACTCGATCAAACCCCTCAGCCAGGGCAACTTGTATTGTAAACACTGGATAGACCTCTTTTTCTTTACTATATGAGGGAGTTGAGCATCTTACGTAGGAGGAGTTATACTGCGTTGTGTGCATTGCCACACTTATCCTGCAATACGCAGGATTATTTCTCGCACCCACGGTTGAGTTAGAGAATTTGATACAGACACAATCGCGGGGAAATCTACTCAAATATTACAGAGACCATCACGATTTTTCTTATTATGAATATTTTTAAGAAAAGCGATTTTTGAAGCCAAGCTCACTCGGTAGAAAGGCTGTGTAAAAAGACTTATGTCTATGTTGGCGTACAGCTTAGTGCCTCATAATGCTCAGAATTCAAAAACTAGAAACTATTCTAGTAATGGAACTTTGGGATTCTTTAGCTCAATCTTCGATATTTCTGTTACTGAAATTGTAATCCAAGTATTTTAGCTCTGTTTTTGCTACTGTGCTAAGATTTTGAAAAATAATGAACACACTGAATGAGTTTTACTTTATATATTCTGTAGTAAATATTACGCACTTACTACCACAAGTACAAATATTATTTTGTAATTTCTTAACTTCCTATTTTGTATTAAATTTATTGTAGCTTAAATTGTCTCTTAAAATATTTGCTTGGTTAACTTATTGTTTTGAAAGAAAAGCTGTTTTATTGTTAAGTTAATATACAAACTATACAAATCTTACTGAGTTAAAATTTTTTAAAATGTTCTTTGTTGCAGAGAATAAAAAGTATAAAATTTGAGTCCCTTGTTCTTATTTACAAATTCAAGTTATTAATGTGCCTCAGTCGTACAAGTTGATTAGAAAATATATGTAAATATTTGTTTAATGTAAGCCAGTATATCATGAACATGATTTATTTTACTTGTTTAGCTGTACATATATTTGTTGAACATTAAGTAAAAATCCTGCTGTAGTGGACAGTCATTGACCAAGGTAGAAAGTTTCAGAAGCCCTAGCATAAAAAATCACACATCGTCTATAATTTTTAAACTATAAAATAAGACATGATTTAAATTGTCATTAAAAATTGGCCATAAAACTCATTTTTCACCTTACCTCCCAAGCTTAGTGAACTCATATCAATTTAGTCTCTCACTGACACGGTAACAACAACATTACCTAATTTCTTGCGCTTTATTTATGTAAGTTTAGACATTTTGAGCAATACAGATTAATCACATAAAAAGGGTCTTAACTGACTGAAAAATTTAAATAACACTGAGGTTATATAGATGAAACGAAATTGTATTAAGAATCTTCAATTTAAACAACTTGTTAAGAAACTAGTCTCAGTTAAACAATCTAGGCCTCTAAAGCATTACGAACCTTGAGGTAACATAACTAGTGTTGAACTTTCAGCCGGTAAAGTTGTAACACATTGTAACTGTAACTGGAGTTTCAAAGTTCAAACTTTCGGAACCACCGCGGTCAATTTTTAAGTAATTGTAAAATATGTCAATTACATAAAAACTAAATTTACAAAAATATAAAGTCAAATTGAAAACTGTAAATATATTAATAAAATAGTGAATAAAAGTATTTAAAGTGTAAGAACAAGAAGGAAACTACCGATATGTTTCTAACGGTTTTGTCCGACTAAAGTTTGTTTTATGTTAAATCGATGTAAGGATAAATTGTACAACTTTTCACGTTAATCTAAAATCTTTAAAATCCATAGTAAGGCATAAAAAGAACTCGGAAACGTACAACTATGAAAAACGTAATGTGGTAAATGGTTTTTGATCTAGAAAGTACATAAGAAAGTTTAATTTGTTATATCTCTAAAGAAAACCCATACATAGGGCTGTCAATAGCTGGGACGGATTAATTCAATTTTCAGATCAATTGAAAAAATGTATTCATTCTTACAATCTTAAAGGAAATTATTTTGAAATATGCAGGCGTCAAGCAAAAAAGTAACGTAAGGTTGTGAATCCTAATCTCTTCGCATTTCTACACTAAAACTACATTAATACAGTTTCCATAGAACTGTATCTGACTTAGTGTGGCAGTAACTATTAGAATCAAAGACAGTCTGCCGTGCCCCATGTCACACCAGGTATCTCTTGCTACATTAAGCATTTAAATAAAACCATGAAAATGTCGCTCGAGATGCTCTAAATCTACCAATACAGATTATTTTAAAATTCCCATCCCCCCACCAAAACAAATAATAAAAATGTTCCACTATGTTAATTCACTTATGCAAGTGGTTCTATCAACCTGAACGTGGTTCAATTCCATTTGATTTAGCGTTTAGAACAACCTTTAAAACAACTCCCCACATGACCTAAATCATTAAACATTATTATGTAAAACATTTCTCTCCCCCCCCCATAAATCATGTTCCATCATTGGGACTCTTAAGTTTTAATCGGTTGTTGAATTCTACTGGAAATTCAAAGTTATAACCTAAGTTCGTCAATTAAATAATTTGTTTGTTTTACTGACGAATTTTAATCTATTTAGCCAGTAATATGGAGACATTGATAGTCGGTATTCTGCTAGCAAAGCTTGGAAGAATACCAATCAAGCATGCAGGAGCGCAAGGCATAGTCTACAGACCAGAGGCACGACAACGTTTCTTTGATACATTGAAATGTAAGCATAAAGTAGTTTATAAAATAATGAGAATAGTACAATCAACAGCTACTACGAACAACAGCTTGAGCTAATATACATCTTCCGTTACTGTGATACGAGTAAATTTGAAACACTAATATACATCTTCCGTTACTGTGATACGAGTAAATTTGAAACACTAATGTACATCTTCAATTACTGTGATACGAATAAATTTGAAACACTCTACGAATATAATTTTTAGATAAAGAGGAAAAAGCTTTTAAATAAACGTTGAATAATTTTGCTAGGGTATGGATGAAAAATATAGTGCTCAGCAGCTTTAAACTAATTGCTTAGCTAGACAGCACTACTTCTTAGCAAACCAACAAAAGAGTATCTGTTATTTGATTTGCGGGTTCCTCAATCACAGTCGGAATACTGGGCACTTTGATCTGTAATTTGGTTGAAATACAGCTCATTTCTCTAGAATCAAACATAATATTACTTCCGTTCGGACATCCTTTGAATATTTACAGAAATTAAATTGTTTGTAATGATTTTCCTTAATATCCTTTATGTGTTCTTAACAAAACTCCTCTGGAAGTCAATTTTAAAAAATGAACGGGAAACCCTAAGTTAAAGGTTGACATGGTTCATTTAGGCAAAATATTAAGGACTGAACAGTCCCGTTTTTTCTACATCTCTGAGCTCTACGCCATTACATTAATTTCATTATGTCCTCATTAAAATTACGTTTTACTGGATGAGATAGTTACTTATTGTAAAAAAATAATATTTAAAGGTCTAATCTGTGATTCAGATCAGAATGCCAACCAGATTTACTAATCTAATCTGCATCTACTCGACTCTTGCTCCCGTGGTTACTGGGAGAGTTTTCCCATCTCTAGGGAACAGCTGAATTACTTTAGTAACAACGTGTCTTACTTGATTGCTACTGCTCAAATTTTAAGATAATAAATTTCTTGTCGGAATAATTTAATTTTTCTAAAAGACTAAACTAAAAGAGTGATTTTACAATTATACTTCTAAATAAAAATTAAACAACAAATTAAACACAATTTTGAATTCAAATTGTACCCGTAAAATAATTTTATTAGTTTGTTTAAACACTTTCTAACATATAAACATTTCATTACGTTTTCTTGTATTTCAGGTTAAGATTGTTTTTGTCCTGAGGTTGCAGTCAGGAAAACATTTAGCATTTACCTGTTAAGATAGCAGGTTATTTAAAACATACTTTAAAATGAGCAAAAAAATTGCTAAGTTTTAAATCTATATTCAATGCAGATAGTGTTACATAATATACATTTATAAAGGAAAGGTCGTGTTTATAGAAAAATGTCTTTGGCTTCAAAACCCCAACCCCCCAAAAAACCAAACAAAATGTTTTGATGAGGGGAAGGCATGTAATAATGTTATCCGGGCCCACGTAAGGCGGAAGAATTGTTTAATGTACTAAGCTAATTGAAATAAAGAACTTTTTTTATTGTATCAGAAACATTTTTGACAGCCAGGCAATGGAAAACAATACCCCCGTCGCAGCAAACCTGCATACTCAGCGAATTTCCAGTGAATTATAACATAACACATTAAGCCACTTAACAAGATTCGTAAGAAATATATTCACAAACAAGCGATATTTAAAATAATAATTATTCTCCATAAGAATAACATTGGGGATGAGTACGCAGGTTTGCTACAACAAGGAAAACAAACATTCATAAATAAGCGATATATAACATTTTAATTATTTTCCATAAGAATAACATTGGGAGCACCTAGGTTTGCTGCTACGGGAACCATAGGCGAAAAATTGTTTTTTGTGCAAACAACAATAAACCACAACCAGATGAAGCCATATACCAAATTTCGTGAGTTTATGTTCATAAATAAGCAAGATATACAATTTTTCTTTTTCTCCATAAGAATAACATTAGACAACGTACTGTGTTTAGCACTTTCAATATCTCAGTAACAAATTGACGTAGAGCAATGATCAAGATACCAAATTGTTTTTTTTTATGCTGAATGAATTCAATGGTGAAAATTAAAATTTGATTTTAATAAAAGTTACATGTGGAAACCCCAAAAAAACCCATTTTTGGGGTACAAAACCCCCTCAAAACCCCCCTTTGGATGGTGCGATTCGTCTGGTTTTCGAACTCGTTCAAATAAATGGTACTTTACACGTTTGTACCAAATTTCATTAAGATCGGACGTTTTTTACGAGAGTTATCGTGCTTACGGACATATATATATATATAAATTTGAGCGAATGGTGTTTTTGGCATCTGGGGACCTCAAAATGAAAAGTTATCATGGTCTCGGGCTTAAGTCTTACCATGAGACCTACGGTAATAGCTTCTTCCCTATAGGGGAAATTCGCTAAAACATAACAAACTCTAGATGCTCTAAATCTACCAATACAGATTATTTTAAAATCCCCATCCCCCCACCAAAACAAATAATTAAAATGGTCCACTATGTTAAACAAACATAGTAACAACGTGTCTTACTTAATTGCTAGTGTACAGGCGCGGGACGTTTGCCTGTCTGTCTGTCGACCTGTATGATGCGTTTTAACATAAAAACTACCGAACCTAGAGCTTAAAATTTGCATGTAGGTAGACCTTTGTTACATACAGGCCTATTCCAATATTAGCAATCCCTTAGGACTCCACCCCAGTGGCCCTAAAAGTTACAATATAATTCTTATAGAAATAGATGTAGTTGCAGCAGGAATTTTAATCGGCAATTATTTCCTGAATTCTTACCTACCATTGCTAATTAAACAAGGTTTCTGAAAGCCCAACTGCGTCTATTGTGACTCATTTAACAAGGGAAAATAATGGGTCATTCCATAATCTATGTAAGGATTGTATTAGGATATAAGTACAACATAAAAATCAATAGAAAAACAAAAAATAACAATTTTACTATACCCATTCATACAGCTCCATGATCAAAGATCTAGAGGTCGTGCATGTAGCGCAGAAAGAAAAAATTCGGAAATGTTAAAATAAACTGCAAATTAAACTGCCTATGAACTGCCTGAGAACTGTAAATTAATAAATATACATTAATGTACTGTATGCATATTTAATACATAAATCAATATAAAACAAATGTATATATCTTGCCGAGTTTAAAATTAAACACTCAAACGTAATAGACTATAGTATAACAGACTATAGTGTAGTCTGTAACATATCGATCTAGATGGCATTAATGAACAATAAAATGTCAAAGGTCAGATGACTGTACTGTAGTATGGACTCAAGGGAGTCCACAAATGAGTAACAAAGGAATTGTAATGTTAAAGGAATTGTAATTGTAAAGTAACTTGTGAATATTTGCTAGGCCAGGCACCTTCTGACGCTCCTAATTCCCGTGAGAACAGTTCTAATACTTTGCTTTTGGTTTAGTTTTTAAATATAATAGGAGCTGCATATTGTTCCGTAATTGTTATGAGTACTACTGGTCACTAGTAAGAGACACAACCTGAAACGGATAAAAGCTTAGTATAATCCTCAAAAATGGAAAGTGTCAGTGGTTGATAATTCTCTGACCACGCTGCCACTATCTTACCAACAATGTACCGGATATTATTGTTATGTCTTCAAACTATACCCAAATGACTGACTTTGACAAACCATATACTTTTTTCAGGAAATTGTTGTCATTGTTAGTGAATTTCCTTTGGAAAGTGAACTATTAGCATGACCCACACGGTGAAACTTAAGCCCGGGACCACCATAGAAGTTCCTAACGTGACCCCCTGAACACGTTTTGGGGGGTCGTTAAAAATTATATATATATATATATATAGACATATATATATATATATATATATATATATATATATATATATATATATATATATATATATATATATGTGTGTGTGTATGCACTCTAGCGGTCGCATTTTTTGTCAGATTTACTTCAAATTAGGTCGGGACGTTCCTTTCTATAATCTGTTGGACAAGTTCGTTGGGCAAAACAATCGGAAAACTCTAAACCCATTTTTTGGGGATTAATCTTTCAAATTTCGAGTTTTTGGCCAAAAAAGGGTCAGCAAAGCCCCAGATGTAAAATTAATGCATGTAAAAAGATGGAAATTAGAGAGGCGAAAGTTTTAAGCCCTCTCCCGTCATTCTAGCATAAATATTTACCGAGTTATTAAAGAAAATGTGTATCGGCTAAACACAGTACGTTGTCTTATGGGGGGTTTACACTAGAAACGCATGTTATTCCTTTGTTAGAGTACTTTTATCATCCCCAGCAACTCACGCCTACTTTCAAGCCTGTCTGGACTTTTTCCTAACCTTATAATGCGCAAAATTGTATTCCCAGTTTTGCAAGTAAATGAAACCAGGAGTATCAGAACAGCCAAAAAATCAATGTTTTCAGATTTCAATAGAAATTGGACAAATATATGTTTTTACACTGATTTTGAGTTTTAAAAGTTTTTATGTGGAAATTCACTTCCCTCACGTCAGCGTGCTGCGTGCGAACTCGTTTTTTCTTAACCGACATCAAAAAGGTAGGAGGATTTGACCCGTCGGTATTTTTATTTTTTCATGTACATCCGTACATAATTCTGCCATTCGTCAAGGGATAATGATGGTAGTAGTGTGGGTTTGCGGGTTTTGCGCCGGAAGTGACGTCATCCGGTCACGTGACCGGAAGTGCTGAGTCATGAAAGATGTTATCTGGGGCTGAGCCAGTGACGTAGGCGGTTTTGTGACGAAATGAGTTAAAGTTCAAAGTTCAAGGTCACGGGGAGGTAATTTTAAAAAAGTACTACCTCGCACGCGTAAAATCCGATTGTGATTCGATAGTTTTAATTCGATAAAATATCGAATGAAAATTATCGAATGAAGCAATCGAATGATACGAGTGCGAGGTAGTACTAATACAAATATTACTTTATTTTTATTTACAATAAGTTATGTTTACAATAATTCATGTTTACAATAGTTCCCCGTTGTTGGTTGTCATCGATGTTGTTGATCCGGACGAGTTGCGGCCATCACTTCGCTTTCTGAAGAAAGACGGTATATACTTCGATTCCTGCGCAGAGTCCATGTTGTTTTTTGATGCGTAAAGTTCCAAAGATAAATCGTAACCGGACGCAATGAGAAGTCTTAACTCTTCATTAAAAACCTCGAGGTCTTGGAAAGTCGCCAGATGAATAGAGTCATAATGAATACACCTAATTTTAATGGACATTTTAATACAATGTTTTACGTTTGTGAAGAGCACTCGATGTTCACCAGTCGAGAGCCGGAGGTGTACTGACTATTCGCTAGCTAGCGTTCTGGTATCAAACAAAATGGTGGGGCGGAGAAGATGGCGGACAGCAGATGGCAGGCGGCAGGTGGCAGCTGGTTGCTACTACATTCGCCGCCACAGTAATGCAATCCTTCGGCGTAATTCTTGTAGTTTATCTTGTCGGTTCATTTGATACGTTTTACATCTACATATGCAATAGCTGAAACACTTGCACTTACGACAAGCTTTCCCGTCAACTTGATCGCCTGGTATTTTAAAACATTGTAACTCGCAACAATATGTCTTCAAATTGTTATCGAAAAATAAACTTTTCATAGGTGACACCGACATGTTAGCTGCAGCGTGTGTTAGACAAGACTGAGACTAACTTCACTGCTCCCTCTCTTTTATACCTCTTCATAAGTTAACCCTGAATGAAAGTTCAAGGTCATCCATTTGAATTTTAAAAAAAAAGCAACACAGCAGTATATAAAATAATATACTGCTGTGTTGCTGTTTTTATTTTTTTTTTATTTTATTTATTTTTTTTTTATTTTCTTTATTAAACAAACATCTTACAATACAATAAACTTAAGTTTAACATTGATAACTAGAAATACAAACAATAAAATACAAACAGAGACATTATGTACAAGGATGCGTGATGTGCAGAGTGAGTTCCGTCGAGTTGTTGCCGCTTACACCGTGTGATACCAAATACAACGTCCCCGGTTGAATATCTCGCAAATCTTCATTTTGTAGCAGTTGAACAAATCGTTTTGGAAGAAATACTTGAAACTTCGGCTCATCTCCTGGAGAGAAAGGTCCTTCGCTCAATGAAACTAGAATTGCTTCTCCATGTGTGGTTTCCACTTTCTTGATGTTATGAATAATGTAGTGTTTTTGTTCTTTTAGTTCTGAACACTTTTTAGTTAGCAGAAGGTCGGATTTTGAATGAGTGTTGAATTGATCAACCAGTGTTTGTAGAAACTGTTGTGATGTCATCTTCGTCAGTGGTGTCTTCTGTGATGTTGTCTCTTCGGAGTCTCGAATAATACTCGTGCTGGAGCGGTGCTGTCTCCTCGTATTTATAGGCCCCGCTACCCCCACCACATTTCTGTTCTCCGCTACCCCCACCACATTCCTGCGTTTGTTTCAAGTAAGCAGCCAAACGATACGCGTTGTACAATGCACAGTTTGTTTGGCCGTGTTTAAGATCTTTTGCAGCGACACAAATATTACCGAGATTAATGTTAAAGTCCTTACTGATAGTTATATCGAAAACATCACCGTGCGTGTACTTTTGTATCCAGTTCTTTTTTTCTAATCCTCTTGTGTATATATGTGAATATTGTTTGCAAAAGTTAAACATAATACTGTGCAGATTACTGTAGCTTATAAATCCTTCATACCAATGTATGTGATGAAAGTAGTTTGTTATCCATTTGTTTGTACTTTTTGCTTTGGTGTTAAGTTTGTTAAAAGAAAAAGGAGCATCAAACGTGAATGGGTAGGCTACAAATGTAAGCAAGTCTAAAATTACTAATTCCTTGATAATAAACCTATCATCATTATTTCGAAATGCTTGAAATTCTATTACACAAGGCTTTACACTCACTTCTTCATCCCCTCCGCTCATCATGGCACCTAGCGATCAACTAAACTGTTTTCCACACCACGGTAGGTTAAATACCAGGCCGTACAGTTGCAGGCGCGTTGGTGTATATTTAACGTGGGCACCGTCCCCAATAGGCCTACCCCACGTGTGTTCTTCTTTACTAAGTCAAACTTTAGTCTTTTTTAACTTCTTCTTCTTGTGTTTCGTTTTCTTCTTCTTCTTGTTTCTCCGTTTCTTCTTCCTGTGTTGTTTCTTCTGTAGCTTCTGTAGCGATTTCTACAAGTGGTTCAAAATCCTTTAACTTTCTCCACATGCAAACTTCATGAGGTATTCTATTAAAAATAGATGTATCCACAGGTCCGTACACGATGGTGCTATCAGGTTGTTTTTCCAAGGTATCGACCAAATATTCTTTAATAATAGCGCTTGCAAATACCAACTGTCTCATGTACCTTGTAATAGGTTCTGTTGCGTAGTTTAAAACGTAGAATTCTTCATGTGACAGTAGAATCTTATTTTCATGTTGAGTCAAGTCTCTAATTCGCACTTGTAGTTGTCCACGATGTTTAACAATATCGATTTCATTGTCACAATCCAAAAGTCGAATATGTGTTTTCCTTCCACACAAACTGTTAGTTAAATAACATTCTATTAAATGTACATGTTTCAAAAATGACTCCCAAGCATTTTGCGAAAATAAAACCTTTTTTGTTCCATGGTGTAGTATTACTGTAGGGGAATAATCCAATGACTTCATCAATCCAACTGATACACTTTTACTGATGCATGCTGAGATGGGGTAAAAGATTCGCAAAAAAACTTCAGTTAAAATGTGAGGAGGAATATTTTCTTCAACTTTCTTCTTCCTCTTTGGTACTACCTTTGATGGGTCTGCATTACTTTCCTCCTCTCTATCTCTTTTACCAAACTTTAAAAATGCAGTTATTTCCTTGATGATTTTTTCTTCACTAGTATTATCACGTTCCAATAACGGTGCTACCTCTGCATCACCTTGTACAACAGATGGAGAACTCATTTTGTAGAAGATGTTGCCCATGCGATGATAGACGATCAACTGAAGACCTGCATTGTTGCTCCGCTATTTATAGGTTAGCGACAGTGGCGGTGCCGGTGGTGGTACAACGTTTTACAATACCGTCTTTACGATACCAGTCAACGGTGTGTATGTAACAATTTTATCGTGCAAAATTAAACAATACGCAGATGTATTTGCAGGTACGTTTTCTTGAAATTCCATTTCTATTTTTATATCAACACTAGACGATTTTACAGATTCGTTTTGTTTGGAGCAATCAATTACAACAATCGGAGCTTTCGATTCAAACTGTACGGGAGATAGTAGAGGTGTGTTTGTTTTGCCGTAATATGAATTTTGGAACCTAGCGTACATATCGTATAAAACACTGTACCTTTTTTTATCAAAAGAGATATTAAAGTTGTCGTAGGGAAAGAATTGTGAATTCAGGAACACTTTACAGTTTGTTAATTTACAATGGTCAAATTCACCAGCATTTTCAGTTAATATACTTTTTTTCTTTGTTTGTAATCCAAAGATTACATATCTCGCTTTTTCCAAATGAGTAGAAGTTTTTACAGTCCATGTATGCCGTTGTGTTGAAGGTAAAACGGGGTATTCATGAAACTCCCAGCTTCTGAATGGCATTACAATGTCTCGATCTGATTTTAACTTTCTTAATAATGTAATCCTGTGTTCATCATTTAGTCGCACATGTGGTACTCTCCAAACAATCTTGTCTAATGTTAGTTTCCAGTCTAAATTGGCTTCAGTTGTTCCAGCAGATGCTTTAATAATATCATTATCGTTTGATGACCTTAATAAAACTAGTTCTTGTTTTACATTTATTATTATTCTTCTGTAATCTTCAGCAAATCCTAAAAGTAATCTTAAAGGTACGTAAAAATCAAAGTTTCCCGAAGCGTCAGGAGTAATTATACTTTTGTCTGGTGCAACCCATCCTGCAACAGCTAACAGATTCTTCTCATTTGGTGTTAAAGACGCTAATCCTTTTAAGGTACTGGAAATTCCAACCTTTTTTGTTGAATCGACTGTAACTCCTGAAATTTCATATCTAATCTCGTCAAACAAAAATGCCATAGGATTATTTATGAACGGAACAGTGGTTCCAACAGTACCGTCAGCTTTTGTTACTTTTCCTTCAATATATAAATAACTTTCGCATGGAAGAGTATAAATGTCTTGTTGTTGTATAGGAATCCTAATTTCATCGTTATTGTTTAATTTGGACGAAGCGTAAGGGTTGTGCGTGTGATATTCCTTTTCCCATAAGGTCTCGTCGAATGTTGGGCCCTGCGCTATATCCAGTATATCCATTGTTAATGACCTTTAATCCAATTTCTTCTAGAAAACGAATGTTGTCACTTGTTAATCCTTCTACAGCTGATGAGCTACTGACCTCTTTGCTGGTTGGCTCTCTCTTTTTAAATGATAACCCCATTATCTAAGCGGATGATTTTATATGTATTCTTACAGTAATAGCTTCTCCTCGAAAGTCAATAAGGTTTCCGTCTTGATCCACTATGTTCAGCACGATGTCTGAAATGAAACTGGTGTTTAACGGTAGGTACACAAGGTTTTGAGGCTTTTCTACTATCTTGAAACCCGGTGCGACTGATGGGTAGAATGTGTGTAATATATGCCGATTTTCTCCATCTCTGTAGGATCCTTGTATAATGTTACATGTAATGTCTATGCTGTTTACTTTGATGATCGTCACAGTTCTATTCCCAGAATGAGTTGTATTAGGTTCTAATACCTTTGTTTCCTTAGAAAACCCTAATAAACTACCAATTGAACGTTCTTGACCAAAATCAATATAATACTTAGAAGTAATTTCGGCTTTCATTGTATTGTTATTGCCTTTTATCGTTATATTTTCTTTTCCCATATGTTTTTGTATAACTTCATTTATATTATCAATTTCATAAGCTCCTGTTGGTAAACTGAATTCTTCCAAAGCTGAATATTTTCCTTTATTATCTTTTGTCTTGTAATAATGTATTTTGTTATTAATTCCTTCACTAACGTTTGGAATAGAGTTATATGTTGTTAAATCCAATAATGCGGCTTCCCATAGTCTTCCTTTTTGCAAACGTAGCGCTGGAAACAGAATACTGCGCAAAGTACATGAGTTATCGGTTAATGACACTGTATACGAAGACATCTTAAAGTTGACTAACACTTTTAGCTAAAAAGTCTAAACATAAATGACCGCAAATGGATGTATCATCAGGTTGTTTTCTTGTATAATTGTAAAAAACATTTTCCGCCGCACGAAAGTATTGTTGAAGTTCTTTCGGTGGTGGAAGGATTCCAAAACTGTCGAAATAATAAATCGTTTCACCAAGTTTCTTGTAACACACCCAATGAGTGCCTAATCCTTCACTATTATCCAAATTTACTATACCAGTCTCATTTTTCCACATTTTAACCGGTAATTCATCTTTCATAAATACTCCTCTAAAAAATGGGATTTTCAAACAAGAAGCATATGTAATCAGTTCTTCATTGGTTAATTCTTTGTTTTTAATTATTAATTGCTCTTTCTTATTTAATACACACGATACGGTCTTAGGTATAGTCCTCCTCCCTTTTTTATCATTGACCATATTGTTGGTTTCTTTTTACCTTTACCACTAGTAGATCGACGTTTTCTTCTGATATTACCTCCTTGTTTCTTAGCGGGTCTTTTCCCACGCCTTCTTCTCTTTCCTCCTCCTCCAAACGTAGTTTTTGCTTTCATTGCTGCTGTTACTGCTAAAGACGCTGCTTTTTCACCAATACTCGCGTCACTAGATTTTACTCTTTGCCAAGCTTTCTCAGAAAGTGCTCTATCTGCTATTGATCTATTTTTTGTATCACCAAATTTGGAATACGCTATATCGTGCTGTTTACAAGCCTGATCAAGCTTATTTATTCCAGGATCTCCTCTAGCAAGCCGTTTCTCTAATTTGGTTCCAGGACCACAATATTGATATCCTCCAGGTAAATGTAATTCCACAGGTAATAAATCAATCGCCTTGTTAACTATAGCTCCAACCGGTTTACTTAATAGAAAAAATGCTGTTGATGCTGTTCCCCTTCCTCTCTGTAATCTCTCTCGATTATGACTGATGCGTTTAGCCCTCGGCATGACTATTTATAGCCAAACTTACAATCAGTAGGTGCACTCTATAAATGTTTTACAATGAATGTAATATTAGTCTTGGCTTCTTGTATTATATATACTGTTTAAAATCCATTTATTATATAGAAATGGATTAATTAATTAAATGTAGATGCTTTATCCCTTATCATGGGTATTTAAATTCTTTTTTCTCTTATATAATCTTCATCGTTTTCTGTTGGTTCATTAATCACATTCACTTTATCCCCCTTTCCTAATGTCTTGACTTTAGAAGGCTCAGACGGTTTATCTAATTGATTAGGTTTTTCTGGATTGTGTATCTTTTTCCAGTCTAAATAATTGTGGCTGTCAACATCTGAAGCTACAGCTCTTCCTGAAGCCCGATGGATATAATTAAATAAAGCTGCACCAAACCTTTCCATATGTTTTTCATATTCTGTAGTCCATTTCTTGTGTACTATATCAAATATTTTCTTATTTACAGCGTCTCCATCCTGCTCACAATCACCTACATTTGACAATTTTAATTTTTTTACATCATAGCTTGTATCAGTTTCATTCTTTTTGTAAATCGTTAACAATTTTAAAGTCGCTAAATTTACTGCTTCACCATCATAAATGGGATGTTTTATATTGCTTAACCTTTTACCGGAAAATCCCCAATGGTCTTCGTGTACAATCGGGGTTCTTTTATCCATGTATTGTACCGTAACCGCATCAGAAGACAAAAGCGGATCACCAACATTTTGAATTACTTTTCCTTCAAAATTATAATTACCATCAGGTGTTAACGGAAACCCAGCTCTTTTTTCACTATATCCAGATTTTACTCCAAACTCGGAATACCGTCCAAACTTGTCCACACTCATGATGTAACTGAATCGCTATCGTTTAGGTTCTTACTATATATATATATATATATATATATATATATACGTCTACTGAACAATTATTTCTCGTTTTCGCAGTTCATCAACCAAAGCTACCCATTCGTTTTCTAAACCAGTGTGCCCGGCTTCCATAGCTTCATGTAATAACCTCATTCGATCAACTAACTTATTTATATCGTTGTAATATATTATATTGGTTTTATACAAATTTTTTAATAATCCCCTTCCAGATGTAGTAGGATCAGTTGTTTTTCTTTTTTTATGCAAAACATTTAATTCAGCAGAAGATAAAGCTCTTCTTTTAATTGGAGCTTTATTTGATTTCGAGGGGAAAAGACTAGATATAATGTTTGTGTATTTTATTGACCTGTTTCTATGAATAGGTAGTTCTTTGGAATATTTTTTTCTATGTGCATTTGTATACTCTAGTATATTTTTAAACAATTGTAAATCCTTTTTAGTAAATTTACCAGGATTATTTTTAAAGATGAGTTCAAACAAACCTGTTGTACCTTTATATTTCTTATCACCAATAACTATATCATCATTTTCGTTTATATCTAACTTTCTATCTCCAATCATTAATCCTTTATCCTCTATTCTAGCTCCATATGTATGATAATTTCGATTAGCATGTGTGCCATGTAACATTTTTAATGTATATTTTCTTCCAAGTGTTCCTTTAAACATAATATCTGTGCCTAATTTGCTTAAGTTGGATGGGTTGATATCCTCTTCTTCTGCTCTTGTATCTTCCGCACTTGTATCTTCTGTACTTGTATCTCCTGCAATGTTCTTTTCCCTTAAATCTCCTATATCTCCGCTTTCTTCATACTCGTCGCTTTCTTCAGATGTTTGTAACTGGTCAGAACTTTCATCATTCTGAAATTCTTCTTCATATTTGGAAATTGGTAGCATTTTGTCTCCTTCGAAGCGAAATGAAGGTCTTTCCATATTTTGTGCTAATCGCTTTAAAGGTTCAGTAACAGGTTTGAATGTTGTTTCTAAAAATTGCTCTCTTTCATTTATACCTGATTTTAAAGCTCGGTTTTTTTGTCTAATAGAATCACTAAGTGATTTTATTTCCTTTAATAGCTTTTCCTGGTTAACCATCTTCACACCTTGACGACTTGTACAGTAATACCGCTAATCAGTGTATTAAAACGAATTTATCAAAACCTATTCTATAACGACCATCTTTTATAGCTTGATCTTTCATAATAACCAAAAATCCATACTTTTCCGCCCATGCTTTTCCGCAAAGCTCTTTAAACTTTTCAAATGGCATATCCGCATTCACATGATCGTTATATATATGTTTTAGGTTAGTATCATCTTGTTTGAATACAATTAGAATATTTGCATTATCTCTGATAAGTTGTTTTGGGATTTTGCTATAAGTTTGTCCTATATATATGCTGTCGATGTTATTATGTCTTCCCATGGCAAAGTAGTTTCTAATAGTATCCTGATTTTCACAAGATACATCGTCAAA
The DNA here is from genome assembly GCA_963675035.1 of Allygus modestus. NCBI lineage: Eukaryota > Metazoa > Arthropoda > Insecta > Hemiptera > Cicadellidae > Allygus > Allygus modestus. Next base: position 78,866,383 of record OY776112.1, on the reverse strand, counting down.
TATAAATACAGAATACGGTTTCGCTTCGTTTGGTTGCATAATGCTATCACTAGCGTTAAATTTGTAAAAATTAACATCAGACACATCAGATAGGATTTTATCCAGCAATTGATACTTTGGTTGATGTAGAGACTTTGAAAAAATATATAGGTTACTAAACCTTAATCCCTGCGGATTAGTGATCAAATTAAAGACAACATTGGTCTTTCCACAGTTTGAGGGGCCACTTACTATACATCGAACAGTGTTTGGAAGTAAACTACCGTGTTTACCATTGTTGATTTTAACGTTATCCACAGTTAAATCATCTATGTTATTAATATTGAATCGATCTTTATGGTGAATAATCTCCATCCTGCTCAAAGGTTAACGATGAAATGAGTTGCTTGTATTAAACCAAGTCCTTTATAGGTATCCATGAATCCTCAGTTTTGTTAAACCCTAACCACCGCACTTTAACTGCGTCCTTTTTTCTTTGTAACACTTTTTCAACAAGATATACATCACCTACTGTTGACTTTAACATTTCATGTCCATAAAATGCACCTTGCAACAAATCTCCTTTGTTATCTTTTAGGATATACGTTTCAGGTACAGTCGGTTGCACTTTATACACTGTAAAAACTTCATTCGTCCAATTGGGAAGGTATTTTTTGGTAAACACTCCCTTATATTTACTAATCCGTACTTTATCACTTACATTAAATTTTCTTGGCTGCATTTTTTCTACTTTAGGCTTTGTATTTTTCTTTATGCGTTTTAATACATCTTTTGCATTTCTTCTATTTACTTTGTTAGGTTTCATACCAATAGTTCTATGAAACCTGTTGTTATAATCATTTATTAATTGTGGTAAAACATCATACCATACGTAAGAACCTCTTTTTGAAAATTGTTTATACAGTGCTCCTTTTAAGGTTCTATTAAATCTTTCTACAATAGCAGCTTTTTTCTCTGAATTTGTAGAATAATGATTTATTTTATATTTATTCATTAACTGTGCAAAGTTTGTATTAAAGTATTCTGTTCCATCATCAGTTTGTAAATGTTTAATTTTGTTTTTATCTCTTTTTATGGCTATTTCCATGGCTTCTGTTACGCTTTTACCAGTCTTGTCCTTTAGAGGCAAAGCGTCTGCAACTTTTGTAAAACAATTAATAATTGTGAGTATATATTTAAATCCTTTGTTTATTCTGCTATGCGGTCGCATTTCAATTAAATCCGCTTGATATAGATCATTTATCCCTTTTATAACAGTATTTCTTCTTGGAAACTTTATTCTTGCAGGTTTGTGTAGTTCATTAATAATCTTCTCCTTCAGGTCTGACATGATGGTTTCACGAAGACAGCTGATATGGTATTAAATATTCTTTTGTATAAATCTGCTTATATATATATACATATAGTTCAAGGTCATTCAAAACTTGTGTAAAAAAAGGGGAAACACAGCTTAACATTGCTGTGTTTCCCCTTTTTTTACGGAAAGGAAAAGGATAGAGGATCTAGGACGATGAAAGGGTTATTAGTCAATAGGGTTGAGGGAATAGTGACCGAATGGTAAAGTGTGGATGTTGTCTGGAAGGGTTTGTCTTTTGTCGTCATTACAGGATAGCGCCTTTTTAACTTCAGTCACGCTGTACAGCTGATGGTTAAAACTTCTGATGGTGTTGAATTTAGCTGTAATGATGTTATCCTCAAATAAGCATTGCTTGTAGTGTTCAAAATGCACTTTCTTCTTTAAATATAAACTCTTTACACCTTTAGCTTTCTTAATATAGCTATTCTTCTTTTCTTCTTCTTCTTTTTCATTATAGAGTTTCAAAGAATATAGTTTAGACATCAGTGCAACAATCTCTTCAAGCAGAACACCATTAGCCTCATCCTTGAATTTGCCTAGTACTTTTTTGTGTCTGTCATTGTCGTAGTTTGGATGATCTTTTGGATAATCGGAGAAATCAAAGTCGTTCTTGTAAATAAATGTACGTAAATCTTTATACATGTCCAATGTTACTATGCGATATATAAAAGCGTCAGTGTCCATATATGTAATAGATATATTTTCTCTTCCGTAGAACGCCACCATTTTGTTGTAGTGAAAATCGTACATGTGTGTTTTTGAGATGTCCAAGATTGACATGCCTATATACAAAGGACGATCCATCTTCACACTCGTCTTCTTCATGGACACTGCTACAAGTTTTTCATTAATAATTATAGATGTTCTAAAATTTGGCTGCTGTACTAGTTTCTGTAATTTTTTTGCGTCGGTAACAAGTTTAACATTTTTGTGTCTTCTTTTGTTTTCCAATGTTTTTCCAAATATCGCATTATTCATTAATTTAAAGAAATCTTTTTGAAAGTCTGATGTAGCTGCTGCTCTTCTGATGGTATTTGAATCAATGTAGGGTTTCAACCAGCATGATTGAGAAAATTCCAAAACTCTATTAATTTTTGTTAGACGTAGTCCTAATTCGATAGCTTGTTGAACCACCCAAAAGTGAGCCACGTAGCGTTGTTTATTATTTAATGTCATCATTAATTTGGGGTGTTTTCCAATTGGTGAAATTTCTGTTTTAGCAAGAAGTGGAAGGTCATAATGAAGATCATGTAAATTTTCTGGGTATTCAAAATCGCAATCCAAAATATATCCAGTGTCACCATGTTTCGGAATTTGTAAAATATCGCCAATAGAGTCGGGATTAATCCATTTAAAGTTATCAAAAGGAAGTGGGTTTGACATTGCCCATCCGTACAGGTTATTTGCATCGAAATATCCTAAATAGGTTGACGGTTTGGTTTCATCGTAATCGGGTAGGTATTTGTTGTTGGCTTTGACATGTCTGGTAACACTTTGGGTCAATCCGCCTCTTACTCCAGCTTCAACCATTAAAACCATGTCAATGTCTGTTAAAAGTTGGAGTTTGCATTTTGTTTCTTTTAACATGGCTTGCCAAGCTAATCCTGGTGAAGTATACGAATGTAGAGGGTCCAAACCGTATGCAGCAAAACAGGTGTTTCGGAATTCTTCCATTACATCACAAAGAAGAGTTACATCTAGTTTGACATAAAAGTCCGAGTAATCTCCTAAGGTCTTCATATCTAACTCGTTCCATACTCGACGTGCGTGTTGATAGTCCTCAAGTGATATTTCCGAATCATTAAGTTTGTTTTTGAAGTGTTCTGGTGAAGGTAGTGATGTTTCATCAAATCTATGCAGTCCATCGATGTAATCATAGGGGAAGACTCCTTTTCGAAGAACCAAATCCATTTTACTATTGGGTACAATTTTGCTTGTTTCTATCAAATCTGTTCTTCTTAGATTTTCAGATAATTTCATGAGGCTTGAAGGCATAAATCTAAATGAATCAACAAACCTTAATTTAATTTTATCCACCTTTTTTGAAAAGCTTATAAATTTTTCCATTGTAGTAGCCAAAACGTCTATTGCTCCATTATCTCTTCCTAGTTCGGGGATTATGAAGTGCGAATCATAACCACTCAGATTGTGCAGAACTACGGGGATAAAATATGGTAGTTTGTAGTTCAAGTTGCAAGCGTTACAGGCTGCACCTCTGTACGCTCCCGTAAGATGATCGTGGTCACGAACTTTAACGTTATCCAGTGTAAAGGTGTTATTACACAAATAACACGTTGTTGTTGAATCATAATGTTGAAGTTCTTCTTCTTCCATAGGTGACATGGGTACCTTTGTTCCATACAGTTCTTCTACCTTTGCAGCTATGTCATACAAATCATCGACAAAGTATTTGGCTGCTTCTTCACCGCGATAAATCTTTGGAGAAGATGATAGTCCATATTTTTGAAGATGGTCTTCAGTCAACGTGGATTTAATTAGTATGCAATAACTGTTTGGTGAATGAAGTTGGTATTTGCTTCTTCTTGTAACGTCCTCTTCTTGTTGTTCAAGCGGATGTAAAGAAGACTCGAAATCAGCGTAAACAACAACAGGTACACGGTATTGTTGTATTACTTTGTCAAATTTTATCTGCGCTCTGCTAGGATGCGGCAATTTAATTCTTACTTCATAGTTTCCATTACATAACCGCTGGTGTTCTACTAACCAATCAGACCCTCCCCTTCTTAGTTCTTTGTTCACGTGACAAAAACATCTTTTGCAAATTGTCATCTTTCTTTTATGCTTAGATAATTGATTAGAAACAAGACTTTCAAATTTTTTGATATACACAAAGTGTGAAATATCACCTTTAGTAATTAATAACAAATCGGTATGATCTCTGCGCTCATTTGGTGTTATACGCAAGGGGTACAAATTGTTTGTCGAATCCAATCCGAAGAGGTTGACAGAAGCTGAAGGATTTTGTTTTTCAAATTTTGAAACGTCTGTTATAGCAACAGGGTAAGTCATCCCTTGGAAATTATATCTATGTTGTACTTCTTCATAATAGTGACTTGGTCTTTCCGGATGAATTGTTACATATTTGGCCAACATAGCATATTTAAAACACTCAGTATCTTGATTTTGTACGTTGACGCAGGATAAGGTATTTCTAATCTTTGTTGGTAGAGGAATGTAGCTACTTCCTCGAATTCCATAGCCGTGTTTGTGTACTCTTAAGTCTAGCCCTGTGATGCTTAACAAATTCCATCCAGAGCCTCTTCCTTCATGTTCTTGTATTTTAGTCATTAGCTCTTCAAAACATTCAGATACGATTGAATCAATATCTGACGAAAACATAATAGTTCGGTTTTTTGTTAAAAACCCTCTCGGTGAAGTTTCATTTTGAATGTTTGTAAATAAAGCATCCATTAATAGTCCAAATTTAATAAAATTTAATCTTTTTAATTCATTTTGCAAAGTGTTGCTTACCAATCCTTTTGCGTTATTTAAAAACTCTTCGAGTTGTAATTTTGCATTGTCAATTTTGAAGTGGGTTACTACATTACCCGGAAGTGCTCGGGCATGTAGTTCTACATTTACTGCCGTTGATGCTGAAGGACGGTGAAGTGTAGACAGAGCATGCGTAGAAGTCGATGCAGCTGATGATGTTGAAGGATGATGAAGTGTAGACAGAACAGGCGTAGAAGTCGATGCAGATGATGATGATGATGTTGAAGGACGGTGAAGTGTAGACATAGCAGAGGTAGAAGTCGATGTTGATGGTGCATATTGAATAACACTAGGTCTGGAATTTTGGTGTTGAGCTAACATTTGATCTATTTCTTTCAATTCTTCTTCTTCATATTCTTCATTTTGGTTTTTGTTATGTTTCAGTTCTTTATGTATCATTAAAATAAATTCATCCTTAAATGAAGACTTGCAAATATCGCAGCGATGCATAATGTAGGTGCGATCTCCACAAGGGTTAAGGCAATAATGAACAACACTGCAAATACCCCTCTATTTATACCCTAGCAAAAGTAATGGGGGTACGTATTACGTGAAGTTTACTATTTTTTTTTTTTTTTTTTTTTTTTCATTTTATATTTACTATTGTAGCTGGAGGCTACAAATTTCTGTATTTAGGTCAAGGTCATTGAACAAATTTACCAAAACGGGGAATAGAGCAGTAAATGATTTTATATTAAACCATAAACTGATCTATTCCCCGCTCTGTATTTAACTAAGACAATTTTCTCCAACAGAAACATTTGATAAATTTTAAACTCGGATGTGAAGTTGGATTGTACACATTGCATCTTGATCAACTAAAAATTTCATAAAACAATAGGGATCTTCAGTTGTAGATTCATCTTTAACATATTCAATAGTCAACATTGCCGAACGAAGATCTTGTGGAATTACGTCGACTTTTATGAGTCGCCTTTCGAGTTCGAACCGTTTTGTTATTGATGTAAGTTTTATCACATCATCGATATCGATGAGGGGAAAGCTGTAGCAAACGGAGTTTCCTGGTGGGTTCATCATGTCTATATGATAAATATACACTGTTGCATCGTCTTTAAATAGACGTTCCCCCACCATTAAATGTATAAGTTACCCCACTTTTTTAATCATGTAAATGGGTCAAGGTCATACAACGATATTACCAAAACGGGGAATAGAGCAGTAAGTGATTCTCACTATAACCACAAACTGATCTATTCCCCGCTTTGTATTTAAAGTAAACTATTTGAAGACAACAAAAACTTATTCAGATTCTTCCGATGATAATGATGATGATGAGCTCATATCACTAAATAAGCGACGACGAACACAAAAGTTCCTTGTGACTGGATCTAGAACTACATCATCGATATTAATACTGCTTGGAGGGGTTTCACTATCAACAAGGTCCATTTCCTCCAAGCAAAGCAACTGATGATGAAATTCCGGTTCATTATTATCGACATCGTCGTCGTCAGTCAACAGCTCCAACAGCTCCATCTCTCCAAGATATGGTTCACTGCTAGCAAACTCACTCAGTAGTTCAAGATCACTAAATAGTTCACCTTCCATCTCTGAATCGTCTTCGTCTTCATCTTCGTTTAAATTTAATGGAATATTTTTAATCAATTCTAGTATAGTCTTCTTAGAAGGGAAAATGTTATCTCTGGGCGACATGATTCCAAGTAGCAGACTGATTTACCACTAATACGAAACCACCTTTTATACATGATTTCGGTGGTGGTGGGGGTAAGTGTTGAAAGTGCAAGTGGTAGGGAAAAGTGATAGGGAAGAGGTATTATTGTAACACAAATGATTAAGTCCTGTAAGTAGGTCAAGGTCACCTTATCCTATTACCAGAACGGGGAATAGAGCAGTAAGAGATTCTTATTCAAACCTCAAACTGATCTATTCCCCGTTCTGTATTCCCCCCCCCCCCTTTGGCGTTTTATTTAGTTTATGAGGTTGTGTAATAAAGGCACAGTGTGTAGCCTTCTTGTAATAATTGGACAATTTTTTTCTTCAAAGGGATTGGTTTTACATCTATTTTTACTTCTTCTGTTCCACGAATACCCAATCCTTTGACCTGAACATGTTGGTACTCCGTTAACAGTTGGTAAACACGCTGGATAAAAGTATCCGCTTTAGCAGTAGAGTCAATATAGTGGAGGTATACCATGGTAGGTGCTCTCTTGACGCAATTCAGAACCAAAGTGATAATTGTCTCTGTAACATCGGGCTTATATACCCATCGTTTTTTTTTTTTTTTTTTTTGCTTTAATTACAGGTTTGGAACAATATAAAACGTTATATTAATGTTCCATCCTTTATCGACTAACCTTACCATATTACCAAAGATTTTATATAACTTTCTACTGTAGTTTGTTTCAAATGCTTCATTTTCACTACTATAAACTTCACCTGTTGGTCTCCACATGTACAATTGACAACTAACCTCTATATCAAGATACCGTAGCAGTAATCTCCTTACAGCAAGCACCTGATCAATGTTTTCGACCCGTCTGCTAACTATTATAGTTGCTGCAGAGATAGAAGTAGTGGATGCATTCATTTTCAGCAGAGTACTAATTTTTACCAGCGATGGAGAACCTCCTTTATACTTAGTTTAGGTAGTGGTGGGGGTTAGGAAAAGATATTGTTGTGAGAAATAAGAAGATCTTTCATTATTTTTTATCAAACGAATATTTTCTAAGTCCCAAGGTCATTTACACCAGTTGCCAGAACGGGGAATAGAGCAGTAAGTGGTTCTCACTTGGACCGCAAACTGATCTATTCCCCGCTCTGTATTTTAAAGTAAACAATAACTCTTCTCACTATTGAGCAGCCTTTGTTCTTTGAAGCTCAAGTTCTAAGTCTGCAACCAGGCGAAAGTCTGCATCATGCTCCTCCCATTGTTCAGGAGAACGCGGTTGACCACACCACTTAGTAAAGGCGTACCTCATCGCCTCATTGTACTCCTCCAGGATAACATGATAGGGTCTTGGTTGTTGCGTTGTAGACTGCATCGGTGATGTAGTTTGTTGCGGTTGAGACTGAGCACCATTTTCTGCAACCTTATTAATTTTATAAACCTCAGTCATTTCAGCAGCCTCAACAATCGCGTACAACTCCTCTTCGCTAATTTCCTTTCCCCATGTGTTTCTGTTGACGCTCATGACGATACAACTAATAATTATATTCCGAATCTCTCGCTTAAATACCCGCTTACCCCCTCCCCTCTTTACTGTTGAATAATGTCTTTAATATAATATTTCTCCTTTTTCCATTTAAGTTTTATCTTTAACTTAGTGCAATATATCTAAGTCCGTTATTTAGGTCAAGGTCGTTGTAGCATTGTAAAAAAAAGGTGTGGACAACCTATTTACACTCTGCAGCATATGCTACAAATTGTAAATAGGTTGTCCACACTTTTTTTTTTAATTTGGAAAAGACTATTTTTAATTTGGAATACACTTTTTAATCTTTTTTTATTTTAAATGTTTTCCACACACTGAAACCTGTATCATTTCGAATTAAATAGTTCTGTTTGGTAAGTTCTTTGACGTGGAGGTCCATGCCTCTAGGCAACTCTACATAGTACAATTTACCTTCACATTGAACCACCACCTTTGCAAAGCCCTTTGATTTAACAAAAAAGTATCGTTTATTTCTACAAAGCCTATTAATTCGAATTTTGGTTGGTCTCACTGTTGGATGGGGTGTAGAAAGAGAAACGGTGCCCTTGTGATTTTGTTTTAAATGTGATCTGCATACTTCTTCATTTAAAACACAAGACTTAGCACAACGTTCCCCTTTCCTTGCACCTTTTTTAAAACTGTAGCTGCATCTTGGTGCAGGAAGTATAGACTGCCTTCTCAAGGTTTTTAATTGTTGAAATTTCTCTGAAGGAGATTCGTTGTTAATACAGATCACTGAAGGACGGGAAAGGACACTTACAGAAGGTGTAGAAGGTTTGGTAGGAGAAGAAGAATGTAGACTTGCAGATGGTGTTGAAGAGCCTGGTGTAGAAGGTGGAAGAATGCTTGCCAGCGCCTGCTGAAGAAGCGAAGGAGCTGGTGAAGCCAAAGATGGTGCAGTTGTTTGCTCATCCTTCCTCGGTGATGGAGAAGGTGAGCGAGAAGTAGCCGAAGAAGATGAAGACGACGAAGACGATGAAGAAGATGAAGAAGATGAAGAAGCGGACGGGGGAGCAACGAGGTTTTCTTGAAGTGGTTGCGGTCGTGGTGCAGGCTCCTCAGGAACAATGCATGATAATATTAACGCCTGCCGAAGGATGGAAGGAGCTGGCGGAGCAGATGACGGAGCAGGTGAAGAGTGCTCAACCTTCCTCGGCAAAAGTTGCTTCCTACGGTCAGACATCTCGGGAACTGAACTGCACTCGTGATGTGTAAGCAGCAGAATGATTTTACCACTGGTGAAAACCCTCCTTTTATACCCAGTTGTAGGGGGGGGGGGCTTTAGAGGTTAGGGAAGGAATATTGTTGTAATGTTTTACTAAACGAAAATTTTCTAAGTCCCGAAGTGGGTCAAGGTCATCTGAACATGTTGCCAAAACGGGGAATAGAGCAGTAAGTGATTCTCACTTGGACCACAAACTGCTCTATTCCCCGCTCTGTATTAGGAGAAGAGGACTAGCTTAAAGCTTGCAATTATAGGCAAATAAACCTGATAACGGAACACTAACCTCTCCCCCGAAAAATTATTCACCCAACACACAAACGATATAGTCAGTTAACAACAGTCGCGCACTCTGAAACCGCAAGGACGTTCATCACTGTGTAGGCGTCAGAATACTACGAACCGAAGTACAATAATACCTGACCAAGGTCCCCTTAAGTTTATTTCCCCGATGATGTATCCTCCAAGATAAGCAAAATGGTCAGTTAACAACAGTCGCGCACTCTGAAACCGCAAGGACGTTCATCACTGTGTAGGCGTCAGAGTTTTACGAACCGAAGTACAATAATTACCTGACCAAGGTCCCCTTAAATTTAACCAAAAATAAGCAAACTGACTGAATCTGTTTCTCGTGAGTAAGGGTTAAGATAGGTAAAGTCATCCGGTTTGCGCGCCGTAATGACTTAAGGTCGGTTTTCGTGCCATACCTTTTTGTAAGGGGTTAGGAAAGGTGTTTATTTGAGAAACATAATCCCCCCTGAGATATTTAAAGACATAAGGTCGGTTTTCGTGCCATACCTTTTTGAATGGGAGCGTGAAAGAAAAGTACATATTTCATTAGTAAATAAAAAACACTTCAAAAACACTTTAAAACCAACACCAAACTAACTACAGTTAAACTAACTACATTTACTAGCAGCAAACTACAAGCGTTATTCTAACATGCTTAATAATACACAGACATGCCTTAAGCTAAGGTAGCATCTCTAATATATAGTGGTACCAACTCTATACTAGAGATACTATTGCGGACAGCGCGGGCAAACGGCTAGCTAGGCTGTCGGCCTGCGACTGCGAACCCTCTGCAGGCTGCTCCCGCTTTTATAGGAATATATCGGGGGGGGGGGGGGGGGGCTTCGACAGTAGTTTGTTCTAACGCTGTATAGCACACTTTGAATTGCTCCAAGTCCGGTAACTGGGTCAAGGACACGTTAAAATATTTTGTAAAATAGCAAAGGTGTTACCTTTGCTATTTTACTTTGGAAGAAATCTGTACTACGTTTAAACAAGGGAGACTGTTATCCGTTTTACGCAAAACTCCTTGCACGATCTTTTGATAAAATGGAAAAGATTAATGCCGGAGGGCGATTCCCATTCCACCAAAATACAATGCATATCATTTCTATGCAACGGTCTCAGCTCTATTTTTACTTTTAATTTAATGCCTCGAAACTCATAAGTAAGGATGGACAGAAAGGCTTCTGAAATAGCAAGCTCGGAAGGAACAAGCCAAGTGTTTACACCTACAGCTTCCATAGCGATATGATGATTTTTACCACGCTGTTGCAGTATATATTAAATTTCCCCTTCCATAAATTTTGTGCTAAAACGTGGTTGTGTACATTGAATGTTTCTTGAATATTTTCTAAGTCCTAATCTAGGTCAAGGACACGTTGAAGATAAAAGCATTAAGTGTTAAGCAAACTACAAAACATTCCATCTACAATGTTATTATAAAGCATCAAAATATGGTCAGTTTACAACAGTCGTGCACTCTGAAACCGCAAGGACGTTCATCACTGTGTAGGCTTCAGAATACTACGAACCGAAGTACAATAATCCCCTGACCAAGATCCCCTTAAATATATTTAACTACACATGCAAATGCGCATGGTCTCTCAATTGCGCGTTGGGCCCACACACACTCAAGAGACCTACGCTGCAGCAGGCACTGCAACCCAGTGGGACGTTCATCCTAAAGGGCGGCAGGCTACTGCGCGGAGACGCTTGAAATCTCGGCTTATATAGCCGAAAAATGGGAAATAGGGATATTTAGGGGAAAACGGGATAAGGGATAACCCTACTTCGTTGCGGGATTTTGTCGGGAATTTGTCCCTTTCTGCTAAAAAGTTTATCCCTCGACCTTGACCTTGAACTTGACCCAAAGGGGGGGGGGGGGGTTCCGTCAATGGGGGGGGGGGTTCCGTCGGGGGGGGGGGGGGTTCCGTCGGGGGGGGGGGGGGGGTCCGTCGGGGGGGGGGTTCCGTCGGGGGGGGGGGGGGGCTTGAACTTGGCCGGGGGGGGGGGGGGGGCCGGATGTAAACCGGTTCTAATTAGTACCCAGCTTTGCTATCTATATATTGATAGGGCGAGGTTATCCTTTGCGACCTGCTTTACTTTGTCTGGCACCTCATTCCAGCTTTGGTTCTCAACCAGTATACACGTGCTCTATTCATTTTCCCTTCCATCCAACAACACCATGTCTTCTCCTCTGACTCCCGAAAAACTTCAACGTTTGAAGGAGTCCTTGAAGAAGTCGACGGAAAGAAGAAGCGGATTTAAGAAACCTTCAGCTTTTAAGTCTGCTCTTAGACGTGATTTTCGGTGTCACCCATTATATTTTCACCAGCGACCCTCAACTCAGCCTCAGCCTTCTACGTCCACAGCTCGACCTTCAACTCCACCACTAACTGTAGATGAGGTGATGGAGCGGACAAGAGTGATGGGGATCAATGATTTGGTGACGCCGATCGACACCTCCAAGGCCGAGTTCCGGAATCTGAAGCGGATGACGGAGTACAAGTTTGTGGCTAGGAACGGGGACCACGTGTTCCTCTTCCAACACACCGACCACTACGTCGAGGTGCGTCTGCCGCAGACTTGTCCACCACCACCCCCTCTGATAAACGACACCCAGGAGTTGTACTTCATGAGACAAGATGGGAGGGTAAAGTGGGTTTTAAAAAATAAAGTTTAAATTAAGCAGCGATCCCTAGACCAACCATTCCTAACCAAACCATCCCTCAGCACGCAAACGGTCCTTTTCAGGACCACCCTAAGCATTTCAAGTTAGGGACTTGGCCTGTACATAGGCAGGAGACTGTTAGTCTTATGTTTGTGTGCAGCCCACTTTGTGAAAATTTCTAAGTCCCAAGGTCCTTGAACATGACCCAAAAAAAGGGGGGGGGGGGGGTACAAAGTTTGTGCAAAGTATGTCATGTGGGTACTCAAATTAAACGGATTGATCAGACGAACAAGTTGGTGCAAACAGAATTCAGATCCGACCAAGGGTATAGCAGCAACAGCGAAAAAACAACTATTTTCAAGGACAAACCTAAATAACTTCTTTATTTACGGTTTAAAGTATATTAAGTGGGTACTCAAATTACGCGGATTGATCAGACGAACAAGTTAGTGCAAACAGAATTCAGATCTGACAACGGGTATAGCAGCAACAGCGAAAAAGCACCTATTTTCAAGGACAAACCTAAATAACTTCTTTGTTTTTAGTTCAAAGTATAACATGTGGGTACTTCAATTACGCGGCTTGCCAAGACAAACAAGAAGGTGCAATCTAAATTTAAATCTAACCAACAGTATAGCATCTGTAGCGTAAAACGATGGTTTGAAGGACAAGGTAACGTTGTGGTGAGGGTTAGGTGCCTATCATACACGATAACGCTCCATCATTATTCTTCCAGCTCTTGACGGATGAACATCTACCTAGAGGATCTGAAAAATGTCGCAGTTTTACAGGAACATGAGGAAGGTGACCTTCAGTAGTCCCCTTGACACTACTTTCTACTTCCCTGACAATGAAGACAGAAGGTCTACACTTTTAGTGGACAATGAGCGGTTTCGTCGAAGAATAATCGAGGTTGAAACACTTTTAGCTAGTTGTTTGCTTCGCAAAAAGAACCATATGAATACATGCACCGGTTTAGATCATAGTAGCTGTTATACTTATACAGCGTTGAAGCGCAAACATTATTGAAGTTTTTAGTTACGGAGCTAAGGTCTTGACAGTCTAAGAGCTAAACCCTAACTAACACATGTAAACTAGTTATTGTGCGATGTAAAACTTGGTGGGGAGACTGGTGTAGTGGGGGGACTGGTGTAGTGGGGGGACTACCATATGCCGCACACTTGCCACCTGCCGCCTGCCACCTCCCACCAACCATCTGCTTCGTTCTACTACACTTTTACCCCCACCATTTTGTTTGATACCAGAACGCTAGCTAGCGAATAGTCAGTACACCTCCGGCTCTCGACCGGTGAACATCGAGCTCTCCGAGACGCTCTTCACAAAATAACAATATCATTTCACTCAAGGTCTGATAGATGTTTCTATTTCATTGCCGTCACGTATTATTTCCTCCTGACAGCAATGAAATGCAAACACCTAACAGAACAGATAGGTGTCAAAAACACAACATGGACTCTGCGCAGGGATCGAAGTATCTACCGTCTTTCTTCAGAAAGCAAAGTGATGGCCGCAACTCGTCCGGATCAACAACATCGATGACAACCAACAACGGGGAACTATTGTAAACATGAATTATTGTAAATAAAGTAATATTTGTAATATGAATTATTGTAAATAAAATAAAGTAATATTTGTAGTAGTACTACCTCGCACTCGTATCATTCGATTGCTTCATTCGATAATTTTCATTCGATATTTTATCGAATTAAAACTATCGAATCACAATCGGATTTTACGCGTGCGAGGTAGTACTTTTTTAAAATTACCTCCCCGTGACCTTGAACTTTGAACTTTAACTCATTTCGTCACAAAACCGCCTACGTCACTGGCTCAGCCCCAGATAACATCTTTCATGACTCAGCACTTCCGGTCACGTGACCGGATGACGTCACTTCCGGCGCAAAACCCGCAAACCCACACTACTGATGGTATTGATATTGTTGCAGGGCTTGGTTCCCTGGACGTCCCAAAAGATTTGAAGCCAATTTTAGCGCGTTTCAAACATTTTTGGAGTCAACTTATTTAAAAATGAAATGGAACGAGTTTCACGATGGTCGAAATGTGTGGATTTTAAATCAAAATAAAAAAGTGGTTCTCTGAAGGATAGTTATTGAAAACATTTCTAGAACATTAGAAAATATGGAAATCATCACAAGATACAGTCAAACTAAGATCCCGCTTTAGAGCTTCCGAGAGAGGGGTGGGGTGTTCAATAAAAAACCTTTAACCTATATTCTAATGAATCCTTTAAGAAATTACATATTTTATTCAGATGTTAGATTGCCAATTTTTTTTTATTATTTAAGTTTGCCAGTTATTTTTATAAAACAAAACTTAACATTTGTGTTATTATTTAATAAAAAATAGATAATATAATCTGTCTCCACTCACAACTATTTAAATAAAGCAGATGTGATTTGTTTTGATAAAAACAGTTGTTTCATAAAGATAGTAGGTATTCAAACCTTTGTGACCCTCTCTTAAACAGAAAAGATCGCAAAAAACAAATCAATTGATCAGTTTTTTTCAACAATCAGGAGATTCAATCAAAACGTATTGAACAAACTAACAGATAATACTGAGAATATATCTGCCACAGTTTATTTCATTGCAAATATCAGTTTCGGTAAACATCCACCTGTTGTTTGGGCGAGCAACCCTGCAAATACAGTTTTATTTGCTAACGGAACTCGCGTTGAAAATAAAGTTGAACGTTTTAGTGCGAAAATATTTCCTTAATCTTCTCTCTTAGAATTAATTAATTTATATAATAAATAAATAGAAATACGAGGTATTGACTACACCTACTGAAGGAGACATACTATATATATGACACAGCCTATATATATATATATATATATATATATATATATATATATAGGCTGTGTCATATATATATAGAATGTATATATTATATATACTAGCAAACATAAGAGTATATATATATATATATATACTAACGTCCAACAGAGTATACCTCTGTCAACTATTACTTATCCTCCCAGGATGGAATAATACAACAGTTGGTGTGTCTGGAAGCAAACATAAGTTGATTTTCACTTGCTTTCTGGGGTAGGGACAATTTACAAGTTAACGCAAATAACTAAAATAAAACGTTGACAGCAGCACACGTTGGCAACCTAGTCAAGCTACGTCCACTTCAAATTCTGTTTAACACTAAAAGTGGTATATATATATATATATATATATATATATTTATATATATATATATAGGTGTATATATATATAATTATATAATAATATTATATAATTATATTATAATTATATATACTTGGTTGACTATTAGGCACTCTCATCTTCTATAAAACTATATTAAGTAAAACAATTTTACTAAGTTATATATATATACACCTATATATATATCCTATATATATATACCACTTTTAGTGTTAAACAGAATTTGAAGTGGACGTAGCTTGACTAGGTTGCCAATGTGTGCTGCTGTCAACGTTTTATTTTAGTTATTTACGTTAACTTGTAAATTGTCTCCACCCCAGAAAGCAAGTGATAATCAACTTATGTTTGCTTCCAGACACACCAACTGTTGTATTATTCCATCCTGGGAGGATAAGTAATAGTTGACAGAGGTATATTCTGTTGGAGGTTAGTGTAACTACGTCCTCTTTGAATCCTGGCACACACAAAACTAGGAACAGCTTTTGAAATGACAATGAGAAGTCTACTTCAGCATTTATAGTCAATGCTTGAGGTTAAATAACTCGTGTTAAAGATTTTCTTTTACACCTTTCGCATAATTGTGTGGGGTTGCCAAATTAAAACTTTGAAGCGACTAAGTACTATTGTTGATAAACGTAACGTAGTACTAAAAGATGATAAACAAATACAATAAAATACAAAACTTGAAGTATGATTAATGTAACGAAACTATCCATCTAATCAGTTGTTAGACGTTTACAGATCTAATAGACATAGATAAAAAAAACTGAAATCTTGGGTTCATAAATTATTATGCATTTTACAATATGCTGTGAAATAAAATAATTGTAACTTCAAAGAATTACAACAAATCCTTTCTTATTTTTAACTCGAACTGTTTTTGGTACTCTTAAACTAAGAAAGATAAACTTGCCCTGTAGAGTTTATTTTTAAATTCGAATGGATTTTTAGCGTAATATTAGAAAAAAACATAAAAAAGTTATGTGTCGTGTATCCTGACACATTTACTTTTATTGCTTTTAACATCGAAATTTAATTCGTAATAGTGTTGACATTAATTTCCGCGGGGCTGCTTTTCCTCAATTACCGATGTTTAATGTTTGATGGTTGATTGGCAATACTTTCTCGAGTAACTGGAATATAATCTGACTAATTTAATAACGAAATTATTTCCAAAAAATAGTGTCTCCTAAAAAACTTATATCAGACTCTAAAACATTTGAATAGAAAATGCGCCAATTAGAGTTAAACAAAGATATACATAGTTACTACGTTAGCCGTATTTTTTGTATGAAGTAAATTATTTTGGAAATGCAAATAAAGACATCTTTTGTTATTTTTTTACGACAACAATTAAAATTTGGACTTACAGTAATATTATGAAACTTCTTTTAGTACCTTTACGGTTAAGATACACCGTGATATAGGATTCCTTGGAAACCTTATAGCCCATAAAAATTATTCATCTGCCTTAAAATAAAATTTCACAAAACTAAAAAGGTAATTTACAAAACCTTTTATATTTTTGGACACTTTTATACTAGTCATCAAACAAGTAGTATTAAAGAGAAGTATAAACAAATTCAATAAAAATCAATCTTGTAAAAACGATTTTTATTTCCCAGGTATTGTGGGTTTGCGAAACTATAACGCATAACACACAAACAGTCGATTGCCTCATCTTATCATAGCAATAGAGATGTATTGCCCATCACATACAATTACACATGAATACATTTACATCCACTGTAAATACCACAGACACCAAACAGAACTGCAGTACGATAGCGATTGTACCGATGCCCACTCAGCTGCATAATGGACAATAACATCAATGTCCGTCTGTTTGTTTGATCACAGAGCGACGATTGTCTTCATCTCTTGACCGGTAGTTGCATTTACAGTGGTGTTGTTCTTGCTTGATTAAACTACCTTTGGATTGTACCTGACTGTGGTGGCTTCTAATGGGTGTTATATGAGTTGCACGCCATACAACAATTTATAGAGTAGATTTTAGAATCATACTTGTTTAATTAATCTCATAACAGTCATAACAAGCTCATTTAAAATAGAATCCAATTAAAATCAGCTATGCATATAAAGCAATGCAATTACACTAACCACGATATTTACTATCATTATTTACTTAGCGTCTTACTTAGTCTAGGCAGGAAGCTTCCTAAGCTGTAACCTCGATTGGAATGCATGTAAATGAAAAAAGAGTCTGATTTTAATAAGTGTTCACAAATCCAGTTATATATTGAACCCCTGATTGAGCTCTCCAGAATATTTCTGAAACTGGGACTTGCTTTGTACATTCACACTGAAATATAAATTTGTGTTTGGAAGATCTTGTTAGTATTACTCGAGGAAATATTAGTTAGGATCTTGGTATTTATGAGGAAATATTGTCTAGAAACTATAACATCTGACTTTGTAGCGTAGCAATCCTGAGTTCGGCAGATCGATCTTGAGGAAAATATAAGATTTTGTGATTTTCGATAGTGAACCCACCTACATTTTACAGTAGGCTATTAATGATGTATTTTAACAAGAGTTCAAGGTTATATAGTGATAAGAACAGAGTTTGTTGTTCCCCATCATAATGTAAAAATTACCATAGGCGTCAAACCCCCCCCTAAAAAAACCTTTTGATTAAGAGAAAGCATGTCTCCATATTACCCGGCTCCACTTCAGACAGAAGAAACGTTGTAATGTACAAAGCTAATTGAAATACCTTACAAGAAAGTTATTATTCTTATGGTTTAATCAGACAAATTTTTCACAGGTAGGTCTTCAACAACATCATTTTTTACAATAAAGGTGATAATCCATAATGGTCCATAATTGTCGTGACAGGCGACGTAGCAGGGAATCTGCTCTGAAAAGTATTTAATTATTTTAATCAGGAATTGTAATTTTCACTAAATTGTTACGACGTTAAATGAGTGTTAATAATAACAACGATTTAAATAACACATCCACTGTGTAAACGTACATTTTTCAAAACTAGACTTAGAAGAAAGCTAATTGAATAACCATAAAATAAGTGTTTTCAATATAAATAAATTATTATCAGCAGATCAGTGACACTAAATATTGTTTTTACTTACTTGACTTATCCAGCTATGGGTTAGGGATAGCATGTTTCAATGTGTTTCCCTTATATCGGAATAAAGCCAATAGTTACAATGGCATTTATTGTGAGCCCTATTCAAAACACATTATGTACCAATTGAATAAAAATTGAAAAATTAGATATTATATTTATAAAACTAGCTGCTTTATTAAATAGAACAATTGTTCATTTGGGCAGAGAAATTAACATCAAAACTTACTGTGACTCTCTTGCAGTACTTTCCAGATGCCAAATATGTTGATGTAGCCTTTATTTGAGGAAACCATTGCAATTTATAGTCATATCCGAGAATGCTGCCAAGAAACTTGATAAGCAGTTGAATATATCCTTAATATTTTATGGGCCTTATTTCTGCTTGTCCTAATTCGTTTTTTGGCCAATTGATGACCGTAAGTACTTTAACGGCATTAGTGCCTATTTCTAAAGTCGTTGTGTTTAATATCTAAAACTAGTTTATAAATGATTAAGTATTTTCAAGTCTGACCATGTACAACTTGTGAAGTAAATTATGGGTGCATTTAGAGATATGCTAGTAAAAAGGTATTATGAGCTTGATAGGCGTCGTGAATAAGATGTGTAGTGTAGATATTTGAAGTCACTGGTAAAGTTGGCATTGATTAATTTAGGGCGGTTTTCAGTTACACAGCCACAAATTTTGATATTTCAACTAATAGTAACCAAAGTAAAATATGGTATCACAGTTGCAACGTTTAATGTTGTCTTTGTTATGACTAAAAAATTGACCATTTAAAAAAATTGTTAATTCTAAATGTTGTGAAATTTACGGATTTTTAATTCATGACGAATCTTCAGTTAATTATATTCTAACTGGTTTCCATCATTGTTGAATTCAGTCGCTCACAATAATTTTTGTTTTACAAAATCCTTATTTTTTCAATTGCAAAATTAACGTTAAAATTGTTCCGAAGAAGTAATGTTTTATTGAATAAATAAAGCGTTCAATATAAATCATTCTAACCAATTTAAAATATAATACGGATTTCATAATTGTATCTAATTGAAAAATTCAACTCATTATAAAAACAACATATTTGTCAGTATTTTTTTAATGTTTTTATGAAATTGAATACTATATCCAAGCGTAGGGTAAAATTGTACCTATAAAAACAGTAACGCACCATAGTTGTTAATATTTATTCAAGCGATTCACTCATAATGAGTATTTTAAATAAATATCACGTTTATATAAAACCTTACCGTATCTAAAACAACAATGTTCTTCACACCAATATTACACTAGCAGTCATGTGAAATAAAATGCATGTTCGACTGCAACATGAAACGGTTTAAACAACACGCTTTCATTGCAAAACACACTTCAACGTTTAGTCACGATCAAATATATTCTATTCCGGATAAAAATAATAAACTACAATTAATAATACTATACTAAATTTTACATCCGCGCAAATATTGTGACACTAAAAGTTTCGTCATGGTTTTTTTAAGTATCTGCCTAAGTGTAACGTTCTTCACGACTTTCTGTACTTAAAATCTTACTGATACATTTATTTAAGAGTACTAAAATATCTAATGGCTCGGTTTAATCTGAGCCATATATTTAAAATAGGAGTAGATTCCTATTTTAGAAAAATATGTATAGCAATTTCATGACCATAGTAATATTTATATGTCATTTAAAAAAGCACAAATGAAGATAATGATGGCTTCTTAAGCACAGTTATCACTTACAGTGGGGAGGATGCACTTATTGATTATATACAACAGAAGTAGGAGACCAGAGAGTTATTCTTTCGCAGAGCTCACTACGTAACACCATAATTTGTAATATAGAATTTCCCTTACCTTTAGACATTTTGATGTTGACATAAAGGTAGTTCGATGATATCGATAAAGACATTGGGTGGGAGAAAGATCTCCCCACCTGTCAGATTAAGACTTATAATTAGAGACCAGAAATTCATTTTATAATCATCTGTCTTCCATCTCACGAATGATATAAAAAGGTCTTTCAGCTTTAGTCAGAAAAATAGAAATGTGTACTAGGCATCAAATCTCTTAATAATGTCAGCTATACCAATAAACCGGTACGGTGTATTTCGCTGGATTTCCCACTTTTGTGTCCAATTCATTTTTAGTAAATACGATGGCATTTTACCGTATTTTTCGAACTTAACTAATAAATCTAATTTTAACATTTATATTTTAAGTTTATTGCTTTATCAACTTTGAATTAACTCCCCTTACAGGTAATTATCACATTGAATTGCACAAACTCAACAACGATGGCAAACGAATTTTGAGGATGTGATGAAAACAATCTTTAATTTGTATAAAACATGCCCATTTATGTTTATCACCAAAGTGTTACGTGCTTTTTCAATGCGATATTTAAACATTTAAAATGTGATATTAAACATTTGTTCTACAGTAACGAAATGTGTATCATAAATTAAGTTTTCAAACCCTAATCAGCTTCAATTTTAAAACTGTAAAAACCTGCAGCAGCCCCCTACTGGCCTACCTCAACTAAGACAATGAATCACTTTCATTAAATTACTCAGTATAATGGACAGGGTGATTCTAAGTATGTGTAGGTCAACTTCAATTTTAGGTTACCCTCAGAAGATCAAAGTGCTCACGGCGTTATCTTTCGTTATCGGCCGCTTCTAATCAGTCCTTACCTATTGGTCCTTGACGATTATTAGTTTAGTCATTTAATTTATGTTTAGTTTAATTTCCAACGTAACCTAACCTAACCTAACTCCGCAGAGCGGTGTGTGGACAAAAGACTGGGGTATACAGCGCTCTGTGGAGTTAGGTTAGGTTACGTTACGTTACGTTACGGAAACCATTCGCAATTGTTGGACAGCTGCTTGTGTGAATTTATGTCGTGGGAACGGCTACCTCAACAAGCAAACGTATTTGAAGCAATACTTAAACACATTCCGGTATTTTGGCCACCTCAGTGTTACATGTATGTTTGTCTGTGAAATTTATATCGTGTGTGGTTAAAAACTACTCTAAAATTTGTCTTCTTCATTATTTAGCACCTACAGTTTCTATAAGTTGGTTATACAAGTCTATACGGGAAAAATAGAGTTGGGCGCACATAACGGATTTTACCCAACAACGAAGTCAGTAATATTTTATCTTTATGCTCTACTGTGGAGCTAGTTTTAATGTTTATTGACGTATTTCCTTGGAAATTTTAAGTTTAAGTAAATTACAATATTGTAATATATTTTATATAAATACAAAAGTCTTGTTGTAATACGGTTTTGTCTGAATCACATGGAATAATAAATATATATTACTGCAATGTGTAAGTAATGTTATCTCTTCTTTGGTTTACGTGTTCCTTTTTACCACAGTACCCTGCGTAAGCGATAATTGTGCCTATTCTTGCGAAACTGCTATACTGATCATTTAAGAATTTATTGCGCCCGTTTTCCATCACTGATTGGAGAATAATCAAAGTACTGTTAAAGGATGGCTACTAAAATTTGACATTGGAGCAAGGTATTGCGTATTTAATACAGAAAGTATTAATTATTTGTAAATATCACCTAATGTCTATTTAGTTAGTCTGGGAAATACTTAATAAAGACAGTAAATAACTTGACAAAATACATAAACCTATCGTTGAGTGCTTTGATATGTAGGTTAAGTACAAAACGTTCAGTACAATACGCGACGGTTATAGTTTAACAGCTTGTGAAACATAACATGTCCACGTGAATTGTAGCCATACTCTGAGTGGAGCTTGTGTTTAGCTAGCACATAAAATGGTAATCTTGGACTTGAGTTTATAATTATTATTTTCAAAATATAATTAATTAATAAGTTTAACATTTCAAGAGAAGAGTGTTACAAATGTATTTTATCGTTAGAGTAAAAATATAATATTACAGTTTATTTACAGCGGTTTTTAACTTTGGCCATAAAATTATACAACGTAAACAGAGTCACAAAAGCGCATCTGCAAGCTATTTTTGGCTTAAATAAACTTATTACATTTTAAACCTCACGCATCGCAATGATGTTTAAAGAACCTCTAGATGAGAGAGGAGAAGCGTCTTTCAGTGGATCCAGGAGGTCTTGAATGCTGTCAATATGTACCTGTACAGTATGATATTGACGCTGCGCCCGAGCTGTCAGTTGCCCTTAAATTTTCCAGGGGATACCTTAGTCAAAAATTAAGGAAGCTGATGATTGAGTACAAGCCGAGTAGGCTTGTTTCGTTGTAAAACTGTAATCACAGTTTACCAACAGATTATAAGTTATTTTATTCGTTATACAAAAGTCTGGGGTCTGAAAAATCTTGGACTTCAGTCGGTATTTAAAAAAGTTTAGTTTTCTTATTTTTGAAAGTCGTTATTAATTATTATAAGAAATTTTTTAAGTTAAAATAGCATTATTTTGTAAAATTTATTTGAAGTTAAAACCATACTTGGAACCATTATTCTTAGAATTTTCTTTTTGATTGAATTTAACGATAGTAGTGGTGAATTACCGGTTTAACCCCACAATCGGCGCTTTTTTCCCATGTTATTCTTATGGGGATCAGTTTTTGCACCGACGCCCGATCCTACCCTACACAAATTTTCTTTTTGGCCCCTGCCTTATTTTCCCCCATTTAAAATTTGCATTAATTTTAATACATCCTTTGCAGAAATCCACGAGTTCAAAAATAACTCCACACTAAATAAACAACACATGTAAACAACTTAGAAGTTATTGTATAGTAGTGGTGAATTACCGGTTTAACCCCACAATCGGCGCTTTTTCCCCATGTTATTCTTATGGGGATCAGTTTTTGGACCGACACCCGATCCCGCCTATAGAGCTCCCGCCCGCTGGCCTATATTAAATATACCCTTGCCTTAAATATATTGTCCCCACCCCCATCCCTCCTCTATATTTTTAAAAATTAATTTTCAAATTCAGGCTAAAAAACCATCTTTGGTGTTTACTGTCCGATTTGTCTGCAATTTGGATATGTTATTGTCCTAGGCAAGTGTTTTAATAAATTTCACTTACATTTCCCAAATTCACTATTACGGTCAAATTAAAAAATATTTTTTGAAAATACTGTAGTGCCAATTGCCAACTTCTTTATTTACTGCCCGATTTGTCTGCAATTTGGATATGTTATTGTCCTAGGCAAGTGTTTTAATAAATTTCACTTACATTTCCCAAATTCACCATTACAGTCAAATTAAAAATATTTTGGAAAAATACTGCCAATTGCCAACTTCTTTATTTACTGTCCGATTTGTTTAAAATTTAGATATGTTATTGTTATAGGCAAGTGTTTTAATAAATTCCACCTACATATCCCAAATTCACTATTACGGTCAAATTAAAAAATATTTTTGAAAAATACTGCCAATTGACAACTTCTTTATTTACTGTCCGATTTCTTTAAAATTTGGATATGTGATTGTTCTAGGCAAGTGTTTTAATAAATTCCACTTACATTTCCCAAATTCACTATTATGGTCAAATTAAAAAATATTTTTGGAAAATACTGCCAATTGCCAACTTCTTTATTTACTGTCCGATTTGTTTAAAATTTAGATATGTTATTGTTGTAGGCAAGTGTTTTAATAAATTAGACTTACATTTCCCAAATTCACTATTACAGTCAAATTAAAAAATATTTTTGAAAAATACTGACAATTGCCAACTTCTTTATTTACTGTCCGATTTGTTTAAAATTTGGATATGTTATTGTTGTAGGCTAGTGTATATGCACCATCCACATTTTACAAATTCACTATTACGGTCAAATTAAAAAATTTGGAAAAATACTGCCAATTGGCAACTTCTTTATTTATGGTCTGATTTGTTTAAAATTTATATATGTTATTATTCTAGGCTAGTGTATATGTACACACCATCCACATTTGACAAATTAACAATAATGGTCAAATTTAAAAAATATTTTGAAAAATATACTAACAATTTCAAACTTCTTTATTTACTGTCTGATTTATTTTCGGATATGTTATAGCTCTTATATAGGTAACAAGACCACACTACCACACGTTCCACCACCCCGTATAATACATTATTTTGTCTGTTTTGTTTGTTTATTTTGCTGTAATCCCAAAACTGACTTTGCTGTTTATTGTCCGATTTGCCTACACTTTGGATATAGTTGATGTGTTGTTTGTTTTGCCGCAACCTAAAAACTAACATTGGTATTTGTGTTTTTACAAAACTATATTTTGTAAATTACTACCAATAACTCCTTTTTTTACTTTTCGACTTGTTATATCCTCTTATATCTAAATTTACCGTATATTTTTTTTCTCTTTTAGTGCTGTTTTGTCGTAACCAAACTTTGGATATGACTGCAATATATTACTGGCCATTGCATAAGTAAATACCCCATTTCCAAAAGGGGGGTGTATCGATACACCCCCCCCTTTGCAGTATATGTTCAAAGCATTGCAAGCTTATTATATTCGCCACAAGCTTATTATATACATCCAGCTGTTATATTTGCCCCATTTCCAATATTGTTGTGACCCTCTCAACTACCTCTCATTGTAATAATATAATAAGTAATCCACAAAATATTTATGGTCAGAACTGCCTAAATTTTGGATATGTTTCCAATGCGATAGCAAAAAAATAAATTTTTAAAACCCAAAACAACTAAACACAAAACACTAATCTTTCTTTGTGCTTGTTTGGAGTAGTCTTTATTTTATCCAACTTAATTTTAATTTTGTAGTTAAAATCAAACTTCCCACATTCTAGCTCCCTTTCCAGCCAGTGGTTAGAGACATAAAGGTTACGAATATTTTCAAACTGTACAATATATCTTTTTCTACCCCTATGTTGGACTTGTTTAATAGCGCCTATTAATAATTCCGCACCATCTTCCAAATCCTCCAGTCTACTACATTCTTTAAATTTAATATTGCCTTTAATATCTTGCATCTCTATGTCTTCTTGTCCATCATCCCACACATTGTCATGGAAACTTAGGTTTTCTATTTTTGGAAAGGAATTACCATAAAATGTTGTGGTTCCGTTAGTGTTAAAGCTTGCAAGTGGCTTGTTGGTAGGTAGGTAAATAATGTCCAAATCACCTCTATATGGCAACACGCTATAACCTTCCCTATTCTTATTTATCTCTATAAACACAGTTTTACAGACACCTTTAACATAGTATACACCCCTCTGTCCATCCTTTTCTGCCAACACCCCCACAAACTTGTTGTTTACTACAAACGCATACACTATATAATGTCCATAATGCTCTAGATCCTCCCAACGTCGCAGGAAGTAATCTTTTAATTTATCCTCTCTTTCCCTTATTTCTTGTTCTTTAGCCAACTGTGCTTTGTATTCCTCTGCAATAGTATTTTCCACCAATTTACGCTTATTACTGTCGATGTCTTCTAATTCCAATTTCCTCTTTTTGGAACACCTCTCTAAGAAAGGCTTGGAAAGTGGCTCTATTTCTTTAATAGTGTATGGGTACAGGTTATTGGTCCGGCTTCTTAAAACGTAGGGAGTAAGGTTAGGACTTTCCACTAAGCCTAATTCTTCTAAATTGATGTTTTTAGGTATAGTGGAGAAAGGTGTATTTGATTTTGTAAAACACGTGCCCCCAGATTTGATGTAACACTTATGCTTTACACCTATGGCATCAGGAAATTCCTCTATTACCTCCACGTAGTTGGTAAACAGTTAAAGCTAAATGCAGATAGAGCATACTTTATTAACTTTTCCCTTTGTGTGCTATCTTTTGGCAGTTTTAGTTGTACTCCAGTTATCTTTTTCGTATTACAATTACCCCAATACGCGTATTGTAATAAATCGTTAAACACTAAACAACAACTGTTTTGTAATTGATTGGCAACTTTCACCCACATCTTATGCAGAGGGACAGCATAGAATGGAGCATTTTGGAAGTACCGTTTGTTGTCTTCTATTAGACTTAAACAATCTCTTAAAGGTTCAAACCCCTTACCAAAACCTCTACAATAGTTATAGATTGTTGCCTCTAACCTTGTTATTCCATTCTCTCTAGCTAGTTTAGACGAGAACGTTTCTTTTAGTCTCGCATCTGGACAGTTTATAAAGTTTATTATATGGTTTCCTATACTTTTAACTACTCCAGGGCTTGTAATCTGGCATATAAATTTATTATATATTTTTACCCTGCTATTTACATTAAACCATGTTAAACAGTCTTTACTAACATTATCTACAATAACATTATATCCATTCTCCCCTTGGTAGCAAAAGTCAAAGTTTTCTGTAAGATATTGGCACATTTCCTCTTTATTAAATATTCCAGCCAAATCTAGTGTTATATCGAAATCCATAAGATAGTACATTTCTTTTTCCAGATCTTGCAGCATCTTTGGAAGGTCTTCCAACAAATCCTTAATTTTAACATTTGCAAGCTCTATTTTATAGGGAATTGCTATAGGATCATCGTACTTTTGTTTAATTTGGTCAATATCTTTCTTTATTATTTGTAAGACACCCTTGCTTTGGACCCCAGAGGACCTCTCCAAGGAGAATGGTAGTTTGGCTACAACACCATGTCGAGCTAAAGAGAACTTTTTAAATATTCCTCGTAAGTAGCTATTAAACGAGCCACATATTTCCTTCTTAACTTTAAATTTATTCCGAACATCCCCATCACAATCCGTAACATTGGTTATCTTAACTAACATTATGTTATCACAAAACGCATCTGTTATAGATGTTAAGTTATTTAATTTTGGTTCGCCCTCGCAATAGTTTATATTACCTATGTCTGTAAGAAGGTTATTATTACGGAGATTTTCTAATAAAAACCATATACCGAATCTTTCATTAGTAGGTTTAATACAATTTCCCAATAAATGGCTAACAGAGTACATTTCTTTTATACAGAAAAAAGTAGCGGAAACATGTAAACAGGAGAGATTACACCATAAGCATATAGGTGTTGTGGAGTAAATATATTGTATATAAACACAGGCGAGCGGTAAGTGTAACATGTAAGTGGACACCCATGTGCAAATATGGAATACCCACTATTAATATAATTCCAAATTCGACTAAATAAGTTTATAGTCTCAAAATAATTAACATATTAACTAACCCACCCCGCATTAGTACCCAAATTGTCGAAATTCTATAACTGTCTATTCTTAGTCCTTGTATTAGGTTTTGTACTATTAAACCCTACATTCCGTAGAGTAATTTATGCGTGTTATTTAATACAGATACGCACATTCTACAAGACCTGTACATCTGTTGTATAAGCAGCAGAATAGACGTCTCATTGTGTTGTTGTAAAGTAAAACATAAATGTAAATTGTGCTGGACACAACTGGCCAGATATTAGACAGGAAATGTGTTGGAAGTGTATTGTCAAGTAAGACAAACACCACATAGTGCAGCATGTACGCAATCCATTACTAGACAAATGTATAAGGTATTGGTACAACATCCGATATATTAGCCAAATCCACAATCAAACAGTAAAAAATAAATATTATAGTAACAGAAATAGTAAGAGTATAAGGACATAGTAATATTTAAAGTTTATAAGACAACACAAATGTAGAGACACAATAAATAACACACTCCAACACATTACGACACAGGCACAGATACTGGTTTACAGCCATTTAACACAACTTTACAGGTTCTGTCAACCGACACAAAAATAGTTTGTAAATTGTGTAAGAAATATATGTAATATAAACAAATTTAACACAATCATAACATTTTGAAAATGTTATGATTGTGTTAAATTTGTTTATATTACATATATTTCTTACACAATTTACAAACTATTTTTGTGTCGGTTGACAGAACCTGTAAAGTTGTGTTAAATGGCTGTAAACCAGTATCTGTGCCTGTGTCGTAATGTGTTGGAGTGTGTTATTTATTGTGTCTCTACATTTGTGTTGTCTTATAAACTTTAAATATTACTATGTCCTTATACTCTTACTATTTCTGTTACTATAATATTTATTTTTTACTGTTTGATTGTGGATTTGGCTAATATATCGGATGTTGTACCAATACCTTATACATTTGTCTAGTAATGGATTGCGTACATGCTGCACTATGTGGTGTTTGTCTTACTTGACAATACACTTCCAACACATTTCCTGTCTAATATCTGGCCAGTTGTGTCCAGCACAATTTACATTTATGTTTTACTTTACAACAACACAATGAGACGTCTATTCTGCTGCTTATACAACAGATGTACAGGTCTTGTAGAATGTGCGTATCTGTATTAAATAACACGCATAAATTACTCTACGGAATGTAGGGTTTAATAGTACAAAACCTAATACAAGGACTAAGAATAGACAGTTATAGAATTTCGACAATTTGGGTACTAATGCGGGGTGGGTTAGTTAATATGTTAATTATTTTGAGACTATAAACTTATTTAGTCGAATTTGGAATTATATTAATAGTGGGTATTCCATATTTGCACATGGGTGTCCACTTACATGTTACACTTACCGCTCGCCTGTGTTTATATACAATATATTTACTCCACAACACCTATATGCTTATGGTGTAATCTCTCCTGTTTACATGTTTCCGCTACTTTTTTCTGTATAAAAGAAATGTACTCTGTTAGCCATTTATTGGGAAATTGTATTAAACCTACTAATGAAAGATTCGGTATATGGTTTTTATTAGAAAATCTCCGTAATAATAACCTTCTTACAGACATAGGTAATATAAACTATTGCGAGGGCGAACCAAAATTAAATAACTTAACATCTATAACAGATGCGTTTTGTGATAACATAATGTTAGTTAAGATAACCAATGTTACGGATTGTGATGGGGATGTTCGGAATAAATTTAAAGTTAAGAAGGAAATATGTGGCTCGTTTAATAGCTACTTACGAGGAATATTTAAAAAGTTCTCTTTAGCTCGACATGGTGTTGTAGCCAAACTACCATTCTCCTTGGAGAGGTCCTCTGGGGTCCAAAGCAAGGGTGTCTTACAAATAATAAAGAAAGATATTGACCAAATTAAACAAAAGTACGATGATCCTATAGCAATTCCCTATAAAATAGAGCTTGCAAATGTTAAAATTAAGGATTTGTTGGAAGACCTTCCAAAGATGCTGCAAGATCTGGAAAAAGAAATGTACTATCTTATGGATTTCGATATAACACTAGATTTGGCTGGAATATTTAATAAAGAGGAAATGTGCCAATATCTTACAGAAAACTTTGACTTTTGCTACCAAGGGGAGAATGGATATAATGTTATTGTAGATAATGTTAGTAAAGACTGTTTAACATGGTTTAATGTAAATAGCAGGGTAAAAATATATAATAAATTTATATGCCAGATTACAAGCCCTGGAGTAGTTAAAAGTATAGGAAACCATATAATAAACTTTATAAACTGTCCAGATGCGAGACTAAAAGAAACGTTCTCGTCTAAACTAGCTAGAGAGAATGGAATAACAAGGTTAGAGGCAACAATCTATAACTATTGTAGAGGTTTTGGTAAGGGGTTTGAACCTTTAAGAGATTGTTTAAGTCTAATAGAAGACAACAAACGGTACTTCCAAAATGCTCCATTCTATGCTGTCCCTCTGCATAAGATGTGGGTGAAAGTTGCCAATCAATTACAAAACAGTTGTTGTTTAGTGTTTAACGATTTATTACAATACGCGTATTGGGGTAATTGTAATACGAAAAAGATAACTGGAGTACAACTAAAACTGCCAAAAGATAGCACACAAAGGGAAAAGTTAATAAAGTATGCTCTATCTGCATTTAGCTTTAACTGTTTACCAACTAACTACGTGGAGGTAATAGAGGAATTTCCTGATGCCATAGGTGTAAAGCATAAGTGTTACATCAAATCTGGGGGCACGTGTTTTACAAAATCAAATACACCTTTCTCCACTATACCTAAAAACATCAATTTAGAAGAATTAGGCTTAGTGGAAAGTCCTAACCTTACTCCCTACGTTTTAAGAAGCCGGACCAATAACCTGTACCCATACACTATTAAAGAAATAGAGCCACTTTCCAAGCCTTTCTTAGAGAGGTGTTCCAAAAAGAGGAAATTGGAATTAGAAGACATCGACAGTAATAAGCGTAAATTGGTGGAAAATACTGTTGCAGAGGAATACAAAGCACAGTTGGCTAAAGAACAAGAAATAAGGGAAAGAGAGGATAAATTAAAAGATTACTTCCTGCGACGTTGGGAGGATCTAGAGCATTATGGACATTATATAGTGTATGCGTTTGTAGTAAACAACAAGTTTGTGGGGGTGTTGGCAGAAAAGGATGGACAGAGGGGTGTATACTATGTTAAAGGTGTCTGTAAAACTGTGTTTATAGAGATAAATAAGAATAGGGAAGGTTATAGCGTGTTGCCATATAGAGGTGATTTGGACATTATTTACCTACCTACCAACAAGCCACTTGCAAGCTTTAACACTAACGGAACCACAACATTTTATGGTAATTCCTTTCCAAAAATAGAAAACCTAAGTTTCCATGACAATGTGTGGGATGATGGACAAGAAGACATAGAGATGCAAGATATTAAAGGCAATATTAAATTTAAAGAATGTAGTAGACTGGAGGATTTGGAAGATGGTGCGGAATTATTAATAGGCGCTATTAAACAAGTCCAACATAGGGGTAGAAAAAGATATATTGTACAGTTTGAAAATATTCGTAACCTTTATGTCTCTAACCACTGGCTGGAAAGGGAGCTAGAATGTGGGAAGTTTGATTTTAACTACAAAATTAAAATTAAGTTGGATAAAATAAAGACTACTCCAAACAAGCACAAAGAAAGATTAGTGTTTTGTGTTTAGTTGTTTTGGGTTTTAAAAATTTATTTTTTTGCTATCGCATTGGAAACATATCCAAAATTTAGGCAGTTCTGACCATAAATATTTTGTGGATTACTTATTATATTATTACAATGAGAGGTAGTTGAGAGGGTCACAACAATATTGGAAATGGGGCAAATATAACAGCTGGATGTATATAATAAGCTTGTGGCGAATATAATAAGCTTGCAATGCTTTGAACATATACTGCAAAGGGGGGGGGGGTGTATCGATACACCCCCCTTTTGGAAATGGGGTATTTACTTATGCAATGGCCAGTAATATATTGCAGTCATATCCAAAGTTTGGTTACGACAAAACAGCACTAAAAGAGAAAAAAAATATACGGTAAATTTAGATATAAGAGGATATAACAAGTCGAAAAGTAAAAAAAGGAGTTATTGGTAGTAATTTACAAAATATAGTTTTGTAAAAACACAAATACCAATGTTAGTTTTTAGGTTGCGGCAAAACAAACAACACATCAACTATATCCAAAGTGTAGGCAAATCGGACAATAAACAGCAAAGTCAGTTTTGGGATTACAGCAAAATAAACAAACAAAACAGACAAAATAATGTATTATACGGGGTGGTGGAACGTGTGGTAGTGTGGTCTTGTTACCTATATAAGAGCTATAACATATCCGAAAATAAATCAGACAGTAAATAAAGAAGTTTGAAATTGTTAGTATATTTTTCAAAATATTTTTTAAATTTGACCATTATTGTTAATTTGTCAAATGTGGATGGTGTGTACATATACACTAGCCTAGAATAATAACATATATAAATTTTAAACAAATCAGACCATAAATAAAGAAGTTGCCAATTGGCAGTATTTTTCCAAATTTTTTAATTTGACCGTAATAGTGAATTTGTAAAATGTGGATGGTGCATATACACTAGCCTACAACAATAACATATCCAAATTTTAAACAAATCGGACAGTAAATAAAGAAGTTGGCAATTGTCAGTATTTTTCAAAAATATTTTTTAATTTGACTGTAATAGTGAATTTGGGAAATGTAAGTCTAATTTATTAAAACACTTGCCTACAACAATAACATATCTAAATTTTAAACAAATCGGACAGTAAATAAAGAAGTTGGCAATTGGCAGTATTTTCCAAAAATATTTTTTAATTTGACCATAATAGTGAATTTGGGAAATGTAAGTGGAATTTATTAAAACACTTGCCTAGAACAATCACATATCCAAATTTTAAAGAAATCGGACAGTAAATAAAGAAGTTGTCAATTGGCAGTATTTTTCAAAAATATTTTTTAATTTGACCGTAATAGTGAATTTGGGATATGTAGGTGGAATTTATTAAAACACTTGCCTATAACAATAACATATCTAAATTTTAAACAAATCGGACAGTAAATAAAGAAGTTGGCAATTGGCAGTATTTTTCCAAAATATTTTTAATTTGACTGTAATGGTGAATTTGGGAAATGTAAGTGAAATTTATTAAAACACTTGCCTAGGACAATAACATATCCAAATTGCAGACAAATCGGGCAGTAAATAAAGAAGTTGGCAATTGGCACTACAGTATTTTCAAAAAATATTTTTTAATTTGACCGTAATAGTGAATTTGGGAAATGTAAGTGAAATTTATTAAAACACTTGCCTAGGACAATAACATATCCAAATTGCAGACAAATCGGACAGTAAACACCAAAGATGGTTTTTTAGCCTGAATTTGAAAATTAATTTTTAAAAATATAGAGGAGGGATGGGGGTGGGGACAATATATTTAAGGCAAGGGTATATTTAATATAGGCCAGCGGGCGGGAGCTCTATAGGCGGGATCGGGTGTCGGTCCAAAAACTGATCCCCATAAGAATAACATGGGGAAAAAGCGCCGATTGTGGGGTTAAACCGGTAATTCACCACTACTATACAATAACTTCTAAGTTGTTTACATGTGTTGTTTATTTAGTGTGGAGTTATTTTTGAACTCGTGGATTTCTGCAAAGGATGTATTAAAATTAATGCAAATTTTAAATGGGGGAAAATAAGGCAGGGGCCAAAAAGAAAATTTGTGTAGGGTAGGATCGGGCGTCGGTGCAAAAACTGATCCCCATAAGAATAACATGGGAAAAAAGCGCCGATTGTGGGGTTAAACCGGTAATTCACCACTACTAACGATATAATAAATAAATTTTTATTCAGGAACATTTTAACTATTTAATCTATAAAAACCAATGGCAACAATTGTTTTCATACATGTCATATACAACCCGTTGATATACCTACATGATTAAGAAATAATATTAATAGTGCATATACAAAATCTCAAAATAATCCTATACAATCTCTTAATACGGATTTTTAAAGTAAAATAAAAATATTTAATTAGTATATGTCAAAATCAGTTTATAGTAAAAGTTACTCTCAAAACATAAGTTTTTAATCTTGTTCGCTAATACTGTTTATATCTAACTATCTAGCGGAATTGACGAACTATTACGAACTGTTCTACTTGGCTATTTGTTTTTGTACTCGTATTTAATTCTCTATTTATAGGAAGCGTTTTAAATCCCCCTGTACCATTTTATACATTTATTATTACATGGACTCCGGACCACAGCCGATCATTGTTGATCGAATTTAACTTCATTTTGACTTAGTTCATAATTTTGGCCGCCATCTTGGATCCGCCATATCGGATTCAAATATTTTGTTAAATGTAAATGGAGGTTTCGACCCATCACATGGAACTACTTTTTTCAGGTCGGAACTACTTTCCGAGTCGATGTATTAAGAAATGTAAAAAAGATTAGGGGGTGGGGACTCATTTAAAACTCACCCTGCATAATTACCTTACTCAATGAAATTCTCTGTATACGTGTTGTAATTTTACTACAATTAAATAAAATTTCGTCCTGCGAGTGATCAGTTACATGTGAGTATTGATTCGCGAGTTTATTCTTGCGCAAATATCAGCTTTGGCAAACATTCGGCTGTTCGGGACGATATATTTGAGGAACTGCAAATACCTTTTTATTGATATACGGGAGTTGCTCAATAAACTGAACAAAAAATACTGAACAATGCTTATAATGACATCTTTCAAATAAAGTTTAGGTCAAATGGAAAAAAACAGTCAAATTAATTCATAAAAAAAACACCATATTGGCGATGTGTGTGGCATTAATTTCAAATAAAATTCTAGACCTCTAGAAAACTAAAATATCAGTTGAACAAAAACGGGATAGTCTGACTCGTTCTGGGCTACAAAAGAAATTGTTCTATGGGGAATACATAGTTAATGTTACGTTTCCCCAGTACAGTTACTACCAAACCGGCTTGAGTTGCCAAATTCAGATTGTCTTCCACCGTAAGCTACGTTTAAGCTGTAAGATGCAAAATGCCATAGGATATAACTGTAAATGTCAATGAAAATCAATAAATTAGTAAACCTTCCAATTCATATATCAACTTGGAAATCCGATCAGTTTAAATAAATCTAAATTAAATATCTAATCGTATTCATTGCAGACATGGGACTAGAATATGAAGTATATTATCTACTTACTTTACTTTGCTTATTTTATATATTTTAATTACGAGGTGACAGTTAACTCTTTAAAGCTAATTAAATAAAATTTTCCGTATAAATGCAAATTGCATTGCCTGTTATAAGTTTATTTAATTTATTCTAGAATTAGTGTTCCCTTTAAATCTTTATTTATTTATATTATAATGCCAATATTCATACAATTTCTGTACTATGCCACTCTAAAACTAATCCTTACATGACAGTGAAAGTGATCCTTATGTGAAAGTGATTGGCATCCAACCCCATGAATACAGGAGAATGTAACGTACAAGAATTATAGCGTGACACCATATTAAGCCCAATAAAAGTCCAACTTGTGATGGTTAGGGTTTTCATGAACGATTATTTTAATTACAGGCATCTTTTGTTTAGTTGTTTTGGGATTCGCGACATTTTACAGTTTTCCACAGCTTCTAAAAAAGAAATCTGACTAGTAAAATAACACGAATTCAAATAACTCGATAGTCATGTATAATTTTTATGTGTTAAAAGATACCCGTTAGAGGATACTTGCTTGCAGTACTTTACAATATGATAATCATTAAGTATAAGTAAAAGTAATTCACAAAGCAAATCCAAAGTTTTAAGCAAATATCAATGGTAAATGTATTCTGCCACAACAAACATCCCCCTCAGTAAACATCCCTCCTACCGTTTGTGCGATATATTTGCGCATTCTGAAAAAAAATTATAAAATCCATATGTATGAAGCTTGTAAAAATATTTCGCTACCATTAATTTATTTCTATTATATATTACTTTAAGAGCTAATCTGTGATTCAGAACAGAATAAGTTAATCTGCATCTACTTCTCAGTTCTCTAGCGGTTATAGAGCAAGTTCCTATCTCTTGGGGACTGTTAGATTACCGTTGTAACAAATTGCCTTACTTGATTCGTCGAGTTCATCGTTGAAGAATAATAATTCCCTCTGGCAAAGCTGTTTTGTTTTTTAAAATATGTAATTTATATGGAAAACTTACTTTTTCGAAAGAAACCAACATAGGACTAGAATTTTATTTAACATATCCACACAAAAATATCACATTATGTTAACTTTTAGCCATTTCCATTAGTCGAATCCTATTTTATTCCTGTCCTTAATGTTACGATTACATAAAAGTGAATACTTTCCAAATACATATCAAGCGGAAAATTTGTTGATGTGAATAAAATATAGAAATTGCTTTTTCAATTCAGTTAGCACTTAGTACTTTGTTAGGTTAAAACTGAACGCGCCGTAAAATGACCAAACACCAGAGCATATCCAAAGGTCTGGATGTATCGGACACCAACAGAGCCGCAGTTAGATAACGGTTGTAACATTGCTTACCATGTCTGCCTTACAGTAACAACAATGCCCATCTGTTTGTTTGGGCTCACTGCGAGTGATTGTATACACAACTCGCCGTCTGTTAAGTACAATGTATTATACTTTTTTAACGTAAGCAGTACAATAACTGTCATATTGCGTAATCCATTTCTGCGTTAAATCCGAATGTGAAATAAGCATCTACATGTTTTGGTAACACCTACTTTTTTTATTTAAGGATCTAATTGAATAGCATATTAAAACCCGTTATTAGTAAAAGTGATTAAAATACGTTTTATATCAAGCAAAATAAAGAAACCAGGGCTGACCATGAAATAAGTTTATCCCGTTAGCCTAATTCCCAGAAATTATATTTTCAATGTCAAATATTAGTAACCTGGATTTAAATGCAACGGTAAATTGTATTAGAACAACAAAAACTTACTTAACAAAAAGTTACAAGTAAAATATTCCATCTATTCTTGACTTCTCTTCTGTCAAATTATTAATACGTAACGAAATTTTTTTTATAATTTTGTATCGGAACTAAATATAAAGTACTTTAATAAATTAAGTACCTAATATTTTGCGGTAAATTCTGAAATTTTCAAATCCCCCGAATATGTTGAACAAGGAATGGAATTAGAAAAGAATGGAGGTTTAATTAGAATAGTGACAACCTATTTATACATATTTTGACATATCGAAATAAAACGTATCCAAGGAATAGAGAAAACAGTTTTGCATTGGAATCTGGTGGTAAAATATTAAACCTGAATAAAAAGATTATACCTGTCCTGAATTCCTTTAAACCAGAAATACAGGACATTTAAATGTTAATGTCTTGAAATAGATTTAATAGATTGTTTTAATATGGATATTTACAAACTTGCGAGCCATTAATTTATGCGCAGAAATTAGCCGCAGAACCTATTGTGGCTTCACTGCAGTACTTTACAGATGCCAAATATGTTGATGTAGCTTTTGCTAGAGGAAGCGATTGTAATTTACAGTGATGTCCAAGACTCATGCCAGGAATCTTCCATGAACATTTATGAACCATCTTAATACATTAATGTATAAGTATTATGGTTTGTGTATCATGTTTGTACATATACATATTTATCGTGTGATGTAATGAAAGGTTTTAAAATGTTTGTTAGTTTAACTATTTTGACTGTATAGTTAACATTCATAGTGAAGCACTTGTAATAATAGAGTTGTTAATAAATATATCATATCATCTGTACGTATACCACATGTATTATAAAATTGGGTTATTTTTATGAATTGCTGAGCAGATATTTTATACTTTGGTTGCAGTATGAAAACTCAATAACTAAAAATATATTTTGTGTTTCACATTGTATATTGGATATTTTATGTTAAAAAATAATGAAGACAAATAAATAACACATTCATAACTATCTGCCACAAATTTACTGGTTTTAATTAATTTATAATGTGCATTATAGAAATAGTCCTAAAATATTTGAGAGTTATTTATCATTTTACCCTCAGTTAAAAACTATTTTTGGCTACACAATTTGTTTTATTTTTATCACTGGAACAGTGTTATGTTTTTTTGGCTTGAGTATTTCGTAAAAATAAGTTATACTAATTTGTTGTACTCTAACAAAACGATATAATAAATTCTTTAGAATAAAGGATGTGTACTGCTTATAATTGATAAGTAAGACTATCATAAAACACATAAATAAGATACGCGATTTACACACAGAATAATACCTTTAGACTTGATATAATGATATTATTTCAGGTTAACTAACTTTAATTCATAAAACTGAAAATATGTTTATTTAATCAATTTAGTAGATTAGTTAGTAAGTAGTTAGTTGAAAAAAAACAAAAAAAAAACACTAGAATGGGTTTTTACCTCGTTGAAAGTATGCAATTTAGTTGTTCTACCATAGGTGTCAAATTTGTTAATTTATAGACAAAACAGTTTATCTTTACTTATCGGTAACCAAGTTAATCTCCTCTTTAAAGGTCATTTCGATTTGCTGACATTGCAGATATGAACACATGATTCCTTAAAAACAAAAGACTTTTTAATTTTTAATAAAACCAACTTTTATATACTAACTTATTTCTTTAATTATAGTGTTTCCGTAAATATCTTTATTTCCCACGTTATGTAGTTAATACATTAAATAAACTATTTAATATACAGATGATCTAAAACATAAAATATAAATGTAAATAACATATAAATCATATACAGGAAACAAGACATAAAGTAGTTTTTAGTCTAAACTAAAAAATATTGTGTATACTTTGTCTTAAAATGTGTATTCATTATCATGCCAAATCCGGGCTAATCTTATCTTCAATAAAAGTAGACAAATGAAAATATATAAAATATACTACTTTGCCAAACCTTACATGTATACAAAACAATTTTAAGACAATAATTTAATTTTGTACATTATCTATTTCAATAATGCATAATTAAATTTGCATTCGATACTGTACATGTTGGGTTATATTATTAGATATTCTTACATTATATCACCGAAGGGTAATACCAG
This sequence comes from Allygus modestus, assembly GCA_963675035.1. Lineage (NCBI taxonomy): Eukaryota > Metazoa > Arthropoda > Insecta > Hemiptera > Cicadellidae > Allygus > Allygus modestus. The sequence goes on along the minus strand of OY776112.1, from coordinate 78,827,485 downwards.
ACACAGATGGAAAGGAAATACAAATAATACAATAAAGTTAAACTTGACTTTCAATCTTTTTTGCAGTTCTAGCTAAAAACATATATTCCAAATTTCAGGAGCATGTTTTTTATTTGAGTATACATGTATATCCTTTGCATACATAGCGAGTGCGATGGGACGGTAAATGAACATTATGAATATAATAGCAACATAAAGAGCAACGCAGCGTCCCCGATTATCCCTAAACCAACTACAAGTGTCCCACGCAAGATTTATCAAACAGTTCTTAGCAAAATTAAATTAAATAACGCACCAGGAAAAACAAGACCTACTCCTGATGAGTTTTGTACATTTACAAATGATTTTTCATTTGACAAAAGCTATTCGGTTTTATAAATATATATATATATATATATATATATATATACATATATATAAATTGGGTTTTTTAATTCGCTCTGGGGGTTTATTAACTTAATTAACTACACTAATTACACATTAAAGCATTTAGCTATAAATATTTTACTTTTTACATTTACTTATACATACACCAAAATAACAAGGTCACACAAATCGATTTCTGCAAAGTGATTTTAAAACTATTCTGCTTTATGCTTACAAAAAACAAACTAAAAAGTAAACCTTTCAGAATTAAGTATGTAGCTAGAACATTATTTATTAGTCGATATTTATTTGAACAATTTATTGTTGAAAATCAGAAAATAAAAAGAGGTAATTTAAAAACGTTCATATTTAAAATATAAAGAACATTATTAATATTCTATTGCAGAGACAAAACTTAAAAGCTTAAACTTATGTTTGTATTATTAATAAAAAGTTAGGTCATTAAATTTGTACGGTAATTATTAACAACTCAAGAGTACTCGAGGCGAGACGTTGATTACCCGAGGGAGAAAGTTAAGGTTAAAGGGCTCAATCTTACTTAATGTTTGATTTTCCCACACGTCTTTAACATTATATAGATTAGTGGAATAAAGATATACTTCTCTTTTTTACTGTTTTATTTTATTTGTTATGTTATGTTTTTGCCCTGTAACATACGTAATGTATGTTCTCAATGTATGTACTCACAGTCTTTTAAGTGAGTACAGTGTAAGAGTGAACATTTTTTGGTGTAGTCGAATGTTTTTTAATTACATCCTGTTATTACAAAAACAAAATCTGAATAGCTCTCAAAGCTTATTTAGACATTAAAAGTAACTCAGAGCTTTCAAATCAAAATATATGTTAAAATTACAGCTCATATTAAAAAACATTCATATTTATACACACTACATTTAATCCTCCACTTACAATGTGTTAAGTAATAAAACTAAATTTATAGTACAAATGGTTCAATAGGTTGGTTATTATAACCTAGATACAAATTATGAATCAAAAAGCAAAGCAGTTAGGTTTTTTTATACGAAACGAGGTTTTCCACAAATTAGGAGCTGGGCAGAAATGTCACCACTGTAAAGCTTTTGCTAGGGTAACATACGGTTAGACGAAATTGCATTGTTCCCTGCCGTAATGTTACAGAGTTTACTTATATTACTGTCGTAAATAGCTTAATGATAACAGTGTACATAACTGTAAACCATGGTGATTAAATACATACAATTATTGTGACGTGGACGGTAGTGTAAGAAGAGGTGGCTATCGCAGATTTGTTTTGTTAAAAAGACTGTCTTGCTCTATCGTTACGAACTCTATTCCCCAAAAATATGAAATATTAAGCTATTACAAAGTCGTTATTCATTTTAAAGCCACCGCTGTGACGAAACATAACGAAATTTCGAGCGTGTGATAAGAATAATTTGGTTTGGTTTATATGCAATTAAAGTATGGATGAATTAATATAAAACATGTTATTGCGTTTTATGAAATAAACAAGACTGATATATGTCTTTTGGTATAAATATGTGGAAGGTCACTTAATAAAAAACGGTATTGATTCATATTGCATTAGGTAGGAAAGTCTTGATTGGTTTTATGACTCATTCTTATGTTTATATGACATGTTTCAGGTACGTTACAAACTATCATGATCTGTAAGTATATTTATTTTTCTACTAAGGTTAAAATCCGCAATGTCTGCAGAAATGAAGTTACATAATACTCAATTTTAAAGCTATTCATGTTGTTAAAAACAAAAATAAATGTTCAATAATAATGTTCAATGTAAAAATAATACTTGTAATTTTCCTTAAGAGGCTTACAAATTAATATAGTTAGTTCACTTCAAAATATATTAATAATTGTAACAAATACGAATCGTAAGGTGATTAATTTGTTTTACTGTTATACCTTATTATTTAATCTAAGGTATAAGTGGCCGCTGTAATGCGCAATCCTGCAAACACTTCCATTACGTTGCGCAGTAGTGGTGGACGGGAGCTTTTACTAGAGGTGTTTCGTACTACAAAAATTTAAAATAATTATATAATGAATATTTTCCTCATTACTCAGTTACTTCCTCATAACACATCTAAAGTTAATCGTAAACCTCACTATGGCAAATATGAAACATTTAAAATGTGTAAAAGCATCAAATAATATAGTATACAAAAAGTCATTAAACATCCCATGAACATCATGTGTGCATGATAGGATATAGAGACCCCAGTCACAAGTGATGTGTTGACATACTGCTTATTTATAACAAAGAAAAACATGAAATTTAAAGTTACTGGTAAATAAAACTGTAAAGCTAATCATTCAGTATAGCCGTCTCTGTATATGGTTAAAAATTATTTTTAAGTACAGAATTTCATGTCAAATATTTTCCATTGGAGAATGGAAACTAAAAAAAACCAAGATTAATCGAGTAGTTCAGAAAATAACCCTTTTCATGACCAACTGTGTTCTGTGTGCTGTGAATATCAATCTTTTAAGAACATTACACTCGTCTAAAATGAGTACAGGATGAATAGATGGTTAACAAGTGTAATGTAAGAGTGGTTTTAATAATATGTTAAATTATAAGCATTTTAATTGGTTGGTAAGTTTAATTAAAGAGAACCAGTCTGTGTACCCAAATTATTTTACCCTAAATGACTGATGGATGGAAGGATGAATGGATGACGAGGCGGAACTACTTTTTCAAGAATCTCCACATCATTTGGAAAAGTTACATAACTGTACAAACAAATCAAACTAACAGTCTTAGTTAGGAATAAACCTTAGTAACAATGATACTCATTAGTAGGCTTATCAAGAATATAATAAATGAATATGCATGTCGTAGTTTATATTCAAGCATTTCTTAGAGGATTTAAAATATCTACCTAGTTAATTAAAAGGCTGAATATTTCAATAAATAATAAATAAATTTTTACCTCAAAGTTACAAATGATGGTGTTTGACATAATTTGGTGTCTAATGTAGAATAAAATTAACCATAATAGTATTTGTAAGTTATTAAAAATAACATAAAAGAAAGAAAGTTTTATGCTGTTTATCATATTGTTTTAATTATTTATTTTAATATACAAGTTTACAATTTGTTTCAGATATAAATTCACAAGAGCCGAATATGTGGTGCTTAACCATGAAGCCACAGTAATTCTTGATGGAGGAAAATTGGAGAGAAATTTCATTTTTAAATTTGTTTAGTCTCCGGATTACTGGTAAATACTAAGAAGTTGTTTAAACTTGTATTCAAAGTAATCCAGTGGTTGATGTGGCTACTAGTTCCGGGTACTAAGAAACCATCATCAGTCCGGAGTCAGGCCGGACAAAGAGTCTACATCAATGAGTCGAGAATTTACTTCAGCCCGGTCGTGTTACAATCCTGTTTCGAGTTTATTACTGTTTACGTAAAGTCATGTCCTTAATTTTCGTTTGTGTGTATATATGTGTGTGAACATTTTAAATGTACGATTTTTGGAAATGTGATGACAATCTTCATTCGAAGATATTTATGCAATAGACTCCTTGTCCGGACTGATGATAGTTTCTTAGAAACCAAAACTAGTTGCCACAGCAACCATTGGATTACTTCGAATGTGCAGGCATTTAAATCATTTCTTAGCAGAGTAATTATACGGTATCCAAGTGTAATAAAGATAATGTTTGTCTACGTGTCGAAATCGATCTATTTTATTTGGGGACTGAAAAAACCAAATTTCAAGCTACCCTTGTAAGGTAATTATATAACGTATAACTATAGATTTAAAAAAAAACTACTTCAAGGCCAGGAATTGAAAAAAAAGATTTAATATTAATAAATATGTAACTGCGTTTAATTTATAATTATCTACAGAAGCAGATTGTACAAATTTTACCCCACAAAGTTCACTGTACAACCAACTTACAGTAGCTGTACCGGTATAGGGCTAACTAAATATTAGATGCGGCAGCGGCTGGTCATAGTGGTGTCGGTTGTGTTGGGGTGAGAGGGGGGAAGAGGTCGCCACCATCTTTCGGATTAGTGTACTCAAACTGAGGCCAGACATACATTTGACCTTCTTAATTGTTCTTTAATTTTGAAAATTAAATATAATTTAAGTTTTCGTATTATTTTCAGAACATTTAGATTTTTTTCTAAGGAGTAAAGTTTTTGAGGACCATAGATCTACGGTGCTTAAGTGCCTGGGCCATGGGCACCGACACAGAAATTGCACTGGGGTGGATCGGTCCACTCTGTGCTTCAAATATGGGGAGTCGGGACATCAGCTTAATTTTTGTAGCAAACTGTATAAGTCCCGTATTACACTGAAAAATACGTTGTAAAAGATATCTTATATAAAATATTTTACAGTTTAATACGAGCCTAACTGTTTGCTCTGCAGTGAGCTCCAGCCAGGAGAAAAGGCTGATGACATTACTCGGTCCGGGGGATGCCGCGCTTTTAGGCTTGCCCTGGAAAAGGCAATTCAGGACGAAAGGCAGCAGCCGAAGTTAGCGTCATCAAACAAAAAAGAGGTAGTTTATTTATCTCCACCACTGTGGACCTCAGCATGCCGGATCAGCAACATGGGGCTCTCTCCCCGAAGTAATGTGTGAAATAATTCCGGGGAGAGAAAAGGCTTCTAGGGGTATATAAAGGCATATTAAAGGTTGCATATAACAAATAATTATAATAGATTATTATCAATTTACAGTTAATATTAAACTATCAAGATTGTAATACTCTATACCAAATCTACAGAGCCTGCTACTGATGCTTAGTGAGTATCAGCAGAGATATTACAGTCCCCGAGGCAATGTGTTGTCTTCTCAGAGGGTCGTAGTCCTTATTACTATAATTACTCCTATCAGAGACAGGTTTTGTTCCTTAAAATGCTACCAAACTCCAATTTACTTCAAATAGAAGTGCTAAAAGTGCAAGTGTGCTTTTAACAAATTTAAAGTCAAATTTAAAATTATACAAAGTTGTAAAACTTATGTGCAGCGTGTTGTAAAACTTATGTCCTGCCACACTTTGATACTGATCACCTGATTTTATTTGCATTTATCGGGACAAATAAAATTATAAGATCGACATACGTGTAAAGTTGCGTTAATATTGTTTGTATAAGAGTGGTCTACGATGGATATCGAACAAGCTAGGAATAATTTTCAAATAAATTTTCCGACAAAATCAGTTCTTCTGTTGTTAAGGATTTAACCACACCCTTATTTCAAATACTAAGCAAACCCATTCCGTGGGATTTCAACACCCACTTTGCACATAAACAATTCTAGAATTTGAGTACAGGATTTAGAATACAACATTAATCAAATGGATCCAATCCAGGAAAAGTCCCTAGAAAGAATATGTATGTTTAAATAGGTAATTAGTTCCATTTTATCACAAAAAAGTATACTTTAGAAAATTTCGTCTTAATGTAATATTAGAACGTTAATATCTTATCATACGTAGAGCACGTTTTATAATAAAAGCCATTCTTAAATTATGTCTAATATATATTTATGTAGTGTAAAACACAATTATACAAATTTGTATTCTGAGACTTTAGAGGAAAAGTTCATGTTCTACACAACAAATTAGGATTATCCACTAACAATTCATAGAACATAGAAATAAACAGTTAAACATAAATATGTTAAACGTGTGTAAGATTCCTTAAAAAATGGACAGTTAGTTTTATCTATATTATTATACTTATTTCAGTGCTGATAATTTATAATTTTAACTGATTATTAATTACAATATATGTCTCCATAAAACTCTAGGATGTTGTTAATTACGTCTCGTAACACTTAATTACACATTTACACTTTCCCTTTACACACGCATTATTTGCCCTGTATACCCTGGTACACGTTTTATAGTGTTGGTTTACACATATTTAGAAGGGCTGAAACACGTAATACATCCAATACGATATTGAAATACAATATGGAAAACGTTTAAAAACCAAGGATAATGTTTTTAAGAAATTACTAATGGACAGGAACTGTGGAAGTACAAATATTAACCTTGGCAAATATTCAGATACCGTTTGCGCGATATGTTTTTAATGTTCTGCAAATGTAATTTTAATTTATGTTCTAGAGTAGAAATATGTAGAATAAACCTTCTATAATTGCTTGAAAATGGTAATGTAACATATCTATAAATAATTTATGTTCAACAGTTCCATCAAACAGGTCTAAATTGATAAGCATTGATTCATTGTGCTACGTGTGTTACATTGAATGCAAACTTCTATTGAATGAACATTCTGCTCTGTAATTCAGAACAGAATACAGACCCAATTGTCTAAGTTGATATGCATTTTCATGACAGTTGTTCCCTTGAGGTTACTGAACAAGTTTTCTCATCTCTCTCTGGGACAGTCAGATTACCATTGTAACACAGAGAGTTTCTCAGTTTATTCTTCAAGTTTAACGTTCAGGAACGTTCTTTTTTTATGGAAAAGTCCCTTTCTTGAAATGATTAACAAACTTTTGGATTTTAAATTAATGTTTAGTTAGTAATCCAATTAAATAATTTCGGCAAAAGCATGAAAAGGGGCTGGAGTACCTTTTCGTCACAGGGTTAAGAGATTAACTTTTCTTTTATATTCACCAGGTTGTTGAAAGATAAATCGGTTAGTGGCTGTGTAATACCCAAAGTGATTATAATAAGAGACCAGTCCTGATATAATAAAATTGCTCTATCTAGGTATTTTGGATTATTTAAAAATGTCATGTACGTTTTGTTGACTATTGTCAAAACCTGTTGATTGCTAATAACACACTGACATGATGTTACAGTTACAAAATAGAACATTTCCAATACATTTGATTATTCTATTACACTCATACTATAGTATAACATTAGCAGTCAGGAATGAAAGAAAAAGTTTAAATTTTGTTACCCAATGTTCAAAAAACCATCAACTATTATTTTTGGTATTAATTTAAACAGCACCAACGTAGCAATTTAGGGTCCAATGTAGCATTGGACGCGAGGTGGTAAATCAACGAGGAAACCTAACTTTCACATAGTAGTTGTGGTTCTATATACAGATCTTTTGACGGTAACAGTCCTCTTTAAAAATAAAAAATGGCATTCATATTTTGTTTTATTTATTACCATACATTCAGTGTTACAGTTGATTTTAACATGATACCAATCAAGATGACCAGTAGATAAACTAAATATTAAAAAGTTAACAAAGTACTTAAGTCCATTATAACAAGCAATATGTTAGTTTAAAAACAACAGGCAACAAGCACTAGCATAAAAAGAGTAGAAACATCTCAGTGGTTCTATGAATTACACTATAAAAATGTCTACACTATGGATCAATTGATTAAATTAAATACGATACAAATAAAAGGAAAAGTGTTTCTAGTGTAGTTAATAAATAAAATAAAGCAAGAGCTATATTATTAACATTAAATAATGTACATTATTTATCAATGATCAACGTTGGAGAAAGCAAGAAAAATAAGATACAAAAACAGTGAAATTCATGAAGTGATTTGCTTCTAAAAGAGATGTTATTTATATAATTATAATATATGCAGTCTGAAGGGGAAAAATAGGAATTCCTATGTTTGATTACAAATGTATTAATTACTAGCTAGCCTGATAGACGTTGTCCTGTCCTAATGTCATTGAATTTTATTTATGTCAAATACTCGTTCATTTTAAATATGAGCTCGTTCGCTTCGCTCACTCGCCTATCGAAAAAAAGTTTACGTCCTTTTCTCAGACCTATCGAATATGCACACAAAGTGTTATAATAATCGGTCAAGTCGTTTTGGAGGAGTTTTGTTACAAACACTGTGATTCGAAAATTTTATATATTAGATATTACCTCAATAAAATAATTTAAACAATACATTTTCCTCTACTTATGTGTTTTTAAGCTTTACAACAGATTTTTTATACACAAGGAATTGATATAAGCTTAACAGATTTATTTGCTTCGTCTTGCATTTTTTGCTCGTAATTTTCACCTGACATACAAATTACCTTATACCATAATAATTAAATCATGAATACGTAGTTTACTAGAGCGTATTGTTATTTCACACATTTTAAAGTAAAAAATACATTTTTGCACATAAATGTGCATATATTGCAAATGCATAGGATAGGATAGCAACCATAAACAAAGTTGCGAGCATAATATCCATTTAAAGAGCCATTGCAGCGACCCAGATTTTAGCTGAGCCAACTCTTATGCCTGGAGGGGGTAGAATGTAAGTGGGGGGGGGGGTGGTAATATGGTGGGGAGTCATAACATGTCACCTCTTATTCCAAACGTGTTTTTATGATTAATCCTTAAAGCTTAGCATTACTACAGTTTGCTTTTGCTACCAGTTTTACGAGATACAAAAATGTTAAAGGTCACATCCTCAATGACAGGTTACAATTTTAGACTGACTCTATCTTCAATACGATTATCCGTTCAAGGCCACCTGACGTCCGTGGTGATAATATCAGTGATATCAGAAAGAAGAGACGTAATGCTCAACCCTACTACCAGTGGTGGGTCGATATGTTGATAGTACTATCGGAAACGTTTTTATTAATTTATTCGTAGCCTTGTTCGTGTTTTTTGTTGTCCGGTTTTATTTTATATTTTGACGACTTTCAAGCTTTGATAATGTTGCACTTGCAATGAAACATGACAGAATAAATGTTTTGAAACAATTTGGACCATTGATGGAGGTAAACCTATTGAGACTTGAATTTAGTTCAAGGGCCTTCAACTTGAATTTTATAAAATTATTACGAACATGTGTGTAATATGAACTGGTGATTCTAACAACCGTAAAGTCTTAGTGTAAATAGTACTTTATAAATAAAGAATGTATTTTCAGTGGCGTCACGATAATCCGAAATCCGCTACAACAGGAAAAATTCAGAAAATATAGCCTGCCATAGATTGAATATTAAGTGGTATCTAATTACAGCTCTTTTAAATATTAGATTTTTTCCGTCGAAATCTAAATTAATTAATGTGTTTTTGAGCTATTTTTAAACACACAATGTCCAAGTAAGCCAACTTTGGAAGGCCAGTGGTCTACCAAAGAGATGCATCGCAAACTACCAAACAATTAATATTCCAGCGTAATCAGTCATACAAGAGTATTCATAAGGCAAGAAAAGGTGCGACGTAGGTCTCACAGGGGCAGTAGAAGGTTACAGGGCAAGTTGGGAGTCACGTGGGTGCTCTGAGAGTTCTCAATATTCGCGTTTTTGTTTATGATCATTTTTCTCAAAAAGATAAAATTTCTCGAGTACATTCACTTTTATCCGGTTAGCTAGACAAATTCCCAAAATACTAAAATGTATGGTCTTAAATTCACAAAATAAGTTCGGTTTTATACTGTTCAAAGTGTTTAAAATAGTAATATAATTTTTATAATGCTACAAAGTAAAATATCTTACGTACTATATTAACGAGACTGTTTTTGATTGCAAATCATTACTACAACAAGTACAACAAATTTTTAAAATGTCATTAATGCTTCTTTTTCAAACAAAATGGCGTAAGATAATCAACTGACATAGCAACTGTTTAAATGTTATACTCTAACAGACCCGAGAGAAATGCACTTTGAAGCATTTGCAAGAAGAATACAAGGAAAACCGTACTTTTGTATTTATAAAATAATATTACTCAACATGTTGTTTGAGTAATAACGATATTTGTCGACCTTAATTAAAAAAAAGAGTAAAGTTAAGTTATTTTGTTCTAAAAATTGAAATAATACTGTGTAACACAGATCAGTGATTTGAACTGTTACTGACACGTAACTTTGGTTAACTTTGAGCTCAACGAGTTACGTCAGAATTGTAACTAGTTACAAAGTTCTTGGTGACCTGGGACATGTTAAAGTGTGTAGCTCCATTTCAAATACAAATAACACATGTCGTCCACGTTTTACATAAAAGCCCTGTTACGGAACTCACATGCATACACTAACCATTAGTTAAGGGCTATTTTTATTTAGGAAGATTTAATCACCAATGTTTAATAAATGCAATTTATTAATTTGTTCACATGAGGTAAGTATTCAAAAGTTAATGATATACAAGAAACTAATGTTTTATTATGGACCCTAATTAGACACTTAATTTGTTTACACTTAATAATAAAACAACACATAATATTAGATTAGTTTTTCAACATGTATATCTAGTATCCTGATATATACTGTAGTAGGCAGTGTTTCGTTTTTAAATTTGTATATTCTACCATAGTGAATGAATATATATAACAGAAGGCCGTAGGAATCTTTGACTGACAGACCTTTCATCTGCCGTGATTTTTTTCATTAGAATATTTCTACAGGATTTTCATACTGTAGTAAAAATATTAGTCAATATTATTGGAAATAATTTAGATGATGAACTAAGAAATCAAAATTAAATATTAGTGTGTTAATCAACTAATCCATTTAGCATCATCAACAGGTGAGATAAAAGATTAAACTTATCCATTTAATGCTTGTTTATTTAAATAATTGTATTTTAACACTCAGTGGTAACAGTAAACTGGGCAGCCCTATGAGATTGTGAACAGATGATACATTAACTGTGTAAAACACTTTTGGAGTTACGAGTATTGGATATTAGTTTGTTAATTAAAGCTAGATCCCAGACTTCGGACACAGGAGAAACTACCAACCTAACCTAACCTATCCCAGCCAAACCTAACCTATATAAAATTCTCGACGAAATTTATTTGTTTTTAAATTAACGTTACTACCAACAATATATGTAATAAAAGAGATATTAATTGAAACTGAAATAACTAAATAACTAATGCATTGTGGGATATTCTGTATACATTACTTTACCTCAAGAAAATTTACTCTACGCAAATTTAATTACTTTACTCTACGTTCAAGGTAATTGTTTACATTGCCAAACAAACTGATTTCATAAAATCCATGAGTATAAAACAAATATGCACAAATTTCAATGATACTCTTGCGTATACAGAATTTCGACGTTCATGTGTGGAAGTCCCTCAGTATGATCCGAACGTGAAGCAATTAAGAGTCGTGTAATAAGGGTTGAGCCTACAGTTAATTATATTCCGGCGTTACTTCCATCACTGGTGAATTCATTCATTTGGAATTGTTTTTCCCTCCAAAATGTACATATAGTTTACTATTTTTACAAATGTTTTATTGTTATAAAAACAAATGTAATAACATAAAACTATGTCAGTGATACTTTTTTATATTAAGTGAATGATATTAGAATTATATTTGTCTTTACAATAATCATAAGACATAAGGCATAAGATATTTATTGGTATTTTTGGCATACAATTCATGCATAGACGAATAAAATTCACACAATACCAAGGGGTATGTTGTCACTGTAACATGCAATATGAGACATATGCAATGTTCACGCAAACTTGACATAAAATTAAATAAATTAAAATTAATCTCACTAGCAAGTCAACAACTAGGCCCTACCATATAAACAAACTGCAGCTAAAATTATATCACAGTTATAAAGGCATGGTAAAGTTGCATGGACTTAAATACATATAATCGCAGATAATAATAAAAAACTATATTTACAATTTAACAGTGATACTGGTTATACATAAAAATCTTGGCAGGGTGAGAAAATATTAAATAACAAAGACTAAATAACAATGACAGTCACAGTAACTTTAGGCCAATTCGGCCTTTGAAAGAGCAAAATATTCTTATAATTTATAACATGGATTATTTAATAAAAATTCGGTCAGTTTATTTGTTAAAGCAGTGTAATTAAGATTTACAATGGTCAAAGGTAAAGTATTCATAATTCTCAAGCCCATTATTTCAAAACCTAACTTGATGATTGCATGTCTTTTCTAGTCTAGCAAAAGGAACATCAAACTTATTTTTATGTCTAGTGTTAATAGAATGAATATCGCTTCTTACGGCATAACAAACCAAACTCTTAAAAGAAAACAACGACCAACAGCAAACATTTTCATTTCAACAAACAATGGCCTACAATGTGCCACCCTATCCGATTTAGTCATAATTCTAATTACTTTTTTCTGCAAGAGAAGTAAATCCTGAACCCTTGACGAACCACCCCAAAAATTTATTCCATAAGAAACAAGAGATTGAAACAGAGCAAAATATACACTACGAACATAGCCTATAGGAACATAGAATATTATCTAGAAATGAGGTATGTTATTCTTGAAATTCTTTTACAAAGGTTGTCCACATGTGGGGCCCATGTTAACTGTTGGCATATAAACACATTTAAGAATTTTACATAACTACTAGATACCACGGTTTCAGGAATTGACTTAAGACCAAAAATCACATTTTTTGTTTTACTCTCGTTTAACATAAAACTATTTGCTGCAAACCAATCGGAAGCCTCACTAATAACTTGATATACATTATTTTTTAACATTTCAAAATTAGAACCTGTCATAAGAAAAGTGGTGTCGTCTGCATACAAGTATGTGAGAAAAGGTGTACAGCTAGGTAGATCATTAACTGACACCAAAAACAAAAAAGGGCCTAGTACAGAGCCCTGAGGGACCCTATGGTTCAGGATTGCAGCTGGAGACCGCTCACCGTTCACACAAACAATTTGCCCCCCGTCAGACAGGTAAGACTCAAAAAGACTGAGGGCTGCACCACGAATGCCATAGTGATACAGCTTCTCAAGCAAAAACTTATGATCAACACAATCAAACGCTTTGCTTAGGTCACAGAAGGTAATCGGGGAAGTCATCAATCGTTCAGTCATCAAAGTCATCTAAGTCAAATCGGGGAAGTCATCAATCGTTTTTTAGTATAAACCAGATCCGAAATAAAAAAATACAACAAATCTCCAATATTAAAACTAGTTCATACAATCATCTGACTAAGCTTACATAATTATATTGAAAGTCTGAAGTATAACCGTGTGATGGTTCCTAGTATATTAATTAGTTCATGTGGTTTTCGTTAACTAATATACCTTGAGCATTATAATTTACTCAGTATCATTGTTGTAAACATTTGTGACATCTACTATTGATGGTAATTCATCTTGTTTTAGAATACAGTGTATTCAAAGCCCTTTTCTCCACGCTTAAATGCACTAACACACTAAAAAGCTATTATTTAATTACTAAACCAAATATCAAGCACACTGTATTTACACAGATAAAATATTACTTCACTACTCATGCGAAGTAAAACGCCATATTAATCACAACTGGAAACATTTCAAAAATACGCTTTATTTGAAAAAATTGATTACTTTGAATGTAGGTATTTAAATCACTTACTGGGAGAGTAATTGGACGTTATCCAAGTGTAATAAAGGTAATGTTTGTCGACGTGTCAAAATAGATTTATTTTATTTAGAGACTGAAAAAAACAAATCTGAAGCTCCCCTTGTAATATAATTATATTAAATTTTCTTCTTATTATTATAGAATGTTGAAAAACTAACTTTACTTCAAGGCCAGAAATTAAAATTGTTGATTTAATATTATCAGATATGTAACTATGCTTAATTTATAATTATCTACAGAAGCAGATTGTACAACTTTTATCCCACAAAATTCACTGTATAACCAACTTTGCTGTACCTGCATAGGGCTAACTAAATATTAGATGCGGCAGCGGCCAGTCATAGTGGTGTCGGTTGTGTTATGGGGAAGAGGGGGGGCATAGGTCGCCACCATCTGTCAGATTAGGGTTCTCAAACTGAGGCGAGAAATACGTTTTACCTTCTTCCTTTTTCTTTACTTTTGCAAATTAAATATTCTATAAGTTTCCGTATTATTTTCCGAACAATCAACTTTGTTTTCTAGTATTTATCAAAATCATGTATTTATATGCTCTATTCTCACTACACTTTTTAGTACGGGGGATTTTAGAATAATTCGGAATTCAACATATCTAAGGAACTATAAGCTTTATTATGTTTTTAAACCTTGCTTGAGTTTTCCTCATAATAAATTGAACTCTCACAATACTATATGAGTATTAAGTAACAAATATAGAGACAAAAGCGTTTGAAAAAGTCCATGTGTTTTTCTAAATAGTTTTTATCTTGCCTCTAAAAACAACTTCCAAATTCCCTAAAAAAGTTTTAAGTATAGCTGTGTATTATTCACTGAAATTATAAACTATTTGTGTGATTATAAATTTCAATATTTTGATTGAAAACCCTAAAAATGGTTCGAAATTGCAAGTGAAAATTGTTAAAAAGTTGTCTACATAAATAACGTTAACAAAATGCTCCGTTATTCGATTAAGGGCCGCTTTCCCCAAATGTGTTTTTATGCTGGTTTAAACTCTTGTTTAACCAAAATATCACTTTCCCCAAACAACTTCTTCCGTTTAACTGGGTATCCCTAGGTACCACCTGGGGAGGTCGTTTAACGAGTAATAGATAGTTTAAACCAAGAGCAAAGAGTAACATTTTCCTAAACATAGAGGATAGACTGTCACCTAATCTTGTGTTGTTTACTTCTTACATTCTAACCTAAAATTATTAAAAGTTGTAAGTAGTGTATAGGAAATGTTTGAGTTGAATGTTTTTTCTTATAATTACTATGTTAGGCTTTAAAAAAAATATATGAATTTAATTATTGAAGCTGGTGTTTGGGTTATCACAGTTTGACGTGTTGATAATTCTAGTTATTTTTTAAACCCCATGTAAGAACAGTAAACAATACAAAGAACCAATAAATTATGGATGAGCTTGTAAAATATTCCAAAGGCCTTTTGGAATAAATTTAAAAACATCATCTACTAAACAAATAAACAAATCTGTATGAAATACAATCCCCGATGTCTCAATGGTAACCAATTCAACCTCACGTTTCTCGGTAAATCCGATCTTTGACCATATTTTTGTAAATATGTGACTTACAGTCAATTATTAGCAATTCACTGAATAAATTTCAGCTATTCTGAACGCGTTTCGCAGCAACTAGGCTGCATCATCAGCAGAAGATGAAGAGCGATTAGCCTAGTTGCTGCGAAACGCGTTAAGAATAGCTGAAATCTATTAAGTGGATTGCTGTTAATTGACGGTAAGTCACATATTTACATTTATAAGCAATATTCCTTGGTTGGTTATCATCTCATAAGACCATATTTTGTTCATAAAGAGGGGAAAATGGCTGTCACCTTTTGGCTTTTTTGGCTTTTTTACCCCTGAGGAAAGCTCCGCCAACTCTCGTTGGCAAAAATGCAGATGAAATGGCAAATCAGTAGTGCCACCACTGTTACCTACAAGTATAAACTAAACCAAAGCAACTGAGCAGTTGGGAAAGTGGTCTGGATTTTAAACCCCCGTTTAAACTTAAACCAGTTTAACTCAAATCACATTTGTGGAAAGCGGCCCTGAATAACAAAAATATCTTATAGTTTAAGCTGGTGAATATAATAAGACTCTTATAACAATTCTCACTTCGTTCGTTATTCAAGTTAGCCTAATTTTAATTCATCTCTAATAAAAATTATCGTAAACGAGAAACATGTATTTTGAATACCTCTTGTTTTCTTTAAAATATATTATTTATTATTATTATTTTATTATTTTCATATTGTGCTTAGTCAAGTGTTAAAATAAATATTGGAAGTAATCATAATTTCTGTATCCAACGTCGTATTTCGTTACTCTTTGTGTACCAGATTTTTAAAAGCCACCGAATTGGTTATATTTTAAGTACAATATCTAATAATAAATACAAGCTAAACCAACGTAACCATTTTAGCTCTTTCGAAGTAACCGAAGCACTTCGTTAAGTGTATCTGATTTCAATACATACAAGTAGTAAATATGGGCTACTGAGATATTTCTCAACCGAAGCTGGTTGGAATGGTAATAAACTGTTTAAAAATTGCTGAGGGTTTTGTAAGTTTTAGGCACGAAATGGACCTATGTTCTACTTGGCAATCGAAAAACGTTAGTTACACCAACAAGCTCACATAATATTAGTAAACATTTTTGAATGGTGAAGTGACCATTAGTGATATTATAATATGAAAAAATACACTATTACTACTGCTGAAAGCGGTATACGGTGAGAAGACCCATACCTTTTACATTAGAATTGTAGTGTAGTGCACGTCTTTTGTTTCTTGTCTATGCTAACAAACAGTATGTAGCGTTGTCAGAGGACAACGGTCCAAACCTCTGAACGACATGTGGGCACTGGGAGTGACGAATTTACGGTTGTCAAGATATATGTGTTAAAATCAAGAATCATGAAACCACTTGAATAAGTTTAGAACTTATACGATGATATGATAAATTCAGTCACCATTAGAACTCATACGTATCAGCAACATAGATTTTTCAGCTAAAGAGTATGTAACGGGCCAAAATTTGAGGGGGTATACACAAGGAATATAAGCTGTCTAACTAGGCCTAGAATTATCTGTTAAGATTACCTGGCATAGCCATGAGCCTAGGTCCGGTAGGCTTAGGCTTAGCGCAGCCCAATCCTGTTTCCATCATAGCCTAGGCTTCAGATCACTCACTTTTGGCCATCACTTCACTTTTGGTTCTGGAGTACAAAGGGGGTGAAATAATTAACTAGTGTTTCGACAATTAATGTACTAGACGATTAAATAACCCCTTGGCTAGGTTAATCTCGGACATTCACCGGCGACCCGAGGAACACTAGTGTTGAATAAGTTGACGGATAAAACTTTTCTAAACACTAGTGTAAACTCTATTAAGCGAATTTATCACCCCTAACAAGGTTACAAAAGACGTAGCACGATATTACGAGTTTTACGGACGTTGACGATGTATGTTTGTAAACAACAAACATAACCTCCTCGCTCGCAGTTGCAGACAGCCACCCGTGGCGTTGTTTAATCAAACGCCACCCAGACAGCTGATCAGCTGTGACGTTGATTTTTCCAAACGAAACCAAACTGCTGGAAATTATGAACAGCTGTTTATCCCTTCTCCCCTTCCGCTCGGAAGGGGAGGAATGGAGGGGTGAGTGATAAGGGGACAGCGAGGAGGTCATTTCGTGTACTATGTTTGGTGCTGACAGGACCTGGTGGTATTTAGTCGTGATACCTTGTGCAGTGCGTACTACTGCAGGAATATGTGTACAGGTATAACCTGAGCTTTTCTTTATGTAATTAAGATTGACAGTAAAACATTTTGATTTGTAAATTGTTTTTCTTTAGTCAGATTATTAGTTCCGTATCGCACTTAAATTTATTCAGGATATTAACTTTGTGCCGTCTCGCACATTTTAAATTACGCCAACTCCCGATACACGTTATGTACAGGGTGTTTCAAGTTTAATAGTGATTAGATTAATTTTGAGGTATTTAGCTGTACTAATGATTGGGATTTGTGTTGTCAAAACTGCCAGTTGTGATCCAACGAGGTGACCTTTCTGCTTGGGTGTCACAGGCACGTCACAACAGGTCTGAACAAACCCATTCCTGCAGAGGGAGCATAAGTAGTTGGTTGGACTAGGGTTGATATTACAACCTTAGTGAGTGATTGGGAGTTGTAACGCGTGAGTACTTAGTTGAGTTAAACTTCCACCTTCTAAGTTATTATTTTTATAAATTTCAATTTGTTTTATTTTCATTGGCAATTCCTGCATGTGTGAGCGATGATAGTGGTACAGTATCGTTGTTTTTGCTGGTACTGAGTTCTCACCTGATTTTAAGTTATACATCTTTCTTTTATTTTTATTTAATTAATCTAAATCTGTACCATAACTAAATTTCATTTTAAAGAACCCTGGACAGACCCAGCACGCCAGACTCGAGCAAATCCGCTGGCTAGGTCTGAGAAGGCTTTCTCCAGGCTTAAAGAAAATATTCTTTGTTTGTTTTTCGAGAAATTCGTCACAAGTAATTTAAATTAAATAAGTATAAAACAATGTGTACACATTTGTAAACTGGATACAATGTGTTAATAAATTCATGAAATCTATTTAACTGGAACAGCGAAGAAAATGTAATATTTATTCATAATTTGCCTCCTGGTTTGAAAATGTACTTGAATAAGTTACGTACTTTATTCTCGTTAATCTGAATAACTAACTGACAAAATTTTTAGGACTATTATTTGCTAAGGGTAAATAAGAGACGATTTAAGAATTAGCTAATCGCCTCATACCTTAAGCTTAGCGTCATCAAGCAGGCATCAACTGATTAGGTAAGGTTGATTAACTCAGCACGCGTGTTCGGTATCCACTGTCTGGAGTTGACCTTGGCTAGCTAAAAACGTATTAAATTTTGATTTGTTTTGTGTTTGTGTCCCCGACTGCGTGTGTTTGTGACAAGTGTAATTTTAAAAACTTTAAAAACGACTACGTGTTTTAAAATTAAATGTTGACTTATATATTTGAAAATGAGACAGAAGTCCCAAAACAAGCCATCTCCTAGTAATTCAAGATTGACAATGGATAAATTACATAACCTATTACTTAAACAAATTATTCCCTTTGGAACAATAATACATTAAAAAAAAAAATGGTTTAAAATAACCGTTCTATCAAATGATCCGTTGCTTTTATAAAACCATAGCTCTATCATGTTTTTTTTAACACATCCTGAAGTCTGAACCTTAAATATAATAATCACACGTCAATCTTCATCGAAGTCTTCTTGTTAAAATATTCGTATATATTAAACTCACACGAGACATATAGATCTTTTGTTTAAATAATTTGGTCAAATAAATAAAACGAAATGGACATGAGGAACACCAGCCTGTGATAGGTCATAAAGTGTTAACACGGCACCATCCATAAAGTGTTAACACGGCACCATCCATAAAGTGTTAACACGGCACCATCCATTAAGTGTTAACACGGCACCATCCATAAAGTGTTAACACGGCACCGTCAATAAAGTGTTAACACGGCACCATCCATAAAGTGTTAACAAAGCACCATCCATAAAGTGTTAACACGGCACCATCCATAAAGTGTTTACACGGCACCATCCATAAAGTGTTAACACGGCACCATCCATAAAGTGTTAACACGGCACCATCCATAAAGTGTTTACACGGCACCATCCATAAAGTGTTAACACGGGACCATCCATAAAGTGTTAACACGGCACCATCCATAAAGTGTTTACACGGCACCATCCATAAAGTGTTAACACGGCACCATCCATAAAGTGTTAACACGGAACCATCCATAAAGTGTTAACACGGCACCATCCATAAAGTGTTAACACGGCACCATCCATAAAGTGTTAACACGGGACCATCCATAAAGTGTTAACACGGCACCATCCATAAAGTGTTTACACGGCACCATCCATAAAGTGTTAACACGGCACCATCCATAAAGTGTTAACACGGCACCGTCAATAAAGTGTTAACACGGCACCATCCATAAAGTGTTAACACGGCACCATCCATAAAGTGTTAACACGGCACCATCCATAAAGTGTTAACACGACACCATCCATAAAGTGTTAACACGGCACCATCCATAAAGTGTTAACACGGCACCATCCATAAAGTGTTTACACGGCACCATCCATAAAGTGTTTACACGGCACTATCCATAAAGTGTTAACACGGCACCATCCATAAAGTGTTAACACGGCACCATCCATAAAGTGTTAACACGGCACCATCCATAAAGTGTTAACACGGCACCATCCATAAAGTGTTTACACGGCACCATCCATAAAGTGTTAACACGGCACCATCCATAAAGTGTTAACACGGCACCATCCATAAAGTGTTAACATGGCACCATCCATAAAGTGTTTACACGGCACCATCCATAAAGTGTTAACACGGCACCATCCATAAAGTGTTAACACGGCATCGTCAATAAAGTGTTAACACGGCACCATCCATAAAGTGTTAACACGGCACCATCCATAAAGTGTTAACACGGCACCATCCATAAAGTGTTAACACGACACCATCCATAAAGTGTTAACACGGCACCATCCATAAAGTGTTTACACGGCACCATCCATAAAGTGTTAACACGGCACCATCCACAAAGATTGACATTTGACAGTTTTATATTTGACGTTCAGACCTGTATATATGATTTTTTGTTTTGACATAACAATTGTGTAATTCCACTACAAAGGATCATTTAACAGAACAGGTAACTTAAACATTTTATTTTACCAACTCAAGAAGCCACCCATAATACATAACAGATTAGTTTTGGTATGGATATGAGTAAGTGCACTTTTCTGTCGGCAGTTATCATGATATCAGTAAAATTGTATTGATTAATAAACATTTTATTAAAAAACCATGATCGTGGTAGAAACAGTTCGTTTAGGTGTTATTGATAAATTGCCGGAGGAAATAAAGTACAATTGATGTTTGTAGAGCGACGGCATAAAACCATATTGATCTCAGATATGTAAACACGGTTGGTAAATACTTGCTGATCAGATTTTCAGCTTATGTTAGTATACGTACCAAATTGTTATAAACATCCTTTTAAATAG
This sequence comes from Allygus modestus, assembly GCA_963675035.1. Taxonomy (NCBI): domain Eukaryota; kingdom Metazoa; phylum Arthropoda; class Insecta; order Hemiptera; family Cicadellidae; genus Allygus; species Allygus modestus. The sequence goes on along the minus strand of OY776112.1, from coordinate 78,806,629 downwards.
GTACTATTTTATCATTAGATAGACTGTGTATAGTTGTTATAATAAGTTTAACTTTTCTTTTCACTTATATCTTTAGATCTTACTCAGTTATTACCAAACAGTTTTATAATAGTTACCGATCCTTTTTACGCATTATTAATATGATTTGGCTTGTATTTTTTTTCGTAATTTTCACCTGACTTATACTAATTACTTTATGAAAGAGTTTAAGCCTTGGTTCATGACTACGTAGTTTACACGTGCGTATTTGTTACTCATGTTAACATAAATGGACACTTTGGTTAGTAAATTTGCATATATTGCAAATGCTCAGGATAGAGTGGCACCATAAACAAGGTTGCGAGAATAACATCAACGTACAGAGCCATTGCTGCGACCTAGATACTCGTTGAGCAAACTCTTTTGGTCGGTGATGGCTTGGAGGAGGGTAATTTGGTGGGGAAAGAAATACAAGTCGTATACGATTGCAAATAAGATTATATGATTAATCCTTCAACTATAGATTGACTATAATATACTTAAGCAATTATTTTACCGCTGCACTATGCTAATGTTTTAACTGTGATGAAAATCAATGTAGCCAGTTCCCCCCTCAGGGGTAGGCGGCTGTCGACTACATGGGAGGCCCCTATCTGGCTTATCGAGAGGTGGGCTGACGACCCCGGGGTGCCCTAGCCAAATTGTAAAACTTCTCACTCACAGGCCTTTCAAGAGTTAAGGCCTTTTTTCTCCCTTATAGTTCTAAGCTCGCACTTTTGTAGTGGCTACTCCGGTCCACCTCTTCTCTTCTTCAACCTCATTTGGGCGTTTTTCACTGTATTCTTTCTTTCTTCCGTTTGGCATTCTTTTTGAGGTCCCTGGGAGGGATCCTCAGCCGGTCCTGTTCATCACTGGACTGGGGAGGAGGTCGACCGAGGGGAGTCTGTGAGAAAGTGTCTGATTCTAGCCACTTCGGGCCCTGACCACAGAATGCGGCATGAGTGCATGTTGTCAAACCATCATTGACACGGGCGACCCCCGGCACGTCAGGTTACTGGTGCTGGGCAAATTAAATACAGTTCTCAAGCCGGCCACCTTCAGGTGCGAGGTGCGATTGAAGACCGTAGTTATACTGTGCTGTAAGTGCCTGGGCTATGGGCACCGACGCAGCGAGTGCCCTGGGCGGATGGTACACTCTCTGCTACAAAAATGGGGAGTCGGGACATCAGCACAATTACTGTAGCGAAGGGTCTAACTTCTTCCTCTGCAGTGAGCTCCAGCCAGGAGAAAAGGTTGACGACATTACTCGGTCCGGAGCATGCCGCATTTTTAGGTTTGTCCTGGAAAAGGGAAAATCAGGACGAAGGCAGCGTCATCAAATAAAAAGAGGTACTTTATTTATTCCCACTACTGTGGACCTCAGCATGTCGGATCAAGAACATGGGGCTCTCTCCCCGCAGTAATGTGTGAAATAATTCCGGGGAAAGAAAAGGCTTCTAGGTGTATATAAAGGCATATAAAGGTGTGTAACGCCATATTAAATGTTTCATACCAAAAATAATTATAATAGAATAATATTAAATTTTCAGTTTTTATTTTTATTAAATTATCATCAAGATTGTAGTACAACTTATATCAAGTCTTCAGAGCCTGCTACTGGTGTTTAATGAGTATCAGCAGAGATATAACAGTCCCCGAGGCACCGTGTAGTCTTATCCTCTATCTCAGAGGTTCGTAGTCCTAATTTTTTTGTATTACTCCGATCAGAGACAGGTTTGGTCCCTTAAAATGCTACTAAACCCCAACAGTCCCGGAGGCACCGTGTTGTCTTATCCTCTATCTCAGAGGTTCGTAGTCCTAATTTCTTTAATTACTCCGATCAGAGACAGGTTTGGTCCCTTAAAATGCTACTAAACCCCAACAGTCCCCGAGGCACCGTGTTGTCTTATCCTCTATCTCAGAGGTTCGTAGTCCTAATTTCTTTAATTACTCCGATCAGAAACAGGTTTGGTCCCTTAAAATGCTACTAAACCCCAACAGTCCCCGAGGCACCGTGTTGTCTTATCCTCTATCTCAGAGGTTCGTAGTCCTAATTTCTTTAATTACTCCGATCAGAAACAGGTTTGGTCCCTTAAAATGCTACTAAACCCCAACAGTCCCCGAGGCATCGTATTGTCTTTTACTCTATCTCGGAGACTCGTAGTCCTTTTACTAGTTTTAGATTTAGGTCCTCGTCTGGACAAGTTCGTCCCTTAAAATGCTACTAAACCCCAATTTTCTTTAAATATTAGTAATAAACTGCAACTGTGCTTCTAACAAATTTAAAGTAACCTTTAAAATTATACAAAGTTGTAAACCTTATGTGCAGCGTGTATTCCTGCCACACTATGATACTGATCATCTGTTTAAATTGCATTATCGGGACACAATAAAATTATAAGATCGACATACTTGTAAAATTCTGTTTAATATTGTTTGTATAAGAGTGGTCTATGATGGATTTACTTTATATACTGGTCGTACATCTAAAACTTTAAAAATATATCGAAAAAGCTAGGAATAATATCCAAATCAGTTTTCCGACAACATTAGTTTTCTGTTGTTAAGGATTTAACCAATCAATTTCTGAGGCACAAACACCCTTACTTCAAATACTAAGCAAACCCATTCTGTGGGATTTCAACACCCAGTTTGTACAAAGACATTTCTTGAATTTTAGTATAAATAAATATTTTTTATTGCTTCGTCAAAATCTTGGATCAACATTATAACTCATTACTTAAAATTAGATTTATTTTAAATATTCTCTTCATGCTCTTCATTGGTTATAGTGATCTTAAAAAAATTCATCCACACTATAATAACGTTTTTCAAGAAGATGAGATTTAAATTTTGATTTTAACTCTCCAGAAGGTAAATTTTTAAACTTTTCAGGGATTTTATTAATTAATTTGATTCCATTGTATATTAATTGTTGTTTGAAAAATGTTGTTCTATGGTAATTTATAAGATTTAGGATGCAACAATAATCAAATAGATTCAAACCTAGAAATATTATATGTGTTAAACCAGGTAATTAGTTCCATTTTCACATAGCAAATTATGAATTCCTCATACATATTTTTATAATATCTCATACGTAGAGAACGTTTTATAATAAAAGCAAAATCTTAAAATATATCTAATATACATGTATATAGTGTGAAACACAATTAATTATACAAATTTGTATTCCGAGACTTCAGAGGAAAAGTTTATGTTCCACACAAAAAGTTAGGATTATCCACTAACAATTCATAGACATAAAAATAAACAGTTAAACATTATAAATATCTTAAACGTGTGTAAAATTCTTTAAAAAACGGACAGTTAGTTTTATCTACATAGTATTATGCTTATTTGAGTGCTGATGATTTATAATTTTAACTAATTATTAACTATAATTTATGCCTCCATAAAACTCTAGGATGTTGTTAATTACATCTCGATACAAGTACACTTAATGATACATTTACACTTTTTCTTTTCCCACACATTTTTTACCCTGTATAACCTGGTACACGTTTTATAGTGTTGGATAACACATATGTAGAAGTGTTGTAACACGTAATACATCCAATACGATATTGAAATACAACATGTAAAACATTTAAAAACAAAATATAATGTTTTTAAGATAATACTAATGGACAGGAACTGTGCCTATACAAACATTGACCTCGGCAAATATTCAGCTACCGTTAGCGGGATATGTTTGGAATGTTCTGCAAATGTAACTTTAATTTATGTTCTAGAGTAGAAATGTGTAGAATAAACCTTCTGTAATTACTAAAAAATGGTAATGTAACAACTCTGTAAACAATTTATGTTCAAAAGTTTTATCAAACAGGTCTAAATTGTTAAGCTACATTCATTGTGCTACGTGTGTTATATTGAATCTAAACTCCTATTGAATGAACATTCTGATCTGTAATTCAGAACAGAATACAGGCCCAATTGTCTAAGTTGATATGCATTTTCATGACAGTTGTTCCCTTGAGGTTACTGAATAAGTTTTCTCATCTCTCCCTGGGAAAGTCAGATTACCATCGTAACACAGAGAGCTTCTCATTTTATTTTTCAAGTTTAGCGTTCAAGAACGTTATTTTGAATGGAAAATTCCCTTTCTTGGTACCAAGAACCAATCTTTATAAATCTTATTGCTTATGTGATTTTGGTTTATGGTGAAAAAGAAATTATTAACAAACTTTTGGATTTTAAACTAACTATAGTGAGTAATCCAATTAAATAATTTCGGCCAAAGTATGAAAAGGGGCTTGAGCACTTTTTCGTGATCGTGCGAGCAGATTACTTTTCTTTCATACTCAACAGGTTGTTGAAAGATTACGTAAATAGGTAGGCTGTGCAATACTCAAAGTGATTTTTGACTGCTCTCAAAACCTGTTGATTGCTAATTACACACTGACGTGTTGTTATATTTAAAAATTAGAACATTGCCAATACATTTGATTATACTATTACACTACTACTATAATATTACATTAGCAGTCAGGAATAAAGGGAAAGTTTACATTTCGTTACCGAATGTTAAAATGACTATCAACCAGTAAACTACTTTTAATGATTTAACTTTGTTTTTAATACAAAATAGATACAGCAAAGTACAGAAAGACACTAAGTTCAGATTGTATATACTTTGAAATTGAAATACGATCTGTCAAATACCTTAGAGGAGCAAGTGTATCATGTTTTATCGCAGGTTGAACACCGGAATCCATTTTACCCAGGAAAGACAATAAACGTGTGATGCTCTGTTACGGTCCTATGTAGTATTGGCTCCGAGGTCGTAAATCAACGAAGAAAAATGACTTTCACATAGTAGTTGTGGTTCTACATTAAAATATATTGATGGTAACATTTTTTATTTCCGTTTTATTTATTGTTATTTTTAACATACTTTAAATTTTACCGTACAATGATTACAATCATGATGGTATGCAGTTAAACTAAATATTAACATGGTAACAAAGTACTTACATGCATTGTAACAAGGAATATGTTTGTTTTAAAAACAACATGCAGCAAGAGCTATAACGTTAAATAATGAAGATGACTTATTATTATACAACGTAGATGAGGCAAGAACAATAACACAATGAAATTGACCATGAGCTTTTCTTTTACAATATATGTGATTTGTTGACGTATACATGCGCTCTGAAAAAAAACCTAACAAAAAATATAAATTCTTAAGTTTGATTGCAAGCTTATTAAGTATATTACCTCAATATAATAATTTAAACAACGCATTTTTTTCTACTTATATGTATTTAATCTTTACAAAATATTTTCTGAAGACAAGGAATTGAGATGAGCAAAACAGATTTGTTTGCTTAGTCTTGCATTTTTCGCTCGTCATTTGCACTTGACACATATATAAATTACATTACATGTATAATAATTAAAGTATTGGCTCTGAATAAGCAGTTTAGTTGTGTGTATTTTTATTTTACCCAATTTAAAGTGTACATACATTTTGGAACGTAAATTTGCAAATATTGCAAATGCATAGGATAGGATAGCAACCATTAACAAAGTTGAGAGCATAATATACATTTAAAGAGCCATTGCAGCGACCCAGATTTCAGCCGAGCCAACTCTTATGCCTGGAGAGAGTAGAGGAGAGGGTAGAATATGAGTGGGGGGATGGTAATGTGGTGGGGAGTCATAACATGTTACCTATTATTTCAATCGCCTTTTTTTATTAATCCTTGAAGATTAACATTACTACAATTTACTTTGGCCACTAATTTTACGAGATAAAAAATGTAAAGGTAATATCCTCAATGACGGGTTACAGTTTCAGTCACTCCCTATCTTCAATACGATTATCCGTTCAAGGACAGCTGACGACCATGGCGATAACATCAGTGATAGCGGAAAGAAGAGACGTAATGCTCCACTCTACTACCAGTGGTGGGTTGATATGTCGATAATGCTATCGGAAATGTTTTTATTAATTTATTATTATTTTTTTTATCAAGCACGTAGCGTTGTTCGTGCTTTTTGTTTAGTGGCATAACTGCCGGGCCCGCAGGGCCCACGGGCCTAAGGGGCCCGCAAGACGAGTCGGCGGGGCCCGTAGGCCGAGGTAAAAGCTCTGGTGGACCCACATAATGGTATGAAATTATTATATTTCATTCTCAAAACATTTCATAATAGCAAAAATGTTGTTAGTAAAACTTTAAGGATTAATTTATTTATAACCTAATAAATATATCTTTTATTCGTTGCGCTTAGTGTTTAATAAATGACTCATTTTAAAACTGCAATAAGGTTTATTATTTTAATGGTTCTCAATTCTAATTACTTTAAAAGTAAACTTTAAAGTGAGCTATTTTAAAAAATATTCCATAATTTTGCTTATAAATGTTAAAACAGTTGTTTCTAGTGTCAGTAAAGTTTTTGAACAGTATTGTTGAGGGTGAATCAGCATTAGGATAGTGATAAATGATGAATTGGGGGCTTATGATAAGATCCTTTTTAAACCCTAAAGGTACAACCGTAAACGCTGTAACGGCCATTTCACTCCAACTGAATCTGAATACACTCTAAATAACTTTTCCACATTTGGACAGGAATAGAACGAATTGCTGACCTGGGATACTGGACGTTAAGAGGCTTCACGTTTTGACTCGACATTTGTCGACTTAATTCCTAGGTACCGTATTTTACGCTACATTGACGTGATGTATTAAGAATATTAGCTATTCTAAATAACAACCTTTCGACATTATTAAATCACTAAAATTATACAATTCTGGAGGATAAAACTGACGTTATGTTTTGGAGGTTAGGGAACGTCTGGGTCATGCAACCTTATCCCAGAATCTAGTGTAAATGTATACATGTGTAAATGATAGGGTAAAACTATGATTATGATAAATGGGGATTATGATAAATGGAGGTTAAGTTATATTGATAATTGCAAAGATACTCATTTTTCTCTTCCTCGTTGCTGCAAATCTGCGTACTCAGCCACAATGTTATTCTGATGGAGAATAAATAAAAAGCTATATATCACTTATTTATAAATGTATTTTTGTGAAACTTGGTAAGTGGCTCTGTATAGTAGTGAGACACATATACATGCATTGGAAATTCCCTAAGTACGCAGGTTTGCTGCGACGGGGGTATTTAATCACACAATCGAAGTCCAAGTAAGCCAACTTTGGAAGGCAAGTGGTCTACCAAAGAGATGCATCGAAAACTATCAAACAATTAATATTCCAGCGTAAACGGTCATAAAAGAGTATTATAAGGCAAGAAAAGGTGCGACGTAGGTCTCACGGGGGCAGTAGAGGGCTACCAGGCAAGTTGGGAGTCACGTGGGTGCTCTGAGAGTTCTTAATATTCGCGTTTGTGTTTATGATAAATTTTCTCAAAAATATCAAATTTGTCTAGTAGATTAACTTTTATCCGGTTTGCTACAAAAATTCTCAAAATAATAAAATGTTATGACTTTAAATAAAAACAAATTAGTTCGGTTTTATATCGTTCAAAGTGTTTAAAATAGTAATACGACTTTTGAATATTACAAAGTAAAATTTCTTAATTTTTTAGACGAGACAGTTTTTGATTGCAAATCATTCCAATCTTAAACAAGTTCTTAAATGTAATTTTTCTTTTCTAAACACAATGGCGTAAAATTATCAACTAACATAGCAACTATCAGACACTAAACATAAGCAATAAGAAGCATGCATTTGCATGAAGAAAACCGGGAAAGTCGTACTTTTATATTTATGAAATAATGTTACTCAACATGTTGTTTGAGTAGTGTCAATATTTGTTGACTTTAAGGATAAAAAAAGAGTAAATATCAGTTATTTAAAATTACTATGATCTAAAAATTAAATATTACTGTGTAACATAGTTCAGTGATTCCAACTGTTACTGACACGTAACTTTGGTTAACTTTGAGCATAACGATTTAAGTCAGAATTTTAACTAGTTACAAAGTTCTTGGTGACCTGGGACAAGTCAATGTGCGAAAATCCATTTCAAATATATAACGCATTTTGTCCACGTACTGTGCTACAGCTCTCACATGCGTACACTAAACTATAGTTAAGGACTATTTTTATATAGGAAGATTTAATTTGCAATTTATATTAAACGAATTTCATTAACTTTTTCATAGGATATATGTGTTCAAAAGTTAATTAAATATAAGAAACTATTTTTGTATAATGGGCTCTAACTAGACATTTAGTTTGTTTACACTTAATAATAAAATAATACATAATATTAGATTAGCTTTTCAACGTGTATATCTAGTATCCCAACATTTACTGTAGGCTGTGTTTCGTTTTTAAATTTGTATATTCTATCATAGTAAATAAATATATATATAAAATAAGGCCGTAGGAATATTTGCCTGAGGGACCTTTCATTTGCCGTTTTTTTACCAAACATAACCTAGCTGAGCCTACCTACCCTAACATATATAGAATTCTCGACGAACTATATTTTTTCCAATTAGTGTTACCACCAATATTACGTGTTATTATTTCCTACGGGATGTAATAAAAGACGTCTTTTATTACATCCCGTTGTAACTGAAAGAAGTTATGCATTTTGGAATATTTTGTATACATTGCTTTACCCCTCTACGACCAAGGAAACTATTTACATTGCCAAAAAAAATGCTTTAATAAAACTCATAAGTATATAACAACCAAATGTATACAAATTTCAATGATATGCTACTCTTGCGTAAACGGAATGTCGACGTTCATGTGTGGAAGTCCGTCAGTATGATCCGAACGTGAAGCAATTAAGAGTCGTTTAATAAGGGTTGGGCCTGCAGTTAATTAAATTCCTGTGTTACTTCCATCACTGGTGAATTAATGCATTTGGAATTGTTTTTCCCTCCAAAATGTACATATAATTTACTGTTTGTACAAATTTTATGTTATAACAAAAGTTGAATAGTGTAAAACTAGGTAATTAATTTTTGTTTTACTATGGGAATTTATATTATAGTAATATTTGTTTTTAAAATGATTGGGGACGTCATTAATATTTGTTAGTATAAACCAGTTCCAAATGATAAAAATACAATAAATCTACAATATTAAAACTAGTTCATATAATCGTCTGACTAAGCTTACATAATTAAGTTTAAAATCTACAGTATTACCGTATGATGATTCGTAGTATATTAATTAGTTCATGTGGTTTTCATAAAGCATACTTTGAGCATTATAACTTACTCTTTATAATTTTTGTAAAAATTCGTGACATCCATTATTGATGGTAATTAATTTTGCTTTAGAATGTCGTATAGTCAAAGCCCTGTTCTCCACGCCTTAATGCACGAACATAGTAAAAAGCTATTATTCCATTACTAAACCAAACACCAAGTACAATGTATTTACACAGATAAAATATTACTTCCATTAATCACAACTTGAACGTTTCAAAAATACGCTTTATTTGAAAACAAACTTTAACGCTTTTTCCACAACCAGCATAAAATATATTTGATTCCGTGTTACTCCCCTATTGGTTACACAAAAAATATAATTACACATTTTATCAACGTTAGCTACTTTTACTTTTATGAATACTACGAAATGTAATTAGAAAACGTCTTACAGCAATTACAAATAAACAGAGTGAATTAAAAGAGTCTCCCCTACGTTTGTCTACATTTCATGAGATACCGACTCCGGACCCCTGCCGATCATTTTTGATCAACGTACAATTATTTTTCTTTATAATTTACAAAAGAGTAAATATCATTAGAACAAATGGTGATATTTAATTACATTTTTGAATTCGTTTCAGAGTGGAAAAACAATTGGAAATGGGGGTCTCAAACACCATCTTTGATTTTATAATAAAAATTGCCTCAATCTAAAATGGTAGATCAAATATTTATTATAAAAATTTAAACGTCTTCAAAACTAAGCAAATGACACTAAAAATGATCGGTTGCAGTGTATTATTATTATCTGATATAATTACGAAAATAGGGGCATGTCTTAAGGTTGGAACATTTAAAACTCCCTTCAAAATTAATAAAAAAGAAAAATACCAACCCCTTTAGAACAAATAACGATTTTTATTAACGGATTGTGGCATTGTGCTCACCATAAAAAGTTCAATATGATGGGTCACAACCACACCGTTACCATTGAAAAAATACATTGGAATCTGTTTATGTGAGTATATATTGAATATATTTGAAAATGGCGGATCTAAGATGGCGGAAAAAATATTAACTAAGTCCAAATTAATTATAAGCTAATCAAAAATGATCGACGGTGATCTGGAGTCGATATCTCATGAAATGTAGAAAAATTAGGAGGGGGGGAATCATAAAAAAACTTACTCTGTATTTACTCTAAAATTGTACTCAGAACGCCAAAATCGATTTCGACTGGTCACACCGATCATCATCGGGCCAGTGAGGGTATGAGTGAAATTGACTACCATGTTAAACATAAATAAAAGGACCCTGCAGCATTCAATTCTATTGCTATATGTGCGTAGAAACATTAAGTGTTGGGTATGATCCTATGATGCATACAATTCAACCTCAAACGGCACATAACAGTGACTGCTTATATTCTAAAAATGTATAATTAAAGTTACTAACTTATATTCAAGTTAATGTATTATTAATGTCATAATAACATGTGGTAGATTACTAAAATTGTTTTTTAATTTTTTAATTTGTCATAAGTTGTGGTTTAAATGGTTGTCTTAGAAAATATATTTTTTAAGTAAAAATCGTGCAAGATTCATGTTAGTTTGTAAATAAAACGTTACTACAGGTTTTTAAATTGAACAATGTAAATAAACTGCAACCCTATTTAAAGCCACTAGTATGTAAGACTAGACGCTTGTCGTTGCTTTAATGTTTATATAAAACTACATTATGAGTTTAATACTCAATTTTCGTAATAAAATAAACTTTGGTAAACCGTGAATATTTAAATATCGGATGGTTACATTTTAAAATAATAATTACAAATATTTACTATTAGTTGATTTATTAAATCGTTATACTAAAGTTAGCCTTGCTAAAAAAACCTGTATTATTTTACATTGTTTATACTTTTAATGAAAAATGGAAATTACTTTTATTTTTCAAAACGATCAACTGTTCTCCAACGATTAAACTAGGCAACAACAAAGCTTAATGTTAATTAAAAGAATTAAAATTGTAAATGAATAGATCATTAACATATTGTTAATCCATGGAATACAAATTTATTTCAATTAAAAAAATAATTGCATTGGACATAATATAAAAAGTATAACTTGAACACAAATAGGTTATAAATTGGAGCAATTCAAACGGACCTTGATTACCCAAGGTGAAATGGGAGTTAAAAGGTTCACTTATTATTATGGTTTATTTGTTTTATTTCTTTACTAAGGAAGAGACTCAAGAGATTAAACTAAACTATGTTTGATATTGATAGGTGTGTTTCCGTTTTATTTTATACCTACGGTTTCTATAAAACATTAAGAGTTTCTCAGATTAACACAACATCTATGCTAACAAAGAAAATGGTTATACAGTATCAAGATTACATATGCGATTTTAATGATAAAAATATTTTATGAGAATGTATAAATTAAATAAAAAATAAAAATATTATACAGCAATATATAATTATCTTTTAGATCGTTCCTTCAAAACAGAGACCCAATTTTTAGTTAAATCCATTCTTTAGCTTTATATTTTTTGTATTTAATAAATACAGATAGAGGTTTTATCCAAACTTTGAGGAAGAAGAACGAATTGATATTGAAACCGTAAAGTATTTATTACTAAAACATTTTCTTTCGTTGGTCCAAGAGTACTCAATTTGATTCCTGATTATATAAAAAAAGCTAAAAACAAAAATAGTTTCATGGTAAAATAAGAAAAATTGGCTATTGGAAGTAGAAAATACAGTCGTGTTAATAAAAATATTTAAGTAAAAATTAAATATTTTGATTTATGGAATTACTTCATTTACATTTTGTGGGAGATTTATCATAGAATGACACTGTGTAAAACCTTTTTTTCATTTATTGTTGGTTACCATAAATACCAAAAAGGGAAATAATTCTATTATAATGTTTATTTATTGTTTCCGTGAAATCGTAATCTGTAATGTTTTCTTTCTAAGAAAATAAATCTATTCTATTCAGTTCGTAATAAGAAAATACATTTCAAATAAAGCTAAAAATCCCCAAAACAATTTACATTTTAAAAACTAATTGCTTATTAAAGATTCTAAACAGTGACTTCAGGTTGTTTCTCTTTAATATTTATTCTTATTATATTATCATAACACATAATATATGATGATACAATTTTAGTACATTAAATTTCCATGGTATTTAGGATCATGAAAAAGAAAAACTCTGCTTATCGATTTTTATTTTCATCTTTCGTTTAGGATAAATACCCTCAAATATTAAGACTGTTTACAAATTTAACATATATAATGCATCTGTTTTAGGTGAGTTACAGTTTTACACAAATTAACCAGGTCTGCTTGAAATCAATGTATTTAGAAACCAAGCAAATGTTTTTTTATTTGGTTTTTAATATTACTATTCAAGAGCTCCGTATAGAATAAAACCTATAGTAAATAAAATATAATACTGTGAAAACAAAATGAAATAAAACAAGAGTAGTAGGGAATTAATAATTTTAATTACCCAAATTTAAATTTGTTTCTGATTGTGATTGAAGAGCACAAGTGTGTGCGGTTAAGCTTTCATTCTCGATGATTGATGGATTCTCGAAACTAATGAATTTTTTCACCTTATCGTCACACTGCCTCCCAAAATTCCATACGATCCTAGTATATAATTTGTTTACACAATATATCATGCTATGAGATTAAATAACCCCTGGTCAGCATTTTAAAAACGTTATAGTTTAATGTTATTATTGTGTAAGCAATTCGGACACTTTCAACACCGTCAAAACCATCCACACCGCATCTCAATGGCAATAATGTAAGAGCGAAGTGTCCTGCATTGGTCCTAAACCTTAAGCTTTTGCAGAGTGGCGAGAGTAGTTTCCTATGTCGTGTTGGATGCTGGTTTGTGTGAATGTATTGGAATTGGTTTTGGTTATTGATTGACTGAACAAACACAAATCTCGCAACCCAATGTGTGAACAGTTGTTTCAATCACACAGCCGACAATAGTATGACTCTGTAATTTGAAACTATTGATTCATCATACTCATTTTTAAGGGTTAATTATAATATTTTAACATAATTTCGAGTAGTTATAGTTAATACGTGTATTAGTTGTACAGTATTTTTGTCTCAGAGAATTTTTGAAATACCTGAATCTTTCTGTGGGGGCTAAATTATTGATGTGCTGGCAGTCGGCCGTAAGGGGGATGGGGAGGGGGAGGGATATCCCTCACCAGTCAGATTGGGATATTCAAACTCGGGTCAGATATAAATTTGTAACTTTTCTCTTCCCCCATAACCTGCGAATACGAATCCACCACCTTTTACATTTTACCATTATTATTGTAATGTACATTATAATGGGTACCCACTCGAAAATCAATACATAGATCGTGTTTCTTGTTAATTTAATTGTTATGCTTTTATGAATTTTTCCTTTTATGGATATTTAAATGTCTTAGTTACGAAACCTAGCTTACAATAAAATTATAAAATGGTATATTTGTTTGATAATTGGATCGATTTAGTATTATGGCGGCAAAATATGTTTCATTACCTAAAACTAAATCGATTTTGAGTTAACTTCAAGATGTCATTAATGTTGGGTTAATATAGTTTACGATATAGTTTTTTTAACCTTAACTGCCCGTCGCCACAGGCCAAGTGCGGCGATCCAAAGACAGTAAAGTACCGTTAACGGCAATAGTCACATGGGCAAGCCAGTGGTGACTGCTCGTGAAAAATTAATTTACGTTAAAGGGTTTCTACAAACTGGTTTAACATGTCAGGCTGAACGTCAATGAAACCTTCATGCCCACCTGTGTTATTCAAACGCTACTTTAAGTTATTGAATTGACTTTCCTGATATACAAATAGACACATATATTAGTCGTTTAAATTTTGAGGTTAAACAATAATACAAAAATTCATTGAAATAAAAATATAAAAATTGGATCGTAAACGTAAATTTATAACAAGATTCCTTGACCTTTTAGGAAAAATGTAGTTTGCGAAATTTTAGCCCCAGGTTTTTTAAATGTCTATCAAAGACCTTTCACTTTTTAAAATTGTTAGTTAGGTTTTATCATGATAAAACATGCATGTACAGTTAAATAGTTTCATACTTATTAAGGTATTGCTTTAAAATAACTTATAATAACAAATAAGTCAAAATTAAACAAGTTGTTTCTGGACATTGTTCCATTTTCATAATTAATTAGTGTCCCTTACAATTAAAAGGGGTTTATCTTTTATCCCCAAAAGGAAATAATTTTAATAAAACGTATAATAAGGCTTAGTAATAAAAAAATATATAAATCTAATACGCTTTTAGTTTTAGATTAATAGGGGAAGCTCATTAATTAGTTCACCCCAAGCAGTGTGGAATCGTTATAAGTGAAATGCACTTCAGACTTTTAATTATGAGATATTGGGAATCCAAGTGAAAGTATCTACGTCGTTTGAATATCCGCACTTGCAGCCGTTTAAACGTATTTTTTTAGGCTAGTGTGGTTATAGTGTGACACTAGACACTGGAAATTATAGGTTTTAAATGATTGATGAAATTCAATTGAATGTAGATGTTTTTAATTTTATAGTTATTAGTGCTGCCACTGCATGAAAAGCAATTATTGTTTAGCTGGTTTGTTTTGTTAAAATTTTGTTTTATATAAATAAAATTATTTATTTTATTTGCCGTTTTTTTTTATTATTATTAAGTTACAATTACTAATTGTCTTTGCATTAGCCGAATAAAGTGGAATTGCAAAATTCAATTGTATAACCACCTAGGCTAAAAAGAAAATGTTTTTGAATTATGATGATATAATATTCTGTAAATTCTTAAATTTCCTAAATTTGAATCATCTGTAGGAAATATTAAACGCGATAAAACTTTTTTGTCAGTTAGTTGTTATTTTTATTATAAAATTATAAGTTGCGTTAAAAAAGACTCAAATATTATCAATCCTACGAATGAATAACACATTCACATATTCTACATAACTAGAATATATTTTTCAGCTTTTGCCCCTTGCTAGATTTAATCCCTATGGTTATCAAATTAAAATAAATTTCGTTATACTTAATTATCTGACAGGCCAACATCGGGCAAATAATCATAAATCATAATTAATCATCCGTTCCCTTTTTTCAGCAAATAAAAAAATCTTTCACTTTAATGTGTAATAACTTCAAAATAACGGAAAATGAACTAAAAAATGCGAAAATGCATATCCCTCGATAAAGAATGAATAAAAGAAAGTATGGTGCCCAATTTAAGTTTAACTTACATGGTGTTTTGGTACTTTTAAATTGGGTTCTGGAAATATTTTACTTTACACTATAAAAGGCTTTATCGACCTTGAAAAGCTATTGTGAAAGCCTAAAAAAATTAAATGTTACAAAGTAATCTTTACAGGTAACTAATCTGCTATATCATTTCTTATTGATCATATATTTAAATAAATAAATTGAACAAACCAATATTACTTATTTATTGTTATATTTAAATCCCCATTTATTCATAAATGTAAGCAAACTCACACTAGCTTTTAAGTACGATATTTATAACATTGTAATATTTTCTAAACTAGTCTTCTTGCCATTCCAATGTTAACAATTGATTGCAGCATTTTCAATAGTTGTAGCCACCGTCTTGTAGTTATGTATGCATGTACTGTCATTGCCGTTGAGTATAAATAAATGACAAACTGCGGATGGCTTTAGTGAAACAGATTGCTCCACGAAGTAACAGAAACAAGCTTTGCTAGCTAAGGAAAATTTCAGAAACGAGATTTAAAGTTCAAAGCAATAAAATTGCAGTTGCAGTCAGAGCTCTGGCATGTGTTCCAAAAGTGCTGCGCCATAGCTCCACTCAAACACAAAGTCTCAGCAATAATTAATGTCTTCATACAAGTTATGATGGTTTATTTTATGTTTAGCAATTTATTATTTTCTAAAATTAAGTGTTGTTTTAACATTACACTTTCTATTAGTTGTTCAGAAATATCTCTTACTGATTCTCCTTGAGTTTTATATTTAATAAATAGTTTGTTTGTTTTTGATTTTATACTTACAATATAATTAAATACAATAGAATGCTTACTAAGGATTGTTGTACATTTAAATTACAATCAGTACACTGTTTTGGTTTTATTGAAGCCGGAGATATGAAGACACCTATCGTTATAGCTTTAAACGTGTACATTAATCCTGCCGAAATGAAATTGCGCATTAACAACTATAGAATGAGGAAATATAACTTGACGTTCAATAGTGTTTTTGTCGTTCTTGACTATCTGATGTTTGTAGCACTAAATGTGTCCCACTTTTATAAGTTATTCTTCTTTTCTTTTCATTCCAATTTTATGGAGTAAACACTTTTATGGCATTTTTGCTTTGGAATACGTAATATGGTAGATCGAGTACCTGAAAACGCCTTTTTATGCAACTCATAAAAAGAGGTTCCCTATTTTACTCAGGAACAAAACCATGCCTCCTATTTTTTCGTTTGAATTTCCAAGAAAATCGTAATAAACTTGTATATAAAAAGGATGTAAGTTTAATAGTTAGTGAAATAATTACATTTATTAAAACTACGGTTAAAAAATCAAAATCAATAATACATTTATGAAGTTAACTTTTTCCATTAAGTAACAGTGTCGACCTTCACGTATGTAGAAAACAAACTAAACAACGTAACAAACAAATAACTCTTCGTTTATAATTTCAAAAATCCCTCTAAACGAAATTAAAGGAAATTCATGGGCCGTTTCTTATACAGTAAAGATTAGTTGTATGTTTTAGGACGGCAAAGTCATTACGTTGTTGCCACCATTCCATTTGATGACGTCATTACTCTGCGGGTCAAACTCTAATGTCTTAGCTGAAGAAACAACATCAAGTATAGGTACTCCTAAACCAATGAATGTGTTAAATAAAACCTTTTTTAAAGAAGGCTTTCTACTATCTCTTTTGAAGAAATTGTTAAACATGAGCTATGGGTTAGGACAGCTCTTAAAGCCGATGAGCCTTGATAGTTTGTGTCACTTGTTAGATCACTAGCTGAAACAAAATCTAAAAAAATATATTTTTAAAATCACTGGTTAGAATTCCGTTGATAAATTATCTAACTAATTTATGAATAATATGCTCTGGCGTCAAAAAACACTATTTTTACAAGTAGTAATATATGTTCATTCATTGTGGCGTGACAATAAAATCGGTCCTAATACTGCAATTGAATCTAATTAATGAATGTATTTCGTTAAAACAATTCGTGAAAGGCTTGTCGGAAACAAGCAATAATAAAACAGTGTGATTTTTGCATTGTCGATTAGTGTTCTACATAAAAAGGTGGACCGTATTTTTTAAAGCTTTAAGTAGCAATACAAACTTCCGTCTGAAAATACTTTTCCAATACGGTTGCAGCGAGTCTCTTACATATTAAGACAGTAGATGAAACGCAGGTAATGTTGTTAAATGACTCAATGTATTTACACATCGTCTACTCAACGCTCAGGACGATCAGGTGGAGGTGTGTTGACTTGATTACTCATCTGTCTTGTGAGACTCAAGCTTGGTGTATAGAGAAGCTCGAGAATAACGTGAGACTTCCAACTCCTTACAAAACAACAATCCATTTGTGACTACCATGAACTAAGGTCTTATTTGTAAAAAGAATTATTTAGGCTGTAACAAGAGTAATATAATACACAATACTCTGTACTAATATGAATATAATCCAGTTTCCTTCTGTACTGCTTGCAAGTGATTACTAACCAATACTGATACCTTAATACACATTTAAAACCATAGATATTTAACATTATATATTAAACATAGAGTTTTCTCCTAGTAAATGTAATTGTATAGTTAATGTATAGTTGTAGTTCCGTACAAATAAGATAGCGATAGTTTCGTAACATTGGAGATTGTTGTTTGCTTAAACAAGTTTTGTGATTTAAAGTAATTGTTCAACTATACATTGATGTACGTTAGTGACTTTTCATCCTGTAAAACTAAAACCAAACAGTCTCATCTGTAGTGAATGTTAAAAAAAACCTTTCGGCTACAAAAGGGAATTTTCACTAAATAAACTTAATTATATTTGTATGCGGAAAAAGTATAAAATGTAAAATGTAAAGTGTAAAATGGTTTTTGTTTTAAAAGTTGAGTACAGATTTGTTTGCATGGCTCCTAAACACCCCTATACCCCACTATAATCATTCATTTTATTTCCACGTGAATAACCGAGTGCATCGGAACATTGAGGCCTATTAATGGTACACTTTAAATATTTTTTCAAACCAAACGTTTATCTAAATTATATAAAAACAACAAATGGGAAACTAAAGTTGTTGAGCTGATAATTCTATCGACAATTCTATAAACAGCAATATTACAACCCGCTCTGAAGAAAACACAAGTTCAAATTTAAGTTTGCAGTTGACGAAGGTTATTTAACTTTTGCTGACAGCAGTTTGGGTTTGCGTAACGACCGTGCTTAGAGTGAAACTTTGTTGGCGGCAAAACCCGCCAGCAACTGTCGCTGACTTGCTCGATGAGCTAGGACGCAGTGAGCTATTTATATTTACTTAGGTATTGAGATGGAATTACGCAATGGACGAGTTTTTGCGCTGATAATTTGTTGGCTATCAAGAATCAATCATAGCTGATTGGTTATTAATAGCCAAAAGTCTCAGCTAACTTGGAGTTTTGAGTTATATGCAAAATCTTTATTGCTTGCAAGTGATTACTAACCAATACTGACACCTTAATACACATTTAAAACCATAGATATTTAATTTAATATTGTATATTAAACATAGAGTTTTCTCCTAGTCACATAGCAGCTCAGACTAGACACGGCTCCGACACAAGTACAACAGACTTATACATGTATTTGAATATATTTGAAGTTCTTTTACATAGCTAATTTTTGTTACAGTTTTATCTCCCGCAGCTTCTTATACCTAATTCCCAATGATAAGGGAACTGTGGTAAAATTATCAAATTACAAAATTCCAATTCACAGTTTACAGTAAACCTTTCAGTATATTGCAGGAATGACCTAGCAGTAACAGAAGTTTGCTGCCTAGAGTTTTCTAGCTCTACAGTAATGGCATGCAGATTGCTTTCAAATCATAAAAGCTAATCATAAATTCTTGTCATATCTGCAATGCCGTCATTTTTGGCTATTTTATTATCAAACTGTAATGACAACACGGATTCAGTTTTATTTTTAAACTCCTTTTAGTTATAATGCAATTTACGAGCAGCTCGTTAGCATCGTAATCCAATTTACGATGTAATAGTTTTGCGTGATTTAGGCAAATGTGTATTAGCAATTATTATAAATATACTAATTGATTATAAATATTTTTAATTTTATTGTTCTTTATCATTTAATGCGAAATACTTAATACGAGTAATTACATTGGCAACTGAATAGAAGTTTACGCAAGATATACAATAGCTAATTAGGTATAGATCATTATACGTAACCTTTGGTATACAATAATTATATTTGGTTTTATTTTGGACAGCTTTCATTGAAAACGAAGTATTTTTAGGCCTAATGTTTTAAATGTTTTCCAATTGCATTCTATGTTCCTGGTTGGTCAAAAAGTTTTGTTTTTATTTTACAAACAATAAACACCAATTTTAAAATTAATCTGTTTTTAATGACTTGACAATTTTAAGTTAACCACCATTCAGATTTCTTATACTATTTCTTATAACTTATAATTTAAAATGTCACTTTTAAATTTACCTTATTCAAATATAAAAAACAGAACAAAAAGCTTTATAAAACACATTAAACTACTAAACAAAATCAAAAATTTCTCCTAAAATAATTTACTCCTTTGTATTTATACTTGAAATATTTATTTTTAACATTATTTCCTAAAGAGTCATTTTTAAGGGAAAGCACTCACAGCCACCAGCTCGGAGTATAAAGTTTATGGCAGCAGCCAGACATTACTGTGTCGCCGCTATTTCGTACAATGGTGTCATTACTATTCTACCGTAATTGCGGATCTTTGCTGAACAAGTAATAATACTGTATTGCGTTTTTAATAAAACAAATATACTTTTGTTATCTTCAGTTATAACAGGACGCCCTAATCACTTGTAAACTGTTTGTAACTTTAATGGGCTCTAAGACACACGGTAGCATTGGGTTCACGATACCAGGTGTAAACATTTGATAACCACACTAAGCGTAAGCTGCAATTTTGGCTAGATTGGTTTATAAATTTGGTGTGTATGTGAGAGTTTTATATCGTAAAACAATGTCATCGACATACCGACATAACGAGCCTTCATGTTGCCCGTCGTCCCAGGCCTATACCACAACATTGTAAGTGCATTTAGTACAAAATTATATTTTGATCGTGACCAAGAAGTGATGAGTAAATAAATAGTAGAGTTTAATTTTTTTTATCTTAAATATCCCCCGAGGAGGGAAAGGGCCATCAGCTAGTAATGTTATATAATTTAAAAATTATTTTTTAAACAATGATATTCTAAAATGGTATTACATTTTATCATTATCCTATGCTTTGACAAAACATATATCGTTGATAGTTAGTTTATACTATGGATTGCAATGAAATGATTTGTGGTGAACAAAAAATTCAAGTAAAAATAATACATCGGTAAATAAAAAGGATTTTAATAAACGTTGTTCTACAAGAGTGCATTATTAAGTTGTTACTTTGTAACGTCAGATTACTCGTATTGCATTATATAATTGTTTAGTATCACATTAAAATCTCCGAGTTTCTTTTATTCTCGTAATATACGTTATATACATCTTAAAACTTCATATACACTGATAAAACGTGTAAACATAGTTACAATAGTTTAGGGAAGTAAGTACTACATCAAATTCAGTGATCAATTTTGCTCTGAGTCGTATTACAAACAACGGGATGTGCAATATTGCAGGGTAACAGAACACAAGGGATTGCAATATGGCAACAAGGGAGTTCAACTACTGTAGAGGACCGCAGGGTGTAATATAAGGCTACAGGGAGTTGGGAGTCACCGACTGAGCATGTTTTATATCCGTTTCTGTTTTGCCATTATTTAACTTTGACCTATTAAACTTGTCGAGAAGCAACGTTTCATGAGCAGAGCTAAACGAAATTACTAAGAAACAAAAAAAATCCAAAAATTATACTTCCTTAGATACTCAAAGTTATTGATTTGGTTTATATCGTTCAAAGTGCTTGACGTAGTAATACACTTTTAAAGTAAGATATTGGTAAAATATCGAGTGTGCCTTAATATAAAGATTACCATAAATTGTATTTTTTATAAATACACAAATCATTAATTTGTAATACAATTTCTTATGAAGAAGTATATGAAACTGTAAACAGGTAAAACAGTTGATTACCCCCTATTTTATTATGCTGGATTATGTCCCAAAAGGTGCTTAATATTTTTAACATATTTTACGAAAGACTTACAATAAAATAAACCTCTTAGACTTGCAATACAATACTTACTCCAGTACATTACAATAATACAATCTAATCATTACAATACTTACAAGTAACAAACCGATTATACTTTTAAATTTACAAATAATATAGCTTAACATGATATTCGAGCAATAACGCCATTCTTTTTATCTTTGACTACTAGATAAAAGGAAACAGACCACCATCATTGTATCTGTAATATAAAATACCCCCGTCGCAGCAAACCTGCGTACTCAGCGAATTTCCAATGCATAATATTATGCTTAATACCATATAAAGCTGCATACTAAGTTGCATAACAATATATTCGTAAATAAGCAATATATACAATTTTAATTATTCTCCATAAGAAGAATATTGGGGATTAGTACGTAGGTTTGCTAAAACAAGGATCACAAAAATTTGTGTTTATGCAAATATAAATATAATTCAACTAAGTGAAGCCACATACCAATATTCATTGATAAATAAGCGATTTATACAATTTTAATTATTCCCCATAAGAATAACATGGGGGATAAGTACGCAGGTTTGCTGCAAAAAGGCACACAAAAATGGGTTTTTATGTGAACATCAATATAACTCAACTAGGTGAAGCCACATACAAGTTTTATTACTTTATGTTCATAATTAAGGTAGACATTACATTTTACTTATCCTCCATAAGAACAACATGGTGGCTGAGTACGCAGGTCTACCGCTACGGGAATAATCCTTAAAAATTGCTTTTTTGTGCAAATAACAATACACCACAACCAGATGAAGCTGTAAACCAAGTTTCATTAGTATACGTTTATAAATAAGCGAGATATACATTTGTATTTTTCTCCATAAGAATAACATTGGACAACGAACTGTGTTTAGCACTTTCAATATCTCTAACCAATTGACGTAGAGAAATTATCTAAACACCAAATTGTGTGTTTTTGAGAGCTAAATCCAATGGTGAAAGCTAAAATTTGATTTTAATAAATATTACATGTAAAAACTTCAAAAAAAAACAATTTTTGGGGTACTAAACCCCCGTAAATACCACTTTGGATGGCGTGATCTGTCTGGTTTTCGAACTAAAGTCATATATGCTGCTTTACAAGTTTATACCGAATTTCGTCAAAATCGGACCTTTTTACGAGAGTTATCGCACCCACGGACACACACACACACACACACACACACACACACACACACACATATATATATATACAGTTTCGAACGGATGGTGTTTTTGGGGTCTGGGGACCTCAAATGAAAAGTTACCATGGCCTAGGTCTTACCATGCTAACTACGGTAATAGCTTCTTCCCTATAGGGGAAATTCGCTAAAAGAGATGAATTACTTTGATTGTATGGAAGGTATATGCGTTTATAGGTTAATTTATAATGAAAACCTAAACTTAACTGGTAACGTAGCGGCAGTTCAGCTTTCTGAACTGTCATTGGCGTAAAACTTTGACTAACTTTGAGCCCAAAGAGTAAAGTCAGAATTGCAGCCAGCTACAAAGTTCTTGGTGACCTGGGACACATTCAGGTATGTGAAACTTCATTCCACACACATAGAGCTTACTCATTGTTCTCATTGTACACAGAAACACTATGCGTTGTAGGTTTAGACTTCACACCAATCACATGTAATCCATAAACATATTTATGTCTATGTTTTTAGTTGTTCAAAATAAATTTAAAATTTAACCAGCTACGGGAGATTAATGTTTCTTTTGTGTGAAAATTTCTTTGAAATGTAGTTTGTGTTTACTAAAATTTCTTTCTAAAGTTTCTTAACGTGGCATTCTGAAAAAGTTTACATACTGAAAATTTAAAACCTGGAAGTCTGTGGTTGCATTAGGACCGTAGGTCACTGAGCATAAGGTTGATTAGGAACAATAACTGAAGACACAATTAAATAAGATATGGGTAAATAAAAATCTGTGACAGAAAAAAATTCTTGGTCCAAAGAAGCCGTGAGTTTTTACATCGGAATATGTTTACAGGACTTCCATAATTTGGTAAAATTATTTTACCTAAGAAGGGAATAAACTGCTAAAAACAGAAACTTTAATCCAAAAATAAATTGTTCATATACGTTTGTTATGGGTTATGAAAATATATGATGATTTTCAAAAGTACAAAATCAACTTTACCATAGGAAAAACTAAGTATTTTACCAACAATTAGTATTATAGATTTGTTTGAAAACTTAAAATATAAATTATTTGCTTTATATAGTACCCTGACTTTTTTATGGACCGGATAAAATTTCTCAGTTAGTTTTATGAAAAATGTTATGAATGGAAAACTAAAGTTATTTTTTATTGTATGGAACTGAAAGTAATGTAAACATATCTAATCACGTAGAAATAAAAGAATATGACATTTATTTTAATCAAACATGCTATAACGATATAATATACTTGTTTATTTTCATATTATCAAATAAAACATTTATAATGCACCATACGACATTTTCTATTAGACTCAGCTGTGTGATAATTTTGCAAGTAAGATTCACCAATCAATACATATATACATATATACATATATATATATATATACATTTACGATGAAGTCAAATTCACAGCTAAAATCTTTTCGTGCACAATATTTAAACATTTTTCTCTGCCAAATTTTAACTTACCCCGGTAAATTAACTGAATTTTTTTATTTTATATTGAAAACAAACAAGAGATAAGGAGTGGACTAATTCCTCTTACAGGAAAATATTTTAAAATACTATTCTGAAACTGCCCATAACTCTGGGCAGTAAGCCAATAAACCTTCTTATATTTTTATTGTTGGTTTATTTTTCAACTACTTAACTTCTTTTCGCTCGCAATCTTTATACTCGCCTCCTGACAACATAAGGATTTAACTTTTGCAGCTTCACTTAGTGGACACATAATTTGATTGCCAAAGTTAGACTTTGTCACAACAAAATATACAAGATTGTATTGTTGTAACAGATACACGTTTGAAAACAATTTCGCATTTTACCAAGTTAAATTCCAAACAAAATTAAATATCCCTTAAGTTAGTCAATAATATAGTTTTACAAACCCAAAACAGGAGCTAAATAAATGTATTCTTTAACTGAAAACAATTTCAAGCAAATATTAAGCTAACGTAGGTTAAAAAGGATATTGTTTAATGCAACAAATCTATTACATAACATATGGTATTATTAAACTACAGAATAAGCCACAGTGAACATTCATAATATTCTATAGATTAAAAAACAGAAATTTTGGCAGTAGGTGTAAGGCTTGATCTTTCCGCATAGTTAGCATAATCAGAGTAGCGGATATAATGAAGAAATTCAAAGAAAGCGTGAATAACATGATGCAGATTATTTAGAATGTAGAAAGAATAAGAAGATATTCTAAGATAACAATAAGCTCAGAGAAGTTACAGGCTGCTCTTAAACAACGGCTTGACCGTGAGAAAGATCTGAATAATGTGACTCATAATCGGACTTGTACTAGACTTTGGTACTCAGGAGATTTAAACCTACAATGTCAAAGTCAAAGCCTTCGGACAAACTTTCAGGTGAAGAGCCACAAATGCATTGTTGATAGTAATTAATAATTAAACATGAAATGAACCATAGAGTAAATATTGGATTACAACGAAACATTTTACTTTTGATCTAGTTTAGCTTTTCATTTATTTACTAGAATAGAATAAAATGAGAGTTGATTAAAAATATACAATAATGCACACAAAGGAAAATGAAAGAATAATCACACGTCTTCTGACTGGACTGCACAGATGAGAGGCAATATAATATGACTAATCTGAACTAATCTTTTACATCAAAGTAATTGAGATTATCATAAAAAGTAATAATTCAAAACACAGCACAAAGGGTTTAAAATTGGTTTTGTTTTATAAATAAATTAAATTAAATCTGTTAAAAGAACTAAGATTGAAATTATAATATATTGGCTAAAAGTTAAAAGCTATTGAAATTTGTACTAGCAAATTTTATGTTGGAGATCAGCCAGTGGCATTAAATATTAAACTCATAACAATTATTTGAAGCAATGAATCAGTTGTTACAAAGGTCCTATTAAATTGTTATAAGATGGTAGCGTTGACAAGGATAAGGTATTGTGCAGATATCGCACAATAATGTTTTGGCCTAACCTGGATGAATTTTTGAAACAAAAACAATTATCCACACTTACATAACACACTTATATATGGTGTCTATACATTTTAAATTTTTAACGCACATCAGAGTATAACGTAATACAATCGCTACGAATAGAACTGTATGAACATAACCCAGCTTATTTACAGATTGTGTGGTCTTTGCGGATTTTGGAAAAAAATCTGAATGTTTGGTGAACAAAATGCAATCATCTTTAGCTTGCACATTTCTCAAAGGTTATTTTATTCAATATAAATTAGAATTTATGGAAAAATAATTAATATAAAAATAAATTAACACCAACACGAATACATGAAGCGTGCTTGGCCGGCCGATGACAACTCTAGACATATATACAAAGTTGAAAGCAATAAAACTGCAGTAGCAGTCAGAGCCATGACGTGAAATATATAAGCGTTATCACATTGTTCCACACAGACAACCAGACTCAGCAAATTACTCTTATTGCGTAGAAACGTTGCTGGTCCTGTTTGCTATTCTTTTTTGTAGGATAGGAGCTTTAATAACTTTCAGTTAAATATATGTTTAGTACACATATGAAATATGAACTTTCATTAAGTTTAAATTAACGTGTCTAAATTTCTAATAAATTAATTACAGTTTATTTACCACATTGTATTAAATATATTTAACAATATATACAATAATTGTTACTAGTCCATAGACTCAGCTAGTTGATTCACACTACGAACAAAAAAATGTTCGTGCTATAATAAAGGGTTTTCACTAGAAAAAAATCAAACAAACAAGCACAATTAGCAAACACACAAGGAGAATCAAATTAAATAACCATGATATCTTACCGTCACAGCTTGTGGACAATGGATGTTTCGTCAAAATCTTGTTTCACGTAATTTGTCTTACTAAACATTTCGTGGGACCAAAAGCCTCCTAACTTTGTAGTCAATAAGTCACTTCCAATCACTTTACATGTGATTCTCGTATTACGAGAATATAACATTTATGTATAGCTTTATCAGTACTTTCCCTGTGATTGAATCATAGTTAACGAGACCAAGTGTATAACTGTATGTAGTTTTAATAATGATTTCCCCTTTGTATATTTTTTTATATTTAACAGTAATATAATCTTGTACGAGGTGCAGATATTATTTCAACACATAATTAAAAAAATAATATAATTATCTAAATTAAAACTATTATATTTTACATACAAACAGAGGATGAATCTTGCAAGTTACAAGTTTTAGGGCGGCCCAGAAATTACGATGTTGCCGCCATTTTCTTTGATGACGTCGACACTCTAAAGGCTCTAACTCTAATGTCTTAGATGAAGAAATTACACCGAATGTGTTTTTTCTTTAACGTGTTTTCTTTATACGTGTTTAATCAAACAATACTTCTTTACAACGACTTACAACATACTTATACACACTGATTGAGAAATTATTGTTGTTCAGTGTACATAAAAGAGGATAAAGTGCCGTGTAAACTATAACTAACGATATACATTTTAAATGGCACCAGTTTTAATTAGTACAATATAAATAATAATTGACAGAACATCTAATTTGATGGTGATAGAACAACTAATTTATATCAAGTGTTTTTATTTATCAGAACGTTTTTCTTGTTACATTTTAATATATTTTTCCTGACAGCTTCCAGTAACATAAATGACCCATGGATTATGCGCAAATATGGAAAGATTTTATCTTAGTTAAAAACAATATTATCCTAAGCATAGTTGATATAATATTAAATACCCCCGTTGCAGCAAACCTGCATACTCAGCGAATTTCCAATGAATATATAACATAACACATTAAAAAACTTAACAGGATTCATAAGAAATGTATTCACAAACAAGCGATATTTAAAATATGAATTATTCTCCATAAGAATAACATTGGGGATGAGTACGCAGGTTTGCTGCAACAAGGCACACAAAATTATGGGGTTTTATGCAAATATCAATAGAAGTCATCTTAGTGAAGTCACATACCAAGTTTCATCCATATACATTCATAAATAAGCGATATATACAATTTTAAACATTTTCCATAAGAATAACATGGGGACCAAGTACCTAGGTTTGCTGCTACAGGAGCCATAAGCGAAAAAATGTTTTTTTGTGCTAACAACAATAAGCCACAACCAGATCAAGCCATATACCAAATTTCGCCAGTTTATGTTTATAAATAAACGAGATATGCAATTTTTCTTTTTCTCCATAAGAATAACATTAGACAACGTACTGTGTTTAGCACTTTCAATATCTCGGTAACAAATTGACGTAAAGCAATGATCAAAATATCAAATTGTTTGTTTTTTTAAGCTGAATTCAATGGTATAAAATAAAATTTGATTTAAATTAAAATTACATGTGAAAACCCCAAAAAACACATTTTTGGGGTACAAAACCCCCCAAAAAACCCCCTTCGGATGGTGCGATTCATCTGGTTTTCGAACTCGTTCAAATAAATGGTACTTTAAACATTTGTACCAGATTTCATTAAGATCGGACCTTTTTTACGAGAGTTATCGTGCTTACGGACACATATATATATATATATACATCTGGGGACCTCAAAATGAAAAGTTATCATGGTCTCGGGCTTAAGTCTTACCATGAAACCTACGGTAATAGCTTCTTCCCTATAGGGGAAATTCGCTAAAAAGCAAACCCCTACTTGGACACAGTCCAAATGTCTGTTCCATTAATCTTATAGCTTCCTATAGTTTTTAGGCTATATGTCAGATTAAATTGCCATTTTAATAATGCAAAATAAATTTAAAACATACATCGAATAATATAAAATATGATTTTATTACTAAATACAAGTTAAAAATACGGATTCTTCCAAGATTATCGGAAAATTTGTTTGACTTTAGTCTTAGGTTAGCAAGTAAGTTTTATTAATATGCAGAGTCATCATTGTATAAAAGTACTGCCTGTAATGACCAGCACATTTATTAAGTTTTAATATATCACAATCCATTGCCCACCTTTTTTGTCACTTAAAACATGTCAAGCTCATTTAACTATATCTTCCATTCGATAAAAGCAAATCTAACACAATATTAATCAGAACTATGACTTTAAATCAATAAAAACACATATTTTCTTTGGGCTTTGGATTATTATTCTAACTTTGTAAATATGAGAATTTCTTTTAAGATACAATATTTTGTATGATTATCCATATTGTTACAATATAAACATATGTTTTCAAAGTGAAGAACACTATAAAAAGGTATGAAATGAATATTAATTGTTTATTTTATTATTCTTTCAACCGAGAAATCTCCAATACAACGGATGTGTTCTGTGGGAAGTTATTGTGTTAGAGTTAAAAATAAGAATTATTTTCGAAATAAAAGCTTTTGCTTAACCGGTCTCTTAACATTTGGTTTTTAAATCATACTTATATGCCTGGGAGTTAAATTGAAGGTCTTAAATTGGAGTTTGATGATGGCCTTAGAGCCGAAACATGTCAGTCGATTAAAATTATATGGAAAATATATAAAAAAGAGTAATTTGTTTTAAAATGTTTACTATTGGTTATTAAATGTTTTAAATGGTTATTAGCTGCATACTCAGTAGCTATAATTTTATTCTTACGGAGAATAAGAAATATGCGATATCTTGCTTGTTTATGAACATAAGTTGGTAAAACTTAGTATGATAATTCATCTGGTGATCCTTGATGCAGCAAACTTGTATACTCAGTTCTGATGTTTTTTCAAAT
Organism: Allygus modestus; assembly: GCA_963675035.1. Taxonomy (NCBI): domain Eukaryota; kingdom Metazoa; phylum Arthropoda; class Insecta; order Hemiptera; family Cicadellidae; genus Allygus; species Allygus modestus. Next base: position 78,777,046 of record OY776112.1, on the reverse strand, counting down.
GGAGGATAAATAAAATGAAATAGCTCGCTTATCTATGACAATGCTTTAATGAAAGATAGTAAGTGGCTTCATGACATAGGTAAGTACCATTTGAAATTCACTGAATATTCAGGTTTGCTGCAACGGGGGTAATTATTTTGTTTCCTCAGAACCAAGAAAGGTTCTGATTTTAAACCTGGTATACATTACTATATTACTGAAATACTGTTACGGTAGACTATTAAATATGAAGTTTAAAATAATGTTCATGTCCATGAAAAATTATGTTATTTCTATTTTGATTACAATTAATTAATAAAGACAAAACGTGTATCACGTTTTTCTTGTTACATTTTAATATATTATTCCTGACAGCTTCCAATAACATAAATGACCCATGGATTATGCGCAAATATTGAAAGATTTTATCAAACGTGTTTTTTTTTAATATTGCTCGAAAAACAAACATGCAAACATTGTGAACGAATGATTACAAACAACTAAATTTATGCGATTTATAACAAATAAAAGCGTGGATTTGTTATAAATAAGGGTTTAAGTTAAATTAATCAATAGGTCACACCTACTTATTTGACGCTAGATTGCTAATAAATCGTAAAAAAGTTTTGCGCATAATGTAATTTATATAGTTTATCAAATAAAAATCGGCTAACACATAAGTTCAGTTATCCCCTATTGCTATTATGAATTACAATATTTTCAAACCATTTGAATTAAATTTGGAACGCAATTTTATGTATAACACAATTAGTTAATGGACTATTTTTTACATTGTGAATTTAAATGTTTATGATTGCTTGCTTCAGTTACAATAATACATTCTAAAACTTCCATAGGCTTTCATAGGATATTTTGCGGTAAATATCTACATGAGAAAGTAACTAACAAGAATTAAAATTATGGTAGATATGGGTTTTCAAAATGGTATGTAAAGTTGTACAGCGCAAACAATTTATGGGAAAATCAACGTATGTATTAGTACATAAATGTATAAAAGTATATTGAAGAACAAATAAAGGTTTGAGCTTTGTATTTTAATCATGGACGTATATATTTGAAGACAAGTTGTTTATTTTGCCTGGATCTCAAAATAAGGTAGTAAATCAAATGTAACCAGTTGTTGAGCCAAATGAGAAATATAACAAAATAAAAGCAACAACCATGAACTAGGGCCCAGTAGCATCAAAAGTTGGCTTGACGTTGTTTTTCCTTCCCTGGACGATTTACAGTGACCCATTTTGATTTAATTATAAACGTACGTTTGCTCTCATACTAATAACATATTGCATAGTAAAACAAAAAGTAATAATTAAAATCGTGCAGTCACTAGCCGTGAGTGAAAATGTAAAAGTAAAAAATAGAACTAGATGTTTTGTATGCCATTATCCTGAAGTTGATATTTTTACACTGAACCAAAATACTCAACAAAGAATTATGTTCTTCGATTTATAGTGTCAGGTTAAAAATGTAAAATAAAAAACTGACATACTACTTTTTAGTGAATTTCCTATGGAAAGTGAACTATTAGCATGACCAGCACGGTGAAACTTAAGCCCGGGACCACCATAGAAGTTCCTAACGTGACCCCCTGAACACGTTTTGGGGGGTCGTTCAAAATTATATATATATATATATATATATATATATATGTGTGTGTGTGTGTGTGTGTGTGTGTGTGTGTGTTATGCATTCTAGCGGTCGCATTTGTTGTCTGATTTATCTCAAATTTGGTAGGGAAATTCCTTTTTGTAATCAGTTGGACAAGTTCATTGGGGAAAACAATCGGAAAACTCTAACCCCCGTTTTTGGGGATTTTAAATTTAGAAATTTAATTTTTTGGGCCCAAAAAGGGTCAGAAGAGCCCCGGATGTAAAGTTAACGAATGGAAAACGGTGGGAATTAGTGTGGCGAAACCTTTAAGCCCTCTCTCGTCATTCTAGCATATATATTTACCGAGTTATTAAAGAAAATGTGTATTGACCAAACACAGTACGTTGTCTTATGGGGGTTTACTTCAGAAAAGCCTGTTATTCATTTGTTGGTGTACTTTTATCATCCCCAACAATCTCACGCCTACTTTAAAGCCTGACTGGACCTTCTCCTAACCTTATAATGCGCAAAATTGTATTCCCAGCATTGCAGGTAAATAGAACCAGGAGCATCAAAACAGCCAAAAAATCAATATTTTCAGATTTGAATAAAAATTTGAATGATTAACTGATGTTTTTAACTGATTTTGAGTTTTTATAGTTTTTTATTTGGAAATTCACTTCCCTCACGTCAGCGTGGTGCGTGCGAACTCGTTTAAATTTTGTACACTTTTTACTTTTTAACATAACACATCTCTTTCAATAGAACCCCAAACATCTAGTCTTCTAGACAAATATGCATGTCGATATATTTTACCTTATATTCTGCAATTACATGAAGCTAATAAAAGGAACTCCGTTTACTGCGGTATTGTCTTGTTGCGAGGAATTATGAGCTGGCAAAATGTGCTAGTTAAGCTGACATTTTGCAAAGTATTCCTACTGGAAACTTTACAATGATAACATGCAGAACCCTTAAAGATGTTCAGTACTGAGTACTTATGAAATATTCATACACGGCAATGCCTCAAAAACTATTACTGGCTCTAATTAATTTAAATAATTTTGAATTAAAAACGTTATCAGTGTAAACTTGATGTTTGGAATAGGAAATAATGCAGAAACATAAATAAAACTGCAATTTAATATAAGTTCTAGATTTAAATATAAATTTTGCGAAATAAAAAACAAACAAATATCAACTGTAACAACATTCTGCTTGGCTACTAAGTAAAACTTATTTCTTTGCTATACTAAAAGGTCTGTGAAAAGTTAGCTTAAGTAAAACGGACTGAACCTTGGACGGATTTGGTGATTCTTTTTACTAGTGGTCAAGGCGACGGACTCCGAAACCATGGCAACGGCCCTGACGTGGGTCCAAATCCTAGTAATCGCTTGCAAATTTTACCAGTACTATACAACTCGTACTGTAACGGCTCAACCCTTGCTTCGCTGGATATGTTCCACGCACTAGTCTATGTGGACGGGCAAAATAAGGAAAAAAGAGGCTGCCAAGCTATTAAAAAAACTATGGATATCTTATAGTTTATAGTCACACCTCTTATGATAGAAACGCTTGAGATTCAGAAAGGAAATGTGACAGAAATAAAAAATACGTCTCAATTAATAATAATACACCTGCCTCATACATAAACTAAATTAGTTCATTAAAAACTTATTTTTCATCCAAAACTTGTAACACAATTTGCAAAAATGTTTGTGTAACTCAATTGCAAAGAAAAATACATTCAATTTTACAAGCCTTTATCAAATTAATTACTCAGACATAAATTGTAAATAAGCCAAACGAAATTACCATTTAATAAATTATCCAAGCATCTGCCTAAAGCCCTAAAGCTCGTAAGATTATGCGAGCGAGAAACTACTCTAAATCTATTGGTAAGACTGGCCAATCCAAGATTTTTGTTCTCCTAGTTCTGTACTGCATACATTTTAACAATAATATTAAGGTAAAACAAAACCAAAGTGGGGGGGTTAGGGGGGCGCAGTCGCCCATTGAGATTAAAGTGCAAGTAATTACTTCAACAGTTATTGATCTGACTGAATGAATGATTCTTCCTGTATGTCCTACAAAAATGGCGAATTTAATTGCAAGAAAGTGCCATTCTAAAATAAGTCTGATGGATATGGATGATGTTTTGTTTGGGATATTTAATACAAAGATGCTTGCTATGTTCTGAGTTCGCTCATCCCATTACGCGAATATTTAAGCGTACTCCTAGTGCATAATTAGTACCAGCTATCTAATGACTAGGCATAATTTGTGCGGTGTATGTAATTTGCGTTTCTGTGTTATTAGAAACCTCTTTTTTATTTCGTTGTGCTAGATAATATTATCGATATTAATTAATTTAATTAATGCCCACAGAAGGATATAAATATTTGCTGGGGATAGAGATGAAAAGATGGGGATATACTAAGGAAAGAACCAAAAAACGGGTATTCCAACAATAGATCAAGTTAAGAATCGGATCGGAAAACTGGTATGTAACTAATTTGTTTTACGACTGTTGCAGCATGCTTGCCATGGCTTCGACGCATCGCTGAACCCGCTGATTCTTTCTATTTCACACAACTATTGTCGAAACCCGTAGCCATGTGCTTTTGAATAATGTGGGCATTTAAATGACGTAATTGGGAGCTTACATTTACCAATACTAGGTTTTAGGAGGTTTAACCAAAACTTGTAAAATTTAAAAAATTTACATAGCAGTCCCTATAAAATGGTTCCTAAAGAGTCTAGCAGCAAAATAATAGCATCTAACAAATCCGCGTCCTATTAATGGCATGTCACACTAAAAGTAAGCGTCGTTTAATTCTTCCAGAAATTAGAGCGAAATAAATTAACAGCTATAACAACTAACATGTGGGGATAGGTTTTCCCCGTAATAACTAGAAGGTGTAGTATTTGCTCTGTGATGTAACCAAATTAACAATTAAAAATTAATTTGTGTTGAAGTCGTCACACAGCCCGCTGCCACCTGCGAAAAATGACGCTGTAGGGTGTTAGTTACACTGATCACTTGACATTCTATTAATATTTTTGTTTATTTATCACTTCGTATTAATACACACGTCAATTTGTTTGCAGTTAAATTTACTTGATTAATGCTAGTCATACATTATATTTAATGGTACCGGTTTTACGTTTTAAACAATTTAAAATTGTTTTAATGTTGGTTAATTTGATTTTTATGGATGAAACTAGTAGTTACTTCGATTATAATCCTCAACTCGAAATATAATTTATTAAAGGTATATTATTTGGAATTTTCGGGGTTTTTCAATTTATGAAGGTTGTAAGTCCACTTATTCAACCATAACATGTAAAATGGTTTGAAAGTTTTGGGAAATAGTTTTTTAATTAGCGAGAAGCACTACTTACATTACTTTAGACCTAGGAAAAGGAACATTATTAAATTTGTTTAAGCCTCCCTATATTAAAACGCACAAACAAAGTGCTCCCAGTATCATATCCCCAAATATCCTGTCTTCTCGTTGAGAACTTGAACCTTTGTCAATTAGGATACTCGCGTGATGAATGTAATAACTTTGTAAGTCACAAACACATCGCTAAAAACTTCATACATTTGTTGTCTTTGAAGCCAAAGACGCATGTACATTTTACTCAGTTCAGTGGCCGGGCTAATGCCAAGTGGTGAGAATCTATATAACGAGTTCCACAATACGACCAAAGCTAGAAAAATTATCTAAGCATATACTGATGTAGATCTGAATCTCATCCACAGCCGTGCAAAGCTTGGCCTTCATTTTATAAAACCTTTCTGTCGTAGACTTCACAATAAACGTAGCATGCCTCACTTGGATCCCTATGGTGGATTATAAAATGATTCCGGTTTTTATAAGTCAATATTATTAGCCACTTACGCCCATGTGACAAACAAATCCCATATAAGATTAACTAGAGTCAGCAGGCACAAATATAAGTTTCCCGACCTTACAGCAGAGGAGCCTAATAATGTATCAATTTCCGCATATTCTTCCGTAACAAAAGACCGTTCGAAAGCTTTTCTGAGTTCCTCAAACACACTAAGGAACTTATCCCATTATTTAACGTCATATTATCCAATGGGAATTTTCCCAAGGGTTTTAAAAGATCGAAGATTTGTTGCATTGTTACAACTGGTGAAGGAAATAGATCGAGCGGAAGGTTACCCACCCGATAGCTCCTCTGAGTGTTATAATCTGTTGGAGAGGCTAGTATATAAATAACCAATGTTCTAAAGGCCAGCATCTCTGAAACCCCCTGGCATCCAGTTTTGTGTATTATTTTCCCTCTCATTATTCGATGTAAAGACAATGTATTCTAATAGAATATAAAATGTGTTTGTTGGTCACTAATATATTCAATAGCTTAGCAAAACAGAATAGTTATCTAATGACAAAATTATAAATTGCATTAGAGCGTAAAATGTAAAACTACGTTTTTCCGATTTCATCGTATCAACAATATTTCTGAGGTCTAATGAATTTTAATTTGTTTAACTTTACATGTATATGGTTTTATACTTTGGTAAGTCTTTCAATTACGATATATTGATGTTTTACTGATTTAAGATTTACTAAATTGTGTTGAAATATAATTGTATTTTACGATGACTCCAAATATAAGCTATCTAAAACATATTTTTCTTTAAGAATACATTATGCCACCCAACGAAGAAGATTAAAGAGATGCAGTAAAATTATATCTTGCCATCCAGCAAGAAACAAATTCAACTAAACTGGTATATGTTGAATTATGTTTCAATATTTATAACTATTGAAAAGAACAAACAAAATTTAAATATAAGTTTAAAGCTCCAAGTTGATTTAACTTGTACTGGGAAAAGTTTCGGTTTACTTAACCAACGTAACATCTTTGCTTAACTTTATTGGAAGAAAAAACCTCCAACCACAGTCGTGGACTTCAAGCCTACAATTCAGAAATACCTTTTCCTCATACAGTCGTTTTTAAATACAGATTTACAGTTTTATGATAATGAAATATAACTTGCTTAAACCTTTGAGTGCTAGCTTGTGTATGAAAAAATATTTGTGTTGGTTTATTATTATTTTGTAATACCTTGAACGCATGAAGATTTAAAATTATAAATAAACAGGGTTCCAGTGGACACATACACAGTAAGGTTAGGTCAAACGTAGCAACAGATCTGATCACATATGCTACTCACAAAGATTTCACCCACCCCGTCAACTTGAACCTGAGCAAACTGCCGTTAACGTGAACTCTTAGCTCTCAATCTAGATTCCACCCCGCAGCCAAGAGGATAGGGACCAGTTTACAATAATTGTAAGACGCAATTTATTTTTTTAAAATTGAAACATAGCCTGTCATAATTTGAAATTTGTTAATGTTCTACCTAAGGTTACAATTGAAAAACTAGCATAAGGTCATGTAAATCTTGTATTTTATCAAATATATTTTTAAATTAAGGCCTTGTTTAAATCAAGTGTATTTTTGTTAATGCCCATTCGTACTTATAACAGTGAAGCGTACTTTTTCTTATCGAGTATTTTTTTCGAATACGTGATAATGTACAGTGGAAATGATCAATTAGACTATTGAATGCGAGAACAGACAAAATCATGAAAAATAAAAGAAGACAAAAAATATCTAGCTACAATAAATTAAAGGTATAATCAAGGTAAAAAATGAATAATTTATGATTCCGAAAATGAAAAGATATTACATATTGTCCACAAGTATAGTAATAAATAACGCCCTTTGCAGCACCACACTTAAAATAAGTTGTACAACAATAACCAATCGTTGAGACTAATGCAAAAGCCAAGAAACACACAAACAACAAACCACAAAAATATACAGGGACCGAACCCTGGGTCGGATAACTAAAAGGGCGGTTAACAAATTACTCTTGGGTATTGTAATATTAAGCTCTAAATTTATAAAATGTATACGCCAGTTAAAAATAGGTACAAAAAATAAGTACCAAGATGCCATCTTATATTTTAACTAGCTGTGTACCCGTCCTTCGTACGGGTTGTATATAAATGGTAGATTAACTAAAATTATTAACAACCCACATAATTTTACAATATTAAAATTGTATTTTACACTTTTAAAGTGGAATTAAATTAAAGTTAACGAAATATACTATGGCAGATAGTTCAAGTACTGTTGCCAAGTCGAGGAACTCTGTTGGGTTGTGAACAGTGTGGTTTTTGCGACTCCAAATCGGTACACGGAACACTTTGGATTCGATTTTAGAAATAAAAAACTCAAGTACAACAACATATTAACCCTGTTTAATTTAACATTTTAAATACTTTGATACATTACTCTTTACATTCCAATAAATTAGTAGTAATGTAACGAAACATTAAACTTTAAAAAACAAAGACAAACCACATTTAAAATCACCATTCTTGCCAGGACCTGTTTTCATTATAATTGTAAATAAACAATTTAAACTTGGAAAAATCATATGTTTTAAAACATATGACTACTTGATTTTATTTAAATAAATGTAAATCAATATCTACGAACTGTTCTAACAGTGGTCATGGTTAAATGAACGGTATTAAATACTGTATATGTTCCTTTGGAATAGACCTACATTTGTGTTGATCTCCGTTGCTTGTTCATTGGTGGACGTGAGGATGGCACAATCACAGAGCCAGGCACTTTCCAGATTAAACAGTTTATGAACATCGGTGTAACAAACTGTCAATCAATAAATCCTGTGATTCATCGATAGTGTCGAGTGAAGGATAGATATTTCTGAGACCTTAATTTGTTTTTCAATGTCCCAATCTCAACTTTTAAAAGCGCATAAGAAAACTGCTCAACCCCTTAATCTCCTCAAAAATACATTTTCATATTTACTGTTATGTAACACACAGGCCGATTTCGGGTATTAAATAATAATAATGCCGGTTGGGAAACAAAATTACTATTTATTAGACCGCACAACTTTACAACAACTGATTTAAAACAATTTGAACGTCGTTAACAATAGGTATATCCGCGGTTAAAATACAATAATTAAGGTTACATTAAATTTAGAAAGAAAGCACCAATTAATAATTTAGCAGGGAGAGGCAGCGCGACGCGTGTTAATTACATCGTGACTTCTTCGGGACTGGGGCGAATCTCACGTCTTCTTCCCCAATGCTGAAGCTGCCCATCCAATGAGTGGCGGCCTCAGCACGTGACGTCACGGGAACACTTCATTGACAAGTGCTGCAGCCAAACGATCACTCATGCCGTTACTCAAACTAAGAGGTACTGAAAACGTGCTTTGAGGTTGGCGCTGAGAGAGGAAAGGCTGACACTTGCATTCCTGCTGACATCAACGCCCGGCCGGGCCCGTAGGAGCGTCTAAGTTGAGATTAGCTTGAAGCAAATATCCTAGCGTCTGGTGGTTTATTTTATATTTTGTACCAGCCAACTCTTCAAAATGAAATAATGAAATTAATGTTAAGAGCACCGTTCCTCTTTCTAATTATAGATTTTAGTGACGGTAGAAATTTAATTATTAGGAACGGTAAACTTTAATTATTTAATTACAGTGTCGTATTAATGGCTTTTAACAGTCTAGGGATTTTGGGCCGTCACACCCCCCTCACCCTTGGACCATGCTGTCCCCAGCATGAGGTAACAGCAGATTGCCAAGTCCAACTTCTCTCAATGTTTGGAGAGTACACATCCGTCTTCCGTTGGCTGGTTGGTGATCAGGAAACTTCTAACTCCGGACAGCTAACCTCAACTCTCTCCGCAAAAAAAATGATTTAGGCCTAACTTCAACTTTTGTTTTACAAAAAAACTCGAATTGTCACCGGTCCACATTTGCCTCTCCCTTTACAAGATATATCTCAAAAATATCCCAATCAAAACATCTCAAAAGTCAAAGTTAAACAAACAAAACAACACAAAAAAAACTAAAATATCTCATTTCACAAGGACAAAAGTTACCTAAACTTAAACACAAAAACACAACACACATTCCCATCTAAACAGACCATTACAATATTACAGAATACATTGCTCATGAATTTATCCATAGCTTCACACAGCTAAAGGTGAAGTGAAAATATTTACTTGAGGGCATTAACCCACCCTCTCTCTATGACGAGAGTATTACAGTCGTCTCCAAAAACAAAAATCTACCATGCCATCGCTAGAAGATACGTCACTGAGTTTAATTATGTGAATTTAAAACCAATTGGTTAATTTTTCTTAGTATCTGCACAGGGTATGAATTATTATATTTCTAAAATTCGAAAGAGGGTAATTGAGTTCAGTACTTTTATGACAATTTTAGAACGCTACTTGCCCGCTATGGTGAAGCCGCATGGGTTTTCACTTGGGGCCGGTTTTACACTCTGTCACCTCTTCGGTAGTAACGGATCTTCCAACGTAAGTCAAATATTAGCAAAGAAAATTTACTGTTATCCTAACACACCCTTTCCCACGCTACAGTGCCTACTCTTATTAACTCGTCAACACATGTCGAAATAGCCAAGTAACATATTGACACCAATAATCAACAAAAAAAAAACTTTTCACCAATCCAATGATCGTTCATAAATTCCGGTGGTACTCCACCCACTATCGGCCGAAGCCTCAAATCACTTAAAAATTACCAATAATAAATCAAATATACAATCGAATAATCAATATGATAGAAAGAATTATTAACTAATCTTTAACACAACCTCACGTTCAGTAGGCCTGGTAGCGACACAACACTGTCTTGCTGACGGGGTCCGGAAAATCGCTCAGCAAGGCATTTTCTGCAGTTATCTTGACTGACTATACACTAACTATACGTCAATTTTTTTCTTTAAATTTTGAAAAATCATTCAGGCTGGCTCCCGGGTGCCTACAGTCCAGTCGGGGAGTTGAAGGGAAGGGGGTTATTAGGGGGGTGGGAAGCACGCAAATTACCTTCCTGTGGACACCAGTTGGGCCAGTGAATCCTTTACCCTTCGTGGGATATATATACTACTAGCGTTAGTTGGATCGCATCGAATAATAATTCAAAAAAGTTTCCATTACCAGCCTACAATTATTACACCATTATTAGAAACACACAACAAAACATACCGGTACGCAAAGATCATTAACGCTACACATACATATACAAATACATAATACACAAATAGATAATAGCACAACAATCAGAGGGGGATCCCCAGTCCTTTCGCCATCGCGTCCTCGCGGAGACAAGTCCAGGGTACTCGCTTCTTCACAGCGTAGTACGCAACTTCTTGATCGCGGTCGAAAGTCTACGTTTCTTAATTATACATCACTTACTCAAAGCGTTCCGGGCCCGTAACTCACTCCTCGTCACAGTTTACCGCACAGTCAGCTCGACACTAGCTGTGCTCGTGGAATTGTTTCCTGTGTCCTGTGTAGACTCTATTACTGGCTCAGCACGAGGTACTATCTCCCCGTGACTCTGGAGCGGAGACTCTGTCTGCGCAGCCTGCGGGCGCTGTACACGGCCTCCCAGGGTGACACGGAGCAGGTCGGCAACTCGAACTCCCCATCTCAAAGCTACAAAGACAACTGTGATTATCACAATAATAGAATGGCCGCCCCACATCACCTACTCAACCATGTGGGTGCCAGCATAATGGACTCTAAGGTGCTGGAAAGTACTCTCCAAAGAATAGCCCTTTACGCTTAGGTGCCAAGCTGATCATCTAGTCCCTGCAGGACCTTCAAGGTGGCTCTCACATCAATATTCATCAACTTGGTCTCTTCGTCAGAGAGCATCGACCTCAAATCAAGAACAAAACTTTACTCATCTGACCGACATGAGTGTTGCTGCCGTGTATACGGGCGGGCAACTTAAACTCATCACTAATAACATCGCATTTTATTACACCTCGGAGATCACTCCAACTCCACTCAACTGCATGGTGGTCAGAATGATCTTTCCACCATCCTCGTAACAGTTCAGAGTTATCTTATAGGGCTCTGAAGCACTATGCACCCATCAACCTCGGAAAAAAAACGATTTTTCCACAAACGCTGGAATACAAGGAGCTGCCGATAAATCGGGCAGGCACCCGATCCGCCAGTGATCGAATCACACCGATCACTTCAGTCTCTTCAACAGAGAGCATATGACTTAGAAAAGTCAGAAATCACAACTTCACATTCCGGTCCGACATGAGTATACTGCTGCCGTTTGCACGGGCAGGCAATATTGAACTCATCACTAATAACAACCCCTCTATACGGGTCAAACACATCACGTTAAACATCGACCACAAATCAAGAACCGGGACACAAGTTACCTGACCTACATGAGTATACTGCTGCCGTTTGCACCGGCAGGCAATATTGGACTTATCAGTGGCTACGACAAACACATCTATTTTTTTCCTTGAGGGAGGCCCATTCGACGTCATAATTTCAATGAGGCATTTCCCCCCAAAAAAACTCAAATAGACTAAAACAACAGGCCCAGAAGACCATCGGCTGGTTTACTCGTACCACCCCATAGTAAACACGCAACCCTCATCCTCCGCTTTGCCGGCTGTACAGGCGCATTGCGCTGCACAGGCTGGGCTTTCTACAGAACAGCTTGCCATAGAACAAGTAAAACATAATTTACTCCCCATTCCCGTTTGCTTTAATTAAATTTTCGTTCTCTTTAAGGTCTGGCCAAGAATAGCATGAGTTAGCAAGCATATTCCCGGAGCAGAGCACACATTTTGGAATTCTATTTAAAAAAAAACAAATAACCATAATGTGATTCCTAAACACTAGTGCATCAGTATACTTAGGTGATAACACTTGTCCACATCAGCATAATCCATTCAGTAATGGTTACGAATGCACTCCCTCGGAAACTCCACAGCGAGGAAGACCCTCCGGTGTCCCAATGCACAGGGACAGCACAAGAATGGCCTAGAATTATAACTTTCCTGTACAACAAACAAAACAGGTTATCCAGTGAACACGTGTTATCACAAGTTAGAGTACAAACCACTAAAAACAACAAATTTCCTACGAAGAATCACTTATCACTAACTTCACCAGCCTTATATTTTAAATATAAGGGGAAATAACTGGACTCTTTTTTGTAAATTTTGAATTTAGTGTAAATGGACTAAATCGTAAATCATCGTATTTACTCCTAATCTCTGGTTCATTACCTAATTCATCACACCGCAAATGGGAGCTCTGGCTTCACAATGCTCAGTCCCAGTTGAGGGGGTAAATTATTAGACACTTTAAATATTACATCGGCAAATAATTTCTGTCCATGTTCGGAGTACTGATAATAAAACAGATGCAGCCATACAATTTAAGGGACAGACTGCATGCAAAAAAACAAAATTAAATTTCTCAACCTATCAAATTAGGCAATTTGACACTCACGATTTCAAACTGTAAAAAGAAATGCGATCATTGTTTACGAAGCACCGATCTGCAACAGTATTTAAAGCTATCTGCAGATCATAAAACTGAACACAAATATGCATCACAATTTACTGGCTTCAACTCAAAGCTTTATTAGTTCCAATTTGAATTAATAATTTTTTACACCTACTCCTTTAATGGATGTTAACTAAATTCAATCACACACAAAGAGATGTACTAAATATCTTCACGTTGCTGATTAACTTACATAAAAAAAACAAAGTCCAGTACCACAAACAAACAGTACCACTGCTCTACTGACTGTCATGTTCAGTCGGCCCAAAACCAGGAACCAGAGCTAAACAATGAGCACAGTATAGCCCAGTTCTCAAAAATCAATACAGCAACCAACTGCGATTTGATGTTCTCCTCTATGCTATTTTGTCTCACATAATTTTGAAGGAGAGCAAAACAGCCTTTTTTAAAACTGCAAACAAAAGGTTAAATAATTTATTTATTATCCCTTCACAACCGTTACCGAAGGTTACTGCCCATTAATTCTCTCAACATTAAAATTACTGGATCCACCGGTGTAGAACCCTCAATAACCCCCTACTGATGAGAGCTTCTGAAATAAATAAAATTCGCCCAGTCCCATTTATAATTTCCAATACTTAACCGAAGCATTCATCAGAGGCTCACATGCCTAAGTCCACACGTTGTTTGGTTTCTACGAAATTTTTAGAAAAATTCAAAGTCCCAACTTAAAGTTCATTAAAATAAACTTAAACCCCAGAACGCGATTACTCTAAGTCCCAACACGGTGAATTACTCAATTAAATTCACCAATTTAATTTCCAAAAGATCACAAGTAGTTTGTTGCATTCAGTTAAATTTTGAAAAATCCGGCTAAGTCCTTAGCTCAAAATACACAATAAATTTCGAAAATTATTGCCGAACGTTCATTTTCCCACTACTATGATGGTCCACGTCGATTATTTCTAAGTCCCAATTTATTTCCTTAAAATGTCACAGAAATCCTATTTTACCCCTACTAATAAAAAATTTCCAAAAATCGCCGAAAATCCAAAAATCTTTTTTCCTTTATTATTACCTTTAAACCATTATTCTATAGTGAAACTATGCGATCCTTCCTTGATTTGAACTCGTAGCTACGGCACAGAGGAAATATCCATTAGTAGATTGTAAAATGAAAAAGAATCTAAGTTGAAGTTTAATAAATTTTATATAAATATTTTTAAAAAGTTATTACTGTTTCTAAGTTATTTACTTTATTACTATATTTTAATTTCCTCTTAACGCCACGCAGCTACGGCCCCTCAAGTTACCGGTACCTTTAGGATCGCATGTAAGGTTCACAAATGTTAATTTCATGCAAATAAACTTAGGTTAATTTAGAAAGCATTTATTCTAAGGTTAATATAATTAATAAATCCTACAAACACTCGTTCTTGAACAAAACAATGTTAAATCACTAAATAAAAATATAACTTGCTTCAGGAATGACTATCTCATCTACTAACAGCAACAAGTGTGGGACTCTGTTTAGATTAATCTATACAGACATCTGTTTACAAACACGGCAAACCCTACTGCCCTATGAATCACGGCGTCACTACTCTATACGCCACAGCCTTGTTACGATAATTGTCGCCCAGTTTGATAATTGTTGCCTAAGTTCCACTGCAGACAATTCGGATTAATTTACAATATAATATTTCTTCAATTTAATTCCCAGATAATTTATAATTTCACTTTAATGTCGCCCTCTCCCTTTTCCACGATAAGTTGCATCCAAGTTCACGCATTTGCACTTCAATCAAACTGCATTGGCAAATCAAAGATGGCGGATTAATCCGAACGCAACAGAGACGATTTGCCAAGATTGCAAATGGCGGCTCCAAGCTTCCTTCCACGATTAATATTCCAAGTCACTTTACTTTTAAAATAAACCTCTTTAGTCACAGGTAATACTTAAAATTGACTCTACTTTTATTATATATCAATATCTATTATCACTAGGCTCAACAACAACTCTGATAGCCCAATAATTTCGATTTACTACGCCTCCTCAAACAATAACGGCACTTGGCATGCATACAAACAAGGAATCAAGATGGCGGTGGTATGAATGAGGGCGTTGTCACAATGACTCACAGAGAAAACGCGTTGAATGATGGAAGTGGAAGGGGAAGTGACGCTATGACAACGTGGTTAATGGCCGCCTCAAATCTTCGTCATAATTATTATAATTACTTTAAAATTCTCTAATAATTCGAAAAATGCATATTTCTTTACGGGAGTTGCACTAAAATGAGTTTAATTTATTGCTTTGCAAGATTAAACGGTTACCTACTGCTAAAACGACATATATAAAATTAAACAAGATTGCACCAATTAATTAAAATAAATTTACTTACCAAAATCCATTCTCCGTCCGTGGGATTCTTCAAGTGGTGTTTTATTGCAACACTTACCCACAAACCTGACACCAATTGTAACACACAGGCCGATTTCGGGTATTAAATAATAATAATGCCGGTTGGGAAACAAAATTACTATTTATTAGACCGCACAACTTTACAACAACTGATTTAAAACAATTTGAACGTCGTTAACAATAGGTATATCCGCGGTTAAAATACAATAATTAAGGTTACATTAAATTTAGAAAGAAAGCACCAATTAATAATTTAGCAGGGAGAGGCAGCGCGACGCGTGTTAATTACATCGTGACTTGTTCGGGACTGGGGCGAATCTCACGTCTTCTTCCCCAATGCTGAAGCTGCCCATCCAATGAGTGGCGGCCTCAGCACGTGACGTCACGGGAACACTTCATTGACAAGTGCTGCAGCCAAACGATCACTCATGCCGTTACTCAAACTAAGAGGTACTGAAAACGTGCTTTGAGGTTGGCGCTGAGAGAGGAAATGCTGACACTTGCATTCCTGCTGACATCAACGCCCGGCCGGGCCCGTGGGAGCGTCTAAGTTGAGATTAGCTTGGAGCTAATATCCTAGCGTCTGGTGGTTTATTTTATATTTTGTACCAGCCAACTCTTCAAAATGAAATAATGAAATTAATGTTAAGAGAACCGTTCCTCTTTCTAATTATAGATTTTAGTGACGGTAGAAATCTAATTATTAGGAACGGTAAACTTTAATTATTTAATTACAGTGTCGTATTAATGGCTTTTAACAGTCTAGAGATTTTGGGCTGTCATAGTTAAGTTCAGACGCTCAGTGGTCGGCTGCATAAAATATATTTTTAGAGAGGCGTAGACTCGTCCACTCATGTCTCAGTTACGACAAAGGGTCTGTGTGAAATCTCCAGAGAACAACACCTGACTCCCCATGATGTTGTTTCTTATTTCCTTTAAGGCATCAAATTTCAGCTCTACTGGTTGAGTAGCTGGAGTGTTATGACTAACACGCTTATATTAAAGGTCATTGGGCCAGAGTCCTTGAGTATATTTGTGTCTGGAGTAGGTAAATGTCTGCACTGAGTTATCAGCTACATTCCTACCGAATTTCAGATCCATCAGTCCAACAGTATGTGCAAGATTGTTAAAATATTGTATTTTGAAATTCTGGGGGGCGAAGCCCTTAAACATTTTCGTAACAGGAATAGGCTTGCGTTTTTTTTCTGATGAATTAGTTATTTTCCTACCGAAATGTAACTTACAAAGGTCCAGTAAATACTAATACTCTTCTTGAAATTATCCTATATTTAGATTCTAGAACATTCTGACGATTTATTTTAAAATATTTTTGTGATTGACCCTCTCTTGCAACCTCAAATCACTGAAAATTTCAATTTCCCGTTGCAGACAAAAATAACTAATTGAGACTTCCGTTTGTTAGACAAAGATAGTTGCGCGCGATCTCGGGTGCTATCCATTTTTCTCCAAGCCCAACCCTTGCAGTTAAAAAATAAAACCTTCTTCATAGATGGGGAATGTAGGGCTACCCTACCATATAACTTTCGCGGGGATGCGGTGGTTGGTTTTGGAGTTTTTCCGGAACATACCCACAAACCACACTTACATTTATAATATATATTGATTGATTTCTTGAAATTATCCTATATTTAGATTCTAGAACATTCTGACGATTTATTTTAAAATATTTTTGTGATTGACCCTCTCTTGCAACCTCAAATCACTAAAAATTTCAATTTCCCGTTGCAGACAAAGATAACTAATTGAGACTTCCGTTTGTTAGACAAAGATAGTTGCGCGCGATCTCGGGTGCTATTCATTTTTCTCCAAACCCAACCCTTTTAGTTAAAAAATAAAACCTTCTTCATAGATGGGGAATGTAGGGCTACCCTACCATATAACTTTCACGGGGATGCGGTGGTTGGTTTTGGAGTTTTTTCCGGAACATACCCACAAACCACACTTACATTTATAATATATATTGATTAGCTAAGGAATTTCGTTTTGGCCCACTAGGTCGTTATTTTTCAAACCAATTTGGACCATCGATGTGTCATTTGAAAGCGTTTAAACTGCAGATTAACAGAACAATTTAAAACTCCAAAAATACCGCTTTAGTTTTTAAAATATTGACATTAAAATATACTCGATGTTATTTAAATGGAAGAATATTTCTGCCTTAGTTTGAGAAAACAAGGCAACGTGTAGTCATGGAATTTTTACCAATTTGTAGCTTAAACATTCCGATACTCCCCAAAATTATTAATTTTATAATCTTGTACTTTTAATTTCGTTAAATTATACAAAGTATAAAGTCCTCAAATTAGTCCATGTTATTCATATGGGAAAATTTGTGAAGGAACTCGGCCTTAGTTTGAGAAAACCAGGTAACATTTGGTCATTGAATTTATAAATTTGAAGCTAAAACATTCCATACTCTCCAAAATTGTCAGATTTATAATTTTCTCCTTTTAAGTTTGTTAAATGATACAAAATGTAAATGTCTACAAATAGTCCAGTCAAGTTATACATTAAAAAGGGTCCTTAATTGCAAAAGGTCATGTAGTTATAATTTGTTAGTATGTTGTTAAGACCTATACTACAAGTAAGAAACCAAGTTTGCAGCTTCGAAAGACCTGTGCTTCTGGCATATCAGCCAAAAAACAGTCATATGTTTGCAATTTTTCAGTTTTTGATCAATATCTCTGAAAGTATGACTCTGACAGAATATGTTGTCCGATTCTTTATTAAACTGGATAACATTGGCTGACGTTTGAGACCATAACGACTTCATTACGTCCATAATTTACTAAGATACAATAATTTAAATACCTCCGTCGCAGCAAACCTGCGTACTCAGCGAATTTCCAATTAATATATATGTCTTAATAAGACATGAAACCACATACCAGGATTCATAAGAAATATTTTCACAAATAAGCGATATTTAAAATATTAATTATTATCCATAAGAATAACATTGGGGATGAGTACGCAGGTTTGCTGCAACAAGGAACAGAAAATAATGGGTTTTTATGCAAATATCAATAGAACTCATCTAAATGAAGTCACATACCAAGTTTCATTCATATACATTCATAAATAAGGTAAATATAACATTTTAATTACTCTCCATAAGAATAACATGGGTACCGAGTACCTAGGTTTGCTGCTACAGGAACCATAGGCGAAAATTTGTTGTGCAAACAACAATTAATCACAACCAGATGAAACCATATACCAAATTTTGTCAGTTTATGTTCATAAATAAGCGAGATATACAATTTTTCTTTTTCTCCATAAGAATAACATTAGACAACGAACTGTGTTTAGCACTTTCAATATCTCGGTAACCAATTGACCTAGAGCAATGATCAAAATACCTAATTGTTTGTTTTTTTATGTTAAATTCAATGGTACAAATTAAAAATTTGATTCAAATAAAAATTACATGTGAAAACCCCAAAAACCCACCTTCGGATGGTGCGATTCATCTGGTTTTCGGACTCGTTCAAATAAATGGTACTTTACACATTAGTGCCAAATTTAATTAAGATTGGACCTTTTTTACGAGAGTTATCGTGCTTACGGACACACACACACACACACACACACACACACACACACACACACACATATATATATATATATATATATATATATATATATATATATAATAATTTGAACGAATGGTGTTTTTGGCATCTGGGGACCTCAAAATGAAAAGTTATCATGGTCTCGGGCTTAAGTCTTACCATGAGACCTACGGTAATAGCTTCTTCCCTATAGGGGAAATTCGCTAAAACTTGAAAAAATTCCTAAAAAAATAAACATTTTCGTTATGGTCTATTTTTTGTAACGAAGGCCCCTATTGTAAAAAACATTGTTTGTCTCGCTTATTTATAGACATATACTGACGAAACTTTGGATATGGCTTCATCTGGTTATAGTTTATATTTTTTTGCTAAAAAAACTGATTTTTTCCGATGGCTCTCGTTGCAGCAAACCTGGGCACTCAACCACCATGTTATTCTTATGGATAATATTAACAATGTTATGTCTTCCTTAATTATGAAGAAAAATTAATAAAACTTGGTATGTGGCTTGACCTAGTTGAGTTGTAGCAGTATTTGCAAAAAAAAATGTCCGGTTTGCAGCAAACCTGCGTACTCAGCACCAATGTTATTCTTAATTAATGAGAATAATTAATTTGGGTTTAGTTTTTAAAGTATTGTACCTTAGTAAATAATGGAGTTTAGTACTCCATTTGCTAAAATTTGAGACGATAAAAGCTTTAGTAGCTTTTATCGTCTAAAATTTTAGCAAATTTCAACTTTTTTAAGAAAGGTCCGGGCAACATATTTTGTCAGAGGCATACTTTCGGAGATATTTAGCAAAACTGAAAAAGTGAACAAATTTGACTGTTTTTTTTTGTTTTTTTTTTGCTATTACGCCAATAGCACAGATCTTTCGAAGCTGCAAACCTGGTTTCTTACTTGTGGTGTAGGTCCTAAAAACATACTAAAAAATTAGAACTACATGAGTATAGTAAAAACGCTTTATGGCTACAGTAAAAATAACTTTGTGATGAAACCCCAAATAATTTTCAAACAACTTTTGCACGCACGGGTGTTTATTTTGACTAGACTAAAACCATTTTGGTGGGATTTATAGTATGTTTTGTTTACAACAAACAGCTGATTGTGATCCCAAATCTGTGATTTTCATTAGACAGCTGATCAGCTCATCAAACTTTTAGTTTATTAGTGAATTTCCTAAATAAAAGTGAATTATTAGCATGACCCGCATGGTGATAGTTAAGCCTGGGACCACCATAGTAGTTCCTAACGTAACCCCCTAAACACGTTTTGAAGGTTCGCTAACAAATTTAAATATATATATATATATATATACACATATATATATATATAAGTGCATTTTAATAATTTGTGATATTTTAATTCAAGTATTTCATTGTTGGTGGTTGTTTCTAAAGGGTACCGTCGGCTAAACTTAGTATTTTATCCGTCGAATTTCGACGGGAAACTACTAGTACTTGATTAACAACTTTAACATATAATTGACTTGTTGTGACCCGAACGATTTTTATGGTACAGTATCAGGGTTGACAGTGTCTAACGTAAAACACTGGTACATACAAAACCAAATGATGCAAATGACATGACTATACCTCCCTTTAAATAAATTAAAATCATATTATTATATTTTTTATCAAATTTTAATAAAGCGATCATTAATAAAATGTTGCTCAAAAGAAGTCAGTTAAATGGTCTAGGGAGATTGTAATTGTAACGTAATCGTAACAGTATTACAACCCACCAAGAGAAACTAACACTTTTACTTTTATGAGAACACTTGTTTCCATATTGGATGAATTTAATACAATTAATAAATACTAATAAATACTAATAATACTTTCATGATATTTTAGTAAAACAATCGTTTACTTTCGACTAATATATAGGGTAGGGAAAACATTATGAACGCCACACTGAAAAACTGATATCAGAAGTAAATCTGATTTGAAAACGAAAATGTCACTAGGTTACGTAGTGGAAGTAAAGCGTGATAAACTCTGGTGCACCAGTTTGGAGAGGTTTGCACACTAAGAGTTAAGCCAGAATTGTAACTACTTACAAAGTTCCTAGTGACCTGCGACAAATTCAAGAGTGTGAAACTCCGTTTTATGTGCATAGAACTAAATTTATGTCCATGTTTTAACATTTTATGTTGCAAGGCAGAGCTAGCTTGCAACCAATTGTGTTCTAAAATGAAAATTGTTATTCTGCTTATCTGTTAGTATTTGTTTTTTATACATTATTTGAAAAAAACACGTTTAAACATAAATAAATGTTGGAAACCTATCCTTTTATATGGTGCTGTAACTCAATATAATAATACTAATATTTACTTTATAATTAATAGAAAATATTAAATAATATTTGACAGGAATTTTCTTACCCATGACACTCGATATTTTATTGTGGGAAATGTTTCCTTATTGACTTTGTTATTTCTGATCGCTAAGGTGCCAAAGAGTAACCTTCAAGCATTAATTTGATCAGTTTAGTTTATCAGAGTTTTATCAACATTGATATCGAATAACATTTGAAGATGTGAAAAAGGTATTCTATGAACAGATAAGGTTCCTTGACCGGTTCCTTGCAATAAAGGATTCATTGGACCTTTGTTAGACATTGATTCGTTTAAGTGTATTTCTAAAAAGTAATGCTCTAGTAGAAAATATAAGATATTGTCGCTGTAAAAGACCAATTTATGTTGTAAGTGAAGGAGAAGAAAAAAGACGTCATACAATCGTATATAATTCTGATTATAATATGACAACAGGATTATTTTATTCGAATATACAATATATCCAAATATTATAGCGGTTTGTAAAGGTTTGATAGTTAACAGACCATGGCATGTGTTTTTATATATTCAGAGTTCTTTCCATAACGTTTATTCATTTATTTTCTATAAAAATTTTAATACACTAGTAGTGTGGGAAGGGGACTTCTGGGCCAAGTGATTGACAGCTTCCGGTCACGTGACCGGAAGCGCTGAGTCATTAAATACGTCATCTGAGGCTGAGCCAGTGACGTAGGCGGTTTTGTGACGTAATGAGTGAAAGGTTAAAGTTCAAAGTCACGGGGAGGTAATTTTAAAAAAGTACTACCTCGCACGCGTAAAATCCGATTGTGATTCGATAAAAATATCGAATGAAAAAATCGAATGAAGCAATCGAATGATACGAGTGCGAGGTAGTACTATTTCATTTATTACTTTTTTTTTACTTTTCTTTTTATTTACAATAAGTTATGTTTACAATAATTTATGTTTACAATAGTTCCCCGTTGTTCGTTGTCATCGATGTTGTTGATCCGGACGAGTTGCGGCCATCACTTCGCTTTCTGATGAAAGACGGTAGATACTTCGATTCCTGCGCAGAGTCCATGTTGTTTTTTGATGCGTAAAGTTCCAAAGATAAATCGTAACCGGACGCAATGAGAAGTCTTAACTCTTCATTAAAAGCCTCGAGGTCTTGGAAAGTCGCCAGATGAATAGAGTCATAATGAATACACCTAATTTTGATGGACATTTCAACAGAGAGCTCGATGTACACTGGTCAAGAGCCGGAGGTGTACTGACTATTCGCTAGCTAGCGTTTTGGTATCAAACAAAATAGTGGGGGTAAAGGTGTGGTGGGGCGGAGCAGATGGCGGACGGCAGATGGCAGGCGGCAGATGGCAGCTGGTGCGAGGCAGATGGTTGCTACTACATTCACCGCCACAGTAATGCAATCCTTCGGCGTAATTCTTGTATTTTATCTTGTCGGTTCATTTGATACGTTTTACATCTACATATGCAATAGCTGAAACACTTGCACTTACGACAAGCTTTCCCGTCAACTTGATCGCCTGGTATTTTAAAACATTGTAACTCGCAACAATATGTCTTCAAATTGTTATCGAAAAATAAATTGTTCATAGGTGGCACCGACATGTTAGCTGCAGCGTGTGTTAGACAAGACTGAGACTAACTTCACTGCTCCCTCTCTTTTATACCTCTTCATAAGTTAACCCCGAATGAAAGTTCAAGGTCATCCATTTGAATTTAAAAAAAAGCAACACAGCAGTATATAAAATAATATACTGCTGTGTTGCTGTTTTTATTTTTTTTTAATTTTTTTTTTATTTTTTTTTATTTTCTTTATTAAACAAACATCTTACAATACAATAAGCCTAAGTCTAACATTGATGACTAGAAATACAAACAGAAAAATACAAACAAAGACATTATGTACAAGGATGCGTGATGTGCAGAGTGAGTTCCGTCGAGTTGTTGCCGCTTACACCGTGTGATACCAAATACAACGTCCCCGGTTGAATATCTCGCAAATCTTCATTTTGTAGCAGTTGAACAAATCGTTTTGGAAGAAATACTTGAAACTTCGGCTCATCTCCTGGAGAGAAAGGTCCTTCGCTCAATGAAACTAGAATTGCTTCTCCATGTGTGGTTTCCACTTTCTTGATGTTATGAATAATGTAGTGTTTTTGTTCTTTTAGTTCTGAACACTTTTTAGTTAGCAGAAGGTCGGATTTTGAATGAGTGTTGAATTGATCAACCAGTGTTTGTAGAAACTGTTGTGATGCCATCTTCGTCAGTGGTGGTTGTGGTGTCTTCTGTGATGTTGCCTCTTCGGAGTCTCGAATAATACTCGTGCTGGAGCGGTGCTGTCTCCTCGTATTTATAGGCCCCGCTACCCCCACCACATTTCTGTTCTCCGCTACCCCCACCACATTCCTGCGTTTGTTTCAAGTAAGCAGCCAAACGATACGCGTTGTATAATGCACAGTTTGTTTGGCCGTGTTTAAGATCTTTTGCAGCGACACAAATATTACCGAGATTAATGTTAAAGTCCTTACTAATAGTTATATCGAAAACATCACCGTGCGTGTACTTTTGTATCCAGTTCTTTTTTTCTAATCCTCTTGTGTATATATGTGAATATTGTTTGCAAAAGTTAAACATAATACTGTGCAGATTACTGTAGCTTATAAATCCTTCATACCAATGTATGTGATGAAAGTAGTTTGTTATCCATTTGTTTGTACTTTTTGCTTTGGTGTTAAGTTTGTTAAAAGAAAAAGGAGCATCAAACATCAATGGGTAGGCTACAAATGTAAGCAAGTCTAAAATTACTAATTCCTTGATAATAAACCTATCATCATTATTTCGAAATGCTTGAAATTCTATTACACAAGGCTTTACACTCACTTCTTCATCCCCTCCGCTCATCATGGCACCTAGCGATCAACTAAACTGTTTTCCACACCACGGTAGGTTAAATACCAGGCCGTACAGTTGCAGGCGCGTTGGTGTATATTTAACGTGGGCACCGTCCCCAATAGGCCTACCCCACGTGTGTTCTTCTTTACTAAGTCAAACTTTAGTCTTTTTTAACTTCTTCTTCTTGTGTTTCGTTTTCTTCTTCTTGTTTCTCCGTTTCTTCTTCCTGTGTTGTTTCTTCTGTAGCTTCTGTAGCGATTTCTACAAGTGGTTCAAAATCCTTTAACTTTCTCCACATGCAAACTTCATGAGGTATTCTATTAAAAATAGATGTATCCACAGGTCCGTACACGATGGTGCTATCAGGTTGTTTTTCCAAAGTATCGACCAAATATTCTTTAATAATAGCGCTTGCAAATACCAACTGTCTCATGTACCTTGTAATAGGTTCTGTTGCGTAGTTTAAAACGTAGAATTCTTCACGTGACAGTAGAATCTTATTTTCATGTTGAGTCAAGTCTCTAATTCGCACTTGTAGTTGTCCACGATGTTTAACAATATCGATTTCATTGTCACAATCCAAAAGTCGAATATGTGTTTTCCTTCCACACAAACTGTTAGTTAAATAACATTCTATTAAATGTACATGTTTCAAAAATGACTCCCAAGCATTTTGCGAAAATAAAACCTTTTTTGTTCCATGGTGTAGTATTACTGTAGGGGAATAATCCAATGACTTCATCAATCCAACTGATACACTTTTACTGATGCAAGCTGAGATGGGGTAAAAGATTCGCAAAAAAACTTCAGTTAAAATGTGAGGAGGAATATTTTCTTCAACTTTCTTCTTCCTCTTTGGTACTACCTTTGATGGTTCTGCATTACTTTCCTCCTCTCTATCTCTTTTACCAAACTTTAAAAATGCAGTTATTTCCTTGATGATTTCTTCTTCACTAGTATTATCACGTTCCAATAACGGTGCTACCTCTGCATCACCTTGTACAACAGATGGAGAACTCATTTTGTAGAAGATGTTACCCATGCGACGATAGACGATCAACTGAAGACCTGCATTGTTGCTCCGCTATTTATAGGTTAGCGACAGTGGCGGTGCCGGTGGTGGTACAACGTTTTACAATACTGTCTTTACAATACCGGTCAACGGTGTGTATGTAACAATTTTATCGTGCAAAATTAAACAATACGCAAATGTATTTGCAGGTACGTTTTCTTGAAATTCCATTTCTATTTTTATATCAACACTAGACGATTTTACAGATTCATTTTGTTTGGAACAATCAATTACAACAATCGGAGCTTTCGATTCAAACTGTACGGGAGATAGTAGAGGTGTATTTGTTTTGCCGTAATATGAATTTTGGAACCTAGCGTACATATCGTATAAAACACTGTACCTTTTTTTATCAAAAGAAATATTAAAGTTGTCGTAGGGAAAGAATTGTGAATTCAGGAACACTTTACAGTTTGTTAATTTACAATGGTCAAATTCACCAGCATTTTCAGTTATTATACTTTTCTTCTTTGTTTGTAATCCAAATATTACATATCTCGCTTTTTCCAAATGAGTAGAAGTTTTTACAGTCCATGTATGCCGTTGTGTTGTAGGTAAAACGGGGTATTCATGAAACTCCCAGCTTCTGAATGGCATTACAATGTCTCGATCGGATTTTAACTTTCTTAATAATGTAATCCTGTGTTCATCATTTAGTCGCACATGTGGTACTCTCCAAACAATCTTGTCTAATGTTAGTTTCCAGTCTAAATTGGCTTCAGTTGTTCCAGCAGATGCTTTAATAATATCATTATCGTTTGATGACCTTAATAAAACTAGTTCTTGTTTTACATTTATTATTATTCTTCTGTAATCTTCAGCAAATCCTAAAAGTAATCTTAAAGGTACGTAATAATCAAAGTTTCCCGAAGCGTCAGGAGTAATTATACTTTTGTCTGGTGCAACCCATCCTGCAACAGCTAACAGATTCTTCTCATTTGGTGTTAAAGACGCTAATCCTTTTAATGTACTGGAAATTCCAACCTTTTTTGTTGAATCGACTGTAACTCCTGAAATTTCATATCTAATCTCGTCAAACAAAAATGCCATAGGATTATTTATGAACGGAACAGTGGTTCCAACAGTACCGTCAGCTTTTGTTACTTTTCCTTCAATATATAAATAACTTTCGCATGGAAGAGTATAAATGTCTTGTTGTTGTATAGGAATCCTAATTTCATCGTTATTGTTTAATTTGGACGAAGCGTAAGGGTTGTGCGTGTGATATTCCTTTTCCCATAAGGTCTCGTCGAATGTTGGGCCCTGCGCTATATCCAGTATATCCATTGTTAATGACTTTTAATCCAATTTCTTCTAGAAAACGAATGTTGTCACTTGTTAATCCTTCTACAGCTGATGAGCTACTGACCTCTTTGCTGGTTGGCTCTCTCTTTTTAAATGATAACCCCATTATCTAAGCGGATGATTTTATATGTATTCTTACAGTAATAGCTTCTCCTCGAAAGTCAATAAGGTTTCCGTCTTGATCCACTATGTTCAGCACGATGTCTGAAATGAAACTGGTGTTTAACGGTAGGTACACAAGGTTTTGAGGCTTTTCTACTATCTTGAAACCCGGTGCGACTGATGGGTAGAATGTGTGTAATATATGCCGATTTTCTCCATCTCTGTAGGATCCTTGTATAATGTTACATGTAATGTCTATGCTGTTTACTTTGATGATTGTCACAGTTCTATTCCCAGAATGAGTTGTATTAGGTTCTAATACCTTTGTTTCCTTAGAAAACCCCAATAAACTACCAATTGAACGTTCTTGGCCAAAATCAATATAATACTTAGAAGTAATTTCGGCTTTCATTGTATTGTTATTGCCTTTTATCGTTATATTTTCTTTTCCCATATGTTTTTGTATAACTTCATTTATATTATCAATTTCATAAGCTCCTGTTGGTAAACTGAATTCTTCCAAAGCTGAATATTTTCCTTTATTATCTTTTGTCTTGTAATAATGTATTTTGTTATTAATCCCTTCACTAACGTTTGGAATAGAGTTATATGTTGTTAAATCCAATAATGCGGCTTCCCATAGTCTTCCTTTTTGCAAACGTAGCGCTGGAAACAGAATACTGCGCAAAGTACATGAGTTACCGGTTAATGACACTGTATACGAAGACATCTTAAAGTTGACTAACACTTTTAGCTAAAAAGTCTAAACATAAATGACCGCAAATGGATGTATCATCAGGTTGTTTTCTTGTATAATTGTAAAAAACATTTTCTGCCGCACGAAAGTATTGTTGAAGTTCTTTCGGTGGTGGAAGGTTTCCAAAACTGTCGAAATAATAAATCGTTTCACCAAGTTTCTTGTAACACACCCAATGAGTGCCTAATCCTTCACTATTATCCAAATTTACTATACCAGTCTCATTTTTCCACATTTTAACCGGTAATTCATCTTTCATAAATACTCCTCTAAAAAATGGGATTTTCAAACAAGAAGCATATGTAATCAGTTCTTCATTGGTTAATTCTTTGTTTTTAATTATTAATTGCTCTTTCTTATTTAATACACACGATACGGTCTTAGGTATAGTCCTCCTCCCTTTTTTATCATTGACCATATTGTTGGTTTCTTTTTACCTTTACCACTAGTAGATCGACGTTTTCTTCTGATATTACCTCCTTGTTTCTTAGCGGGTCTTTTCCCACGCCTTCTTCTCTTTCCTCCTCCAAACGTAGTTTTTGCTTTCATTGCTGCTGTTACTGCTAAAGACGCTGCTTTTTCACCAATACTCGCGTCACTAGATTTTACTCTTTGCCAAGCTTTCTCAGAAAGTGCTCTATCTGCTATTGATCTATTTTTTGTATCACCAAATTTGGAATACGCTATATCATGCTGTTTACAAGCCTGATCAAGCTTATTTATTCCAGGATCTCCTCTAGCAAGCCGTTTCTCTAATTTGGTTCCAGGACCACAATATTGATATCCTCCAGGTAAATGTAATTCCACAGGTAATAAATCAATCGCCTTGTTAACTATAGCTCCAACCGGTTTACTTAATAGAGAAAATGCTGTTGATGCTATTCCCCTTCCTCTCTGTAATCTCTCTCGATTATGACTGATGCGTTTAGCCCTCGGCATGACTATTTATAGCCAAACTTACAATCAGTAGGTGCACTCTATAAATGTTTTACAATGAATGTAATATTAGTCTTGGCTTCTTGTATTATATATACTGTTTAAAATCCATTTATTATATAGAAATGGATTAATTAATTAAATGTAGACATAATAAATAAAAGTAGTAAAAATAGAAATAAGGTGTAATTGAAGATGTTTCAAATGTTTCTCCGCTGGTGATGGTATCGTTGTTTTCGGTAAAATGAATAAAATCTAAATAGTTGTCATGTTCCCTTAGAAACTTGCCACTTAATCGTTGATAATTAAATAACACATTCCAGTCTAGTTTATCTTTAAAATTGTCAATGTAATTTTCAGAGAGATTTTGATATTTACTTATTACTTCCCAACAGTTATTAAAATTTGATGTCATCTCTACAAGGAAGTCTTCTGAAAACTGTTGTCTTTGTAAAATATGAATCCAGTTAACTCTGTGAAAATAAATTCTTAACATAGTCATTGTGAAGAGGTAGTGTATGGAAAGTTGTTCCCAATCTATATATCTATCAAACCGTTGAACAAAACCATCTGTCAGCACTCCTTGGGGAAATCTCGGCTCTTGAGATATTAAACTCCACGCAGTAATATTGGATTCCATCATCCTCTATGTATCATCTCTCGAATATGACTGATGCTTTATCCCTTATCATGGGTATTTAAATTCTTTTTTCTCTTATGTAATCTTCATCGTTTTCTGTTGGTTCATTAATCACATTCACTTGATCCCCCTTTCCTAATGTCTTGGCTTTAGAAGGCTCAGACAGTTTATCTAATTGATTAGGTTTTTCTGGATTGTGTATCTTTTTCCAGTCTAAATAGTTGTGGCTGTCAACATCTGAAGCTACAGCTCTTCCTGAAGCCCGATGGATATAATTAAATAAAGCTGCACCAAACCTTTCCATATGTTTTTCATATTCTGTAGTCCATTTCTTGTGTACTATATCAAATATTTTCTTATTTACAGCGTCTCCATCCTGCTCACAATCACCTACATTTGACAATTTTAATTTTTTTACATCATAGCTTGTATCAGTTTCATTCTTTTTGTAAATCGTTAACAATTTTAAAGTCGCTAAATTTACTGCTTCACCATCATAAATGGGATGTTTTATATTGCTTAACCTTTTACCGGAAAACCCCCAATGGTCTTCGTGTACAATTGGGGTTCTTTTATCCATGTATTGTACCGTAACCGCATCAGAAGACAAAAGCGGATCACCAACATTTTGAATTACTTTTCCTTCAAAATTATAATTACCATCAGGTGTTAACGGAAACCCAGCTCTTTTTTCACTATATCCAGATTTTACTCCAAACTCGGAATACCGTCCAAACTTGTCCACACTCATGATGTAACTGAATCGCTATCGTTTAGGTTCTTACTATATATATATATATATATATATATATATATATATATATATATATATATATACGTCTACTGAACAATTATTTCTCGTTTTCGCAGTTCATCAACCAAAGCTACCCATTCGTTTTCTAAACCAGTGTGCCCGGCTTCCATAGCTTCATGTAATAACCTCATTCGATCAACTAACTTATTTATATCGTTGTAATATATTATATTGGTTTTATACAAATTTTTTAATAATCCCCTTCCAGATGTAGTAGGATCAGTTGTTTTTCTTTTTTTATGCAAAACATTTAATTCAGCAGAAGATAAAGCTCTTCTTTTAATTGGAGCTTTATTTGATTTCGAGGGGAAAAGACTAGATATAATGTTTGTGTATTTTATTGACCTGTTTCTATGAATAAGTAGGTCTTTGGAATATTTTTTTCTATGTGCATTTGTATACTCTAGTATATTTTTAAACAATTGTAAATCCTTTTTAGTATATTTACCAGGATTATTTTTAAAGATGAGTTCAAACAAACCTGTTGTACCTTTATATTTCTTATCACCAATAACTATATCATCATTTTCGTTTATATCTAACTTTCTATCTCCAATCATTAATCCTTTATCCTCTATTCTAGCTCCATATGTATGATAATTTCGATTAGCATGTGTGCCATGTAACATTTGTAATGTATATTTTCTTCCAAGTGTTCCTTTAAACATAATATCTGTGCCTAATTTGCTTAAGTTGGATGGGTTGATATCCTCTTCTTCTGCTCTTGTATCTTCCGCACTTGTATCTTCTGTACTTGTATCTTCTGCAATGTCCTTTTCCTTTAAATCCTCTATATCCCCGCTTTCTTCATACTCGTCGCTTTCTTCAGATGTATGTAACTGGCCAAAACTTTCATCATTTTGAAATTCTTCTTCATATTTGGAAATTGGTAGCATTTTGTCTCCTTCGAAGCGAATTGAAGGTTTTTCCATATTTTGTGCTAATCGCTTTAAAGGTTCAGTAACAGGTTTGAATGTTGTTTCTAAAAATTGCTCTCTTTCATTTATACCTGATTTTAAAGCTCGGTTTTTTTGTCTAATAGAATCACTAAGTGATTTTATTTCCTTTAATAGCTTTTCCTGGTTAACCATCTTCACGCCTTGACGACTTGTACAGTAATACCGCTAATCAGTGTATTAAAACGAATTTATCAAAACCTATTCTATAACGACCATCTTTTATAGCTTGATCTTTCATAATAACCAAAAATCCATACTTTTCCGCCCATGCTTTTCCGCAAAGCTCTTTAAACTTTTCAAATGGCATATCCGCATTCACATGATCGCTATATATATGTTTTAGGTTAGTATCATCTTGTTTGAATACAATTAGAATATTTGCATTATCCCTGATAAGTTGTTTTGGGATTTTGCTATAAGTTTGTCCTATATATATGCTGTCGATGTTATTATGTCTTCCCATGGCAAAGTAGTTTCTAATAGTATCCTGATTTTCACAAGATACATCGTCAAATATAAATACAGAATACGGTTTCGCTTCGTTTGGTTGCATAATGCTATCACTAGCGTTAAATTTGTAAAAATTAACATCAGTCACATCAGATAGGATTTTATCCAGCAATTTATACTTTGGTTGATGTAGAGACTTTGAAAAAATATATAGGTTATTAAACCTTAATCCCTGCGGATTAGTGATCAAATTAAAGACAACATTGGTCTTTCCACAGTTTGAGGGACCACTTACTATACATCGAACAGTGTTTGGAAGTAAACTACCGTGTTTACCATTGTTGATTTTAACGTTATCCACAGTTAAATCATCTATGTTATTAATATTGAATCGATCTTTATGGTGAATAATCTCCATCCTGCTCAAAGGTTAACGATGAAATGAGTTGCTTGCATTAAACCAAGTCCTTTATAGGTATCCATGAATCCTCAGTTTTGTTAAACCCTAACCACCGCACTTTAACTGCGTCCTTTTTTCTTGGTAACACTTTTTCAACAAGATATACATCACCTACTGTTGACTTTAACATTTCATGTCCATAAAAAGCACCTTCCAACAAATCTCCTTTGTTATCTTTTAAGATATACGTTTCAGGTACAGTCGGTTGCACTTTATACACTGTAAAAACTTCATTCGTCCAATTGGGAAGGTATTTCTTGGTAAACACTCCCTTATATTTACTAATCCGTACTTTATCACTTACATTAAATTTTCTTGGCTGCATTTTTTCTACTTTAGGCTTTGTATTTTTCTTTATGCGTTTTAATACATCTTTTGCATTTCTTCTATTTACTTTGTTAGGTTTCATACCGATAGTTCTATGAAACCTGTTGTTATAATCATTTATTAATTGTGGTAAAACATCATACCATACGTAAGATCCTCTTTTTGAAAATTGTTTATACAGTGCTCCTTTTAAGGTTCTATTGAATCTTTCTACAATAGCTGCTTTTTTCTCTGAATTTGTAGAATAATGATTTATTTTATATTTATTCATTAACTGTGCAAAGTTTGTATTAAAGTATTCTGTTCCATCATCAGTTTGTAAATGTTTAATTTTGTTTTTATCTCTTTTTATAGCTATTTCCATGGCTTCTGTTACGCTTTTACCAGTCTTGTCCTTTAGAGGCAAAGCGTCTGCAACTTTTGTAAAACAATTAATAATTGTGAGTATATATTTAAATCCTTTGTTTATCCTGCTATGCGGTCGCATTTCAATTAAATCCGCTTGATATAGATCATTTATCCCTTTTATAACAGTATTTCTTCTTGGAAACTTTATTCTTGCAGGTTTGTGTAGTTCATTAATAATCTTCTCCTTCAGGTCTGACATGATGGTTTCACGAAGGCAGCTGATATGGTATTAAATATTCTTTTGTATAAATCTGCTTATATATACATATAGTTCAAGGTCATTCAAAACTTGTGTAAAAAAAGGGGAAACACAGCTTAACATTGCTGTGTTTCCCCTTTTTTTACGGAAAGGAAAAGGATAGAGGATCTAGGACGATGAAAGGGTTATTAGTCAATAGGGTTGAGGGAATAGTGACCGAATGGTAAAGTGTGGATGTTGTCTGGAAGGGTTTGTCTTTTGTCGTCATTACAGGATAGCGCTTTTTTAACTTCAGTCACGCTGTACAGCTGATGGTTAAAACTTCTGATGGTGTTGAATTTAGCTGTAATGATGTTATCCTCAAATAAGCATTGCTTGTAGTGTTCAAAATGCACTTTATTCTTTAAATATAAACTCTTTACACCTTTAGCTTTCTTAATATAGCTATTCTTCTTTTCTTCTTCTTCTTCTTCTTTTTCATTATAGAGTTTCAAAGAATATAGTTTAGACATCAGTGCAACAATCTCTTCAAGTAGAACACCATTAGCCTCATCCTTGAATTTGCCTAGTACTTTTTTGTGTCTGCCATTATCGTAGTTTGGATGATCTTTTGGATAATCGGAGAAATCAAAGTCATTCTTGTAAATAAATGTACGTAAATCTTTATACATGTCCAATGTTACTATGCGATATATGAAAGCGTCAGTGTCCATATATGTAATAGATATATTTTCTCTTCCGTAGAACGCCACCATTTTGTTGTAGTGAAAATCGTACATGTGTGTTTTTGAGATGTCCAAGATTGACATGCCTATATACAAAGGACGATCCATCTTCACACTCGTCTTCTTCATGGACACTGCTACAAGTTTTTCATTAATAATTATAGATGTTCCAAAATTTGGCTGCTGTACTAGTTTCTGTAATTTTTTTGCGTCGGTAACAAGTTTAACATTTTTGTGTCTTCTTTTGTTTTCCAATGTTTTTCCAAATATTGCATTATTCATTAATTTAAAGAAATCTTTTTGAAAGTCTGATGTAGCTGCTGCTCTTCTGATGGTATTTGAATCAATGTAGGGTTTCAACCAGCATGATTGAGAAAATTCCAAAACTCTATTAATTTTTGTTAGACGTAGTCCTAATTCGATAGCTTGTTGAACTACCCAAAAGTGAGCCACGTAGCGTTGTTTATTATTTAATGTCATCATTAATTTGGGGTGTTTTCCAATTGGTGAAATCTCTGTTTTAGCAAGAAGTGGAAGGTCATAATGAAGATCATGTAAATTTTCAGGGTATTCAAAATCGCAATCCAAAATATATCCAGTGTCACCATGTTTCGGAATTTGTAAAATATCGTCAATAGAGTCGGGATTAATCCATTTAAAGTTATCAAAAGGAAGTGGGTTTGACATAGCCCATCCGTACAGGTTATTTGCATCGAAATATCCTAAATAGGTCGACGGTTTGGTTTCATCGTAATCGGGAAGGTATTTGTTGTTGGCTTTGACATGTCTGGTAACACTTTGGGTCAATCCGCCTCTTACTCCAGCTTCAACCATTAAAACCATGTCAATGTCTGTTAAAAGTTGGAGTTTGCATTTTGTTTCTTTTAACATGGCTTGCCAAGCTAATCCTGGTGAAGTATACGAATGTAGAGGGTCCAAACCGTATGCAGCAAAACAGGTGTTTCGGAATTCTTCCATTACATCACAAAGAAGAGTTACATCTAGTTTGACATAAAAGTCCGAGTAATCTCCTAAGGTCTTCATATCTAACTCGTTCCATACTCGACGTGCGTGTTGATAGTCCTCAAGTGATATTTCCGAATCATTAAGTTTGTTTCTGAAGTGTTCTGGTGGAGGTAGTGATGTTTCATCAAATCTATGCAGTCCATCGATGTAATCATAGGGGAAGACTCCTTTTCGAAGAACCAAATCCATTTTACTATTAGGTACAATTTTGCTTGTTTCTATCAAATCTGTTCTTCTTAGTTTTTCAGATAATTTCATGAGGCTTGAAGGCATAAATCTAAATGAATCAACAAACCTTAATTTAATTCTACCCACCTTTTTTGAAAAGCTTATACATTTTTCCATTGTAGTAGCCAAAACGTCTATTGCTCCATTATCTCTTCCTAGTTCGGGGATTATGAAGTGCGAATCATAACCACTCAGATTGTGCAGAACTACGGGGATGAAATATGGTAGTTTGTAGTTCAAGTTGCAAGCGTTACAGGCTGCACCTCTGTACGCTCCCGTAAGATGATCGTGGTCACGAACTTTAACGTTATCCGGTGTAAAGGTGTTATTACACAGATAACACGTTGTTGTTGAATCATAATGTTGAAGCTCTTCTTCTTCCATAGGTGACATGGGCACCTTTGTTCCATACAGTTCTTCTACCTTTGCAGCTATGTCATACAGATCATCGACAAAGTATTTGGCTGCTTCTTCACCGCGATAAATCTTTGGAGAAGATGATAGTCCATATTTTTGAAGATGGTCTTCAGTCAACGTGGATTTAATTAGTATGCAATAACTGTTTGGTGAATGAAGTTGGTATTTGCTTCTTCTTGTAACGTCCTCTTCTTGTTGTTCAAGCGGATGTAAAGAAGACTCGAAATCAGCGTAAACAGCAACAGGTACACGGTATTGTTGTATTACTTTGTCAAATTTTATCTGCGCCTTGCTGGAATGTGGCAATTTAATTCTAACCTCATAGTTTCCATTACATAACCTTTGATGTTCTACTAACCATTCTGAACCTCCCCTTTTTAATGGTTTGCCTACATGACAAAAACATCTTTTACAAATGGTTTTCTCTCCGTGTTTTTTTGATATTTGTTTAGATACAAGAGCTCCAAAGTTTTTTATATAGACATAGTGGGATATGTCCCCTTTAGTGATCAATAGCAAATCCGTATGATCTCTGCGCTCAATAGGTGTTATGCGCAAGGGGTACGCATTGTTTGACGAATCTAAGCCGAAAATGTTGACAGAAGCTGAAGGATTTCGCTTTTCAAATTTTGATATATCAGTAATTGCAACAGGGTAAGTCATTCCCTGAAAATTATACTTATGTTGAACTTCTTCATATGCTTGATTTGGTCTTTCAGGATGGTTTTTTACATATTTAGCCAACATAACGTATTTAAAACATTCATTATCTTCATTTTGCACATTAATACAGGATTTGGTATCACTAATCTTTTTTGGTAAAGGGATATAGCTACTGCCACGAATTCCATAACCGTGTTTGTGCACTCTTAAGTCTAGCCCTGTGATGCTTAACAAACTCCATCCAGATCCTCTTCCTTCGTGTTCTTGTATTTTTGTCATTAGCTCTTCAAAACATTCAGATACGATTGAATCAATATCTGACGAAAACATAATAGTTCGGTTTTTTGTTAAGAAACCTCTCGGTGAGGTTTCATTTTGAATGTTTGAAAATAAAGCATCCAGTAATAGTCCAAATTTAATAAAATTTAATCTTTTTAATTCATTTTTCAGAGTTTTGCTAACCAATCCTTTTGCGTTATTTAAAAATTCTTCAAGTTTCAATTTTGTATTGTCAATTTTAAAGTGGGTTACAACATTACCCGGAAGTGCTCGGGCGTGTAGTTCCACATTTACTGATGGTCCAGGCGCATAATGAATGACACTTGGTCTTGAAACTTCATTTTCTTCTTTTTCTTCATTTTCTTCTTTTTCTTCGTTGTGCTCTTCTTCATTTTGTTCTTCTTGATGTTTTGCTAATTGTTGGTCGATTGAATCTAATTCTTCTTCATTTGGTTCTTCTGTATTTGTATTGATGTTATGTTTCAATTCTTTATGAATGGTTAAAAGCCATTCATCTCTGAAAGAAGCTTTACAAATATCGCAGCGAATCATAATGTAGGCGTGCTCTTCACAAGGGTCAACGTAATAATGAAAAACACTGCAAATGCACCCCTATTTATACCCTAGAAAAAGTGGTGGGGGTACGTTTTAGGTTAAGTTTAAGTTTTTAGCTGGAGGCTACAAAATTCTGTATTTGGGTCAAGGACATTGAGCATATTTGCCAAAACGGGGAATAGAGCAGGAAATTTTTAAACCATAAACTGATCTATTCCCCGCTTTGTATTTAACAAGGACAATTTTCTCCAACAGGAAAATTTAATATATTTTAAACTGGTAAATATTTTCTGTCTTGTAACTAGAAGGCATAAATCTAAACGAATCAATAAACCTAAGTTTTATTTTGTCAACCTTTTTAGAGAAGCTTATAAATTTTTCCATTGTTGTTGCCAAAACATCTATCGCCCCATCATCTCTTCCTAACTCCGGGATTATGAAATGAGAGTCATATCCGCTAAGGTTATGTAGAACAACGGGTATAAAAGATGGTACTTTGTAATTTAAGTTGCAAGCGTTACAGGCTGCACCTCTGTAGGCTCCTGTAAGATGGTCGTGATCGCGCACTTTAACGTTATCTGGTGTAAATAGGTTATTACACAGATAACATGTTGTTGCCAAATTGTGATGTTGAAGTTGGTGTTCTTCCATAGGTTGCATCGGTATTTTAATTTTGTAGAGTTCTTCCACCTTAGAGGCAATGTAATACAAATCATCTACAAAGTGTTTCACTGCTTGTTCACCGCGATAAATCTTCGGAGCAGATGTTAGTCCAAATTCTTGAAGATGTTCTTCAGACATCTTCCAATATCTTACCAAACAAAGATTTTTTCTAAGTCCCGAAGTGGGTCAAGGTCATCTGAACATGTTGCCAAAACGGGGAATAGAGCAGTAAGTGATTCCCACTTGGACCACAAACTGCTCTATTCCCCGCTCTGTATTAGGGAAGTGAATTTTGAAGAAAGGTCACAGTTATAGGCAATAAACCTGATAACAGAACCTTTTGTTAATTTATCCAAACAAAAGGAAGTTACAAATGGTTTGCAGGGAGTATTTGCAAAAGTTTCTCAAGGGTAAGATGGGTAATGTCAACCGGTTTGCGCGCCGTATTGACATAAGGTCGGTTTGCGCGCCATACCTTTTTGTAAGGGGTTAGGAAAAGGATGAGAAACATACTGATCAGTTAAAATTAATTTTACAAAGACCAACCAAGGTCGGTTTTACAAAGGTCAACAGCATCCTGAAACCCAGTCGGACGTTGGTCAGTAACGGGCGCCAGGCAACTGTGAACCAAAGTTTTGACCAAGGTTAGTTATAGCGTGTAAGAAAAGGACATACCAACCAAGGTCGGTTTTACAAAGGTCAACAACATCCTGAAACCCAGTCGGACGTTGGTCAGTAACGGGCGCCAGGCAACTGCGAACCAAAGTTTTGACCAAGATCAGTTTTAAAGCGTGAAAGAAAAGTACATATTTCATTAGTAAATAAAACACTTCAAAGACCAACACCACAAATAATTACAAACACCAACACTAACTACATTTTCTAGCAGCAAACTACAAGCTATAATCTAAAAAACAAACTAACATGCATAACATACAAACATGCTAAGGTAGAATCTTTAGTATACAGGGGTACCACCTATATACTAAAGATGCTATTACAGACAGCTAAGGCGAACAGCTAGCTAGGCTGTCAGCCCGAGACTGTGAGACCTCTGCGGTCAGCCCCCGCTTTTATAGCCGACGATCCGTGGTGGGAGGTAAATTGAAGAAAGGAAGGGGGGGGGGGTAGTGATAGGGAAGGGGTATTATTGTAAGAGTAAATGTTTTTACCAAACAATAATTTTCTCTAAGTCCCGAAGTGGGTCAAGGTCATCTGAACATGTTGCCAAAACGGGGAATAGAGCAGTAAGTGATTCTCACTTGGACCACAAACTGCTCTATTCCCCGCTCTGTATTAGGAGAAGAGGACTAGTTTAAAGCTCGCAATTATAGGCAATAAACCTGATAACGGAACACTAACCTCTCCCCCGAAAAATTATTCACCCAACAAACAAACGATATGGTCAGTTTACAACAGTCGCGCACTCTGAAACCGCAAGGACGTTCATCACTGTGTAGGCGTCAGAGTACTACGAACCGAAGTACAATAATACCTGACCAAGGTCCCCTTAAGTTTATTTCCCCGAAGATGTATCCCCCCAAGATAAGCAAAATGGTCAGTTAACAACAGTCATGCACTCTGAAACCGCAAGGACGTTCATCACTGTGTAGGCGCCAGAGTACTACGAACCGAAGTACAATAATCACCTGACCAAGATCCCCTTAGATTTAACCAAGATAAGCAAACTAACTGAATCTGTTTCTCGTAAGTGAGGGCTAAGATAGGTAAAAAAGTCATCCGGTTTTCATGCCGTAATGACTCAAGGTCGGTTTTCGTGCCGTACCTTTTTGTAAGGGGTTAGGAAAGGTGTTTATTTGAGAAACATAATCCCCCCTGAGATATTTAAAGACATAAGGTTGGTTTTCGTGCCATACCTTTTTGAATGGGAGCGTGAAGCGTGAAAGAAAAGTACATATTTCATTAGTAAATAAAACACTTCAAAGACCAACACCACAAATAATTACAAACACCAACACTAACTACATTTTCTAGCAGCAAACTACAAGCTATAATCTAAAAAACAAACTAACATGCATAACATACAAACATGCTAAGGTAGAATCTTTAGTATACAGGGGTACCACCTATATACTAAAGATGCTATTACAGACAGCTAAGGCGAACAGCTAGCTAGGCTGTCAGCCTGAGACTGTGAGACCTCTGCGGTCAGCCCCCGCTTTTATAGCCGACGATCCGTGGTGGGAGGTAAATTGAAGAAAGGGGGGGGGGTAGTGATAGGGAAGGGGTATTATTGTAAGAGTAAATGTTTTTACCAAACAATAATTTTCTCTAAGTCCCGAAGTGGGTCAAGGTCATCTGAACATGTTGCCAAAACGGGGAATAGAGCAGTAAGTGATTCTCACTTGGACCACAAACTGCTCTATTCCCCGCTCTGTATTAGGAGAAGAGGACTAGTTTAAAGCTCGCAATTATAGGCAATAAACCTGATAACGGAACACTAACCTCTCCCCCGAAAAAATTATTCACCCAACAAACAAACGATATGGTCAGTTTACAACAGTCGCGCATTCTGAAACCGCAAGGACGTTCATCACTGTGTAGGCGTCAGAGTACTACGAACCGAAGTACAATAATACCTGACCAAGGTCCCCTTAAGTTTATTTCCCCGAAGATGTATCCCCCCCCCCAAGATAAGCAAAATGGTCAGTTAACAACAGTCGTGCACTCTGAAACCGCAAGGACGTTCATCACTGTGTAGGCGTCAGAGTTTTACGAACCGAAGTACAATAATTACCTGACCAAGGTCCCCTTAAATTTAACCAAAAATAAGCAAACTGACTGAATCTGTTTCTCGTGAGTAAGGGTTAAGATAGGTAAAGTCATCCGGTTTGCGCGCCGTAATGACTCAAGGTCGGTTTTCGTGCCGTACCTTTTTGTAAGGGGTTAGGAAAGGTGTTTATTTGAGAAACATAATCCCCCTGAGATATTTAAAGACATAAGGTCGGTTTTCGTGCCATACCTTTTTGAATGGGAGCGTGAAAGAAAAGTACATATTTCATTAGTAAATAAAAACACTTCAAAGACACTTTAAAACCAACACCAAACTAACTACAGTTAAACTAACTACATTACCTAGCAGCAAACTACAAGCGTTATCTAACATGCTTAAACAAACTAACTAAACATGCAAGGGCGCGGATCTCTTAATTGCGCGTCGGGCCCAACGCACACTTAACAGACCTACGCTGCAGCAGGCACTGCAACCCAGTGGGACGTTCATCGCAACGGGCGGCAGGCTACTGCGAAGAGACGCTCGAAATCTCGGGTTATATAGACGGAGAATGGGAAATCGGGATATTAAGGGGAAAGCGGGATAAGGGATAATCCTGCTTCGTTGCGGGATTTTATCCCGCACTTCCAAGAACATTTTTCCCTCGACCTTGACCTTGAACATGACCCAAAAAGGGGGGGGGGGGTTCCGTCGGGGGGGGGGGGTGTTCCGTCGGGGGGGGGGGTCCGTCGGGGGGGGGGGGGTTCCGTCGGGGGGGGGGGGTTCCGTCAAGGGGGGGGGGCGGTTCTAAACCAGTCCTCAGCTTTCTACCCATATATGGATAGGGCAAGGTTTCACTTTACGACCTGCTTCACTCTGCCAGCCGCCTCATTCCGGCTTTGGATTGCAACCAGTACACACGTGCTCTATCCAACTCTATCTTATCCATTTTCTCTTCCATCCTATTTACACCATGTCTTCTCCTCTGACTCCTGAAAAACTCCAGCGCTTAAAGGAATCTTTGAAGAGGTCGACGGAAAGAAGGAGCGGGTTTAAGAGACCTTCAACTTTGAAGTCTCTCAAACGGAATCTCCATGGTCATCCGCTGTATTTTGAACAACGACCCTCGACTCAGCCTCGACCTTCTACATCGGCTCAGCCTCGGCCTTCTACATCGGCGGCTCAACCTTCGTCTCCAACACCGACTGTCGATGAGGTGATGCAACGGACAAGGGTGATGGGGCTGAACGACTTGGTGACGCCGTTTGAAGTCTCCAAGGTCGAGTTTCGAAATCTGAAGCGGATGACGGAGTATAAATATGTGGCAACCAACGGGGACCACGTGTTCCTGTTTCAACACACCATCCACTACATCGAGGTGCGTCTGCCGCAGTCTCTCCCACCGCCACCTCCTCTGATACCTGATACACAGGAGTTATTCTTAACCAGAAAAGATGGGAGGGTAAAGTGGGTTTTGAAGAATAAAGTTTGAACTGATCCTTATCCCGACCAACCTTCAGCACGCAAACGGTCCTTTTCAGGACCACCCTAAGCATTTCAAGTTAGGGACTTGGCCTGTACATAGGCAGGAGAGTTTGTTTGTGCAGCCCACTTTGTGAAATTTTCTAAGTCCCAAAGTCCTTGA
This sequence comes from Allygus modestus, assembly GCA_963675035.1. NCBI lineage: Eukaryota > Metazoa > Arthropoda > Insecta > Hemiptera > Cicadellidae > Allygus > Allygus modestus. Next base: position 78,735,429 of record OY776112.1, on the reverse strand, counting down.
ACTTGACCTTGACCTTGAACATGACCCATGTTGGGGGGGGGGGTACAAAGTTTTTCCAAAGTATGTCATGTGGGTACTCAAATTACGCGATTTGATCAGACGAACAAGGAGGTGCAAACAGAATTTTGATCCGGCCAAGGGTATAGTAGCAGAAGCGAAAAAACTACAAAGTTTGTCCAAAGTATGTCATGTGGGTACTCAAATTACGCGAATTGATCAGACGAACAAGATGGTGCAAACAAAATTCAGATCCGACCAACGGTATAGCAGAAATAGCGAAAAAACCAATGTTTTCAAGGTTACATACTAATAGCTTCTTTATTATTGGGTTAAAGTATAGCGAGTGGGTACTCAAATTACGCGGGTTAATCAGACGAACAAGATGGTGCAAACAGAATTCAGATCCGACCAACGGTATAGCAGAAACAGCGAAAAAACCAATGTTTTCAAGGTTACATACTAATAACTTCTTTATTATTGGGTTAAAGTATAGCGAGTGGGTACTCAAATTACGCGGGTTATTCAGACGAACAAGATGGTGCGAATATAATTCAGATCCGACTGAGATTAGGGAAGAAACAGCGCGAAAACAACACTTTCAAGGCCTGACATTAATAAATACTTTGTTTATGGATTAAACTACGACAAGTTATTTATAGTTTAAAGTATACCGAGGTAACGTTGTTGTGCGGGTAGGTCGGGTGGGTATCATACACGCTAGCGCTATATCATTATACTTTTAGCTCTTGCAGGATTAACATCTACCTATAGAGTTTGTGTTATTCTAAAGATGTCACAGTTTTACAGAAATATGACGAAGGTGTCCTTCAACAGTCCGCCTGCCACCACCTTCTACTTCTCCGACTGTGAAGATAGAAGGTCTACGCTGTTAGTGGATTGTGAGCGATTTCGAAGTAGAATACTCCAGGCTGAAACATTCTTAGCAAGTTGTCTGCTACGCAAGATGCATCATATGAGTACATGCAATAAATTAGATCACAGTGACTGTTATGATTGCGTAAAAACAGTGTCGAGCAAGAATTGTTAATGTTTTCAGTTACGGAGCTCCGATCCTCACAGAGTCAGAGCTAGACCCTAACTAATGCATGTCCCGTAGTTATTGTGCGATGTGAAAACTTGGTGGGGGAAACTGGTGTGGTGGGGGGTAAAGGCGAGTGTCTATCCTACATGCTTGTATCACTTCAGTATACCTGCGGCTCTTGCATAGTTCACATGGATTCGCAAATACAAGGCACTACTGTTTCTTCCACATGTTCTTCTTTTAATATTGAGCAAGCTGACAATACAAATGATGAAATACAAGTACATGAAGTTTCTAGCACAATATCTACTGATGCAGAAGCAATAATGGCATCCCTAATAGGGTTTGACTAATGATGGTGGATGTAGTAGCAACCATCTGCCGCGCACTTGCCACCTGCCGCCTACCATCTGCCGCCTACCATCTGCCGTCCGCCATCTGCTCCGCCCCACCACACCTTTACCCCCACTATTTTGTTTGATACCAAAACGCTAGCTAGCGAATAGTCAGTACACCTCCGGCTCTTGACCAGTGTACATCGAGCTCTCTGTTGAAATGTCCATCAAAATTAGGTGTATTCATTATGACTCTATTCATCTGGTGACTTTCCAAGACCTCGAGGCTTTTAATGAAGAGTTAAGACTTCTCATTGCGTCCGGTTACGATTTATCTTTGGAACTTTACGCATCAAAAAACAACATGGACTCTGCGCAGGAATCGAAGTATCTACCGTCTTTCATCAGAAAGCGAAGTGATGGCCGCAACTCGTCCGGATCAACAACATCGATGACAACGAACAACGGGGAACTATTGTAAACATAAATTATTGTAAACATAACTTATTGTAAATAAAAAGAAAAGTAAAAAAAAGTAATAAATGAAATAGTACTACCTCGCACTCGTATCATTCGATTGCTTCATTCGATTTTTTCATTCGATATTTTTATCGAATTAAAACTATCGAATCACAATCGGATTTTACGCGTGCGAGGTAGTACTTTTTTAAAATTACCTCCCCGTGACCTTGAACTTTAACCTTTCACTCATTACGTCACAAAACCGCCTACGTCACTGGCTCAGCCTCAGATGACGTATTTAATGACTCAGCGCTTCCGGTCACGTGACCGGAAGCTGTCAATCACTTGGCCCAGAAGTCCCCTTCCCACACTACTTACACTTTAATAACTATATACATATTTAGTGGCTTTACAATTAAACCATTTGCATTACTAATCACAATTTTTAACAGAACGTTTCTACTTTGACAGATTTATAGTATATGCGTAATGATAAAAAATAAACATAATATTATGTTATGTTTAATATGCTGTTGTACAGAAAACCTCTGGGACGTCCGTAAATGTATCATATGCATAAAATACATTCTTGAACTAAATTCAACTAAAGATGAGTGAGAAGGAACTTTGATTACCCACGGGAGAAAATTAAGGTTAAACGTTTCGCTTGTTGTTATGGTCGTTTTTCGTATTTATATTTACATAGCTCGACACTCCGTGATTTAATTCTCACTAATGTTTTATTCATCAACCTTTTACACAAAGTTGCCTGATAAACTTAGTAGTAATTAGGATATCCTTGGTAGGATATCAAATAAGTGTAGGATATCCTTGGTAGGATATTAAATAACTTAGTACGATATTAAATAATATATACTTTGATATATTATTAGTTATAATACTAATATTATAAAGCTGAAAGTTTGTGGTTTGTCTGTGCGTTTGTGGCTTATTCACGCTTCAACTACTGAACCGGGTGAGCTGATATTTGGTATTAAGATAGCTTATTTCCTGTAATAAAAATTAGGCCTATTTACGTTATGAAATTTCTTCAGGGCTTTGTCCTAGTGTCCACGAAACTTCCCATGTTAATCTTAAGGTCATTAACCTTTACTGGATCAGATGATAATTCAAACTGGAGTTCTGCATTTCAGATTTTGAGTTAATTTATTTCTTGGTATTATTGGTTACACTTTTGATAAACTTTAACTACGAAAGTACCTGCATCATTTAACGCCTTGGAAACCTAAACTAAATTTGTATCAAAGTTCGAAAAAGCCTGATTTAAAAAAAGTGAATAGAAGTCAGGAAACTTCAGCACAAATGCGAATAAGAAATCTTCAACAAGCTCTACGGCAGGCAGCACACAGAACAGAATAAACTCCAGATGAACGGAAACTTTGACGTGAAGAGGAAGCTCATAGGCAGGCCAGTTTGAGAGAAACTGAAATGGTCATATGGTAGAGCAGTGATCTACAGCAACTGTTGAGGAAGCTGAAGCTTGCAAACGAGCTATTGCTGTAAGGGCAAAGCGTCGGCAAACGTTCACCAGATATACACGGAGCGTCTTTACATTTGCTACCTTGTAATAACACACGACACTAGGGTGGAAATATAGTGGAGTGGCGAGTTAAGAGTCAAGTAGCGAGTCAAGCTGCTAGAGTAAGAATAAAAATACAAGCATCGTGTCACAAAGTGGAGATGCGAGCGATGTGTCATCAGGCAGAAAATGGGAATAATAAAGAGAGGAAGAATTTTTGTTTGCACACAAAATTTTGTTTTGTTGATGAATATTGGCACTCCGAGTTTTTAAAGTTGTTATGTTAATACTGGGAACCATTCTTTTCATCCGGTAAATAAATATTGTCATAGATACGGAGAATATCACCATCTACTTCCTCAGCTAAAGGAATGTACTTGTCAATACACATGAACGGAATACAATACCCTCGAGTATATATTGAATCTCATCAGTTCTCATATGGTGAAGAGATATATCTGATAATACAAATGCTTCTATATATCCTTTTTCATCATCAACTGATCGTGCAGGCAGCCCCGAGTCCATTGCAGCACCGCTTCAAAGAAATCGCTGGTGAATTCCCGAGCGTCGATTCGAGGTTCATGTCGATGCATGAAGCGCTACTTGGCTCCTCACTATGTGGGATCAACTTAAATGTTCTGAGGATTTAAAGAAGCGCTTCCAGACTTGGCGCTTGACTCTTGACTTGCAACTCCACCATGTTTTCACCTTATATTAGTCAGTTAACATATGTCTTAATAACGCTATTTAGTAAGTGTGGGCAAAGGATAAGGTAGTATATTAAAAATGTGAAAGTTTGGATGTATTCATGTTTGTAGTACCATCACGCACTCACTACTGGCCCAATTAAGCTAAAACTTTGCATGAACATGTCTTACATATCACATTAATACATAGACCTGATAATGTCCAAAACCAACTTTAAGGTTCCACCCAAGGCCGACTCTACTACAGGCTGGAGCGCTGAATTTGTGACGTCACGATCTGAGTGTTACGTGGCCGGTGACTCCCGTAAGAAAAATACGGCACGTCTTGACATACACTCCTCTAAACTGGTCTACTGTCAAAACCCTTCTCCCTATTTCGTTTAAAATTTAAACTTAACTAAATAATGAACCACTTAATACGCAAACATGTTTTTAAGCATTAAATAAATATTTTTAAGTTTACATAAATACAGTCAACTCTCTAAACAGTGTAGTAATTTTATTATATTTTTTATTACGTTTAAAACAAACATAAGTTTCGAAATTAAAAAAATGCAGTTGGTTTTCATGTTAAGTTGGGTTTTATACAAGTAAGAATAACCAATCATAGTATAACGTTATAAACATTAAACATAACACATTATATATTATAGTTATAATAATAATATCCCTTTGTCACTATCAAAACTAATCGAGCTATCCGGGTCACTGAATTTTCTCTGATAATAAAAACGTCGTCAGAATGTGTTTACTACTGTGTTTTTAGATGGTTGGACATATTTTTATGTTCGTGGCCGACAGCCTTTCGGTGTTCATGTCAATGAAAGGAAAATACATAAGTGCAAGTTCCTTCATTACACATACTTTCGTATTTCATGCAGATTTCAAATATATATGTTTCATTCCAAATAAATTACAGTAAAGAGGTTTAGGAGCATGTAAACGAAAGCGCGCTCCACTTACACCGTGGCTGTATAGAACCCAGACTGTAACGTAGTGGCTAGGGGAAGGGGGAAGCACTCCGGCCTGTAGTAGAGTCGCCCTTGCTCCACCCCACAAGTCCTGTAAGTTCCAATGCAAATCTTATGGGAGGATTCATTTATAAAATTACCAGCTGTAGTTGTTTGTCAGTTATGGCCTAGGAAGTCATATGGTAAAACTAAACAAAGATTTAATACTCACGTTAATATTTTGAAGTGTTTTAATTTGTCGCGAGCGAAGCCGCGGGTAACATCTAGTAAATAATGTCTTATTTATAACCTTATAGGCATATGACAGATAATGGGTTCTTAAAACTTTAAATTTATGTGTATGATAATTTTCTCTTGAATAATGTTCTGCCCAGAACATCACTATCATAAAAATACTACGAACCTGTTAGTGTAACATATGAGACACCAAAATTGTTTTCTTCCCTGCTGAGAAACATATGAAACCGTTACTGTTGCGCCTATATTGTGGTTGTAAACATTAAACAATTACAGTGTAAATGTCAACTCATGGGGACTTAATCTGAGCCAGGAGGTGAGTGAAATATGTCAAGTGTTTAATAATGTTTCACGTTAAGAGCTCTGTTTATTAAAAGGTACTGATAATTATTTTTCCCTAAAAGGTTGTTATTAGTATTTTACAGCACAAAAAGAGTTGTGAATTTTGGTTGGTAGCCGAACTATTAAGAATATAAACGGAATGAAAGGAGACTTTATTAACTTAATGAGCTCTTTTTTGTACTGTATAGAACATATGCACTCCTGTTTTACCCCTGGAAAATCTTTTTTTTAACCAAAATAATTTAAATAATTTACAGTGTAAGTGAGTTATTCGTCCGGTATTTTTTCTACTCTTTCCCAAAATAGTTTTTTAACTAAAGGTAAAAAACTAAAAGCTAAAAAAGGTAAATAAAACATTAAATCTACACTGTATAAAGGTTTTGGTGTTGTGAAAAACTATGAAATCCATCACACGCAAGCCCCTCGAATGAAGAAACTGTTATTTTTAAACCCAAAGCAATTTATGGTCATGTAAAAAGTGGTGTTAATTACATTCCTACTGTTCCGTCCATCACTGTTTATTTCACTCGTTTAAAATACTTTGATCTACGCCAGATTTACCTAGTTTTTGTGAATAATTAAATGGTAATTTGTATGCATAATTAGTTCTAACCAATGTATTAAAAGTATAGTATTTTATTTTATAGTCAATTAATTATTCAATTGGTAAATACGAAATATATAGTACTTCAACTATATATTTTCCACATTAAACTATAAACTAGTACAAATTGTAATACAAATGTAGTATACGATAATATACTTAGAATAGTAATCCAAAATTAATTTTGTATTAGCTATTTTTTATAGTTATTTAAAGGCTAACTACCGAAAATTAAAGGAAGGTTTAAATTACCTGGTGCAATCCAACTAAAGGACCTCCGTAAAGACATGTAAAATTGCATGTGCCTGGGATACTATGATATTTTTATTCTATAATTATGTGCGCATCGTAAAATATAGTAAAAATGTCAACATTTAACTTAGTATAATTAATAAGTTACTTTTTTGGTAGTTTTGTCAGTAACTTCGTAAAATGAGAATCACTCTTAGTTTCAAAATAAGAGAATAGTAGCATATATCTGAATCTCAAAGTACACTGTACATAAATGCAATTGTACAAATTCTTTTTCATGCCTCGTAAGAAAAATAAAATAATCGCTCATTTTAAAACACCTCATTAATCACAGAGTGAAATTTTTATAAAATACCGTCCCCAAATTAAAAATTGTTTTGTGAAAAAAATGTCGGCTGAACGGGTAACTGTTGAGTTTGAAATTGTTAAAATTATATTTTAGTTTGTTTTTTGCCCAGGAATTATAACTGAAAAGGTCAGTAGAGACACTCTACTGAAAAGGTCGGGGACATTCTGTATGTATAATAAAATAACTAATATAAGTAGTACAAAACCAGAACTTGAATGACGAGATAGCTTTTACGATATTAACTGTAAAAAACTCCACAATTTTAAATGTGTGTAAGATTTGAGACGTTAGCAGAAGTTCTTTTGGTGGTGGAGATACCGTCTAATGGAGGTAATGTCTATAATAATGTGGCGGAGTTGATGTCTACAAATATGTTAAAAATTTTCCTGTGAAATATTTGACTGTGAAATAGTATTTTAAACAAATATGGCCAGCAAATTAAATCCATTAAATAAATTAACAACATTTAACTAAATCGAAATTAGTTTAAAATAAAAATGCAATGAAAAAACCTATACGCATCAGTTGTTTTTATACCTACATGGCGTGAGCAAAAATTAAAGAAAATAAATATTTTGTTTAATACATATATAATTTAGTGAATGTAAAATATTGAAAAGAACAACATTTTAGCCTGCCATCTTTTATTTAGCTTTGACCTTAGTTACTCGACAACGAGTCTGCTATATTGTCTGGCTTTTAAAATGAGGCAGTAAATCAATAGTGTACATTTAGTCGAGCCAAATGAGAAATACGACTAAACAAAAGGCAACAACCGTGCAGTACTGAACTAGAACACATTGTTGTCAAAAGTTGGCATGCTGCTGTTTTTACTTTTCTGGACATTTTCCAGTGACTCGTTATAATACAAGATAGTATTCAAACGCTTTAAATTTTAACAAAGATATATTTTATAAGCTTTTTTACGATTAATTATTTATGTACAACATATATGATATAAACCATATAAAATATTCACATTAAAATCACATATTAATAATTAAAAACTTCTTTGAATGGCATTGGCTTAAGTAGTTTTTAAATATATTTGGCGTTGCTCATTAATTATTCCCTAATTTGAAGCGAGAATGTTTCGTTTATGTTCCTCTGTAGTGCGGAGCTATAGGGAGAACTCAGTTTATTGCTTATTTAAGCATAATTAGGGAAGCAGCAAACTGTTTGCTTAGTCACGATTTATCGGCGGAGCTTCTTATAGGCCAGGCCCATGTAGAATACCGGGTACCAAGTAAAAGAAAATTAATATCTGAAACAATATTTAAGTTGTTCGTCTTTGAATTGCAAGTAATAAATCATAGACTTTTCGAAACTGATTTCTACACTATACAGTGTGTCCAGCCTACAGTTGCAAAATAGTTAAATTACAGTTGTGCAGTTGCCCTACAGTTGCATTTCCAAAAATGTCCTGCGATTTTTCCAATAAGGCGGTCAAATTTAGTTTGTCTTATAAGATACCCATAAAATTGTTGACATTTTTGGAAGTTAAATCCATTTTAAAACGGAGATTAAAAAAGTAAAGGGGTCCCCTATAAGAAGTTAGCTGTCAGAAATTAAACAAAATTTTTGCTATTGGATAACTTTAGGTTGGACACCCTAAATAATTTTAATCAATTTTGTTAGGTTTGATTATGTAAGTAACCAAAATAAATTACATTTTTCAAATATTATGATACCATAAACCGATCTCGGAACACTAACAAAATTCATCTTGCTTAACGGTTGTTTCTTAAAAACTAGTGATCACCCAGAGGTCGATATTTGACAAAAAATAATTCTGCGTATCCCAAAGCATACATGTGTAGTACAAGAGAGTAGTCATTAAATCTTGACATAACTTTCACATGAAGGTATTAGTTTAAAATAAAACATAACAAAATGACAACAAATCAATATCCAAAGTATTTTTTATTCTAATTTTATGATGTCCTCTGATATAACTAGTCTATTTAATATTTGTTTGTATGTGACATTAGATTTATGATTTTAATCTTTTTTATCAGCCATACAAATGTTGATAGGGGGTTGCTGTGTGTGTTTTATTGGTAATATGAAGGTGATAAACAAATGTAATAATGAAGTAGGATATAAACTGAAATCAATAGACAAAATGTATTCAGGAGTTATTATTTTTCAGCATTATTACCACGGCTCCCACGTCTTTATCCTATACGTTGCTAGTTATTCCATTACCGTACAATCAGTTACTAAACAGATCCATTCGAAAGTATTGGGCCATTATGATACACGTCGGGGTTTACATTACATTATTTACATTACATTATTACAATCAGGTAAACTGAAGTAACATTTATCTGTTCACACATTAAGAATTTATCTGCCTGCATTTCTTCAATTTTGATTAGTAAAAACTTAGTTAAACTGATTGATTAAAGCTATTAATAAGGAGTCAATCTTCATCTTTCATTCAAGATTCCTAATCAATTTGTAACTTAAAAGCCTTTGTATAAATAACTTGAAAGTGATCCAGTAAATAAAATAGTACTCAAAAACTTTGTCTTACTTGTTATAACTGGAAAGCAAAAACGTTATATGTTGCTTGTGCTTATGTAACTAAATCCCGGTTAAATGATAATTTGCGTTTGCATCATCACAACAGACTTCTGCGTAAACTGGTGCCACGGGGCGTACATGACCCTGTTCACCTTCTTTAACTTTGTATTATAATGTTAATGTTATAAATTTTCTTTGTACCACAATAATTCAGTACATAGCTGAGGATATCATTTATGTTACCATTCTGATGTATTTTGCACTGTTTTATGTTTAATGTTTCTACCTAATTAGTTTTACATATTTAAACATGTCAATGTGATTAGTATTTAGCATTGATTAAAACATTTTATTGATCTAAAGGTTACACCTGTAAATTTAATAATATTGAATCGTGTTTGAGTTTTATCGATATTGTCTTACTTAAATCTCTTACAAAGGGTTTTATATCTCGCTTATTTATAAACGTATACTGAAAAAATTGGTATAATATGGCTTCTTCTGGGTGTTCTCTATTGCTATTTGCACAACAAACATTTACCGATAATTTCCGTAGCAGCAAGCCTATGTTATTCAGCCCACCTGTTATTCTTAAGGAGAATAAGTAAATCATTATGTCTCCTTTAGTCATGAACATAAGATAATACAACTTGGTATGTGGCTTCACCAAGTTGTGCTATAAAATAGTTGCATAAAAACTTTTTTTGTTTTCCTGATTACAGTAAACCTGCGTGCTCAGCTCCAATGTTATTCTTAAGTAGAATAATTGAAATGGTATATGTCACTTATTTAAGAATTAATTTAGATGAAACTAGGTAAGCAGCTTTATACGGTATATTTGTATATATGTCTTAAGAGATTCTCGATTAAAACTTATACATGCATTGGAATTTCACTGAACACACAGGTTGCTGCTACGGGAGTATTATTAACTAGATGTTGTTCTTCATGGCTCCGTTTGCAATTAAATTATGAATTAGGTAAAATATTAGTTCTAAAAATAGTTTCGTTTTGTTAGGATCAAACCAATAAACTGTTTGTTACGCTATTCATTTTCATCCTAAAATAGCCCAGTAGTTTGTGATTAATGGCATTGGAATTTTGGGGACCAGTGGGACAGAACCTAATTTCGGAACAGGAATAGGCCTATGTATTTACTTGTACTGAATTATATATGTATCTAATTAATTTCAGCTCAATTGGACCACTAAAATAAACTTGGGAATTGTTAAGGCCAGGGAGGTGGAGCCCAAGAGGATTTTCTGATTGTTAGTAGGCCTATAATTGATTCATCTTCCTGCTAAACTTCCGCTAAATTCAACCAGTAAATATTAATGTCAAAGAGATTGGCATGAGAAATTTGAACATATGGGGGGTTTAATATTCGGGTATTACCATTCTTTTTATCAAAATATCTGCTCAATTATTCCAATAGTTATATAATATAAAATAATGATTACTTAGACGAATGGAGCTTCAATTACAACCGTGCCCACTGTTCTCTGTGATATGTGATGACACCATGGTTTTAGTTTACCGACCTACTTATAGGAGGATAACATAAGTTTATCATCCACTGTGAGATAAAGCTAATTAGCCGACAAATGAGTATCTTCGAAACAAAACCGTGACCTCTCTGTGGTGAAAGATTGAATCTCTCATTCCTATAAAGATTTAGGTTTTAGCTTTGACGGACCATGTGGCAGAGGTACACTGATTTCAAGTCTCCTAAATGCTGCTCACAGCTTCAAATGTCAATGAGTATACGGTTTTATCCAGGTTCATGTGGTTCTTTCTGAAACGCAATCAAAACCTGTATTATTGTTGTTAAACCCAGTTAAATTCATTTGCTATCATTCCCTTTTCTAATTTAAATAATAAATGCTATATTGTGAACCCCTGTAAAACGAATTGTCATTATTTAGGTAACAAAGGTATTCAGTTAAAAGCTAAGACTTACCTTGAAGGTGGTAATCCAAACCAAGACACATTTATTTAATACAAAAATCTACAAATAAATAAATACCCCCGTCGCAGCAAACCTGCGTACTCAGCGAATTCCCAATGCCTTAATACCACATAAAGCCGCATACCAAGTTTTATAAAAATATATTCACAAATAAGCGATAAATACAATTTTAATTATTCTCCATAATAATAACTTTGGGGATGAGTACGCAGGTTTGCTGCAAAAAGGAACACGAAATAATAGGTTTTAATGCAAATATCAATAAAACTCATCTAAGTAAAGTTACTTACGAAGTTTCATTCATATACATTTATAAATAAGCGATGTATAACATTTTAATTATTCTCCATATGAATAACATGGGGACCGAGTACCTAGGTTTGCTTCTAGGGGAACCATATGTGAAAATTTTGTTTTTTTGTGCAAAAAACAACAAACCACAACCAGATGAAGCCATTTACCAAGTTTCGTCAGTTTATATTCATAAATAAGCGAGACATAAAAATTGAATTTTTCTCCTTAAGAATAGCATTAGACAACGTACTGTGTTTAGCACTTGTAATACCTCAGTAACAAATTGACGTAGAGCAATGATAAAAATACCAAATTATTTGTTTTTATAAGCTGAATTCAATGGTATGAATCAAAATTAGATTTAAATAAAAATTACATGTAAAAACCCCGAAAAGCCTATTTTTGGGGTACAAATCCCCCCAAACCCGCCTTTGGATAGTGCGATTTGTCTGGTTTTCGAACTCGTTCAAATAAATGGTACTTTACACGTTTTTGCCAAATTTCATTAAGATCGGGCCTGTTTTACGAGAGTTATCGTGCTTACGTACACATATTATACATACATACGAATATATAATTATCAATTTAAGAAATTAAAGCCATTTCGTTGCAATATTTCGGTATAATATCTTTATCAAGCACAAAAATTAATGAAAAATAAAATATAAAATCAATGGATCAGATGTTATATACACATTTGGTTAAGATCAGATGATGGTTAAGAACAGTATCAAAATAGTTTTATTCCACATCATCTGATCTTAACCAAATGTGTAAATAACATCTGATCCATTGTTTTTATATTTTATTTTTCATTAATTTTTGTGCTTGATAAAGATATTATATCGAAATATTGCAAAGAAATGGTTTTAATTTTTTAAATGAATATATATATATGTATATATATATATAAATAACACATATATAACAATTAGAACGAATGGTGTTTTTGGCATCTGGGGAGCTCAAAATGAAAAGTTATCATGGTCTTGGGCTTAAGTCTTACCATGTCACCTACGGTAATAGCTTCTTCCCTATAGGGGAAATTCGCTAAAAGCAGGTAAAGAAGAGTATTTATTTTTATTTTTTGACTTATTTGGACTTTACCCATCGCTTCTAGTGTTTAAAACTACACTACGTTTCGGGAGGTAAGGAAACTCCTCCCGTTTCCTCACCTCCCGAAAAGTACTGTAGTTTTAAACACTAGAAGCGATAGGTAAAGTCCAAATGAATTAAAAAATAAATTCAAATCCATCGCTATTATGAGTTTAAAAATACAGTATTTATTTATTAAGGTTTGTTAATCGTGGGCTAAAAGTGTTATCCACCAAGAAGCTTCACCTATGTGTATGGAAGCCATGTTGCTTGATACTCAAAGACGTTGTCATTTGAATCAACGATTTGCCCTCAATTAAAAGTATTTATAAAAGACTGTAAACCCATAGTTCGGTATTTCCCCATTACTACTTCCTGCGTACTCAAGTAGAAAGTTTGTGTAAAGTGTGTTTATACTATAATACATGAGATGGTATTTCATAAGGAAATCTATCTATTTAGTCAAAATTTAGGAGGCATTAATTGCAAATTTACTACCGTTAAACTTCTTATAATTTTGCAATATTCAAGACTGGTTCGAAGAAAAATCGCTTTAAATATAAGTTAACGAATGTTATTTAAGCTAACAGCTAACAGAAGTTGAAGCCTGCCTAAACACTGTGGGAAACTTTGTTGGTGACAAAATGCACCAGCAACTATCGTGGATATTCAATGACCCAAGGATTGAGAAAGGCTACCTCTCTGTAATTTGGTTTCTACTAATTAAATATAACTTGTTTAATCATTTATTTAGCATTAATTGAATAGTTAAATGCGATAGAATATTTACTTTCTTAATGTTCATTTAAACATAAATATAACATATTAAATCATAAAAAATAATTTCCGTTTTTATTTATTTTTAAATACAATTATTAAAGTAGTATTAGTTTTTAATTAATTTGTTTTATTTCAAGATATATTGCTTTTCACCTGAATCTTAAATCGGGTGACCCAGAACTCTCAACCAACTTTTTCAGCTTTTATTCCTGGACCATAGACGAGTCAAAATATCATATTCCAAATTTCAAAAACTTAAAAGTTACTCGTATGGCCGCCATTTTTTTAACATAATAATCTTTAATTCTAGAACGGCTTGTTGTAACAAAATTAAATTTGGTATATAGCCTTATCACGTAAATACCTAATTACAGAAAAATGATTTTTTTATAATGTTTATTTCAAAATGGCGGGTGCTTTAATTCAATTCAATTCATAATATCTTTATTCGTAATGTAACATCACAAGAAAATGTGATCATGTCAATCAACTGTAAAAATTAGTTTTTCCCTTGTTTATAAACCAATTTCCTTAATTTTGATAACGTTAGATTCGTAACTAAATTTTCCACACAAAACCTAATGGCTAAAATATTTTTTCTTTCCAGTATTTGAGATATTTACGTTTAAAATGTAAAAGCTACCACCATTTTGGAAATAAGCATTCTAAATAAATGATTTGTTTTCCGTAATTAGGTATTTACGTGATAAGGCTATGTACAAAATTTAATTTGTTACAACAAGCAGTTCTTGAATTGAATATTATTTTGATAAAACAACAAAATGGCGGCTGTACGAGTAACTTTTGAGTTTTTGAGATTTTGAATATAATATTATGACTTGTCTATGGTCTAGAAATAATACATGAACAAGTTAGTAAGAGTTCCGGGACACCCGGTATACTAATCTCTATTTATGATTGTAACCTCTACAGAAATATCAAAAACTAATCATTTTGGTCTGTTCCATTTTATGTATATATATTTGTAATTAAAGCTATTTCTTACCAATTACGCTGTTAATCCAATAATGATGTGCGGTTTGTAGCTACGAAATAACTTGACAGTACGAAATATAACAGGTCTGGTGTATACAAATTGACCTGTGACAATTGTGATGCCTATTATATAAAACAAAGAGGTAGATCCATTGACATAAGGTAAGAAAGAGCAGTAGTGTGCTTTTGGGACTTCTGGCCCAAATTGATTACTTCCGGTGTTTGACAGCTCGTGAAATAGCTGATGACGTCACTGTTGAAGTCACGGAGGAGCTGCTGATGTCGTATCTGAAAACGTATCTGATGACGTCACGTGTTGTAGGTCAAGTTCAAAGTCATCCTAAGGATGTTTAAAAAAATAAATCTTGCACAAGTTTGATTAGATAGTTTTTATTAGATTAAAATAATATCGAATGAAAACTATCGAATCAAACCTGGGCAAGATAGTGGTTTTAATTTTAATTTGTATTTATTTACAATAACATACACATAGTCAATGATGGTCAGAGAACCACCGATTCTGTGGTGGCCGTTGCTTCTGTAGATGTGTAGGGAGTAAAAGGTTCACGTTCTCCATAGTAATATTTCATTCTTGGCGTGGGTGGAAGTGATGATGGTTGCCACGATGTCTCTGATTACGTAGAGCTGCTTACATTATACGAGGCAAGAGGTTTATACTCTCCAAAATTATGTTTCTTAAAATATTTGTTTACACTTTAACACTTTATAACTATTGTATCAAACATAACATTTTCTCTTGAGTTTTCAGTTACGGAACTACGGTCTTGATGGTATAAGAGCCAAACTCCAACTAACGCATGTTCAGAGGTTATTGTGCGATGCAATAACTTGGTGGGGGAACTGGTGTGGTGCGGGAAGGACAGGCACGTATCCTACAAGCTTGCGCTACATCACTATACCTCCGACTCTTGCCTAGTACACATAGCCTCTCAAATCCAATACAATACTGTTTCTTCCACATCTTCTTATATTTTTAAACAGGCTGACACTATATGTTTATTTAAATCAATTTAAAACCACTCTTTTGTATAGTTTTAATTCGATATTATCTTAATCGAATGGAAACTATTGAATCAAACTTGTGCAATATTTTGTTTTTTAAACCCTCAGAATGACCTTGAACTTGACCTAAAACACCGTGACGTCAACAGTGACGTAATCCGATACGTCACGAGCTGTCAAACACCAATCAATTTCAATTCAAATTTAAAATCAATTTGTGCGAGAAGTCCCAAAAGCACACTACTAAGAGCATATGAGTAGGCAAACGAGAGTAATAAATACCCCCGTAGCAGCAAACCTGCGTAATCAACGAATTTTCAATGCAGATATATGTATCTTAATACCACTTAAAACCAAATACCAAGTTTCATTAATATGCATTCATAAATAAACGATATATGACATTTTAATTATTCTCCATATTAATAACATGGCGGCTAAGTATGCAGGTTTGCTGAAGGAAGGAACACTAAAAAATGGGTTTTATACAAATATCAATGTAACTTAAGAAGGTAAAACCACATACCCAATTGTATTAATTTATGTTCGTAATTAATATTA